>CAMZMU010000094.1:9047725-10247725 GCA_947311845.1 Poa pratensis
ATGACCTCTTCTGTTCCATAGCCCCTTGAGATGCTTCCTTCTGGCCTAGCACGGTTATGAACATATTTCTTCAAGACTCCCATGAACCTCTCGAAGGGGAACATATTGTGTAGAAATACAGGACCGAGAATGGCAATCTCGTCGCGTAGGTGAACCAGGAGATGCGTCATAATATTGAAGAATGATGGGGGGAACACCAACTCGAAGCTGACAAGACATTGGACCACAGCCTTCTGTAAACTTGGTAGAGTTACTGGATCGATGACCTTCTGAGATATTGCATTGAGGAATGCACATAGCTTCACAATGGGTACTCGAACATTTTCCGGAAGAAGCCCCCTCAATGCAACCGGAAGCAACTGCGTCATAATCACGTGGCAATCATGAGACTTCAGGTTCTGGAATTTTTTCTTTGCCATATTTATTATTCCCTTTATATTTGACGAGAAGCCAGCCGGGACCTTGATACTGCTCAGGCATTCAAAAAAGATTTCCTTCTCTGCTTTGGTAAGAGCGTATCTGCTTAAGTATTTACGCCCTTTATCCGTCTGCTTGTTGTATGGGTCTTTCATACGTTGCTGGTCTGCCCGTGCTTCCGGTGTATCTTTTGTCTTCCCATACACGCCCAGGAAGCCTAGCAGGTTCACGCAAAGATTCTTCGTCACGTGCATCACGTCGATTGAAGACCGGACCTCTAGGACTTTCCAATAGGGTAGCTCCCAGAATATAGAGCACTTCTTCCATATGGGTACGTGGTTGTCAGCGTCATTCGGAACAGATAGACTGCCAGGACCCTTTCCAAAGATTACTTCTAAATCCTTGACCATGTCATATATAACATCACCATCAGGGAGGTTAGGCTTCTTCCGGCAATCTGCCTCACCGTTGAAATGCTTGCCGGGCTTTCTTACGGCATGACCGTTCGGAAGAAATCGACGATGCCCCAGGTACACATTCTTGTTTCCCAAATGTATACTTTCAGTCTTATCTAAACAGTGCGTGCATGCATTGTATCCCTTGTTTGACTGTCCTGAAATGTTACTAAGAGCAGGCCAATCATTGATGGTTACGAACAGCAACGCTCGTAGGTCAAATTCCTGTTGTTTGTGCTCATCCCACACACGTACACCTGGTTCGGACCACAACTGCAAAAGTTCATCAACTAATGGCCGTAGGTACACATCAATGTCGTTGCCGGGTTGCTTCGGGCCTTGGATGAGCACTGGCATCATAATGAACTTCCGCTTCATGCACAACCAAGGAGGAAGGTTGTAGATACATAGAGTCACGGGCCAAGTGCTATGACTGGAGCTCTGCTCCCCAAAAGGATTAAAGCCATCTGTACTTAGACCAAATCTTAAGTTCCTTGCGTCATCTGAAAATGTCGGGAACTCTCTGTCGATTTTTCTCCACTGGGACCCATCGGCGGGGTGTCTCAACTTCCCGTCTTTCTTACGCTCTTCTTTGTGCCATCGCAACAACCTGGCATGCTCTTTGTTTCTGAACAGACGTTTCAACCGTGGTATTATAGGAGCATACCACATCACCTTAGCAGGAACCCTCTTCCGGGGGGGCTCGTCATCGCCCTCAACATCACCAGGGTCATCTTGTCTTATCTTGTACCGCAGTGCATTGCATACCGGGCATTTATCCATGTTCTCGTACTCACCGCGGTACAGGATGCAGTCATTAATGCATGCATGTATCTTCTGCACATCTAATCCTAGAGGGCAGATAGCCTTCTTTGCTTCGTATGTAGTCTCGGGCAATTCGTTATCCTTTGGAAGCTTCGGCTTCATTATTTTCAGTAACTTCTCAAATCCCTTGTCAGAACAACCAGTCTCTGCCTTCCATTTCAGCAGTTCCAGTGTGGTACCGAGCTTTGTGCTGCCATCTTCGCAGTTTGGGTACAGCAACTTTTTGTGATCCTCAAGCATGGCCTCCAACTTTAGCTTCTCCTTTTCTGTATCGCATTCTCGCTTTGCATCAGAAATGACCCCACCAAGACCATCAGCGGGCTCATCTGATGCCCGATGTTCACCTCTTTCTTCTTCAACGTCTTCCATAACAGTATCACCGCATTCCTCTGGGAACATAGGATAGTTGTCATCATCCTCCTCTTCTTCATTGTCTTCCATCGTAACCCCTCTTTCTCCGTGCTTGGTCCAACAATTATAGCTGGGCATGAAACCTTTCCGAATCACGTGGTCTTGAATGGTTCTCGGGTCAGAGTACTCCCTGACGTTCCGACACTTCTCACATGGACAAGGCATAAAATTATTCACTTTGTTTGCCTCAGCCACATCGAGAAATTTATGCAGGCCTGCAATAAACTCGGAACTGCGTCGTTCGCCGTACATCCATCGCATCCGTGCATCCATCTGCATATATATAATTAAGTTTATCAAATACCATTACAATAACATCTTGAATAGTGAAATGACCACCGTACATCGACACGTGCAATATTTCTGTATCAATTACAGACGAAAAGGATAAAGTTGCTAACCTCGGTGCGGGTCGGGCATTTCATCGAACACATCTTGTGCGTGGCAAAGAGAAAAAAAACTAGCACCCCCACTTCCCACCAATCCAGGAAAAAAAAACAGAGGAGAGAGGGGGGTGGGGGCAACAATATATAGGCAGGGGAGGGGTATTGGTCCCGGTTCTTGGCACGAACCGGGACCAAAGCTCCGCGGCATGCCACGTGGTCCGGCTCTGGAGCTTTGGTCCCGGTTCTTGGCATGAACCGGGACCAATGCCCCCAACCGAACCGGGACCATTGCCCCACGGGGCCCTGGCAGCTCGAACCGGGACCAGTGCCAGGCACTGGTCCCGGTTTTTGCCTGAACCGGGGCTAATGGCAAAACAGTACTCCGGACCAAAAGTCCTTTTTCTACTAGTGCGAAGTGATTTCTACGAAAAGACCGGGTGGTAACTTCTGGTTTTTTTTTTAAATACGAGTAATGCTACACACAATTTTTACGGAAATTGCATACGGACATGCAGCGGTTGAAATCAAAGTGTGGCCCGGTTTTTCAGCAAGGGCAAAATTTCATCCAACTAATTCAGGCCACGTCCGTCCGTAGTGATTCCGTAAGCAAATCAGTCCGTAAGTGTAGGATTCAGGCCAACGTGAGGCGGGGTCGCACCTTGACCGCCTGATCGACGGAAGGGACCCAACCCACGGTCTTCGTATCTCTTTTCTTTCCATAGACGTTTTCTTCTGTACGGCCGTCGACCGTACGGGCACCTCTTCCTGCTAATAATCGATCTCTGGCGGCACAACTGCATGCGGCTCGATCTAGGTAACCTAGAAAAAATAAGATGCGAATAAGGCCGACGGAGAGAATCCGAACCCCATCAAGCGATCCGCTGTCCCTCCGCCGCCGCCGCCTCCGCCTTGATCTATATCGGTCGGCGGAGCGGAGGGACTGGGCGGGGTTGCCCCACGACGTGTTGTGGGTCATCCTGAGCCTAGTCCCGCCGGCTGACATCCTCCGCGGGGCCGGCCTCGTGTGCGCCTCCTGGCGACGGCTAGCCCTCGACGAGCCGCTCCTGTGGCGGGCATCGACCTCCCCTTCGAAAAGGACGAGGACGGAGGCCCGCCGGCACGGTGGTGGGAGATGGCGCGTGCCGCCGTACGGCGCAGCGCCAGCCGCTGCGAGTCCTACCGCGGCCACGTCAGTGGTTGCTTCCTGCTCTTCCTCGCCCGCCGGTACGCATCAATCTCGTCTCACCTCACATGAATTAAACCGATCCTGATTGCTGCTACGTTCCTATGCGTGCCCCTGCTGCTGCTGGCTACTTATGCGAGTCCTATCCCAGCGAGAAGTTCGACGACGCTGGCGAAGAAGCTCCCTCTGCTGTAGCTAGCATCTCGTGGACTCGTGGTGTCTCACGGCCTGAGCCACAATGCCTCGTTAGTCGCTCTCGTCGACCACTGCCACGCCTCTAGCTGCTTGACGCCGCTGGCTGTCACACATATGGCGATTTTTTCCTATCTCGTCCCAAGTTCATTTTTTATCTTGCTACTGAATCACAGTGAAGTGGCAGAGGGTTAACTGCCTGATATTTTTTTCTTACAATAAATCAGTAAATTCGTTCCTCCGGCTGATTTAGGAGCGTTTTCCATCGGTAAATCATTATGTAAAGAACCAAGGACTACATAATTTGGCGATAGTAAACAATGTGGCGGTATGATGCAGCGACGAGCTGTGGGCTCACAAGTAATACCATACGTGCTCCAGTTCCTCTCTACTTACTAAAAATCTACATATAATCGACGAATAACGAATTATCAAGTGGCATCCTGGTAGAGTACGTAGCTCGTCGTGAGCTCCAGCTTTTTCCTACGGCGTCATGGGCTGACAATCTTACAGTAACTTCGTATTTTTGGAGACACCTGAAAACACACCTAAAGGATGTCATGACTCATGATGCTACGTACGACAATGGCAGCTGCAGACAGCAGTAATAATTGTTTTCATGGAGCAAGTCCCACGAGTAGGCCAGATTGCATCTGCTTCTTTATTACGGAATACATCAAGTGAGTAGATGATGGCATTCCACAACTTCCAGGTTATCAATTTCAATCCAGAGCAGATGCCCGACAAGGGCAGGCTCACTATTCTCTCCGCTGTCATTTGGAATATTTGGAAACGGCGAAACTCGCTCATCTTCAAGACGATTGACGAGCCCCCGGAGATCACCGCCGGAAAATGTATCCAGGATGTCAGGCTTTGGATGCACCGCTGCCGCGACCTCAAGTTGAAAGATTTTCTTTTATATTGGTGTAATTTATTTGATCCCCCTTGAACATCGATCTTTTGTTGTGTTCTTTCCTTTACTTCTCAACACCCTCACCCTTTGTAACCTAGCATGTAACTTCTCGGCTAGTCATTTATAATAAAGTTCAGGCTGGCCCCGGCCCGCCGTAGTTTCAGTCGAAAAAAAAATTCAATCCAGAGAAACTCACCAAATACATATACAGAACAAAGACATCATCCACCTTCCTATTCCGTGACTTCCGTCTAATCGATCCAAGTAGCACTCAAGGATGGGCAGAGACTCATCCTTTCGTCACGGTGAAGTTCCCAGAACGGTGATATGATTAACCTCGTAGACTTTGTTTCAAGCAATAGAAGTCCGCCGTCTGACGGGACGTTTGTGCGGGCAACCAGGGCCGTTTCTACATAATCACAAACGACAATTGAAGTGGTTGATGATTAAATTTTATGCCTGATCTTTTTTCATACAATAAATCACTAGAACATTGGTTGTACATATAATATGATTGAACGTAACTATGTTTCACAAGTAAAAAAAACTATGTTTCATACAGGGTTTCTGCTCCGGTGCTCTGCCCCTGGCAAAAGTTCGGACCCGAACAACACAAAGACGGCCACGATCTTCCCGTACCCCTTCATAATCAGTTGCACGATTGTCTGTTTAGAAAATATGACATGTATGTACAGCCCACCTCATCTCTTCCTCCTCCGACGAAGAGAAGCTCCAACTGCTTCCGGCCATGAAGAAGGACGTCGAGGCCGCAGCAGATCCAGTGCCGCTGAAGCAATCTGGAGGCGCATCAGAGGGTCTTGAGGGCTCCGTTGTCGCAGAAGCAATCTGGAATACGCTGGGTAATACGGGGCTTGCATTTAGGCTTCGTGGGCCCAACGGAAAAAAAACACAATCGGGACAAACTTACCCTTTCAAGTTTCGCCAGGGGCGGAGCACTATAGCAAATCTCTTTCATACAGTATTATTTTTTTAAATCGGTTATCGTTAACAATACTTTCAGAAGCGTGCAAAACGGAAGGAACCAGAATAGTTGCTTGAAAGAGGAAAATAATCAAGACATTTCTTTCAAGTTAGCGTTACCCAGAATTTTCTGCCACTTACAAATGGGTCAAATTACATTCTTCATGAGATGTTCATATATTTTTTCTCGAACTAAAAAAATATGTTTTGTCTCATATCAGCAACAAGAGATACTAATGATGTTACACGTTTTTTTTGTATATTTCTGAAATTTTGGAGATTTTTGTAGAACCAAAACAAACAAAAAGAAACGGCAGAACAAATCGGTAAAAACAACGGGAATGAACGAACGCAAGTGTTGCTTTTTGACATTTTGGTGACCTCCTTTTGCTACTACACGATGCAGAAGTAGTAATTAGCCAACATTAGTTGCTTTTGGCTAGTAGTTCAAGTATGACAATTGACATGCCATGCAATTGCTTTTGGCTAGTAGTTCAAGTATGGTATGCAATGCACTATTGTGTGCAATATATGCTAGTGATTTCTATTTTGTATAATATGCTAATGACGACTTCTTTCACATACTTCTCTGATCTGCTATAATTTCTGGCCGTATATGGTGATTCCATGATTTCTGGTTGTGTATGGTGAGTTGGTGACTCTATGATTTCTGACGGTGTATGACAATCCTATGATTTATTGTAACTGTTTTCATACGTTACATCCCAAGTTTTTGTAAACATATATTTATTGTGCATTTCAAATGTGTTGTAATATATTGCAATAGAAATTGGGTGGTAACCTCACCACTTCATACATAGGGTGTGATCATAATCAAACCAAACCAAACGGTTGCCACACACATTTGCCAAACATATGGCATGAATATGGGTTACAATCCAAACCCTAGCCACAGTTTGCTTGCCACAACTCTGCTAAGGTTAGGCTGTTAACCAAACGTCTTTTTAGCCTTAACTACGGCACGTGCCTAACCTTAGTCGCGGTCAAGGTTTTGGATACCGTTTTTATTTTATTTCTCAGAGGGGGCCGGGATTTCGGTTACCGGAAATTACCGTCCAGTTACCAGACGAAATTCCTGGACAGAATTTGTAATTCAAACATAAATCGTCGAAAAGAAATCAAATAAAGATTTTGAGAGGACGATTTCAACACAAATTCGAAGATTCGGAGAATTTTCGACCGATAAACTCATTTATCGGAGGGGGCTTGGATTTTTGGTTACCAGCCGGTTACCGCGGTATTTCGGCCGGTAACCAAATTCTTGGTCGCGGTAAACTATGGTCGGGAACCAAACAGGCCCTAATTCTTCTCCTTTCCCTGTGTACCCATCCGTTTTCCTTTTTCTTTTCCTTTTACTGCAAAATTTTCAGTTACTCGTAAGTTTCCAACATATTTGATTCTTCATTCTTGGTTGTATCAGGTTATTGCGGGCTGGAGAACCAAAGCCACAATATCTCAGGTTTCACGTATTTTTATATCCAACGTATATAACCACATCTATAAAAAAAAAATTAACAAGACGACGATCATCTATACTACTATTAAAAGAGCAAACTTGTGTTGTTGGGATACATTAAATCTGAGCCCTTCAATATCCGATCAAACGGTTCAGATCGTCCCAATGTTTGACAACTCAACATTGTCCGTTTTGGACCGTTTTGTCCTCCCACCAACTCACATAATACGACCAAATTGCCACCACCTACATGTGTTGTGCACTTGTGCTGTGTACCACCGCCGACAAACCGATTCGATAAAAAAAAAAACTCCCCGCGTGGATTCCTCGAGCCGGCGGCCGTCTTCCCGATGAACTCGGAGCCTGCGTGTTTGCTTCGTCCTGTTACATCTTTTCCTCTGGAGTCTGGACCACACTAGCCTCTGAGTGCGCCGACGAGCTCGATCGCGACCGCGAGCTCCTTGCCGTTCTTTCCTCAAGCGCCGTCGATCCAGCCACCAAGCTCGCAGTCCGCGAGCACACCTGCCGCCAGGGAAGGCCTCATCTCCCTGCTTCCCCAAACTCTGCCCAAGTTTCGAGCAACCGCCGGAATCCTATCCCTCTGCCGGACCACGAACTTAGCTGCCGCTGGGCATGGCTATGACCACGAACTTAGCTGCCGCTGGGCATGGCTTGCAGGCGCTGACTTCCGGCGCCTCCGACCAGCAAAAGGATCTGGCTGCCCACAGAGACGGATCGGGATTGAATCAGATTCACAGAGCGAGCAGAGAAGGCATGGTGGATTTGCTTATTTTTTAGCACCATATGGTCAATGGGGGTCAGCGGGTGTAGCAATAATCAAGCACAGAAGCGACATATGAGCTAAGGAATGATCTAAAGCCATCACACATGCGTATGATTCTCACCGGCAAAAAATAAACAACTCCGGTTAAACTGTATTCAGAAATCAGGGACGCGTACATGTGTCTTCACCATTCGTTATTCGGATGAGATTCTTGTGACGTTGTACTTGTGAAGTTTGGCATCGGTGTTGTGGAATTGACACACATAGTGAAGTGAAGTACATGAAAAAAGTAGTATCCCCTGGCAGCATACGACCAGTTTTAATTTTTCATCTATGACGTAGAAGTGATTTTCTGCATATGAAGAGTGTGGTTGCAGTTCGGACTGGACGCGGGCCAACTCGGGCTGGCTCGGGCCGAGCCAGCAAAAAGCTCGGGCAAAAATGGCGAGCCGCGAGCCGGCTCGCTCCGCCGACGAGCCAGGAAACGGAGCTCGGCCCGAGCTCGTCGAAAGCTCGGTGCAGCTCGGTGCAGCTCGCGAGCCACGCGTGGTGTCTCACTGACAGGTGGGGCCGGTCTTCTCCGGCAACGGGCGACCATGGACGGCGGCGCAACGGAGCTTCCTGGCGGCGGCGGAGCACGAATTGGAGGTCCGCGAGGACGGATTCGAGGACGACGAGTCGGCAGCGGAGCCGTGCAGACGGGACGCCGGTGTGCTTCATGTCCAGCGGCGGCGGCCAGCGGTGGTAGAGCTGCAGCAGAGGCAGAGGCAGAGTGGTGGGGTGGGGTGGGGGTGGGGCGTGGCCGGCGGCGGGAGCGCACCCAACGGTGGGGGATGGAGACTAGACGCCGGAGGCGGCGGCGGCGGCATCGATGGGGAACGGGCGAACGAGGAGACGACCTCGATGGGGAACGGGCGAACGAGGAAAAGCTTCGCCGTGAGGAGCCTCGCGGCCCAAGCCCAGCTCCTTTCCTCTCTCAGTTCGTAAAAAGAAAAAAAACAGCAAATGGGCGAGCCGGACCGAGCCGGACCGAGTTCGTCGCGGTCCAGGAAACTGGGCTCGGCTCGGTTAATTTTTCTCGCGGGCCGAGCTGAACTCGGGCCGAGCCTGGAAAGCTCGGGCCGGAGTGTCCAGCCAGAGTTGCAGTGGTGTCGTGGGAATTTTACATCCGGAATTTTCGAAATAAATTAATATCTGCAAATATTACCGAAAACATTGTTAAAATACTTCTACAAGAGGGTTTTATTGAAAGTGTTTGGAAACATAAGGAATGTAGCATATATTTCTTGGTTTCAACTTTATGACATCAAAAGAGAAAGAGTACAAAAGAAATATATAGAACAAGACCTTTTTTGAAGCATATAAGCCGACCCGACTTACAAATTTATACAAACTATCAAGAAATTCCTAAAGTATTGGGAGCGGGATAAAAAATCGTGATTGGAAAGAGAAAAGGCGTTTGGCACTCGTATTTTATATATTGGAAAAATTAGGCCCCCATCTTTAGAATGATTTTGTTGCTACCCTTTAATTTTTGAAACGTGCGATTGCACGTACATGTCAACTAGTATAAGAAAATATAATAAGTGCAACATTTTGTATGGACAGAAGGAGCTGTGGGCGTCAATGCCGGGTGCACTCACACTCAATGGAGGGTGCACTCACACTCAAGTGCGTGCGTGACATGATGCGATGGTTCATAAGGAGGCATTCATTATGTTATCACATCACTATAAATATTAAATGTATTTACCTAGTGTTTCTAAATGTGAAAAAATATTTTAAATTAATAACCATCTTTACTATTAAAGGAGAGTCCGTCGTTGGTGTCACACCTCGTTTTATTTACCACTCCCTGCCACCGATAAGTGAAAAGATACCGGTTCACAACAGCCAACAACAATCGATCGCTAGTGAAACGAGAGAAAAAAAGCCAATGTCAAAAAAACAAAAAAAAAACGAGAGGATAAAAGCCTAAACGATCGGATCGATCGCTAATGGAAGGAAAAAAATGTCTAAACGATCGGATCGATCGCTAATTTTTTTTTGTCAACTACGACGTTGCATGCAGCCTTATCTCTCGAGTTTGTTAGGATTGTTAGTTGCGCTTGATGCATGCACCTTATCTATTCATGGTTTGTTAGATTTTTTAATCCCTCCAGATAAAAAGAACACGATGACATCCGCTCCTTGCTGTTAATTTCCCGAAAGGCAATAGTGCTGCTACTCCCCAAAATGAGCATATTTTTAGTTGTGGTTAGGATTTATCTCTCGCCTGTCTGGCTCGCTTAATTGTCGCATGCGGCTTTCTCTTTTATTAATTTGCGACGGCGTAGAACTCGAACACGGTGCCCAGCTTGCTCGCCAGCACTGCTAAGCTGATTCCCGGGTATCGTGCAGCGTCGACGCCGACACGCCGAATCCGGTTAAGCGGAGCGGCGGCGGTCCGCCCGGCCTCGCCGCGAGCACCGGAAGCAGCGAGAGCCACTGCAGCGCGCCACCCGACACGACGTCGAGGTCCACGATTTGGACCGGCCTCTTTCTGCGGAACGCCTTCATGATGGCCTGGTTGCACGCCAAGTAGGCGGACCTCGTGAACGACGCGACGTAGTAGAAGGCACGGAACGCGGCGTGGATGCTCGCGCACGTCGGCGGCGCCAGCTGCAGTGGCGCGCAGACGCTGACCACGAGCTCATCAGACGCGTCGACATGACCCTGCCGAAGTATGCCACGAGCTGCTCGCCGCACGACGGCGCTCGTACGGGGACGCCCTCTGCACAGCTCGAGGAGCGCCCCGTTGGCGTCCGCGAGGTTGCCCACCGACATGCCGACATGGCCGCCGGGCACTCCATGAGCAGAGCGATCATACGCATGCCGTCGGAGTCCTCCTCCCTCAACTCCGCGTCCTTCCGCTCTTCCACCGGCACCGCACCGTTGCCTCCTTTCCCAGACACTACCTCCTCCATCTGCCCGGCTATACCGGCGATTGCCGGCTCGGGCAACTCCGACACGTCCTTACCGGTGCAACGATCTTCAACCGCGTGGATAAAGCCGTGGTGATGAGGCAAGAAAGGGCCGCAGTACATGTATTAGAAAAAAGGCCAAAGGCCTAACGTTAATAATGCCCCGAACGGCGCACTGACACACGTTGCACACCGTCGACACAGTTGACACGGGCAAAGTGGTCGGGTCGAAGCTCACCCGAGAGCTGAGACCGGCACACCAATGCACACTGCACACCGTCAAGACTCGCCCACTAACAACGGAGAAAACCACCAAGGGAATCACTTCACGCTGAGGCACACCAAGAAGATCCAAACAAGAAACGCCGAGAGCGCAAACCAAGAAGCAAGCTTTGTCGGAGAAAGCGCGCTGAAGAGACTCTGCCACCCAACCTCGAGAGAGCTTCCCATAGTGAGCTCCAAGACGACGTCTTCAAGAAAATCACGACGTAGAACGCCACCACCGCGCAATCTGAAGATTTTGGGTTTTCACCCGGAGCACCTAGGAGGGTAGAGGAACGCCACCGCAGCGCCGTCAAGAAGGTGATGATGTCCACGGACGCCGCAGCCGCGGCCCGAGAAAATCCTAGGAAGAGTTTCCCCTCGCAACGTCTCTTCACGTCCCACACCACAAAACACAGCTCGCCAGGCACCACCCGTTCACACGGCCGTGGATCTAGCTAGCACCATCAGAACTCGGGCTCGTCCGCCAACCCACAAGTTCACCACCGTCTAGGGCCACCGCCCCGGCGTCCCAACTCCAAGCGCCGCCGAAGCTGAAAAGGAGATCCGAAGAACACCGTGGTTGCACCTCCTGCTAGATGGAGGGCTAGCAGCCCCCACGGCTTCAGGAGCCGTCAGATCGAAGGGAGGGACACCAGAGCTCGCCAGGGCCCCAGGCCCATGCCCGCGAGGCGACCGGAACACCTCGTCCGCAGCCGCACTGCCCGGCGACCTCTCCCGAACCTCATCACAGAAATAGCAAGCCAAACGCTGCCGGAGAGCCCTCTTCCTCCACCAGTCCACCCAGCACGAGAAGGAGTGGGGGGCGGGGGGGACGCCCCTATCGCGACACCAGATATTGGTATGTCTACCTTTGCAGCAAAGTTCTTTGTTAAGTGCAGGTTATCTATGATGTTGATTTGTTTCCTTTGATCCATTGGCATGGTATTGACCTTGTTTGTTCCTTGCCTCAAACTGATCAACAGGCTAAACCCTAAACTCAACTTCCCTTAGCCTACTATAATTCTGTAACTATCTTAACCACCCCCCCCCCCCCCCCCCCCACCCCAATAATTGAATGCAGAGTTTCCATGTCCTAGAACTCATATTTTATGCGATCTTAACTGTGTTTTGCAAGAATATAATGCAGGTTTCCAGATTGAATGATCACTGTTGAAGGGAGATCTGAATAGTAGGATGATGGGTCCATGCTCATAGAAGGGTATTGTTCCATAGCTGGATATTCAAAACTTCTGGTGCCAATTTGAACATGATATGAGCCCGTAGTGATTGGTAAGTAAAATCTAGCCAGTGGATTCTAAAAAAAATTGCGTATCAATATGTAAAGTTAAGTTTTTATTATTTTTATTGTTTTCTTCAAATATTGTGTACGATAGGAGAAAGGGGTTAAGTATAGTTAGAAACAATTTATGTTGAAAAGGTAGAATATGTGTGCCCCCGTTGCAAACGCACGGGCAATTAACTAGTTTTGTTAACTTAGAAATCACCAAAACTTAAGCATCTCCGGTGGTGCACCGATTAAGTTCCTGAAATAATAGAAAAATGACTATCAATTATTTAGCGGTTTTGCTATTTCTCACTCGAGTGAGAATTAACATAGTGATTCGTGAGGGATGTGAGTTACCCATGAGTTGCACATAGTTGCACGTGAGTTTCAACTGGGATTTTCCTAGTTGCACATGCAACTGGATGACTTGCACATGCAACTAGATGACGTCATATGAGTGAGAATTAACTAAATTCTAACTCGAGTGAGCCATAGTCACTCCTTTTAGGAAACAGGCACATGGCCCCGCTTTATAGAAAGCAAATATCTGTTTTACACCGGGGTGAGCCTAGTTTTGCAGATACAACCAAACTTCCAAAAAAAAAACACCACTAACAACGCACCCAGAACAACAAGTCAACAAGGCGCAAGGCTCACGAAGGAGCACACAGGAAAGTAAACTAACAACAAAAAGAACGACCTAACCAACACCACTACGCCTGGAGAGGAAGTGCAAGTTCTCCGCTGCCATCTTCAGTTGCTCCAGCAGGATCAAACAATCCCCTTTACGCTTTCCCGGCAAGAGAGGAGTCCACTGTGAAAGTAACAAAATTGCTTTGCCGACATAGGCCACCCAACTCGGCGGCTCAGGCTTCGTCTTAGAAGCTCGGCGTCCGCAGAGGAAGACGGCCTTGTTGGTGGCACGCGGCGACCCACTCGCGTTAGACGTCGAGGGGATATCGTCGCTGACCGGCCCACAGGTAGCTTTCTCGCAGACCCCGCACGACGCTCAACGACCGGTGTCAGTCATGTAGATGTAGGGCAGGCAGTCCTGCAGCCATTGCATCGGCAAGCTAAGTGGCGCACGACGACGCCATGGCTGCCGCCCACGCACAGCGGAGGTTTGCTGCACGAACGGCTCTCACGGAGCACGCGAGCCCCGGCGCGGCCTGAGTCGGCCGGCCGCGCTCGCCGGCATGCTTGGGTTAATTGTGAGCGCTGCGTTTAGATCGCAGTTCTCTTTGGCCACTCGATATCCATGTCGACAGAGACAGTTCACGTATAATCTCTCATGGGATCTTGCGATGAATGCCGATTGCTCATGAGAAAGTAAGAACTAATCTCTAAGGATCGATGTGCTCTGCTGCGCAGAGGCAGCATGCATGTACTCACTGCGTTATAAAATGATTGACGCTTGCTGGGATGGAAGAATATACAAACAAAACAGGATGAAACTGTGAAAGCATAAAGTCCACCCACATTTATTTGTTATCGGTACAAACTAAAAGACTCAACAGACCGATTAACGCTCGCATACATAGAAACACAGATCACACAAACACAAGACACACACAAGCAAATAAAAGCAAGGAGCAGGTGGACATGATCCGCTTGAAACCAACAGGCAAGAAACAGGTAAGAAATCACACATCCAACGAGCGAGATCTTGCATGCACGAAGAGACCTCCGCGCTCACTAGCAGGCCTTGTCCCTGACGCATTGCACCTTATTCTGGGTAGTTTGGCCCTTGGTCTCCCACACCTTCTTCATCTGGCAGAGGCACGAGTGGCCGCCAAAGGCCACGCAGCAGTCCACATCAACCTTAATGACATGACCCTTAGAAATAATCCTGTCGGCCGTGGCTTTTTTCATACCTTCTCCGAGGCTCTTGAAGCACGCATTCACGACGTTCTGATCGACATATTCGCACACCGGCGCACCGCCAGCGGCAGGTACTTGGGCCTGCACAGCGACGGCGCACATCAGCGCGACTAGCACCGCCACGGCAACGAGCCGGGCTTCCCTCGAGAGCATTGCTGCTGCCGTGGACAAATCGATGCACTCACTCACTGCTGATACCTAGGTTGTTGTTTCTCCGTGGAGGTCTGCTGGAGCTAGCACTGGTATTTATAGCGCTAGATAGGCATATGGGCACCTGGAGTCCAGCTGGATTCGATCAGACGTAGTAACTGTGCGTGGCCGTCTGAGTGGACGCGTGTCCATTGTCTTTGCCGTGTGTTTTTGTTTTAACTTTGCCATGTGCGTTTATTTGCCGTGTGTTTCTTTGCTATAACGTCGTGTACACACGGCAAATATTTCTTTGCCGTGTGCCCGACATACAGCACACATCAAAGAGTGTTGGCACATGGCAAAGATGAGCTCTCCCGTAGTGTACTTGCCTTGATAATGTGTGCTAGCAATTTCCATCTACTCTGTAGCCTGCAATATTATTCCTCTTGTCGCGCAATTGACAAATCACGTTATACACATTAGCTACTAAGCGCCAATCTAGACTGGAATTAATAAACGGAATTTCTATTTGGAGAACGTTCGATAACTAGGCTAGTACAACCCACGATAATTAACAACTTCGTGCAAGATCACAATATTTGAATGTGAAGATAGAAGTTAACTTTATAAAACAGGATAGAAACTTTATAAAAGTTTGGCACTAAATGAGTAGAATCATTTAAACAGTGTTCTCAAAAGGGTCATTTGACAGAGGTGTGGCCATTGAATTTATTACAGCAAATGTATTCATGTATAAACCATGTGTTTATGACATATCGCGTTAGATGTGTATTGAATATGTTGGTCTAGCTTAAACAATGTTCTCAACACAAAATGTGGGTGTTTAAGGGCATGTACATGTGAGAGGAGATAGTGAAATCTCATGCCAACTATTGTGCGTGTAGAAGAGTAATTTTAATTGATGCCGCAAGTACACGGTTAAGGAGAAAATCGACCTGAAGACACCACTCCAGGAGCAATCGAAGATCAATCGGTGCAGATTCTTGCAAGTTTGACCCAAATCAGCCTGAATGAAACCCATCAGAATTCAGATATAGAGCCGCAACAGCACAGGAAGTCCCTCCACCTGGCTCACTAACGCAAAGTCATACAATGAGAATCCATAACCGACAGCTGAATTGCGAAAAAATATTCTTAACTCAGACGCCACACAATTGAAACTTTACATAGACCTCCATAAAAATCTAGATACGGGAATGCATTAAAAGGCTAAAATTTACTGTCTACCATGAGATACTGAATCAAGAACCATGCCTGTAATGCTATAAAGGATGTCGTCCCTAAGGCCATAGTTGACTTAGCGCATCAACCCCATAAGATAATTAAAACTATCTGATGTGTGAAGCTATCTGTACAAATCTAGGTATCAACCTTTACCATACATGCAGTTATCTACATCCCTAGAACTCCGGTGATCACTACATACAGGCAAGGATCTTGTCAAGGCCGCTGGTGGGCATAAAGAGCAGGCTCTGTCAATTCTGGTTAAATATAAGCGGTATCCCTCCGCCTGATCGGCATCCAGATGTTGGCTAATGACCTGTGCATAGGCTTGTGGCAAGCAATCTTGCTTAACCGACTCTATCAATTCTGGGATCTCGCCGCACAAAAGTAGCTCGGAACTTGAGAAGACCACGTACCCAATTTGGTGTTGGTTGTGCCTTGTCATTTAGGATCTTCTTAGCTCACAGTACCTTACCCATCTATAAATAATCAAACGAAAAGGGGATCAGCTGAGTACATTTCCTCTGGAGATGCTATTATTACCATTTGCAGTGGGACTATAGCCAGCTATTTAAAAAATAAATTTTAGGTCACCTACTGGAGATGCTCTTATTACCATTTGCAAAAAAGCAAAAAATATCAACGATAGTGACTGTATTTGATACACAGCCATTAAAAAAATGAAGGGACCATTATGAGTTGAAAGTGAATTAAACTTGAACCAACTTTTTGTGGTGCAAAACTCCATGATTCATGTAGTTCGGTAGAGGGACCCGATCGTCGCTCTGTAGCACACTTCGATGGGCCATGCTATTTCAAATTCACCATTACGTAGCCATTTCATTTCTTTTTCTTTGGGTAAATAGAAACAAGAACATACTTTTAAATATGGACATTTTTCAAATACAAGAATAAATAAGGAACATTTTTATGAACCTTTGAACATTTTTTTCAAACACGTGAACATATTTTAATAAATTTACATGTTATTAGTATAATAATTACGGGAAAATCATTTTGAAACATGAAAATGTTAAGATACAACACAAAGTTGCTCATACAGTACAAAAAATATTCATGTATGTTAAAAAATTGCAACCATGTTCGAGAATAGAAACGGAAAAAAGGGAAAGAGGGAAAAGAAAAAGAAACAAAAAATAGCCCGCATGGGCTAGCTCATGTGGGATTCAGGCATGTCACCACGTAACCGGTGCCTTTCCATCCATCATTCTCTCTCCATCCAACGGTTGAGATAAAACCAAAATGTTGAAGTCAAAATTCAAATATTTCAGCAAAATTTGAAAACAAATCTAGTAAATCGTATGTGGTCCTTTTTGTATTCTAAGAAAGTTTTGCTTTATTTGCATCACCCGTTTATGATTTAATAGCCTTTTAAGTTACAATACTCCCTCCTATCCAAAGTAAGTGTCCCAGTTTTAAACCGAGGTTAGTTCAAAACTGCGACACTTATTATGGATCAGAGAGTATGAAAAGTTATTTTAAAATTAACCAATTATCCAAATGAAGCAAAACTTTCTCAGAATACAAAACGAACCCTATACGATTTCCTAGAATTTTTTCAATTTTTTTTGTAATAGTTGAATTTTGATTTCAACGTTTTGGGTTAATCTCTCTCGAAAGTACGCCAAAGGCGTACTGACTTTTATAGAAGGCAGCAAAGACGAACAAATGTTTACAATGGCTGTTCACATACAGGCATGCGACAACCAGAAACTCCAACACCTAGTCCTAGGGCAACTACTCACGCTGCGCGGGTTCCCTCCCTCCAACTCCGGCCTCTCACCATATCCTGAACTCGTCCACTATGCGATCCACCAAGACTGTCACATAGAGCTGTTGTCGAACATTGTTGAACAGTCTAGCGTTTCGCTGCTTCCATAGGCTCCAACCTACCAGGATAACAAATGCATCAAAGTATTTCTTTGCTTTCTTATCAAAAGGCTCCCTCACCTTAAGCCACCATGCTGCAAAGGTATCTGTCAGTTCCGGTGTCTGGACCTGCAGACCCGCAGCTCTGAAGCATCTATACCAAGTTTCCCTCGCATAAACGCACTGTACCAGGATATGCTCGATGGTATCGGTTTCCTGAAGGCACGTAAAGCAGGCGTCCACCTCCTCCTGTATGCCATGCCGTACACGGCGATCAGATGTCCAAACTCGGTGCTGCACCACCAGCCAACAAAAGAACTTGCACTTAGCCGGGGCTTTGGCTTTCCAAATGCAGCTAGCAGGCGCGAATCTTGTGCTCCCTTGGCAAAGTGCCCAGTAGGTGGAACTTGCAGAGTACAGTCCACTCTTATCCCAGGTCCAAACAAAAGAGTCGTGCGCCAAGGGCTCGCGGTAGGCGGTGATCACCGCAGCCCAAAGCTGCACGCATTGCCGGACGCCCTCAGGAGTGAGCTCGCCCGCCAAATCGGTCATCCATGCGTTGCCCACCATTGCTGCCTGGACAGTTCTGCTGTTTTTTCTCCGTGTGGTGGCAATTGCCCATATCAGCGGCGCAATTTGCTCCGCCGTACGCCCATCGATCCACCGATCAGTCCAAAACATCACCTTGTCTCCCCTGCCCACTTTAATCGCTGTAAGGCTCCTAAAGATAGCCTCAGCACTCGCATCCTTAAGCATGGGCAGACCTTGCCACGGCCTAGTTGGATCGATACGCCTTAACCATATCCAACGCGTGCGGAGAGCCATGCCCTGAAGCCGTAAATTCTTGATACCCAAACCCCCAAAGCATTCAGGTTTGCATATTTGCTCCCACGCAACAAGGCACTGGCCACCGGTGACCTTATCTTTTGCAGCCCAGAAAAACGCACGCATCCATCCTTCCAATTCCTCAAGAAGCCAAATCGGTGCTTCTGCAATCAAGAGCTGATGTATAGGTCTAGCCGCGATCACAGCCCTGACCAGCGTCAGTCTCCCCTCCTTCTTGATCAGCCCTCTCTGCCATGCTGGGATAAATTTCAGCGCCGCATCAAGCATAGGCTGCCATTCCGCCTTCGTGAGTGGCCGCAGTGCCAACTGAAGGCCAAGGTATTTAATCGGAAAGGGAACAATACTGCAACCCAGCGTATTTCTCACCCGGCCTTCTTCTCGTGTACCTCCCCTGATCATAGTTGCAGTAGATTTGTTGTAGTTGATTTTGAGCCCAGAGGCCTCCGCAAACATCTGCAAAATCTGCCTGACGGCCACAAGATCGGCCGCGATGGGTTTGAGGAACAACACCACATCGTCCGCATATACAGAGATCCTCTGCAGGGGATTAATTCCAACAAGAGGTTCAAGCAATTCATCCTCGACAGCCTTCTGAATTAGTGCGGACAAGACTTCCATAGCCATGACAAAGAAAAGAGGGGAGCTCGGGTCACCCTGTCGGAGCCCACGCCCATGCTGAATCCGTCTTCCGGGCACCCCATTTACCATCACCTTGGTGTTGGCCGTGTACAGCATCAAAGCCACCCAACGAATCCAAATTTCACTAAAGCCAAGACATCTTAACACCTCCATTAAAAAAGCCCAGGACAGCGAGTCAAAAGCGCGCGAAATATCCAACTTAAGGAGCACTCCTGGCTGTCTTCTGGAGTTGATCTTCCTCGCCACCTGCCGCACCAAAAGAAAGTTATCATGGAGACTCCTTCCTTTAATGAATGCAGACTGGTTAGCGCTGACCAGCTCTGCCATCCGAGGTCGCAGTCTGTTAGCCAAGATTTTAGAAAATAGCTTGGCAAAACTATGAACGAGGCTAATAGGCCTGTAATCCCCAACATCCAGGGCGTCGGGCTTCTTAGGGATTAGCGTTATGAGAGCTCTATTCAATCTGCCGAAACCCCTTCCATCCCCCACGTATAGCTTCAGTAGTGCCGCCATAATGTCAGGCTTGATAATATGCCAGGCAAGCTGATAAAAAGCCCCCATGAACCCATCAGGTCCAGGCGCACGATCGGCAGGCATATCCTTTATAGTTTCCCAAACCTCTTCCTCGGTGAAAATTCTGTCCAGGTCCTCCAATTCATGTCTCTGTAGCCCTAGATATTCGAGGTTTAGGGAATGCTCCCTTGTCTGAATTGTACCGAGAAGGCCGCTATACGCATGGAAGAAGCAATCCTCTTTCTGCTGCTGATCCGTGATGATTTCCTCTCCCATCCTCACAGCCGGTATGAAGTTTTTGGCTCGCCTCCCGTTCGCCACAGCGTGAAAGAGTTTTGTGTTTGCGTCACCTTCACGAATCCACCTAATGCGCGATCTCTGTCTCGCTATAGTCCTTTCTAGAGACGCAAGTCCCAAAACCTGCAGCTTCAACGCCTTTCTAAGCCAAGCTTCCTCTGGCGACAAAACCCTCCTCTCCTGCGCAGCATCAAACCTGTAGATGACCGCATGTGCTACCGCTATCTGAATCTTGATGTTCCCCACACGTTTCTGCGCCCAAGATTGCAGATGCGAAGCCGTGTTTCTGAACAATTCCTCCAGCCTCTTGAAGGGATCCACAATAGTGTCGTCACAGACCCATCCCTCCTTCACCGCATCCACAAAACCCTCGAGTTTCGTCCAAAACATCTCGAATTTGAATCTTTTCACCGGCCGATGAGCAGCATTCAGCGAGAGGTGCAGCGGCGCATGATCCGAGACCGATGAAGAAATCGCTTGTAGCAAGCAATCCGGGTTACTCAGATCCCACTCCACCGATACAAGTGCACGATCGAGTCTGGACATGGTGGGCGAAGCTCGCTCGTTGCTCCAAGTGAAGAGCCTCCCGTGCATATAAATCTCTTTTAGCTCATGAGTACTGACAAAATTGCGGAAGCAGTTCATGGCTCTCCTATTCAAGTTGCCATTGTTTTTTTCTGAGGCACGCAAAATCATGTTGAAGTCGCCGATTAGGAGCCACGGTCCTGGGCACAGAGATCTCCTCTCTCCCAACTCCTGAAGGAACGCTTCCTTCTCCTCCATGCGTTGAGGGCCGTAAACCACCGTAATCCACCACCTAGACTGATCCAGTGCGAACACCTCTCCAGTTATCGCATAGGTATCCATGCTTACATTGCCAATCTTTACTTTGGTGGAGTCCCAGGCTAGCAGGATACCGCCTCGCGTCTGCACTGCCGGGAGGAACACGTAATCATCAAACCGAGGTCCTAGGCATTGCATCACAACATAGTCATCAATTATCTCCATTTTAGTCTCCTGAAGACACACGATACTAGCACTTATGGTGTCCAAAAACACCCTCACCGAGTCACGCTTCGCCGGGTCATTAATCCCGCGAATGTTCCAGTCTACTATCTCTGGATTACTATCCATAAAGACAGAAAAAAGACTCCTACTCCTGGGAACACACCCCAATCAAGCCGCCGTGGTAACCAGGCACGGCTCCACTACGTCAAGATCACGGGGTATCGTCTTGCCAAAGATGGCAGCGAGTGCACGCAGATGCTGCTCCTTCATAGGCGAGTCGAACACCGTTTGAATCTCCTGCACATATGCTTCCTCCACCGGGAACTCGCAGGTGGAAATCCCCAGCGCCTTGAGCAGAACCGTGTCTGCTGGCGAGACCTTCTTGGGTATCTTGCCCTGTACCGTACATGGCGTCGGATTGTTGCGCAGCGAGCGCCTCGGCGTGAAGGGTTCCATCTCAGTGCGCAGGCGTGCCGAGCTCTCAAGTTCACGCAGCAACGGTGGTGCCAAAGTCTTGAGAATACGCGCACAGAAAGCCTTGATTCTCGCGATCGCCGCCATGTCCTGCTGTTGACCAGCAGCGTCCTGCTGCACTTCTTCCTCCTGTTGCGCTATCTGCATCTCGCTGTTAGGCCCATCATAAGAGCCTTCAAAGTCCACAGCCAAGGATGGGCCGTAGAGATCTTGGCCCGCGCAGTCCACGGGTCTAGAAGTCACCAGTTGGGTCTCCATGGGCAGCTCAGAAGACAGCGAAACCTGAAAGAAATCGTTCCCGCTCGCCTGGGCGCTGAGATCCGCTCCTGTAGAGAAAACACAATTTGAAGGGCGCCATCTGGCCAGATCGAGCAGTGTTGACAAATTCGTCGTGCCGGCGAAGAAGCTCCCTATGCTGGAGCAGTTCGTGCTGTCATACGGCCAGATCGAGCAGGCCACGCTGGAGGCCACGTTGGCCGCTCTCGTGGACCACTGCCCACGGCTCCAGCTGCTCCACGTCGACGGCTGTCGCAACTTGGATCCGATCAACACATCGCTGCGTGAGAGGCTGGAGTGCAGGATCAAGGATCTCCGGCTGCCAGGACCACTGCCCCCCTCTGCGGACCGTGGCAGCCGCTGCCACTAATAATTGGTAGTTTTAATTTGGGCTTGGACTTGGAATCAGATGATGAAGATGAACGCACTATCTTCTAATGCCTAGTATTAATTTGGAATTTCAAAGGTGTAGTGGGAAAGATGTGACTGAATGCAATAATAAACCATTGACCATTTGATGTAGAGACGAGTTGGGAAAACAGGCAAACTGTTTACCGATATATAGCTAAAGGTCAGTTCCTCTCTCTTACATATCACAGCTACTTGGAATCAGACGATGAACGAATTATCTTCTAGTCGCATGCTGGCAGGATCCAGCAGCTTCAGCATTTTGCTTCCGCATTATGTGATCGATGATGATAACCTTACTTCCTACTACTGGGGACACCTGGAAATAAAACATACAAAGATGACACGCGTGAGGCCAAGACAGCGGTAATAGTTTATCCATTGACCAAAAGTTTGGCGAGTAGAGTAGGTTCCTGCTATCTAAGTAGCCGATGGAATTTTATGAATTTTAACTTCTCACTTTCAATGCTGAGTTGATAGAGACACACTTTAAAGGAGCTCACCGTTTACCTCACCTCTTTATCATTAATTCGCGTGAGGGCATCTACGCTGCCTGATTGAGATAAAAAGTTGTCAATGACGGCAATTGTATTTCATATACACAACAATATTATAGTGGGATGTTACATGTGACAACTGAACCATAAGAAATTATCTAGTGTACTTTCAAGTTCTCACCTTTGGGCCATACGGCTGAAATATGGTTTTGACATCTTCAAACACCTCAGGATTGGTTTTGCAGCATTAATCTGATTAAACAGTGGGAGCATCAATGTACACATATAAAGGTCATTACCTAACGAGAAAACATATCAGTCAAGCTCTAACGGAAGTACACACATAAAAATAATTAAGGTCATCACCTAACACACTGGAAATGTCTGTCTATCAGATTGTACAAATCCACCTATTAGTTCGATATGCTCTACTCAAGGATGAAATATCTATTCCAAATTCCTATCACCCTGCTGAGAATATGCTCTTGTGTGCCACAGACTGACTGCAGTGCTTAAATAAGATCAGTGTATTCTAAGCAATGCTTGTTTCCACCATCCTTGAGATCATTTGAGCTTATTATTGATATTGCAGGCGTCATTTGAATTAATTAGAATCTGAACTACACGTACATTACTAGATATACTTAAAATGCTACAGTGTGGCCCTTAAGTTATGCCAAGTCTACATTAGGCTGGTAACAATAAACTTTTCTAGAGAGGAATGCGCCCTATCCTTTTGCATTCAGAATTAAATCCCTTCTTAACCTTGCAGCGGACTCATATCACTCAACTAGAGGCAACCTGAATACGGTTTAAATTTCGATTATATTCCTAGTAATCTTTAAGCTAACGCGTGACTATTTAAATAATGACAACTCTGTATGTGAGGCTATGAAGAAACATGTCATATCCTTCTGCATAAAAATGAATATACCTTCTTAACCATGCCCTTTGACTCGTAGTACTGAATTACAGGCAAACTGGATTCTATAAAAACTCTGAATCTTTTCCTGATAGTGTCAATGTTATCATCAGATCTTCCCTGCAATTGATCAAGAAAACAAAACTATGTTAGAAGCAATGAAGAGATTATGTCACATATAATCGAGAAAATAAACATAAGACATATCAGACAACCTGATTGCGGCCCATAAGACGCCTTCCCATCTCTTCCTCCGAACAGTCAAAGAATAGCACAAAGTCAGGAGATATTTTTATCTGCAGCAATGAATAGCACAAACTTTCTTTTAAAACGCAAAGGAAAAATGTCAGAGTGACACAAATTTAACGTAAGAACCCTATCATACATTACAAAAATGCAAAAAACAAAGTGAGCTTACATTCTCAAATGCAGCACGGTTTTCTTCATTCCTTGGAAAACCATCAATAAGAAACTTGTCATTTTCACTTTCTATCATAGCTTCTTGCAAGAGCTTTACAGTTATCTCAGATGGAACAATTTTCCCTTCCTTTATTATGTTGTCAATCATGGCTCTGTAACAATGAAGGGTGAAAAAATAGCCACGTAAGCGTTATAATTAAATAAGAAATATAGCCTGTAGGCTGGAGTGGATTTGTTACCCATTCTCAGAACCAGACTTGATTTCTGTGCGCAATAGTTCCCCAGCGCTAAGATGTGTAAACCCAAAATACTCCACAATATTGCTACATTGTGTTCCTTTTCCACTACCAGGACCACCTGTAACTTGCATAAAATGAGCAACCATGAACTGACAGCAACCATTTTCTGATATGAAAAAAAAGTTGGGACTATCACTACAGAATATGGAAGTTACCTAGAACAAATACAACTGCAACTTTCTGGCCACCCAAGATGTTCTCAGTAACATCCTGCAATAGGAGCAATCCAATGCATCAAAATATAATGTGAATAAGCCAGGATGCATAACTGAACTGGTAACACTGAACTGGAAACAAAATTCAACAGAACATTGAGGGCACCTGTCTCACGGATAAAGAGCGTGTATAACATAAGCGCTATGTCCGGTTTTAAATTACAAAGCAATGGCGTACAGAGATGATTGTCTCGTGAATAATCTATGAATCTGGTAAGAACTGCAAGTCTGTAACCTGATGTAATCATGTAAGAAAATACCTCCTCCACAGTGAAAGCCATTGAAGCATCCACCACCGTGCTCATAGCTGCAAGCATTTCCGACAAGTGGGGATATATTAATATTTTGCAATGGAAGAGTAACCTTGTACAGTTCAGCAGAAAAGAGAGAAAATGTCAAAGCTCCATTGTGGGGTAAATTGGCAGTGCAGCGCAAGTGGCAATATGATTTATACTTGCATTTTGTTATAGTTACATGCTTTGAAGATTCGAATACTGAGCAAATTAAGCCACAATGTTGCTTCAGCTACAGTAACAACATATAGACAAACCGTGTTGTCTTTTATATTGCCGCAGCAATTCTTTTTTCACAAGATCTTCGCTTCAACTTCTTGATACATGCTATTACTTATAAACATGCGTGGAATTGAGCTATTAACATTTTTAACAGACAAGTTTCATGCAGAGTCTTGCATTAGCCCACACAATACATAGAATTTTGTACATACACACAATCATCCTCCACTTATATTCAACATTACAATAAAAACCATGTGTTAATCTAGAACACTTGACCCTAGGGAACTGATTGACCCTTATGTTTCACCTTATTCCAAATGCTTGATTGCTGCTATATGCGAGGGATCACTCTACCAGATTTCCGTGACAACAGCAAAGCTAACCAGTAAGCTATTAGGCCTCTATTGAGTGGGTACTTCACTATATTGGGAACCCTTTCCCCAGTAAGAAGAACGAATGAACAGTTTAGCTAGATGGAGTTCATTTTGATCTACCGCTTTCACTCTATAGACTAGAACAGTCAGATCGAGAATGATGGTGTAGCAGTCTAGCAGAGATAGAAGAGGTTTGAGAAACACGTACCCTACTTGTGGAGCTCGTCACCGGGGAAGGCTAGGAGGAGAACGGGGAGGGGAAGCGCAGCGGCTAGACGGGCAGGCCTCGGCGAGCGTCGCCGACGACGAGCCGAAGAGGTCGCCGGTCACGGTGGCGGCGGCGGAAGGAATTAGGAAAGGACCCAACGGAACAAGTGACAGCCTTCGAGCCAGTTATGCCCTTCAGGTGCTCTCAGCAGATCTTTTCTTGACCGTTGGATCAAGATCAAACGGCGGGTCTCAGGGACAAAGGAATCCGCTATGGACACCTCTCGCCGGCGGCGCCGGCCTCTACCCCCACGCCGCAGAAACACTGCTAGGCTGCTGCTCGCCCGCCCGGCGATCACCTTTCCGATCTCACTTCCGAGCCGAGCAGAGGGAGGAGGCGCCACGTAGAAGGCTCCGGCTCCCGCTCCGGCTGCAGCGTCGGCGGGCGCAGGCGGCGGGGAGGATGGCACCCGAGCGGCGCGGTGCGGCCGCACCGGATGCTGCAGAGGACGCGCTGTGAGTTTACCGCGACCTTCGCTCTACTGGAACCAGCCGCTCCCTCTGAATGTTTTGCTTCTGGCGGTAGCATTTGATCTGAGTCCCGAGATCCGCAGCCCCAATCGCGTACAGATTGCGGTCGAGCCCGTGGTGATTTTTAGAATACGGGCTGTTAGTTGGATGCACGCCCCCTCATCTGGTGGCGCCACTTCAAGGGTAGAACCTGCATGTTCAGCATGTTGTTTGAGAAATTTTGTATGAATTTTGTTGAGTAATCAGGAGGAAATCGAGTTAGTCGCCCCTTTGATGGTACAGTGTGATTGATTTGAACTAGTAAATGACTCATATGGGAGCTATGGCTATGGGGTTTGGGGACATGTAATTCAAACGTTATTGTGGGAGTTAACCTCTTTGATAAATTTTGTGTCGTTGCGGTGGTGCTTGTAATATGATTTGGTTTGATGCAAGTACACTGAATTTAACAAACTTTATTGAGGGAGTTAGCCTCTTTGATAATTTTGGTTATTCGTTGCTACGATGCATGTGATATGATTTGGTTTGATGCAAGTTCATGGTATTTCTCATCTCAAAAGAGGTACATGATTTTTGATAATTACAACGATTCACAGGCTCTGCTATGGTCGTTGTTCTGCTGTGATTTACTGTACTCCCTTTCGGTGATGTTAATAGTTCTCTATGTATTGCTATTTTGTAAAGCAATGACAATGTTTCATGTGATCATCTGTTATAAAAGCTCATCTTTATCATCAGAGTTTCGCTTGGTTTATTGGTCGTGCGCCTAGCTTTCGGAAAAAAAAATCAGAATTGCGACATAAACATAAAATATGGATTGGTTTTTTTTGTTTGTTTTATGCTGATCTATTGTAGCAATCTGATTTTCGTTCTTTATTCCAAACCTCTCTTATACAGATTTGTTGACATAGTACATGAAGCCCCTCTATCTGATCAGCGGCATCCTCGAAGTGTAGTTGGTGGCACTCTGTACTGTATCTTATTGGCAAGTGAATATTTGCTATTTTTCCTTTGTTTTCTTAATAGTGATAGACCATGTTATTTTTTCGTATCATCCTAGAGAGATTAGCTTAAAGCAGTTCCATACTTGAATTTAATCACGAAAACACTAGGAAAATATTTGTGTCTGCTAGTCCTCCTGACTGTATCGTAGAGAGATTACCTTAGAAGCAGTTTCATACTTGAATTTATCCACAAAAACACTACGAAAATATTTGTGTCTGCTAATGTATCCTAGAGAGATTACCTTAGTAGCAGTTTCATACTTGGATTTCCTTTCTTGCAGTTTCTGATAATTGTGATTCATTCCTTCTTCTGTAGGCAGGTTATGCTGGTGTTGCCATAGCAGCTCCATGGATATTTGTCCTTATACCAGACATCATCATTCCGTTGCTATGCAGCTGCAATGTTCTCCTTCTAATTGTTACAGGTTCATGTTTAATTTACTGGTTAGATGCTAGTAGGTTGTCACTTTTATATCCGGTGTATGGACTATGGAGTTAACGCTAACAGAAACTTGCTGTAGGTATATTCCAACAATATTGGGTTCATCAGGTCACAAAGGTGGGACTACAGGTACTGGACGAGAAAAAAAAACGAAAACTTCTAATTGAATTCTATTTCAGCACAAATAGACGATTTACTCAGTTCATTGTCACTTGGGTATGCGGAGAATGTATAATATTTTGAACAGAAAAGTCTTTCAACCATCAGTGCATAGCTATCAACCATTCATTACTATGTAGAGTTTGCCTTGACTGGTCAGTTCAGTAAGCTTTGTTTCCGCCGTTCGTTAATTGTTCACATGTTATCTCTGTAAAGATGTAGTTGCTGGTACAGTGCTCAAGCACCATAATTGTGTGGATTTCATTTATTGTGAATTGGGATCTGTTATTGGCCAGTGTCATCACAACACTAACCAAGTTTCTGCTTGTAAATGCAGGGCTATTATGATTTAAGTCAAAAACTGAAGCATATTGCCCGAATTCCATTTGCCACTATTGCATGTGGTAAGTATTAGCTAACCAAATCTATGCCATGTTCTAAAGTCAGCGGCCTTTATTTGTTTCTAGCTTTCAAGAAGCATTATTCAACTGCCACATTCTTATCTAAATTGGATGATTTACTCTCTGTGATGATTATCTTGGTATTGTTTCTCTGCCTTTCTGGACATTATAGCAGATATGCAAAAAGTGTACTTGTAAGGCTCTGTTTTGTTTTCACGTCCATTGATCAATGTTTGATTTGGTAACACGTTCACGTTAATAGTTGATATCCCAAAATACCAATATTGCAATTTATTTTCACTTTACCTTTGCACATAATGTAGTTGGGGTAAAGACAGTAGATTTGTTATTTTTACGTAGTCATGATGACAAATATCCCAAAAATATGATTGCAGGTACTGCTCTGATGCTCTTAATTTTAGTTTGGCAGCCTGAAGTAAAAATATTATCAATTTCAGTTTTGCTCAGGTACAATTCTTCAGTTGAATACAATCTTTCCTTAAGTTGTTGACCTTTTCATCAGCAAAATTTATTAAGATAATCGGGTTTCTGTGTTCTTTAAAGGAAAGCATTATGGCATCTTTACGATTAAAATGAAATGAAATCCATTGCATAGTTTTGTGTTGATTTTAGTAGGAGGTATGAACTACATGTGAAGCCCTCGGGTTATTGGGTTGTTCAATAAATATCAAGTGAGCGCATATGCTCACTAACATTCGTTTGGTTTGTAGCTTTGTCTCATTATTCTGATGAAGTTCAAATGACTAGTTGGGCAAACATATACAGTATAACCTTGTGCCATTTGTTGTGTTAAATCTTATACGTACATTACCTGAACAACCACAAAGCCGAGTAGTGTTCTATAACTTATGATACATTGTTACATATTAACACTTTGTCAACGTTTGATGCAATTTCAGCGTGTATGTACTAAATTTGTTTAGAAGGGTAGTGCGGCTACGCATTTGTATCAAAGAAAAACAAAGCCACTCCCATTTGGTTTTTTATGCTATCAGTTTCCAATCATGCAGGATTGCTCTACTGGTTGAAGTGATATGCGCTGGATGCTTCATGAGCTTATACATAGGTGGGTTACGTTGTGTAGTTTGTCTAATTTTATTCCTGGCTTTTATAAGATGTTTTAGATATTTCAATATAGGCTACATACGGACTATAATGAGTGAATCTATGCACTAAAATATGTGTAGATACATCTAATTCAGGAAAAGGCTAAAACATCTTATATTTCGGAACAGAGGTAGTACATGGTAGCCAGTATAAATTACTAGTCTCTGTCGAGTAACTTTGTCAGCTTAACTTTGTATAACTGCATGTGACTTTTTGTTAATCATCTATTACATGGCAATTTGCAAACATTTGTTAATTACTCATTATGTCCTGACCTCCTAAACATGTTGTTAGAGTAACAATTCCTATTGATAGCATCCGATTTTTTTTTGAAATAGATACCATTATGTTGGTGCCCATGATACAGTTTCCCGTTGATGTTTTCTCGTTAGATGACATTGTGTAAGATTCTGTCTGTAATTTCTAAATTTCATGTGCAGGGCACATCCATAAATACAACTCTCTGAATGAGCAGCCTGACATTCTACAACCACTTTATTCCGCACTGCGACCATCTAGTTCATTGGAAGAGCTAAGGTGCAGTATAATTTTTTCTCTATTGATGAAAATATGTCCCATGGACTTAATACTCCATCCGATCCATAAAAAGTGTCGGGGCTTTAGTTCAATTTTGATCAAAATTGAACTAAAGCCCCGACACTTTTTATGGATCGGAGGGAGTATGATTTTCCTTACAATTGTGTTATTTTTATTTGGTAAATGTATAATTTATGGTAAAAACTAGCTGTGCTTGTGATTGCTGTCTTTGCATGTACAACTATTTGTTCTACTTCTTGCACCCAGCACACCACCTGAAGCAACTAAGTGCAGGTGCTTCCTGTTAAAATATTGTAGGACACGGTATCATAGAGAATAGGAGTTTTGTGGTTATGGTCTTATGACTACCGACATTTATAAAGTAGTGCCACTTCGAAAGCAACCGTCAGTGAACTTTGTTCATGAAATCAATTAACATTCCTGTCATTTGACCTCTATGGATTGGTAATTTTGCAGGTACTATGATACTCGCCTTTCTGACCAACAAATGGCATTGCTCCAGTACCAAAGGGACAATATTCATTATCTGAGTGAAGAGGTACTTGAAAAAAAGAAGTGCATATATTTGACAAACAACTTCATTTTTTTTTTTTTTGGTAAACAACTTCATTTCCTTGAAATGTTTATTTTCTCAATTATGTACATGACAGATTAGGAACATGTGTTACAATAAGTCTTGACATTTTCACCTGCACCTCAGTTTTGTATGCAGTGCTGCCAAATAGTAGTGTATTTACACACAAAGAGTGAGTTTAGTTTTAAACGAAGCTGTTGCACAAAGATATTGAGTTGGCTAATGATTTTTTTTTCTCCACTAGGTTCTTAGGTTGCAAGAATGCTTAAGCAAGTACCAGAGAACTGTTTCTGCAAGCACTCCTCAGGTACAAATCAGTTCTAGCACTAACCTACCCTTCCTACCCTCTGAGGCTCTGAGTGCACATAGGTTTCAGAGTAAAAACTGTTCAATGGTGATATTTTTTAGATCAACCTGCTTAATGTTGATTTAGTATATTTACGTTTTGTCCTCGTAATTCTTCAGGTTGATCTTGCTCATCTATTAGCGTCTCGTGATCAAGAACTTCGAGCATTGTCGGCTGAGGTATTACTTTTAGTCAACCAGATATTTGCATATGGCACAAATGACATCAACACATGCCAGATATGCATGTGGTGTTTTGGCTACCTTCTCTACATCTCTTATTATCTCAACTGTAAAGTAGCAGTTACGGAATTACTTATGAATTAAATTAAGTGAACGATGAGGCTGGTGGTCAAGTGTGAAAACTGTCACTTATTTCCGGCCTATCCATAGGAATTAAATCTGCTTAAAAATACTCAATATGTGTTCTTCCTTCTGCTGTGCATACTTGAAATGTTACTAGGACATCGACTTGGATAACTAGTGCTGGACAAATAAGAATACTCAATCTACTCTTTGTTAGCTTCAGGAATTGATCATGCTTTTCTGTAAATATTCATCGTGTGTTAAGATTTTGCACGTTGCACATTTAGATGAATCAAGTGCATTCGGAGCTTCATCTTGCTCGTGACTTGATTGCTGAAAAGGACTCGGAGATCCAGCATATCCGTTCGAACAACAATCAAGTATGTCTGTTCAGTTTTGTGTTCAAATTTTACAGTAGCCGAACTAGCAGGATAGTACTTGTAAGAGGAAGCAGGGCAACATTTGTTTGATTCTGAACATGATAAAATGCAGTATGTCGAAGAAAACGAGAGGCTAAGAGCCATTCTTGGTGAATGGAGTGCTCGAGCAGCAAAGGTAACCGTGATAGAACCCAGTACTGCTTTTTTTAGCAGAATCATTCTCCTTATCACCATCATCTCAGTGTCTTTATGATGTGTATTTTGACAGCTGGAGCGAGCACTCGAGGCCGAGAGGGTATCGAACATGGAATTACAGAAGACTCGTGCAAAACAGAGGGCAACCAACCAAGGAGAAACAAGCATAGGTGCATTTTAACTTCTGAGAAGTTTGCTCTGACAATCAAAACGTTATGATGATGTAAATTTTGTGAACCTGATTGATGGAAGAGAAGCCTAAACAACAGCCATACTCGTCAATGTGTGCACGTCTCTGCCTTGGTTAGGAAAAAGGGTAGAACTTCAGAGAAAGGAAAACTGGAGAAAGGTAGAAATGTTGCTGGTTTGATGGAATCGACTTATATGTTTGTTCTGTAGCCTAGTATATTGGAACATCATGTTCATGTAACTATGTATGCGCCAACAAAAGATTGGATATGGGTAATGCAGCAATTTGAACATGTCGCAAAAGTCGAGTGAGTCGGCGCGCGCGGTACCTATCTCGTCGGCCAAAATCCAACCGTAAAAGTACGACGCGACAAGTGATCCATCGATGCGCTGAACTTTTCTTTGATTTCCGACATACTCTCAGTGGAAAAAGAGGTCGCGATAAGTGTTGTGGCAAGTCAATAATTGGAGATGAGTATAATCATCGACCACAGAATTTAAACTCTCGTACATGCCGACATCCTCTTTGTAGCCCTAGGTTGGGCAGCGTGCTGACGACGAACATTCGTGCAAGTGTCCCTAGAGCCTAGCTATTCTCTTTGCAGCCCTAGGTTGGGCAGAGCCGGTTTTTTCTCTCATTTGGCTACATCAGAAGAGATCGAGACGTAGGCTAACTCATCCAAGTGCACTTCCTAAGCATGTACTGTATTTGTTTCTAGTTACGTTCAGCACGTACGCATGTCAGTCGAGACAAATTAATTTTAGCACTAAACTACCCTTCCTACCCTCTGAGTGCACATAGGTTTCAGAGTAAAAACTGTTTAGATCAACCTTCTTAATGTTGATTTAGTATTTTAACGTTTTCTCCTCGTAATTCTTCAGGTTGATCTTGCTCATCTATTAGCGTCTCGTGATCAAGAACTTCGAGCATTGTCGGCTGAGGTATTATTTTTAGTCAACCAGATATTTTCATATGGCACAAATGACATCAACACATGCCAGATAAGCATGTGGTGTTTTGGCTACCTTCTTTACATCTCTTATTTTCTCAACTGTAAAGTAGCAGTACGGAATTACTTATGAATTAATTAAGTGAACGATGAGGCTGGTGGTCATGTGTAAAACTGTCACATATTCCGGGCTATCCATAGGAGTTACATATATGCTTTAAAATACTCAATATGTGTTCCTCCTTCTGCTGTTCATACTTGAAATGTTAATAGGACATCGACTTGGATAACTAGTGCTGGACAAATAAGAACACTCAATCTACTCTTTGTTAGCTTCAGGAATTGATCATGCTTTTCTGTTAATATTACATCGTGTATTAAGATTTTGCACGCCGCACATGTAGATGAATCAAGTGCATTCGGAGCTTCATCTTGCTCGTGACTTGATTGCTGAAAAGGACTCTGAGATCCAGCATATCCGTTCGAACAACAACCAAGTAAGTTCAGACGGACTTCTCGATTCAGTCAGAGAAGGTCAAACGAACAAGGAAAAAGAGGGTTTATTCGAATAGCAACAAGCGTAGAAGCTCTAGGATAAAACTTCAGACAAAACACAAACATGCATAATTTAAAAGGGATTTTTTGGAATAGTGAGGGTTTTCGTGACCCCGGAAAGTATTTGTTTGTGCAAGAATCTATTAGGGAGAGGAAATTAGACTTTATCGCTTTGTCGGAAACGGGAAGATCTAATTTTGCCACTCCTTTTTTAACACACTTAGCGGTTGGACAAGATTTTAGCTGGTTTTGTTTACCACCGAGAGGGAGGTCGGGGGGTATGCTTATTGGTGTGAATACGGCAACTATTCAAGTCAACAATGTTGATGTTGGGGATTTTTGCGTAAAACTTTACTTTAAATCTAGATGCGATGGTTTTGAGTGGGTTTTGGTGTCTGTCTATGGGGCGGCACAAGACGAGCATAAACCGATGTTCTTATCAGAGTTAGTCCGTCTATGTGAAAATGAACCATTACCGATGTTGGTGGTTGGGGATTTTAACATTTTACGGAAACCTGAAGAGAAGAGCAACGACAACTACAATTCACGCTGGCCAATAATGTTCAATGCTATCTTACAAAACCTAGAGTTGAAAGAAATTGAACTTTCGGGTAGACAATACACCTGGGCTAATAGGAGAGAAACACCTACGTATCAAAAATTGGATAGGGTTTTGGCTACAACTGTGTGGGAACAAAAATTCCCTCTAGTTTCGGTACAGGCTCTAACCCGGGCAGGCTCAGATCATACCCCCCTCTTAGTGGACTCGGGGGTTCAAGCTCATTTAGGCAATATGGCACGTTTCTCATTCGAACTTTCATGGCTTAGGATGGAAGGTTTCTATGAGATGGTGGCGGCTGAGTGGGCTAATTATGTCAAAGGGGACTCTCCTATTGAAATATGGCAAAATAAAATTAGACATTTGAGACGATACCTAAAGGGCTGGGCGAAAAATCAGAGCGGAAAATATAAGAAGGAAAAGAAAGGTTGTTAAAAATTATTGATGAACTAGACATTAAAGCTGAAAGCACACCTCTTAGTGTGGGTGAGCGAGACGTATTAAGAGAGGCTAATGATAAAATTTGTTGTCTTCGAAGAGACGAGGAAACAAAATGGGCACAAAGGGCAAAGGTTAAATATATACAGGAAGGTGGAAATAACACGAAGTATTTTCATCTTACTGCAAATGGAAAACATAGGAAAAAACGATTTTTCAGTTAGAACAAGACGAAGGAACCATAGTGGGTGACACGGATTTAAAGATATATATTTCTGAATATTATAAAAAACTTTTTGGGGAGTCCGATCCTAATGGTGTTATGATGAATGAAGAAATGGTCCATGATATTCCGCAACTTACTCAAGAAGAGAATGACATTCTTACAGCTGATTTCTTAGTGAAAGAAGTGTACGAAGCAATCTCTCAAATGGAACTCAACAAGGCTCCGGGCCTGACGGTTTTCCTGCTGAGTTCTATAAGACATTTTGGGAGGTAATTCGAAATGATTTAATGGCACTCTTTGTGCAATTGAAACAAGGAAATTTGTCCTTGTTTAAATTAAACTTTGGTGTCATTACGTTGCTACCAAAAAAAGAAAATGCGGTTCAGATTCAACAGTATAGGCCAATTTGTTTGCTTAATGTCAGTTTCAAAATCTTCACAAAAGTAGGTACTAATTGTATTACCGAAATTGCACAAAAGATAATTAGGCCGACGCAGTCGGCGTTCATGCCAGGGAGACACATTTTAAAAGGTGTGGTTGTCTACATGAAACCATTCACGAGCTTCATAGGAAGAAAATGGATGGAGTTATCTTTAAGATTGATTTTGAGAAAACGTATGACAAAGTAAAATGGCCCTTTCTCCAACAAGCATTGCGTATGAAAGGTTTTGCACAAGAATGGTGCAATTGGATTATGCAATTTGTTCAGGGGGGAAGCGTCGGGGTTCGGGTAATGATGACATTGGCCATTATTTCCAAACCAAAAAAGGCCTAAGACAGGGGATCCTTTGTCCCCATGTTGTTTAATATAGTGGCGGATATGCTAGCCATCTTAATCGCACGGGCGAAGGAAGATGGACAAATAGACGGGCTCATACCTCATTTGGTCGAGGGAGGGTTATCTATTTTACAATATGCGGATGACACTATTTTATTTATGGACCATAATCTTGCGAAGGCGGTAAATTTGAAACTCATCCTCTGCATTTTCGAACAGCTTTCGGGGCTGAAAATAAATTTCCACAAGAGTGAAATCTTTTGTTTTGGGAAGGCGAAAGAGGTGGAAGATCAGTACCGGCAAATTTTCGGATGTGAGTCGGGATCTCTACCTTTTAAATATCTGGGGTTCCAATTCATTATAGAAGTCTCCGAAATGATGAATGGCAACCGGTTGAATGCCGTTTTGAAGGCAAACTCGGTTGCTGGAAAGGGAAGATGCTGTCCTATGGGGATCGGCTGGTACTTGTTAATTCGGTCCTAACAAGCCTTCCGATGTTCATGCTATCCTTTTTAGAATTACCTAAAGGGGTGAGGAAAAGGTTAGACTTCTATAGATCTCGGTTTTTTTGGCAGAGTGATGAGAATAAGAGGAAATATAGATTGACAAAATGGAACATTATATGTCGACCAAAGGATCAGGGAGGTTTAGGGGTGGAAGTACTTGAATTAAAGAATAAATGTTTGCTTAGCAAATGGTTTTCAAACTTTTGAATGAGGAGGGTGTGTGGCAGGAGCTGCTACAAAACAAATACCTCAGAGAAAAAATTTAGCTCAAGTAGAAGCTCAACCTACTGATTCACCTTTTGGAAGGGACTAATGAGAGTCAAAGATGATTTCTTTAGTAGAGGGTCATTTGTAGTTGGTAATGGGGAAACCACAAGGTTTTGGGAGGACACTTGGTTGGGTAATTCTCCATTGATGAACCAATATCCGTTATTGTATAACATTGTGCAACACCAGAATGCTTCGGTTCATGATGTGATGCACAATGCGCCCCCACAGAATATAGGATTTAGAAGAGCCTTGGTGGGGAACAAATGGGAAATGTGGTCTCATTTGTGCCTTAGACTGATGCAAGTAACGCTGAATAATGTTCCTGATTATTTTAAATGGAATCTGACCCAAAATGGGCAATTCACAGTAAAATCTATGTATGAGGACCTGATGAATGGTCATACTATATATTACAGAAGTATCTTTGGAAATTAAAAATACCGCAAAAGATTAAAATATTTATGTGGTTCCTTCATCGCAAAATCTTGTTAACAAAAGATAATCTTGCTAAGAAGAATTGGCAGGGTAGCTCACATTGTTCTTTTTGTGGGAATGATGAGAGTATTGATCATCTTTTTATTTCTTGCCCTTTTGTAAAACTTGTATGGCGTGTTGTCTTTTGTATATAATATCCCTCCCCCTACTAATGTCACAAATTTGTTTGGGAATTGGTTGAGGGGGATAGACAAAAAGACCAAAGATAGGATTCGTATAGGCGTTTCTGCTATCTGTTGGTCTATTTGGAATTGTCGAAATGATATTGTATTTAACAGAAAGGATAATTTTCATGTATTACAGGTTATTCACAGGGCGGTGCACTGGATACAGTTATGGGCTTTCCTGCTGCCTTCGGACCAGCGGGACCTTATGGTGGCTGGGTGCACGAGACAACTGCGTGTGGCACAGGATTTTTTCTCCCGACATACGTGGCAACATATTAGTCGGCTTTCGTAGTCTTACTTTTCTGTGTCAGTGTCGGTTGAGGCTTGTCTCGATCTTTTCACTTTTTGAGATGTAAGCACAAATAAGATACTTCTAAACTCTGTAATAATCGGCTGTGTGCATCAATCGATGCTAAGGCTGGGATTAATAAAACTCCCTTTTCTAAAAAAAAGTAACATAACTGTTCAGTTTGTGTTCAAATTATACAGTAGCCGTCTAGCCGACTAGCAGGATAGTACTTGTAAGAGTAGCAAAACATCATTTGTCTGATGGTGGACATTATAAATTGCAGTATGTCGAAGAAAACGAGAGGCTAAGAGCCATTCTTGGTGAATGGAGTGCTCGAGCAGCAAAGGTAAACCGTGATAGAACCTAGTACTGCTTTTTAGTAGAAGCATTCTCCTTATCATCATCTCAGTGTCTTTATTGTTTGTACTGATACGACCGCTTTCGACTGATACGACCTTTTGGTGTTGGCACGCACGGGGAAAACTTTCTTTCCTGTCGAGTGTTTGCCTCCTTATTGCCGGCCTGCACTGTAAACCTCTTTTCAACATGCTGAGGTAATAATATTGGAAATAATATTGTATAATTATGAGATTGACGTAATATGATGGATTTTGTATTGAGCCTCATGGTCGAGTATATATAGGGGTACAGACTTGGCGGGCATGAAGCCTCTCTTAGAGATAAGGTAGGAGACGGATTACAAATCCTAAACTACCAAACACTAGTACACCGAATATATATCTAACACTCCCCCGCGGTTGTAGTGGTAGCGGCGTGAACCACAGGAACGTCGTGGACGGTTAGACCCGAAATAGACACCAGCAGGCTGACATCCCCTGCATTCGTAGCGGGAGCGTCATGGACGATGCCACGGTGCAGATGCTTGGACTGAAGAGGAAGCTGGTGAGGTGCTTAGGCGAGGTGGTATCCCTTTATACCGATGTCGAGGTAGCCGAAAGCGTGGACGGTGCGCCTAGCTTGGTTGAGGTAGCCGTGCGAGGAGTCGCCGTGGTCGATGTCGTGGTCAGGGTTGCCGGTGTCGAGGTAGTGCGCGAGGAGAGTGACGGAGACGCGTCGAGATAGTCGTCGAGTATGGCGATGTCGGCCGGAGACGATGCAGTCGGAGCCGTCGAGTATGAGGTGGAGCCATAGTTTTGCCAGAACAAGGCGCACATCGGGGACGAAGGCATGCTCCGGTTTTGTCAGAACCGAGCACGCAAAGAAGAATTCGGTGACGCGGTCGAGGCAGCCTTCGAGGAAGGAGTCGATGCCGAAGACGTTGTCGAAGCTGATGAAGACGAGGCCTTGACCCGAGCTTGCCAGACCCGGGGATAAGTCGGGGACGAAGGCACATACCGGTGTTGCCGGTACCCGGCGTGCGGGCGTAGGGACCATCATAAACTGTGCGCCAGTGTCAGAGTGACTAGCAAAGGAGTCCTCCTAGATAGTTGCGGGTCGCAGAGCAACATAGAGAGAGGTGTCGGTGCATTCCGTGGTTGCGGTAGTAGACGAAGCAGTCCGTGAAAGGGTTTTGTACAAGACAACCCACGCAACGTGCGGCTCCAAAATAGATCCTTATTCCGTTTTAGGTACACCCTGCATCCGCTTTCGACTGGTACGACCTTTGGTGCTAGCACGCACGTTGAAAACTCTCTTTCTTGTCGAGTGTTTGCCTCTTAGGGTCGGCACGAGTTGTTTGTTGAGTTGGTTTTCCCTCTCTTCTTCCCTCCCATCCTTCTCCCCAACAAAGCCCCAAAGATAGGTCTCTCTTCCTCTCGTTTCTTATCCTCTCTTGAGAGTCGACTCCCGTTCCCAGTTCCCTTCCCCGGCTCGTTCCCCTCTCCTCTCCGGCGGCGCTGCCGGCCGGCGTGGACGAGGATGTGACGCGCGGGTTGTATATAGTAGATCTAGGTTTTGCTTAAGCTCTATGCTTGTGTTCGCCGGTATGGCGTCTCTCTCCCTCCTCGGCTGGCTTCCCGTGACCCGCAACGACGCGGGAGCTTGTTCTTTTCCTTTCTGCAGGTCGGATCCGCGGCGGATTTCTTGCGGGGATGGAGAAGGACGAAGCCGATTCAATAAAATCGCAGGCCGTATCGTCTGCTTCGCGGATCGAGGGAGGTGGTGGCGGAATCTTCCTTTGCCTGGCCGTGGTGGTGAAGAGAGGAAGAGAAGCTGCTGCTTCTTCCCTGCATCGGTGAAGTGGTTATTTTCCTGTTCCTCTTTCTTGGTGTTCTTGCGAGCTGCGTGGTTCATCTGCGACGGTGAAGCCGGCTCGACATCTTGCGCAAGTCGGGGCGAGCCCCCCGCCGATACTCCATCCTCGTCGCCAAAATCTTGCTGTTGGCAAGTGTCTCATGCGGCGAATCTAACGGGATTCAGTTCCCTAAAGGCTTGTGCAAGTGCTACAGCAGCTCCCTTGCTCCTCTTCGTCTTCTGGAGATGCGGTGACGGCGAGGTCAAGGTCGGCGGCGGAAATGGCGATGCAGAGGATCCCAGGGAGGCGTGCGTATTTTCTTTTTTCCTTGGGGTGTTTTCTGTAAAAGAGGGACAGCTGGACTGTCTCTGGATGTATCCGGACTGTGTTGAATATTAATCCAGATGAGGTTGTTCAAAAAAAAAAAGTGTTTGCCTCTTTATTGCCGGCCTGCAGAGTAAACCTCTTTTTACCATGTTGAGGTAGTAACATGTAAAACAATACAGACGATGATCAAAGCAAATTAAAGAGCTTGGACATATTCGGTTACAACCTCCAATACCTAATATCGGCTTCTCAACCTTTGTTTTATCAAACTTAACCTTAATCAACTGGCGCCATAAACAAACCATGTCAAAATCTTTGCAGACTATGGCATGTCCTAATGGTTGGGAGGGGCTGATGCCTTCCCACCCACCCGAGTTCAATTCCTCATGCTTGCAATTTCGGTGATGTTGCACCCCTCTTTCTATCAAAATACCGCGGGCCACCTCCCCGTAGTAAATCATTTTTTCAAAATCTTTACCGGATACCCAAGTGGGTATACTTTACCGGTGCAGCTTTCTTTTGGAGACCAAAAGCCAAAACACGGAGCACTAAGACAGAATCCACGACACGTGTACCGGACAAAGTCGTTATCATCGGCCTGCAGATCATACGTCGTCATACACGAGCCTGAATGTGATGTCTGACGGAGTAATTTGTCCTAAACAGTTCCTTGTGGGACTTTCAGCCAATTTTGTATATTTAAAAACTTTCAACCAATTTTTGTCCATTTCATGTCTCGCCAAGCAAGTTGATGTTCTTCAGTTGTTGAACAGCAGAGAGCGGTTTTTTTAGCCCGGGCTATATGTAGCCTTTTATTTTCAACATTTAAAACATAAATTTTAAAGTCTTACAAAAAATCTGAAAAAAATATGTGCATCTAGCCATGGTTATATCCTACACGTAAAATATCAACCCAAAATTAGCTGGTTTATGCTACATAAAAAAATTGTAAATCTGAGTGTGTACAATTATAGTGTGTCAAAATTTCTCTTTTTTATGTAGCCCGAAACAAAAACAAAAATTCGGATTGAAAATTTGTACAATTATAGGATACAGTTTTAAGAGCATCTCCAGTCGCGTCGCCCAAACGGCCGCCCAAAGGCCTTCCGGACAGTCCGTTTGGGCGCCGTCCGGACTAGTCGCTTCCTTTGGGCGCCGTCGCTCCCCACTCGCGGCGCCCAACCCAATCTAGGTTTTTTATGAAAAATTCAAATGAGAGGGTCATTAAATAATGGCGGGAAATCGATGTTCCAACCGCCAACGGCCATGGTAGGCAACAAAGTAAGATTTTCGGCCACACTCGGCCACGATCGGCCACAAACTGGCCAGAAATTAAGAGTTTTGGCCGCGATCGGGCACACTAGGCCACAAACTCGAAGTTGGGCCATCAAAATACGCCAAAATATGCCGGAAGATGTTGATGCCGGCCACAGGTTGTGGCCGTCGCCGGTCTAGATGGGGTCGTCGGGCTGGGGCACGTAGCCGGCACCAGGCTAGGTCAGGTCGGGGTCCTCGTCGGACTGGACGTCGTTGCCGCCGGTCGCGGGTGGAACGAGCCCAAGCTCTTGCAGGATCACGGCGCGGAACATGTTGTGCGCCGCATTCGCCAGCGGGTCCATGCCGGAGACGTCGGCCGTCAAGATCAAGAAATCTTGGCTCCGCTTCTTGACGGCGGCTTTCTTCTGCTCGAGGTCGATCTTGACGTCGGCCCTTTGCATCAAGGTCGCCCACCTTGAGTTGTTCTCGTCGCGCCTCAAGGTCGAGTAGGAGGAGACCTCGGCGAGCACCTTGTCGATGGACGACTAAACCCTGTCCGTCTTTGCCGCCGCCGCCAAGGCCTCCTTTGGCTTCTTGTTCCCGACTGGCCGCACCTCTGAGTTTTCCGGATCGGCGTTGAGATTGGCGCGGCCGTTCTTGTTTAGAGTCTTCCGGTGCGCCTTCCATTTCTCACAATTCTGGAGAAGCTTGTAGCAATGCATCAAACGGAAGTCTTTCTCCTTATTGAGGGTTTAGTACAACACAAAGGCGTCGATGATCTACAACAAAGGAAGCCGAGGTTGATCGCAGGCCGACGATGATCAAAATAAGACGACGGAAGCAAAACATCATCAAGGGGATCGCAAGCCGGCGTTCACCTGATCCGACGGGCCCTTCCCGCTCTCTTGTCGATCGCGGATGTTCTCATGGCAGCCATGGAACTTGTTGACGACGCGTTGAACGATGCGCCACCTATGCTCGATGACGCCTCGGGCGTGCTCCATGGGCACCATGTAGTACTCCTTGGTGAACCGGCGCTCATCGAACTCGTCCTTCACCCTCGACCAGTATGCGGTGCTTGTCTGGTCCGCGCCGACGATCGAGCAGCCGATAGTGATGGCCTTCCATGATTTGACCATGCACTCGTCCTCCTTGGTCGTCCAAATTGTGCCACGGCTGCCCTTCTTCTTCGCATGTGCGTCCTCGCCGGCCACAACATCGTTCGTGCCCTCGTCTTCGTCCTCCTCGTAGTACTCCTCATCCTCGTCGCACTCGTCGTCATCTTCTTCGGCGCCATTGATATGGTCGGTCATGATGTCGGTGTTCTCCTATGCACATAAAACAACTCCGGCGGTCACGACTTGCCTATGAACATGTCTGTCCTATACTCCATGAATGCATAACACGGCATCATACCAGGGTGAGATCGGTGATATCGGGGGTCGTTCCATCGACCACATGGGAGGCGCCTGCGTCGAACGAAAGGCTACGACCGGCCTGGGCGTGCATCTGTACGACGGGTTGTCTCCGCAACGCCGGCGACTCCAGATCGACGGTCTGGTTTAGATCGAGGCCGCACGACGGGAAGATGGTGTTGGGGTCGAAGCCGCCGTGGTACTTCTACTGGCTTTCGCCGTACTCGGGGGAGAACTTGGAGCGGGGCGTGCCGGCGGCGATGTCGGTGAAGAAGGACGAACTCGACGGCAAGCTGCCGATCTTGCATCGCAGAGGGGCGCTGCTCTCTTGGCTTCCTCCCATGGTGAAGGCTTGGTTCAAGGCGGCGACGGTCTTGTTCATGGCGGCGATGCTCTTCGCCGTCAATGGCGGCGGCGGGTCGAGCAGATTCCGGGATCTCTGCTTCACGCGACGGCCGCCACGGCTCTGCGTCTCCAATCGGCGCCTGAGGACGTCCAGGTCCCAATCGTGCTGCGAGATCCCCTCCGGCTTTTCCTTGGGCGGGGGGGGGGGGGGGGGGGGGGGGGTTGCGCTGCTTGCCAACGACCAGCGTCTTCCCCGCTGCCTTCCCCCTTCTCCTTTGGTACCTTGGGCACAGCGGCTGCGCCATGGAAACGGAGGCGTGCGGCCGCGGCGCGAGGGTTTTTGTTTGGCGGGAAGAGTGGCGGGGAAATGAGATTTGGGGGAGAAATTGGAGGGAAGCCGACATATATTGCTTTTGCGTAGTCACTGGCATGCATGGCCCGCGCGTCGGAGGGGTAGATGGCGTCGTGCGCCGTTGTGTCCGGGGCCGCCCGAGCTCTACCCAAAATGAGGGCGTGGGCTGGGCGTGCCGGACCGAAAACTGGGCCGCGCCGGACACAATTCGAGTTTGGCCGCCACGAGTGGGGGCGAAAATCTGTCCGGCACGCCCCAAAATGCGTTTGGTCGGACGTTTGGGCACCCCGACTAGAGATGCTCTAAATACATGCATATTTATTTTCAAAAAAATTTAACACTTTGAACTACGACAACTCTAGGACAACGCATCTGTCGAAACTGACACTCCGGGCATGATCTCTCTCCCCTACGAGAATCTACATGATCGAGCTGTCGCGATCCGTACCTGATGCACACTGATTTCAGATGTAGGGTACGATGGGCGAAGGCATCGATCCTTTGCTGCCTGCTAGGTATAGTGGGCACCCAGTAGACATCCGGATTTGGCATCCCTACCCTAAGATGGGACGCAGATAGAAGAATAATTTAGCGCACGATCGATCGCTCTCTGTTGCTATCAGCAGTGGGGAAAAGCATTCGGCGCGTTCATATATGACAAGAAACTTTGCCGGAAAATAAAATCAGACTAAAAAACCACGTGAAAGTGAAAGTGGAACCCGGACTGAAAGAGCACGTGAGAAGAATTCCTGGTAAACGGATGGTTGTCATGAGCTCGCCATAACGTGTGTACGTAACACCTCATCAAGGTAGTTAATTATGTCCTACTATTATAGTATGTGATGCATGCTATAGGCTTCCAAAATACAAGTCTTATAAATCGTGGCGTGAAACTTATCTAACTATTAATTGCATCAGATGTACTGTTGGATCTTTGAAACCACATCCGTGTTTTCGATAGATGATGACCACGTAAGTTGTTCTTTACAATTCCCCCTCTTACTTTTGTGGCGGTCAACATTATAGAGAGTTGATTGAGTTTTCATATGCGATCTTGACAATAACATCTTTTTCTGTATACGCAATAAAAAATAGGCAAGTTGTTATGTTATGACTATATGTTGATTACGATGTTAATAGTATCATTTTCAGATGACAACGTAGATAGTGTCTCTACGTATCTGTTTCTTTTGAAAACCTATCTGATCTGCAAATGTCAACGTATGAGTGATGCCTACGTTTTTTTACAAAACCGTGGGCCTTACATTCACTAGTTGTGTCTGAGCCTTGCAACATCTCTTGGAAACTTTGTTTTAGGAGACTTGATCTTCTATCACCTTAATTTGGGTAACTAAAGGATCACTCTCTTGGCGGGTACATAGCCATGCTATAAACACACAGCTAAAATTTTATTCAAATGGCATCCAAGACGTCAAGGCCGAACGACATACAAAAGGAAAGAATATGCCACACAGTGGCTAACATCGGTGAATCTCCCCAATGTTAGTGGGATAAAACAACACTTTCAACAAAGAAAAATACCCACAAACATCAAACATCTCAGGTAGCACTCTAAGCACCAAGAAGACACCTTCAAAAAAATGCAACATTTGTACACGGAAGTTTGATTGTCCCCGTGATAGAGCTATGTTAGATGAAAGAGAAGCAAGATGTCGTGAAGTCGGTAGTATATATGTGTGGAACAGCCCACATCATGACAATTTATTTTTTCACTTGTTTTTAAAGTGAAGTCCGCATTTGCTTGAAATTTTTACTTAATTCCGCATTTGATCCTAAAACTATGAATCATTGGAAATCTAAACCCTAAACTTCTAAAACCATTCACTTTTTGGACCCTAGACTGATTTCTAAGTGAAACTATGCGGACTTTCCATCGACATAAAGCTAGTTTTACCGATGTGGTTGCCACATGGATACAAGGTGCACACTCAGTGGCTTGGCCTCCAGAGCTCCCTGTGATATCGTATATACACAAGCTTAACGAGGAGGAGCAGCGTGTTTCAACTAAATAATGAAAACTAGTGGCAGTCCATGTCATTTAATAATGCATAAGACAAGTTCAATGTTCAGGTCTGATTGATTTCAAAGCTTTAGGATCGAACATGGACTTCGATGAGAGTTCGGTAGCCAAAAATACACTTCTTTTCCCCCTTTTGTAAGCATATTTATTTGTTCAAAAGTTTCATCGGCATCATTTTGTAACAAGTTATGTTGATGCCCACAAATGTAGGATGTCAACTTGTAGACACTTCCTTTTTTGTTATTTAAAAATCCATGTGTTTGCAACATAGATAATATATCATTTTCGGTTTTATTAGGAAGACATGTAAGGTAAAACATATACCACAGTCCACATGCACAAACACAGGCCAGCTCGCCCTCTAATCACACATATTGTTTTTGGAATATAACATGTGTGTACAATTATATAAACACCCGAATTTAAATTCTTTGTTTGACCTTTCTTGGTCGTACCCGACAATGGCGGCGTTTCGATTTCGTTATCTTGCTGAGGCATTCCATGTATTTTTCTCTGTCATTTACCTTTGTGAAGGAGTTGTTTTTGAAAAATCGTCTTGAGAAATATGTGCTGATGTCATTATTGTTTATTGTGTGCATTAGACCAATGTTTTCTTTTTATTCGTTTTCATGTTAATCATTTAGTTGTGTGCATACTCAATATCTCAAATTGATCTTGGTATTGAGTTGTTGCAGAGACCATGCATATTTGATGTCATTTTAATATTAATATATTACCGTTATCAAAATGACTTTAACTTTGTGGGTAGTGCCATGCGTTCAACAAGCTGGGGCCCAAGCAAAAAGACATGAAACATCGGATCATATGATTTTGCTAAAGCATCAACTGATTCCTTCCGATTGCATGCTTTCTAGGATTGATGTTTTAAGGGATTATGTTACTTGGCTACTTGCTCGTACGAAACTCGAGCAGATTTGTGTGCTCGAAAAGTAGTTCCAAATCGAAATCAGGCCGGCTCCTTTGCTTCTTCATGGTCAATGGTCTAGCCGAACAGGAACCTGCCGATTAAAAATGCCGAACAAATACGGCCGAATGCTACTCCGAAAATGACAAGGAGAGAAAAAGAGAAACACCAATTACTATTTGGAGTGGGAGAGGCCTGCAGTTCAGGGGCGGAGGCAGGGGGAGACCAGCAGGGGCCTTGGCCCCCCCTAACACCATGGATTCGTTCTTACTTAGCCCATGAACAGTGCAAAGTTGGGTTGTTTTGCTTAAGCCGGCCCCCCTCAACATCCTAATTAAACTAATCCTGCCTCCGCCACTGCTGCAGTTCTGTACCACTAGTACCCATCTGAAACCAATCGTGTGGGAACTCGCAAGATCAGCCAGCGTGATCTTATCCGCCTATATTTAAACAACAACGAGCACAACACAATAATTAATACTTTTCATCAAAAAAGACAATGATTAAGTATAACAAGGATTAACCAACTCCTCCAAATGATAAGCATAAACGATCACTCTTCTTTCTGGTCTTGTCATATGCCATTCCGTCCGAGGGAAGGTTTCAATGGATGGTTGGTGTGTCGCCATCCCTACCTAGGGAGAGGCATCATCTATGCATGCATCACACATAATTATTTCACCATGGAAAGTTCTTTCGAGATGGCTTTTGCCCGCTAATTAACTAAGTAACCAAGCCGCTGCGTCACCAATGATTTAGTCTCTCTAATACGCCAGCTGCTCAATTAGCTTGCTAGTTAATCAGAATGTTCCAACCCCACCTACTGCGAAGCTCCATCCAAACCATAACCACCGAAGCGCTTTATATATACCCACGCGCGCGCCATTTCCACCAAGTCACAAAAGCTCTTGACTTTCTCGGAACAGAGCAGAGCTAGCACCTAGCAGAGGAACGCACACGGCGCAGGAGCAGAGCAGAGCAACGAGAGGAGAAGGCGTCATGGGGGCCAGGAGGTGCGTGCTGGCGTGCTTCGGGTTTACGAGTTTGACGAGGAGGAGCAGGACCCGCCGGCGGTGGCGGTGGCGGCGGGGGCAGGGCGGCGCCGGCGCACGGTGATGAACCTCCGGTCGCTTTCGCTGGAGGACCTGTCGCGGACGCTGGCGACGACGAGCCTGCACGCCTTCACCCTGGACGAGCTCAAGTCCGTCACCAGGAACTTCTCCACCACCAACTTCCTCGGCGAGGGCGGCTTCGGCCCCGTCTACAAGGGCACCGTCGACGCCAGCCTCCGCCCGGGGCTCGCCGCGCAGCAGGTCGCCGTCAAGTACCTCGACCTCGAGAGCGACGGCGTCCAGGGACACCGCGAGTGGCTGGTACGTTCCTCTTCTTTGGTGCCAGATCAACTTCAATTGATTGCCAACCACGTTTATCAAATTGATTCCGTGCTGATCAGTGACTTTCTTGTGCGATGAATTCAGGCGGAGGTGGTGTACCTGGGGATGCTGCGGCACCCGCACCTGGTGAAGCTGCTGGGGTTCTGCAACCAGGACGACCACCGGATGCTCGTCTACGAGTACCTGCCCAGGGGCAGCCTCGAGAACCACCTCTTCAAGAGTAAGCGATACAATTCAACTTGAATATTTCTGAATTCAGTTAACTTTCTCTTTGATTGATCCATTGGGTTGCTAATTCGTTATCCGGGCGTGTTTTGTTTGGCTATTTTCAGATGTACTCTCGTCGTTGCCATGGTCGACGCGGCTCAAGATCGCCGTCGGCGCCGCCAAGGGGCTGGCGTTCCTGCACGAGGCAGACACGCCAGTGATCTACCGCGACTTCAAGGCCTCCAACATTCTGCTCGACTCGGTGAGTTTCATTCTTCCATCCCCTGATGTCATAATCTTGCTCTACATCACATCTGCACCAAAATTCAATCTTGTCGAGGAAGTGATTGGGACAGGCCACTAGGCCAGTGCCAAGTCGCCGTCGGCCTTGAAATATTGTAGAGGAAGCAGCCTGAATTTTGTTATGCCTGCTCCAGGACACATCAGCCATCGTACGTAGCATCCTAGCAGGTCGCACGTAAGCGTTGATCCTTTCCGGGTCAAAGTCTTGTTTCTCTTGTTGTTAATTTAGGATAAAACGCTCGTGCTCAAATCAAATCTGTTTTTTGTGTTTCAGCGTCCGACAAATTAGTGCAACATCTCTCTGTTTTGATTCTAGATGCCAGCCCTAGTCATCGTCTAAACTAATAATGCTGTATTGTCTCATTTGTCTGGTTAGTTCGAAGCCTACAGTTTTTTAGTCCCGAACCTGGTACAACGTACATAGATACCATCATCATTGAAGTACACTGTACGAAGTACAAGCACACAGTACTCCTTAAGATAAACCTCTTAATCTGATCTTACATACTAGTACGATTTCATTTCAGTTGAAAGTTCAGAGCAATTTGCTGACTGTTCTTCGTATTAATTTTCAGGATTACACGGCGAAGCTATCGGATTTCGGGCTAGCGAAGGAGGGGCCCAAGGGGGACGACACGCACGTGACGACGCGGGTGATGGGCACGCACGGCTACGCCGCGCCGGAGTACATCCTGACGGGCCACCTCACGGCGAAGAGCGACGTGTACAGCTTCGGCGTCGTGCTCCTGGAGCTGCTCACGGGCCGGCGCTCCGTCGACAAGAAGCGGCGCGGCCGGGAGCAGAACCTCGTGGACTGGGCGCGCCCCTACCTCCGCCGTGCCGACGACAGGCTGCACCGCATCATGGACCCCGGCATGGAGTCGCAGTACTCCACGCGCGCCGCGCGGGGCGCGGCCGCCGTGGCGCACGCCTGCCTGCAGAGCGTGCCCAAGGCGCGCCCGCACATGCGCGACGTCGTGGAGGCGCTCGAGCCCCTGCTCGCGCTCGACGACGACGTGCCCATGGGCCCGTTCGTGTTCACGGTCGCAGCCGAGCCCATTGCGGCGGTGAACGGCACCGTGGACGACGAGCCGGCGGCCGCGCAGGGCAAGCGGCACGTGAAGTCGGCCGTGCACGCCGAGAGCCCGCTGCGGAAGGGAGACTGGTGGGTCACCAGCGCGGCGAAGCGGCCGGAGAGCCCACCGGGCGTGATCTGATGAGCAGGGAAGAGACAGAGGAACTCCGGTACATAGAGCCGATCCGGTGTTACGGTGTACATAGTGACGATTTGTTCTTTGATTCCTTTTTTTCTTTTCTTGGTGATGCTATTTCATTATCTCGAGAATTTTTAGGGGGGACTTCGTGTTTCAGTTTTGTTGGTTAATATATATACAACCAGCCAAGATTAGTTCGGCTGCTGCATCTGTATTAGTAGAAAAAGTTTGAGGCAATATTAATGGTAAAATGTTCAAGTCAATTTACAATATAGAATGGTTCTGCAATGTATAAAAAAGGAGTCAAATTTGATGAGTGCAAATTCGATAGGCTACAACCATGGGCTTGGGTTGTCAACTTTCCCTTTCATGTGGTACCATGTTTTCGCCCTGCAGGGTTGTTCGAGACCGAGCAGTCTCAGTGGGTTTCCTGTTACTGCTCCAACTCGCTTTCCCCTGTCCCCATTTCTTCTGAATATCTGAAACTCTGTATTTCCGTTGAGAAATTAATGAAAAGGGGTAGCCCGGTTGGAAATGTGATGAATGATACCTCGGGGAATTGATCGCTCATCAGCTGGATAAGAACCTAAGTTTCAATTCAGATCCGTCCCGTATGCGGTTTTCCAAGGGCCAAAATAACAGTGGATATTAGTAAGCCCTTGAGTACGTGAATGTTGATTTACTCAAACTAGAGGAAGTGCGAGGACTAGTTTGAAAATACGTATGAATAGATACCACACTTGTGCTTCTCGTGTGGTCATTTTGGACATTCATATCTTTTTCTCCCAATCGGGTACGAGAGAGGAGAATGGTGAACTGGTGAGCAAGGCTAGTTTATGTGCATCAAAGGGGATTAAGTGAACCAGTACGGCTGAGGGCATGTCAAAAAACAGACATCAATCACAATCTTCTAAGAAGATACCAACACCTAGCAAAGCTGGCACTACTGATGCTGATCCGGAAGTTACCTCTCTCGTAAAATCATACCATACAAGGAAAGGTATTCCTCGGGGAAATCCATATCGACTCATAGGTCTAGATGCACCCATTGCTTAAAAACATTTTTTCAATTGTCAAAAAAATTCAAATAAAATTTTCGCATATACTAGATGACATCTTAGACTAGCACAAAAAGTTTTGGAAAGAAAATACATATTTCGTGGCTGTGCAAAAAAGACAAATCTGGGATTTTCAAAATGACTTTGTACACGAGTTTTTTTTTTTTTGGTCTTTTTGCACAGGTCACAAAATATGTCTTTTCTTCGCGAAACTTTTTATGCTAACACAAAATGTCATGATGTATAACCGAAATTTTATTTGTAATTTTTTGACAATTTCACAAAAAGTTAAAAATATTTTACATAATGGGTGCATCCGCACCCGTTACCCGAAACGCCATGTCCATTCCTCGGTCCAAAGTTTATAGGAAGGTTGAAAGGGCATGGCGCCCCCATGTGTGATTTTGGTAATTAATGACAATCCCTATGGACTAATGGTTGCATTGAGTTGTACTTGTAGCGTTTGTCCATAGACCATGCTTGAACTCCATATGTTGGATTCAAGGTTGATGCCATGAATATATTGATATAATGAAGTATTTGGCATCAAGATCAAGAAGAAGAGTATGTGATGACCAAGTTATTATTCGAGGAGTTATCCGATGATTGGTCATATGTGAGTTGAGCATATTGCAAGTATGTCTTGAAGAAAAGGATTAGTGATCATTCATGGTTATCTTCAAGACATCATCTATTGAAAAGAGAAGAAAAGATACAAGGTTGATCAAGATATTGATCAACTCACAAAGCTAAAAGATGTACCAAGTGGGATCATGTATCTCTTGGTATGGTAAGCAATTGTCCATATAGCTTTGTGAACTAACCCATGATATGTGTGTGGCATTTATATGTATGGTTAGGTATCTTTCCATGGGCTTGCATCAAATGAAGATTTCATATAGCCCATGAAGGATGACGTCAAGTGGTGATCGTCATCAAGCTTGAGTTGTGCAAGTTCAAGAGAAGTATCTCGAAGATATCATATGCTTGATGCTTGCCACCCTCTTGGAGATAATGGTCAAGTGAATATGTGCCTATGAGTGTCTCTCCCATAGTGGAGCATGGGGAGCAATATTTGAGTCTTCACCAAGCAAAGCGCAATCAAGAAAGGTGGTCCACTTGAAAAGATCAAGATCATCAACATCTAGCTCAAGTGGAATGCGCAAGGCAAAGGTATGATAGGGTTTCTATTTTACCGGTCTCGTAGTGCTAGTTGGGAGACCGGGTTATAGGATAAATACCGTACTATCAAGAGGGGCTCTCGACTAATGCTTAAGCGTATCAGTTGGAGAGAGCTCAAACCTTTGCATACTTGGCATCATCATCTTTCTTGGTTCTTATTTGGTTTTTCTCCTAGTTGGGTTTTGATGCTTGTCGTGATCATCATGACAAGCCCAAGTTCTTCGAAAACGGATTTTGGTTTGAAAACTTGTTGCGTTTTCGGGTTGGAAATATTATCGGTTTATCCGTGAGGAAAGTTCCACACCTTCCCATGTGTGTCAACTTAACTTATTTGTAGGAAAGCTCTTGTCATTACCTTTCCAACAGAATTGGTTTCACCTGTTTTGGAGTTCGAACGAGAAAGTTATTGCATTTCAGGTTTTGCTGTTTCTGTCAGTTTGCTCAAGCAGGGGAATCGGATTATCCGATCAACCTTGATCCGGATTATCCGATTCTCAAGGTTTGCTCGAATTCGGCTAAGGACTTTAATAGCAATGCATACTGGAATTTTTCGGATTATCCGATCCACCTTGATTCGGATTATCCGATTCTCATGTATTGCTCGATATCAGCTAAGGACTTCTTGCAGCCAGTTTTGTTGCATCGGCACTGGAGATTTTCGGAATATCCGATATATGTTAAATCGGATTATCCAACTCAGTCGGATTATCCGATTCTGACTTATATCGGAATATCCGACTCCCCTGTCTGCATCGGCTCTTTTTCTGGGAGGGGTATAAATACCCCTCCACCTACCTCCAGCCAGCCAACTCTTGCAGCTCGTGTTCTTCCCCATTGTTGACCTTCTTGAGCTTTGCTAACTCTCTATCCCTCCATGATTCTTGCCTCCATTTAGTGGGAAAAGAGAGAGGAGATCTAGATCTACCATTCCACCAATCAATCTCTCCTCTAAGTGAGGGGAAGCTTTTGGATCTAGATCTTGGAGGAATTTGGTGTTCTTCTTGGTTCTTCCTCTCTTCTCGCCCCAATAACATTAGTTGCTTTGGTGGGATTTGAGAGTGAAGGATTTTGAGCACTTCTTGTGTTCTTGCCCATTGCATCGGTTGCATCGGTTTGAATTCTCCACGGTGATACGTGGAAATCGAAGTTGAGAAGCTTGTTACTCTTGCGGTACTTGGGGTGCCCTAGAGCTTGTCCTCTTGGGTACTTGGAGTGCCCTAGACGGTCCTTGTTGATCTCGGAGTTTTGGTGGCTCGCGGGATTGTTGGGAGCCTCCAATTAAGTTGTGGAGACGTGCCCCAACCTTGTGAGTCTTGTGGCTTTGGGAGCCACGGGATTCCGGTGAGAGCCTCAAATTAAGTTGTGGAGTGTGCCTCATCCTTGTACGGGTTCAGTGACCACCCTCAAGTGTCCCATAGTGGCTCGTGGCACTCTACATTGGTAGAGGCACGAAGGAGATTACGGTGTGCCATTTGACGGCTATTCGGGGATCACTTTGTGACTCCGCACCGCTCCAACGGAGACGTAGCTTCCATTGGGAAGTGAACTTTGGGATAAATCATCGTCTCCAAGTGCCTCGGTATTTCTATACCCGAGCTTCTTACTTATGCTATTTACTTTGTGATAGCCATAGAGCTTGAAGTAATATATCTTGCTATCACATATTTGCTTATCTTGTTTAGCATAAGTTGTTGGTGCACATAGGTTAACCTAGCTTGTTTAGGTTTCGTTCTTGATAAATTAAACGCTAGTTTTATTCCGCATTTATTCATGCCTAAACCGCAAAGAATTTTAATCGCCTATTCAGCCCCCCCCCTTCTAGGCGACATCCGTGTCCTTTCAAAGGTGGTGGTACCTCACTTAAGGATATGGTTATGGGGTGGACATTCATGCTCATGATCAACTTGCAGACTTAGTAGAAAAATAGAGGTTGTGAAGAACATTGATGAACATGACCCAAAGGAGAAGAAACCGACCTCGACTAGTTCTGAAAATTTGACAGCAGATGGAACCCACCCCTTCATGTCATAATCGCTCTCCACACCTGAGAGGGTGAGGATCCTAAAGTTGCAGCTAGGAACTCCGAGGAAGGCAAGTATGACGCTTTAATGACCCCATCATTGAGAGTGTCCAGGTTTTCCAGTATGCTCCACGTTGCTTGCAAGCAACGCTAGGTTAAAAAGCTCTATATCTTGGAACCCTAGACCGCGCAAGTATTTTGGCATACTCATCTTCTCTCATGACATACTCAGATGTTTTCCTTTTTTCCCCTAATTGCTACCCCACCAAAAGCATGTGATTAAAGAGTTGATATGATCACATAATCCCCTTGGTAGCTTGAAACACGACATTGAGTATGTAGGGATGACTTGGGTTACATATTTTATTAGCACCTCTTTCCCTCCCACAAACAAAGCTTCTTCCATCCAACCCCGAACACGTCTACATACTCTATCCTTCAAGTATTTGAAAGCTAGCTCCATTCTTGCATTATCAACCATCCAAAGGCATACCTAGATACTTCTCGGATAAAGACTCGTTCTGAACGTGTAGGGATCCTTTGATATCCGCTTGGATCTCATTAGAGCGTCCCTTGCTAAACTTAACAGATATTTTCTTCAATATCTACATGATCTCATGTGCACGTTCCATGTTGGTTGCAAGAAACATCAGGCTATTATCTGCAAATAATAGATGGTTCACTGGAGACGTTAATTCCGCTTGGATGCCACGTAAGCTCAACTTCATCAATACCATTTTCTTAAAACATTTTTTAAGCATATTGGTAATACTAAGTATGTCTTCTTCAATTGTTGCTAAGTTAAGTGGGTTTTAACTAAATTCCCTTTTGGTTTTTCCTATGTATATTTTAGTGGACTTTCTTTTATTTCATGTCAAACAACATGTTTACAAAAGCAAATCGTTAAACACAACAACACACTAGTTGAACTGCTACTGCAATTCCATTGCAATAAAATCACATCAATGTTTTACCAATTCCAATGTGTGTTCCATGCGTGTATATTTATAATTAAAAAAATACAAAGGACCCCTCGCAAAAATAAATAAAATAAACACAATATCACAAATGCCTACTCCTAAGGCCAATGCCATGTTTGATCTCGACACGACGCAAAATAAATTAGAAAGCCCAATGGTTCGTGGGTGCGGCAGAAAAATAAGATGAGGTTTTGAATCCATCTTAAAGAAAATGTTTTCTCATTTTTGAGAGAACTAGACAGACCCATAGATTATAGGATCAACAAATAGCTTACACCATTGCATAAACACGACACAAAACAATCAAAATATATCTTCTCGATACATTTTTGTTGAGAATTTGCAAACAAACAGTTTGAGAAACTTGATATAACTACAAAATTGTACATAAGCAAAATAACAAGAGAAAATATTGACCTCTTGTTATTTGAAAATTTGGTTCCCCTCTTTTAGTGTGATTTTTTCTGTGCAGGCAGAGAGAAAACTTTTTTTTTTTGGTTGAGAAATGACAAGTAGTATTGTTGTTTGAGGAAAAATTTGAAAATTGAGAAACTAAGCGGGCACCTAGCATTGGACTCTTGGAGATGCTCTAAGGAGTGAAAAAGTTGACAACCAAACATGTGGAGACGGTAAATTACCTTCTTTTTTTTATAAAACTACTACAACCAATGTGGAGATGGAACATGTCTCGTGCTGAAAAAATATGGTCCAGGAGATCAAATGCCCACGAAGCTCAACAAATTCTATCATTAGTTTTTACCTGTCTTTCATTAGTTTTGAGTTTTCTGATTTGAGTTACTTAAGTGTCTCGACAAATTCGATATTTTCAGGTTGTTCTGTTTTTGACAGATTCTGTCTTTATTTTGCATTCTCTTTTTTTACAAGCGTTGAGTGAGGTTCTCAGTGGGTAGAGAGCAGCACATAAGGCTTAGTAATAGTAGCTAATGATAAATTGATTTCTTGCAATGTGTCCTTACACAAACAAAGTGAATTAAAGTTTTTTAGTACTAACCCATCTAATTATGAGAAGCTTTATGTGAAGGAAGTTTTCAAGTGTCAAAAGAGGCTTCTCTCGGTTGATCGAATCGACTCTTTTCCCTGCCCCCGACCTCTCACTTCGTTTCGTTCTTCCTCTATACCCTCGCTTGAATGGATGATGAAAAAGATCAAGAAGGGATAAAAGTTCAAGATTTGGGATACCCATGGCACCCCTCTGCAATATTCGACAAGTCATAAGCATCTAAGCTTGGGGATGCCCACGTCATCCCCCTTTTTACCAACAATTATTAGGTTTTCTCCCATGAACTATATTTTTAGCTTCACATATTATGTGTTGTTCTTGGAGCGTCATTTTTGTTTTGCTTTCAGTTTGTTTTTGTTTTGTTTGCTGGTCATTACAATGTTGGATCCTAGCTTTCTTGTTTGGAAGAGAGACACACTCCGTTTTTTCATAGAATACTCTTGTTATTCACTTATACTTGTTGACTATTTAGTTTTTGTTTTGTTTGGTTCTAGGTCTTGTTTTTCATTTATCTTTTGTTCAGAGCTATTAGTTTATTTTCGAGAAAGTACTCTCTTGTTTCACTTATATTTTTTTGGAGAGTTGTTCAAATAAGTTGATTGGTATTTGGTTGGAATAGAAAATGCCATGTATGTGGTAATGGTATAAAGAAAAAGCTTACATTGTCTTATAGATCATTTGTCTTGAATAATTTGACACTCATCAATTGTTTCGAGGTATTAAGTAAGCAATGTTTAAACTTGCGTATCATGTAAGTAAATGCTCATTAGTGAAAAAATATCTTAAAGCTTGAAGTTGTTTAGTTTTTCATACTTGATATATAGTTCCAAAAGTCTAGATATTTTCTCATCAAAAGAATGTTTGGTTGACAAGAAAGACAGTGTGGAGTCTTACTGTTATTCTTAATGTATATCATATGATTATTCTTGTACCAGTTGACATTGTGTGTTTACTAAAAAAACCTTGCTAGCCTAAAACTCTGTACTAAGCGAGAATACTGCATGTGCATCCAAAACCTTGAGCCAAAATCCATGCCATTTGTGTCCACCATAACTACCCATACATGGTATTTTTTTCTGCCTTTCTAGTAATTTTTTCGTGTGCTACCTTTAAACCTTGAAAATTATAATTACTCCCTTTTTGTGTATTTGTTTTTAGCTAATGATGAAGTGGTAGATAGTTCATTATTTACCTTGTTAAACAGGCTTTACCCTAGACTTTCATGATTTATCTGCTTGTCTTTAATACCGCAAAAGGAGATGTCATTTGGGTGTCCAGCCCACAAAAGATAAATTAGAACATAACAATAAAATCTCCAATGACACGCCCAGCTTGTTTTCCTTTTTCCCTTCTTGCTACCCCACCAAAAGCATGGGATTAAAGAGTCGATATGATCAAATAATCCCCTTGGTAGCTTGAAACACGACATTAAGTATGTAGGAATGGCTTGGGTTACATATTTTATTAGCACCTTTTTCGGTCCCACTGAGAAAGCTTGTTCCATCCAGCCCTGAACACGTCTGCATAAGTATTTGAAAGCTCCATTCTTGCATTGTCCAACATCCAAAGGCATACTTAGATACTTCTCGGATAAAGAATCGTTCTGAAAAGGTAGGGCTCCTTTGATCTCCGCAGGGATCTCATTAGAGCATCAATTCCGAAACTAAGGGTGTGTTCGTTTTTCGGATCAAGTGGAATGGAATGGAACCATTCCATTCCACTGTCATAGAACCGTTCCATTCCTGTGTTCTTTTTGGACAAAAAATTGTCACGGAACCGTTCCATTCTTGTGTTCTTTTCTGGGATGGGGTGGAATGGAATGAGAATGGAATGGAATGAGTACGGCATCAAACTCGATTAATTATTTCCTAATCTAGATTAATTATTGCTAAACTTAATTAATTATTGCTAAACTTGATTAATTATTGCTAAACTTGATTAAATTAGAGTTAATCGCATGGAATAACTGTGCAATTCCACCCCGTCCGGCCGAATCGGCCGGACCGGTCGGTTCCGAATATTGAGGGAATATTCCCTTTTCTGGAACCACTCCATTCCACTCCATCCCAGAAAAGAACGCAAGAATGGGTTCTGGGAATGGAATGGTTCCATTCCATTCCACCCGGTTCCAAAAACGAACACACCCTAAGATGTCGAGAAGCGCTCTGCCACACGTGTATGTTGGAACAACGCCCATACCCAAGAGGATTTGTGGATGCCTTCCAAGCCTCGGTGTATCAGCCCCCCCTCCCCGGATCACGACATTGTGTCCATCCGACACTGAAATAATCCGAGATCGCAAAAACCTTCGTCCATGCCATCAAGCAAATAAGAGGGGACACCCATATTCCTAATTTCTCGTGAAACTCGAAGCCTCAATCGTTAGTTCCGGTAACACCCCCGAAATCCCCTCCACACAAATAAATCAATAACAAGAGCCAGCGCGCAACAATGGTGCACCCCCAAGGCTCTCCTCCGCCGCAGTGCAGACGCTCGCCGCGGTGGTCGAGCGACCGGTTTTCAAGGTTGCGGCTAGACAGGACGCCGAGGAGTGTGTCCGCCACCTGCTTACGCATTTGTCCAACGCTCATACCCAAGAGCGTTTGTCAAAGCCTTCTAGGCCGCGGTGAATCAGGCCCCCACGGATCGCGGCATTGGGCCCGAAACTTCTCCCATCCACCGAGATCGCATAAACCTTTGTCGCTCATGTGTCTTAAACCAAACACTATCCACATCATTGTCATGGCCAATGGCTCGAACAACCAAATCATGACAGTGTTCATTTTCATAACTAATAAGGCTGAAAATTATTTTACTTTTTGTAGAAGTACCACAAACAATAAGACGTGGAGAGGGATATGTCTTCAGCCCAAAAGCCCACGAGGCCCGAATGGAACCTCCATCCATCAAGAAAAAGAAAATATATAGGAGGGATGCCATATACGGATATTCCCAATTTCCTCCCGGCGGTTATTTTCCCGCAAACCCTCCCCCAAATCCCCATCCCCTCTCCCAAATCAAGAATCCGCTCCAAGATCAAGAATCCGCTCCAACACCAAGAAGCCGAGCCAGCAATGGTGCGCCCGCACCGCCCTTCTCCGCCGCGGCGCAGGCGCCCGCCGCCACCTTGGCAGCCGCGTATGGTGGCGCCACCTCTCTTCAAGCGTGCCGTCAGACAGGCCGCAGAGGAGCGTGCCCGCGAGCTGCGCACCCAGCTCGCCGTCGACGGCGGCGTCTCCGCGCGCTACATGGAGTCCCCGCCTCGCCGCGCTGGGCGCTCCGCTGGCTCCCCGGCTCTCGAGGCCGGGAACGGAGGCGCCTCCTTCGTCCGCGCCGTCGACCTTCCCCGACCCGCTCCTCGCGGCGGCTCCGCGTGCTCCATGGAGGCCCCGCCTCGCCGCGCTGGGCTCTCCGCTGGCACCCCGGCTCTCGAGCCCGGGAACGGAGGCGCCCTCTTCGTCCACGACGTCGACCTTCCCCGACCTGCTCCTCGCGGCGGCTCCGTGCCCCCCCAGGCTCTGCCTTGCCGCGCTGGGCGCTCCTCTGGCGCCCCGGCTCTCGAGGCCGGGAACGGCGACCCCTCCTTCGTCCACGCTCCTACTGCTCTCGGCGGCCACTCCACGCCGCTTCCACAGGGTCTGATGCAGAACCGCCAGGGTCGGCGGTATCCCAGGGGTCTCGCCAAGGCGCTCAAGGAGGCGGCGGAGCAGCCTCGCCCTCGCGCCCCTCCTCGCCGCGCTACTGCCGTCCACACCGTCGACCTTCCCCGACCTGCTCCTCGCGGCAGCTCCGCGTGCTCCATGGAGGCCCCGCCTCGCCGCGCTGGGCTCTCCGCTGGCACCCCGCCTCTCGAGGCCGGGAACGGCGACCCCTCCTTCGTCCACGCTCCTACTGCTCTCGGCGGCCACTCCACGCGCTCGCCGCAGCCTCCAAGTCTGGTCGACGAGGTAAACCACAGGAAGAATCAGGAGGCCGTCGAGGATTTCTTGGCCGAGCTGAGCGCCAGATCGGGCCTCCTGATGCCTCCCCCACCTCTTCCACTCTCGGAGCGTGAGCCCACGCCTCCGCCGCCGACCTCGCCGCCCCTTCCCTCCCGGTGCTCGAGCCGGTGCCTTCGCCCCCGACCCACCGGCTGCCTCCTCTGCCGGATTTCACCACGCTCATCCTCGACGTCTGCACGCCCGAGGACGCCCACATGGCGGTCGCTGCTTGGTTCGCAGAGGAAAAGGTGCACGTTCGGGTCTCGCCAGACATGATCCTGAAGAACGCTGAGGAGGTCAAGGAGATACTATCGCAAGTTGGTCTGCCAGATGAGGCTTCGGTTCTTGATGCGAAAGTTAGCCAGGCCAGATGGCTCAAGAACCTCATCTGCAATGGGCGGCGAGAGGTGGAGAGGCTCGAGGGTTTGCTGTCAGTTGCTGCATGGTTGTGATTCTTTGAGGTAATGATTGCCAGATTGTGGAAATTTTGATCATGGAAGCACGGATTATTGGCACCGTTTTCGTCATTTCTAATTCTGTATTTGACCGGAAAGCAGCTCTCATTTTGCATATGATCCGTGTATTCTTTTGTGGCAATAATGCCTCATGTGTAAATATTGAGCATGAAGCTCAAGTACATTCCCCTTCAGAATATACTTGTGTCGATCAGAAATAGTATAGAGTGCTCAGGTCGTCCGAAGGTATGGCCTCCTGTGCCACAATCTCCCTCCCGCACTGATGTGCCTCTCGCATTCGTGATAGTTTTTACACATGTGTTTCGATTTGGTTGTGTTGTGGATGGGATTACGTACCGTCAGTTGAGGAGTACCTGTGTTCAGTTTGAGGTTACTGAAGTGCTAATTTTCTAATTTTCTCTATGTTTGAGTTTGTGCATACGTGAAGATGCTTTAAGCAATTATTGCATTTGTTTGCCCGTAAAGGTTTATGTGTTTTGATTTAGAGCTATCATCAGTTCTCAGCATATAAGATCATCATGTTTCTTCTATCATTTGTGAAAAAAGAAAGTGTCATGTCAATTTGGTAAATTTGCATACAATATTATTCAGCTACAGGAGTGCAATAGCTGAATTAGTTGCCCTTTTCTGAACTTTGGATGGCGGTTCGTTCCTAAAAATAATACACAATAAGATTGAATTGAAGTTTTATACACTCCTAATGTATCCATCCATTACTCTAAAAAAACTGCTGAACCAGTTTTGTTGCCCTAAAACTCTAGATCAGTCCGAAGATACTTTTGTCGATCAGAAATAGTTTAGAGGGTGTACCCTTCAGGATATACTTTTGTGGATCAAATTCAGAATATATCGTTACATGCACACAAATCGAGTACATTCTCCTCAATTAAAAAACGGTTTTGCTAATTCTCAGTCGACTGAGAATTAGCTTAGGGCTCAATCATGTCCAGCACCGTTGATTGTTTGCTTCAAAATTCGTGTTTGTCTTTTGTCTTTTTGTCTTGGCTCTTTGGCGTCGGAGCGTGTGCGTGGCTGCATGCTTCAAGATTCTTTCTTGGCAACATCTAGGCAGCAATCGGGTGCTGGTTTGCGTCCCGTAGCAATCGCCCAAAAAGGAAAGTCCGACCCGCGCGAGACAGCCAGAGTCTCAATAGTCCAATAGAGCAATCACCCAAATTAATTAAGCTAATTAACCCCACATGCACGTAATCAACCCCACATGCACGCAGTGCTTCGGCACATGCATTTAATTTCAGGCGGAAACTTCTCAAAAAGCCATAACTCTTGAATCGTGTATCAGAATTGCGACTAGTTTTCACCTTTGGGTTTCTTGCGATTAGCTTTTCAAAACTAGATCCTATTTATATATGTTTCGACAACTTTTTTTCTTGGCAGCAACTCTGGTGTTTTAGGCCAGCAACTTCGTACTAAGAGTTGCTTAAGATACTTTTCTTTATTTTGTAGTCGACTTAGTCTTCGATGTACTAACTTAGCAACAGTAGTGAGCTACTTCAGAGCACCTAGACAATCAACTTTGTACTACTAGCTGCCTACCATACTTTCTAAAATCGTTGACAACTTGGTTTTTGAGATAGAAAACCTAGTAGCGACAATGTTTCACTGCACAGTATTGTAAAAATGAACAATTGTATACAACTTAGAATCAACAATAGGCAACTTCGCCACAACAATGATCAACTTCCCCCATTGGGCTGCAATTGGAGCATATACCGTTGTCACACTCCTTGAAATAAGTTGTTGCACTCCTTAAAATAAGTTGATGTTGGTGATGTTTTAGTTGCAGTCACCCCATACTAGGTTGGGGGTCATCCCCTACTAGGTTGCAACTAGAGAGATTGTAGACTCCTTGAAAAAAAAAGTTTCATGTTGGTTGTGTTTTTGTTGTAGTATTCCTCATTGAGCTGAGCATGCAAGTATATAGTTGCCGCACTCTTCAAATAATTGATGTTCCTGGTGTTTTAGTTGCAATCAACCCCAATGGGTTGCAACTGGAGCTACCATCCTCGTCGGCGTACTCGTGACACGGCCACTGCCCCGCTATGGTCTCTGCCCCCAAGTTCGCGACAACAACAACAACTTTGTTACCACTAGTTGTCTACCATATTTTCCAGTATCGTTGCCAACTTGCTTTCCGAGGTCGTCAACTTTGTAGCAACTTTCCAATATCGTTGTCGAGGGTCAGAGCTCCAGGACAGTGTGAAGCATGCGACAGAGACGAATCGAGCGAGATGAAGAGGGGCCGTGACATGCCGACATCTAGTGAGCGTGGTGGTCGATCTTTGGCGGAAGGGGTCTAAAGTGCAACATCCAACCAACACTAAAATGGCTGAACAATGGGAGCACACCTACTGCAGGGGAACAAACACCAGATCATACGAAAAATCAAATCGATGTTTATTCTGCAACCTAAAAACTACTGCTCTGCAACTTATTGGTTTGTTTGCCTACGTCAATTTAGTACTCCGTGCTCTGAAAACTTAGTACTCATACTCAACAACCGAAAAAATTACTGCTCTGCAACCTATGTGGTGTGTTTGCCTGCATCAATTTAGTGCTCCATGCTCAGCAAATTTAGTAATCATACTCTGCAAACTAAAGACTACTGCTCTGCGACTTAGTGGACTGGAAGCTTCAACTAAGGTAGTTACAAAAAACATCAGGGGTGTCTAGAGCTACAACTTAGTTAGATTCGGAGACCCTTTAAACTCCACTCCCAGGAACAACGGTGTTGCGGAAAAAAAGGAAAATTCGGGAAAGACACTGCCCAACTATATAAGAGTTGATGCAAAATGCCTGCAGCAACTCAATGAGGACATGATGACTTATAGGCTCGTAAAAACCACCACCCAAAGATCTTAAAAATAGATGCACAACTTAGTGCTGAGAAACCTACAACTTAGTGGCTGAAAACTGCAACTTAGATAATTGCGAAAACACTCAGGGTGTTTACAGCTCCAGGTTAAGTTAGATTGACCTGATCCTTTAGATCCACTCGCGCGAAAAAAAATATTTGGAAAAGATAGTATTGTTGATACTTATGTAGATAACATTGAACAAAGATCAACATTTGACAGTTGACAGAAATAACAACTCAGTAAACATGTCCAGGAGCAACTGTTCTCGGGATTTTTTGCACGGGGATAAATAATATGTCCTACTTATACGAGAGAACAATGTGAACACATGACTGACAAAAAAAAGGCTGTTGCGTATCACAAAAAGAAACACTTATCGTGCATCATTGTTTAGGTTTTTTCACTTTATTCCACACAGGATTAGTGATAGCTAGGTCCATCTTGCTTACTTGTGTCTGGTACTTAATACTGATAGATCATATCTGCAGCTGTGCCCCCATCTCTCTGTAGTTTGTACACCCACGAATGTCTTGAAGTAAAGCTGAAAAGCTGCAGCAAAAAAGGGAATATGTATTACAACTTGTGGTAAAAAATCAGTAGAATGTAGTTGGGAATATGCATTCCCAAATAGCATCAAAACCAATTGATGTATCAATTCACTAAAGTCGGCTTAGCTATAAACTGGAGGCTAGAAACCAAAGTGCTTAGTGGAAGAGCACACTGATTTATAACAGAACGAACTTGCAATCAGTACAATGCCTCACCTAGTGAGTCACAAGGGCCAGTCAACAGAATCGTGTAGCTGCGGTTTAAGCCATAGTACACCTGGTCGGGCTAGCTTCAGATTCATCCCCGCACACCATGACTGCCATGGGCACTGCCATCGCCGTTGCCAAGGAGGCGGTTGCTTCAGATTCAACAGGTAGCAGCTTGGTGATGAGCACTTGTTGGATTCACCTCAACAGCGGACCTGGTCGAGCCGCCACGATCGGCTCAATCCGCAGCGACCACTGCAACATATCAATGGACAGAAAGTAACTTAATAAATTGGATAAGCAACTTATCAACTGAATGAATGTCTGGTGAAGTAAATCAACTCTTCTAGTCCGTTGATATGCAAAAACAACTCAATAATGAACAGTAAGCAACTTAATTTTAATGGGGACAGCAACTTAACTAAAAGTGGCTAAGAAACATGAACCTAACCATTCAGGTCATCCCCCACCCCCGGTGTGAAAATTACACAAAAATGGGGCACAATTTTAAGCCAAAAGGTACCCTGGGTGAACTCGACAAAGGCGATGATGTACCATATGACTCAAATCGCATTTGGGTGGAGACTTTAGAGGGAAAAACTAACCTCATATTCTAAAGTTGGACACCTAGATCCAAAGGTTGCACACGAAACTTTGACACTGTAAATTGACAGAAAAAATCAGCAAGCACGCATTGGCATTCAGCTAGCATAAATCAGCAATCAGCTAGTAGCACACCACAGATCAAAATATCCTAGCAGCAAACCTGCAGGTGAAAGTGCGCGCCTCCGCGACATGGCCAAGGCCAGGACCGGTAGCAGGAGCAGAGGAATCCCGGCAGCTCCGGTGGGTTGCGGAGGTGGGCGGCGTGGGCGTGGCCGACCTCTCTACGGCACCTTGGCCTACTGGACCTCCATGGCGCGAGCAGCAGTATCACCTCTGCTACTGCTCTGCTATGCAGCAGTATCTCCACGGCGCGAGCAGCAGTATCACCTAGGTTGGTTGTATGTTTTTTCAACATACAGAAATCTGTGCTTTGTGAACTGCACATAGTTTACATAGAGACACACCATTCGAACAGAACAAACCGGAGAAAACAACTTGGTAAAATTACCCCACAACTTAGTGATGCCTGGGAAGCAACTTGAGGTAATTTGTCCATGGCGGCTGACCGAGGGGAACTAGAGCTGGGTGACCCCATAAATGTCGGCCACTTTGAACACACTAGGCCAAGGGCGAGGAGCCACGCCGGCGTTTGGTGCATCTTTGGCGCCCCGGAGGAGGTAGTTGGGGGGCAAGAAATCAGCAGACAAGGGCGCGCTGGCGCCCTTAATCGTCCTTGCAGCCGCCGAGGAGGGAGCACCGGCGGCGCTGGCGGTCGATGCAGGTGGTGCCCGCACGGAGGAGGCCGAGGCGGAGCTCCACACAGCCGCAGTTGAGGGCACGGAGGAGCTCAGCGTGAGGGCGTACGAGGACGCCGTACGCGGTGGCGCTCGTGGCCGATGCAGGAGGCACCCGTGCGGAGAGGGGACGAGGCGGAGCTCCACAGAGCCGCAGTTGAGGGCACGGAGGAGCTCAGCGTGAGGGCGGAAGAGGACGCCGTACGCGGCGGCGCTCGTGGTTGATGCAGGAGGCGCCCGCGCGGAGGAGGACGAGGCGGAGCTCCACGCAGTCGCAGGTGAGGGCGCGCCGGATCTCGGCGCAGGTGCGGACGAGGATGCAGCGGCGCTGGCCGCAGGCGAGACAGGGGAGCGCCGGTGAGGACCAGTAGAAGGGGGTCGAGGTTGCTCGATTTCTCTGTAGAACGAGGAAGAGGCGCTGTGGGTGGGATCCACGGGACGCGCATCGCACGCGACGTTGGAGGGCAGGTGGGTTTTGGTCGGAACGAACGCGTGCGGTCGGTCGCGGATCGGCGCCATCACTTCCATCGGACGGTCAGCGCGCGATTGCTCGGTAAGTCACGATGGCATCCGTGCATTTTTTAGCATTTGGGTTCTTTTTTTTTTGTCCTTGTCCGTTGTTGTGTACTACTAGGGATGCAGTAGGCATTTGTTTTTCTTTTTCCTGTGGCCTGCTAATATTTGTACATGCGACATTCGCTGCTAGTCTCAGGCCTCTTTTTTGGTTGTAGTTTTTAGATGGAGAGTGAATGGTTGCAACTCAATTTATTTTATAATTTATTTATTTTCTCAGTTATATGTGGATTCATAACTAAATTTTAGTTTTAAATGTAGTTTAATCGAGTTTTTTCAGTTACAAGTAGAGTCACAATTAATTTTTTCCATTTGAAAATAGGGTCACAACTGACCTTTTCTAATTTGCTACTGCAGTTGCGACTAAGTTGTCATCAGTTTCAACTGAGGTTGTAACTGAATATGTTTTTTGAGTTGCAAGTGGAGTTGCAACTGAGTTTTTTTTTTCTAGTTGCAACTGGAGTTGAAACTGAATTTAATTTTAATTGTTGTTGTATGTTTTTTGAGTTGCAAGTGGAGTTGCAACTGAGTTTTTTTTCCAGTTACAACTAGAGTTGAAACTGAATTTAATTTTAATTGTTGTTGTATGTTGTGGTTGTATCTGAGCTTTTTTTCCAGTTGCAAGTGGGGTCGAAACTGACTTTTCCAATTGCAAGTGGGGTCGCAACTGACTTTTTCTAGTTTGCTAGTGGAGTTGCGGCTGAGTTTTCCTCAGTTTCAACTAGTGTTGCAACTGAATTTGTTTGTTTGAGTTGCATGTGGAGTTGCAATTGAGTTTTTTTTTCCAGTTACAACTCCAGTTAAAACTGAGTTTTTTTCAGTTGCAAGTGAAGCCGCAACTGAGAATTTAGTTGTTGATATGTGATGTGGTTGGATGTGAACTTTTTTCTAGTTGCAAGTGGAGTTGTAACTGACTTTTTCGGTTGCAAGTGGGGTCGAAACGGACATTTCCATTTTCTAGTGCAATTGCGGCTAAGTTTTTTTCAGTTTCAACTCGAGTTGTAACTGAATTTAACTTTTAGAATTACAAATGGAGTTGTAAATGAGTTTTTTTAGTTGCAACTGGAGTTGAAAATGTGTTTTAAGTTCTACTAATTACATTTAAGTGGAATCAACATGAAGAACAAAACAGTAAGGAAATTAGAAAGAAACGGCCGGGTGCATGCGTAGCGAGCAAAAAGTAAAGCTGCTCCATCCAACTGCTTGGCTGGCCGAGGTGCATGCACAAGTACAGTACCTTTTTATTTGATAAAGCGTACGGTGCTCTCTCTGCCATGACGAATGCACAGCCAAAATACCAGCTGACATCATGGATATCTTCCGAATTTAGATGGCTATAATTACACAGTCGGCTGACGTCAGCCGACTGAGAATTATCTTAATTCTCAGTCGACTGAGAGTTAGACAGACCCATTAAAAATAACTTGTTGGCAAGGATAAGTTGTGGACTCATACATACTTCTTACTGCATAACTTACATACAGTCAAAGAAGCTAAACTAGTTTAATACGGATGAATCACCCATCAAGGTTAAATAATACAGAGCTCTACATTTGGTGAAATTATGCCACGAAGATATTCTCTCTCCATTTCTCGAAACTGAACAAGGAATCTTCTTTTCCCATTGTGATCTAGTTCACGACCAGTCAAGTCAGCTCCTCTGATTGTCAAAATCTTCAAGACAGGGGCATTTTTAACTGTGTGCACAAGAAACTCCACTTGTCCTGTTGTTCCTGAAAATCCTGTAATACGAAGGTCCTTCAGATAATTATGTGGACACGTTGGAAGGCTCTTGATAGGCTTCGAGACCTCATGTGCGAAATCAGAAACTTTAAACTGCAAAAGTTTGAGACAAGAAACATCATTAGATACATAATTCATGGCTAACTAATCAATTTTGTTCTAGCATTAATAAGTTAGTGGAATACTTACATGCATCTCTAACTTTTCAATGTAAGGAGCAACCCTCAAAAAAGAGGCCAGAGAAACTATGTTGCCAGCTTCTTCACTTTTTAGAATCAACCACAAATCCAAATATTTCAACTCAGCAAACTTGCACGGGGTTTCCATCAGCAAGGGCATCTGAAAAGTAGATAATAAATGGTCATGGCCAGAGAAAAAACTGGGAAAAACAAATTACATAATGATACAAGTGTGAGACAACAAACCTTAAGTGGAAAAATAGCACGCAATGTCAGATCTTGAACACTTGAAAACACTTTTGGAAGTACAGTCAAAGCATGCTCGAGAGTTACATACGAATACAAATCCAGAAATGCGTGTTTCAGTTCCGGAGCACGTCCAAGGTCAATAGGATGCAGACGTCCATAAAACATGAAAGTTTGGAGTTTCACCGCATTGAGTACTATCTTGGTTATATTGCAGTGTGCTATACTTAAGTATATCAGCTTTGACAATGGACGAGCTACTGTCAGCTCATCATTCAAATGGCATCTAATCATACTGACCCACTCAAGATTATAGCAATTCGACAGCATATCTTGAAAATCCTTCCGAGTGACACGTAGCAAGTGCAAATCAAGTGTTGTCAAATTCGGGAAACCACCGAATTGAGGGGGTAGTTCGAATGATGCAAAGCTTAGCCTAAGATGACGAAGCCGAAATATGCTTCCGTCGTCTAAAAGCTCGACAGGAAATTTGTACTTATCAGTAGTACTCTCCCGGAAGTTGGCTGGCGCAAAATCAAGGCCAAGACTCTTCGTCCCTGATGATACAGCAAAACCGACCCAAGTATTGACATGATCCACTAGCCTGCTGTCGAATCCAAATTTGATCACCAGCTCATCAACAACCATGCACTGATGCTGCTGCATGACTGCATTAACATTGTCAATGAATTTCTGAGCGTACTCTTGTCCCCCAAACACGTTGCTGCTTCCTACTGTCAGACCATCAAATCTCAGTTTGGGGCAAACTCTCCACATATCTTTCCATTTGCTGGATAGAACGCCAGTTCTCACTACGTCCTTTATCGGTAATTTTGACAGAACCACAGACAGAAGATCCTCAGAAAGGTCTGCAAGATGAACCTTTGCTCTCGTTTTCTTAATGACTGGTCCGTGGTAGCAACGCCTAGGTCTTTTTCTTGCGCGTGTTAGATAGCCGTCCATTTTGATTCTGCAGAAACATGATGCCAGGTTAATTCAAGCTCACAACAGTTTTTGTTTTTGCGGGTAAAGGCGTAAAGCACATAACAGAATATTATTGTGTTCACTACCATTTTCTAGGTTCTACTATAGTAGTGTACCTCATGACCAGATAAGAGTCAGTCAATAAGGCTGTCATTTTTGTTCCCCGATACATAAACCAGCTAAAGTTCTAGCAAAGCCATGAAACAAAAGGTCCGTTTTTTATACTGTACGTGTTAGTGCATTATTGCCTATGATTTAGGTGATATCAGAACAGAGTTTTATCGAAAAAAATCAGAACAGAGCGCGAGTGTTTTTGTGAAGGCGAGATGGGGAAGGGGGTGGATCTATACGGTGTGCCGCGTGTGCACCTACAGACCTAAAATTTGCAGAATCCAGTGGGATTCAGTTGGATCATAAGAAGTAGGGTAAGAAGCTTACCAATTGTCAAAACTGCGGACGGGGTTGAGAGAGCAGCGATCCGACGGCAGAACGGGAACGGCGATGGGCGGCGACACGCACGAGAGGCGAAGCGATTTGGTGAGCGGGGCTGAAGCTGAGCTTAGCACGTTCGCAGCTCTAGGTAGCGGCGGGGGGTTACTTCAGAGCCGCGTTGAGTCCGAGCCAGATCGGAGGTCGGTGTCGGAAGACGAATCCGAAGAGGGAGAGGAAGGGGAAGGAGCGAGGAGAGAGGCCGTGGTCGCCCGTGGACGAGAGGGGTGGCCGGGTGGGTGTTTTTTGTTTTGAAACAAGCCCAGATCTATTAACAAATTACAACGGTACAGACACCCCTGAAAGATAGAAAAAATACAACGCAACCCAGGGAAAAGCCGGTCGCCACCGCCGGCAACACGCATCGAAGGCACACCGCCGCCGTCGTCGCTCCGGGGAGCCTCAAGAGGAAGCAGTCGAAGACCTTCGAAACAGGGGCACCACTGGCCCTACGCGCTGCAGAGGAAGCCGCCGTCTTCGTCGCCGTCACCGTCGATTCGTCGCAAGAACCGAGCTCGCCTCCTGTACACCAGTCGCAAACCAACCGCCGGCGAGGGAGGGAACGCCGGCAGGAGAAAGCCACAGCCAACCGCCGCCATCGGAGACGACGACAGGAACGAGGGGAAGCTGCAGCAAGGCAAAACGACGACGGTGGCCTCCCCGCCTCGACCACGCCGCCGCACACCACCCACGCACCCTATCTACAACACCGGAACGCAGATCCGAGGATTTCCCATCCTCCCGCCGCCGGAGCGGCTGCCGGAGGGTGGGAAATCCTACGGATGCGCCGGCGAACTCTGGTCGATTTGAGGTCGCCCTCAAAATCGCCTTCGGTCACTGTAGAGAGAGAGGAGGACGGAGAGTTTCCAGAAAATAGCGACGGCAGAGTTACAAACGTGTTAGTCAAATGAGATAACTGCATCAGCGGTCCAATTAAAACTCTTTCACATTGGTCCCTATTCTTTAAAATTGCACGTTTAGGTCCCAATTGTTTCGAAAGTGTGTCACGCGAGGTACTAAACTCGTCTGACCACCGTTGACCGCTGCCACGGCGGCAGGTGGTTGGGATTTATGCAAATGAACCCTTATAAGTAGGTGTCTTCTATTTCCCCAGCCCCCAGTTCTTCTCCCCACCTCTCTGCTCTCTCCCGTCGCCAGATCCATCGCCATGACTCCATGAGTGGCTCCGCGAGCTCGACTGCTGGGAAGCGTGCGAGGAGGAGCTCGACTGCTGGGAAGCGTGAGGCGCTGCAAGCTTGGGTGGAGCTGAGCTCGTGCGTGCAGCCGCCGTGCCACCGCGCGCAGCTGATTCTCGGGGGCGCCACTGCAGAGCGCGTAAGATGTACAGCGGGGAGCCTGCAATCGCAAGAGATACAGCCGGATCGGGCAGAGAAACAGCCATACGCGGGGCAGCTCCTACGCGTGAGCGACCGTGGCGTCGTCATCCCGACGCGCCCGCCATGGCCGCCCAAGGTCTCCTTCTATGCGGTCGCTGAGTCGCTCCCGACCTCCGCTGGTGCCCTGGACCACCTCCCCTGAGCGTGGCGTGGCCCCTATCCTCGTCCTGGTAGGCGGCGAAGCTGGCCAGGCAGCGAAGCAGCACCGGCCTCCCGTGCCTCCCCTTCGTGTACATCGTGTGAGGACGAGGTTGGGGATGAAATTCGCTTTTAATAAAGGACTAGCAATTAGAAGAACTAAAACCTGAAGGGGCTATTGGCAAAATTTTACCTCCGTCTGTTGAGCCTACAGACCCCACCAGCCGACGTGGCAGCGGTCAACGGTGGTCAGACGATTTTAGGACCTCGTGTGACACACTTTCGAAACAATTGGGATCTAAACGTGCAATTTTAAAGAATAGGGACCAATGTGAAGGAACGGAAAAAGAATTAGGACCGCTGATGCAGTTATCTCTAGTCAAATCCACCTTGTGCAGTTTAGCAAATCTAGACCGTTGATTTATTTCCAGGTGCGAGGAGAGAGGCCGTGGTCGCCCGTCGCCACGTAATCCTTCTCTCCATCCTCCTTTCGTATTTCACCTACGAGCCAGATTCAGTTTTACAAAATATGCTCAAAGAAAGAAAATTTCTTAGACTCTACACTCTCATGCCCATCGTAGTACTCCCTCTGTTTCTAAATATAAAGTGTTTCGGGAGTTTAGTTTAAACTAGCACAATACCCGTGCGTTGCAACGGGTGAACAAAAGTTAAATAATTCTTATGAAAATTTAAATAAATTTAAAATTGATCTACGGTCCATTTTTTTTTCTATCAAGAGGTTTCAGTTTTCCTAATAATCGGTGCACATCGCATTCTAGCCTGAGGCCTTTTATTTATTTCCCTCTCTCACCCAGTGATACGATGTTGAAATGAGATTTTCAGTATCTCGACTTATCTGATTCACAAGGAGATATGAAGGTGGGATGCAATTCCTTAATTGGATGCAGCCGTGATAAAAGTTGATTATGAGATTTGTATCGTATGGCTCCATGATTTTTAGATAAATCCCAGCCGAGCCATCATCAAGGCCCAGCCCAGCAAGCGAGCCTCGCGCACGCAGACGAGGACTCCGTGCTGCATCGAACAAGGACCCCGTCGAACGAGGACTCCGATCGATTCGTGTTTGTTGGCCCGGTTTTTTTACCGATCGTGGTGCATCTGGTTTTTTATCGATCGGTGTGCGTTACCTCGAGCATGCGACGTACGACGAAACAGTCGTTTACTCGTATTAAATAGTAGAGACTACCAAATTGTCTTAGTAAATTTAGCAACATAGGTAGCAATGTTTGATGTCCAAACTCTCAAAGTAGGCTACGATGTTTCTAAAAGACATGTCACGTAGACATTGCTTCGTCCTGTGAAAAAAATCCATGCACAAGCTCCGCGAGCTGTTTTCAATTTCGATGGGAAGTTCAAGCCAGCAACGAAATGAGTTTGGGAAAATGATAGGAACACCGTCTAGCTTCCCATTAAACTAGTTGAATTTGGCGTGGCGGCACGCCACGCCCTTGGTTAGATTTTTGTGCATTATTTGGACATGCACGCTGAAAGTTTCTGAACAAACTCCTTGTCCTTGCTAAATGCTAATATGTGCAGTCAACTATCACATACTAACTTCAATTCTTTACCTCCAAGCTACATATCTTTTATAATCATTGCAGTTGTTATTTGGTAAACAAAGGATTATCGTTGGTAGACGGAAACAAATGTGTGTACTGACTAAATACAAAGCTGATTATTATGGTAATGCAACCTAGAAAATGCTTTCTGGTCCTTGCGGTGAATCAGCAGTGCCATCCTAGAAAATCCAAGATATTGTTAAGGCTATAAAACTGATACACATCATATTCGACTCAGTGCTGTTGCAAAAAAGCTTTGAATTACTAACTTTACTATGGCTTGTGTGCTGGTTCCCTTAGCATAGAATGTGTTTTGATTTAATTGGCTGGTGAATAATCCATTCATAATCGTAAAATAACTGTAAGTGTACATAATACAACATTTAGTACTCCATATGTATTTATTTTTAATTGTAGGCACAACCATAAGAGTTTAACTAAATTCGTACTGAATCCTATAAGGCTCCTAGCAACTTAGTAAATGATTAATGTACATAGAGTGGAGAATGGATCACTTTCAGTTCATTGTCCTCAAATCAAGAACTTAAAGTCACAATGTATTGTCTCTAGTATGCAATATATGCTGAAAGGAGAACATACCATGAAGTAACTATTACTAACCATCAGATGTATATCGTGTGCATGATTGCTCACAATCTGTATGAGAAAGAAACTTCCGTCTGAAGCAATACCTCAATAATACTCTATCCCAATTTTTTTCAACATGCAACGCACTCCCATGAAATCTAGCTAGATGAGCTTGTGCATGTAACATCAATGTTTTTGGAAAGGGTACTGCAGAAAACAGTAGCAGTACAAATTATCCGAAACATGGAGTCACTTGCCTGCTGAGTGTCTTCTAGGGCGACAGGTATTACAGAAAGCTGTATCTACTTAAAAAATATATGCCGGTGGCCACCCGATCTACTTCCAAACTACTTGCATCTCACTGGACAATATCATCTGTAGGAGTAAAAATACATGCTGGATTAGACCATGGTCGGAGCCTGAAATATGAGTCGGAGCCTGAAATATGAGGAGATTGAAAGCTAGCTACCTTAGATACGAAGGAGGCCTTGATAGGATAGGATTGGAAAATACATGTGATGGCACGCTCTGTTCCCAGATTTACATCTTGGCGATCTCTTCACCGGTCTCTTCAGCGGTGCGTAAAGCCTTTTGGCTAGATGGACTTGCTTCAAAAAATCCAGAGTGACAGCCAAACCAATATATCGTTTTCAGCAGCATCATATTGATAAGAAGACCATGTTCTGAAAGTACCAATCAAATAGCAGCCATGAGAAACAAATTGTCCAAAAGTTGTCCTAGATTCGAACAAAAGAGCGATGGATTGCAGCAAATAAGAAAATAATAAAGTGTTACCTACCAACGTTGGCAATAAAAAGGTGCATCAGTTAATATTTTCAACTGCACCTTTAATCAAAATAAATGAGTTCTTCTGTTCAGGTTCCTAATTTTCAGTTATCGTTGGAAAAAAAATCTCAAGGTCACAACATAGCATGCAAAACTCCATCCGTATGGCATATATAACTATTTTTGCAAAAATGCATCTATAACAATAAACTACATGCTTTATGAAGCCTTGTGCATAACACAGAAATACTTACCATCTGTTTCATGTTCACGATTCATGCATTGAAGTTAGTTCTTTGTTCAGGTCAGTCTGCACCTGTACACACGTTATAATGATAGCATAAATGAGCCCTAGACTACAGCGGAAACGACGCACGAATTGTAAGGAATTGAATAAAAAGTACGGAAATGCAAATAAGAAAGTGGATCTGGTGGGAAGAAAATGGCATGCTCTTTATTTAGATGGAAAGAGATACAGTACAAATACTACAGTTTGACTTCTAAAAAGGTTGAAATTATCCGACGTGATTCATGAGAATAAATTGATTGGGATGTGATAGCGCAAAATCTTCACTGAAAAATACACAATCTAGTTGAAGAAGAACATGTGTAGTGTTTTAAAAATGTGTGCTTAACAGCCACACCTATTCTCTGAAAAGACGCAACCATGCTTTAGCCCTACTCCAAGGCGACAAAGCTGCATAAGAACAAATCATCAAGTGCCTGCAAGTCCATCTAGCCGCTGACGCCAGTTTCAGCCGTAGACGGGCTTATGACAGCGTGGCATAAGAATAGTCCTTACCGGCGAGGCGGTAAAACATGATAGAATTGACACATCAAGTAAGAATCCATAGATAAATTAGTTGTGCCTTATAAATTGTGGGCTAAATATTAACAGGAAGATTTAATAGTTTTGTTACTATGTGAGAAACATTTACAAAAGTAAAGGAGCACAATACAAAACTAATAATTGCTTGAATTACCTGTGAGAAAGCCATGCAATCTCCAAATAATTTGAGCAACTACAATCTTTGCAATTATCCAATTGACTGCTTGGAGCATATGAGGCCGTTGACTTTATATTGATGTGAGTTGACCACAAACAAATGAGTGAATCAGCTGCCAGAAATATGTAGATGCATTAAGACTAAAAATAACACTTAGCATATAACATAATCTGACATAGTACACCACTGCGTGAAGCAATACAACAAAACAGCTGATGGAAAGAAACAAAAGATGCAAACTATCTACAACCATCCAAAATGTATATGTACACTAATTGTTGCATCGAATAGTTAGTAGAGAATGTCGTACAGAGAGGATTTTTTTACCTCGGTTTGAAACTTTGGTGACCATGCATAGCTGAAATTGAATAAGTAGATTCAATCTCTACTGTTTTGTGGATCTCAAAATACCTTATAATCACACATTAATGACAATGTAGAAAATAAATCTTCCACTTTTGTTGAATGCAAATAAAAATAAGTCAACAGTCATGCAAGGGAAGAAAAGGTAAAAGCAATCATCAAGATGACTTGTGCACCTCACACAGGAGATCAGGCCACCTATATTACTGAAATACTGTGCAGAAATTGCATGATGATTGTTAGCATCGAAAATTTATTTGATGGCACGTGCAGTGAAAAGACGCAACCATGCTTTAGCCCTACTCCAAGGCGACAAAGCTGCATAAGAACAAATCATCAAGTGCCTGCAAGCCCATCTAGCCACTGACGCTAGTTTCAGCCGTAGACGGGCTTATGACAGCGTGGCATAAGAATAGTCTTTACCGGCGAGGCGGTAAAACATGATAGAATTGACACATCAAGTAAGAATCCATAGATAAATTAGTTGTGCCTTATAAATTGTTTTTTTTTTTTTTTTTTTTTCCAACCGGGCTTCCCGCCCCTTCCCATTTTATTAAACGGAAAGACCACCACAATGTCATACAGCCAGCAGGAGTACAGGGAAAAAGGAAGCAAGGGGAGAGGGGAAACGAGTTGGAGCAGTATCAGGAAACCCACTACGAATGATCGCCATCGATCACCCGTTATGGGGCGAAAACCTGATACCACCATCTAACCTAACAAGAAGTGCAAGCATCAATATTACAGGCCGAGTATCAAATTTTGCAAATCCAAAAAAGCCACTAAACTTTCACCCTAGCAACAGCCACCCATAACTTGTAGCAGCCAAAACTTCCTCAAGATCAGCAGCACCAGGCTTCAAACTCCACCACCTGACAGCGTTCCAGCAACAGTCAGATCCCGGCTGACACCCCAGTCGATGTCGGCACCCTTCTTGTATCAGCTCGAAGCAAATTCGTCGCCGTCACCATCATCTTGTTAGCTCCCATCCTCAAGAACTCTTTGTCAGCCTCCTTGTGTAAACCTGCCCAGTAATTAAGCAAAGAGGACACATGAAAAATCACCTCACAAGGAGTCTTCATCTTGTGATTGTCAAAGGTAACTTTGTTCCGGGCCTTCCACAGAGCCCAGCAGATGGCCGAAATTCCAATCATAAACAACCTATCCTTCCCAGGGATATAAGAGTGAAACCAAACTAACGCTTGCCACACATTATTGGGGCACCTATTCGTCCCTAAAACACTCCCCATTGCACCCCAAACAACTTTCGCCACCGAACACTGGAAGAAAAGGTGATTTGCGGTTTCGAGTTCTTTGCAAAAGGAGCACACAGGATTACCGGCCCATTTCCTTTTCTTCATATTATCCCGTGTTAAGATGGCATCCTGAAACACTTGCCACATGAAAATTTGAATTTTCAAAGGTAACTTAGCCTCCCAAATCCAATAATAGTTCGGGCCAGATATGGATTTTTCCAGGAAATTATATACCGATTTGGTAGAAAAAATACCATTTTTATTCAGGGACCACTTCACATCATCATGTCCCCCATCCAAATCCAGATTTCTTATGTAATCCACCACGTTATTCCACTGGATTAATAAGTCACCAGATACATTTCTACGAAAAGATAAGGAGAAATTTTTTTCAACAAGGTATTTAACCGTGCAATCCTGGTCTCTACAAATATTAAAGATCTCAGGAAATCGAACACCCAAGGGAGTTTTATCAGGGCCGAACGAATCTTTCCAAAGCATACAAGCATTACCACTATGAACAGTAATTTGTCTACCAGCTAGATAGGTTTCTCTAACTTTCAAAATGTCTTTCCAACAAGGGGAATCACTAGCTCTAGGTTTCACAGCAGACAAAGGTTTCCCCCTAATATATTTCGCATGAATAATTGATTGCCATAATCCAGCTTTTGTTTCCAACTTCCAAAGCCATTTACATAAGAGGCTAATGTTCTGTCTATGGATGTTCTTAATCCCCAATCCACCCTTCTTTTTCGACCTACACACTCGGCACCACTTTACCATATAATACCCTTTTTTCTCTTTTTTACCATGCCAAAAGAATCTCCTCCTGTGTTTATTGAGCTTCTCAATAAACGTTTTGTTTAACATGTACATCGACATAAGATAGGAGAAAACATTTGAAAGGCTAGAATCAACCAAAGTCAGCCTGCCACCTGAAGAGGAAGCATTGCCTTGCCAGGCATCAAGTTTCTTGATACAACGTTCGTCCACAAACTCCAGGTCAGTATTCCGGATACTACGGAAACTGACCGGCATCCCCAAATACTGCAACGGTAATACTCCAACCCGACACCCAAACATGTCTACATACGCCTCAGCAATGATGTTATCACCCCCAACAAGATAAATCTCACTTTTAGTGTAATTTATCTTTAAACCCGACATAAGCTCAAACATGTATAATAACAATTTCACATTCAGGGCACTTTCAAAGCTATGATCCAAACAGATTACCGTATCGTCTGCATACTGCAGAATAGCTACTCCTTTATCAATGAGATCAGGAGCCATACCCACAATGAGGCCATTCTTTTGAGCATTACGGACCATTTTAGAGAGGCATTCCGCAGCCATATTAAACAGAGTAGGGGACAGAGGGTCGCCTTGGCGCACACCCTTAGCACTCTGAAAGTAAGGGCCAAGCTGGTTATTAATTTTCACGGAAACGGTTCCATTGTGAAGGATTTGTCTCACCCAAGTACACCAACCCTCACAAAAACCTTTAGCAATATGACAAGCAATCAAAAAATCCCAGTTGACTTTATCATAAGCTTTTTCGAAATCCAATTTCAGGACAATCCCAGTTTGCTTTTTTATATGACAGTGATGCATCAACTCATGCAGAGATAACACACCATCAGTGATGTCCCTTTTTTTAATAAAAGCACTCTGATGCATACTGAAAAGTTTATCGCTAAAGGGTTCAAGCCTAATGGTCAACACTTTCGTAATAAGTTTGTAAATACACCGCAACAAACAGATGGGCCGATATTGCGTGATTTTTTCAGCAGCAGAAATTTTAGGGAGAAGTGTAATAACTCCATAATTAAGCCTCTGGACATCTAGACTGCCAAGGAAAAAAGCATCGAAAAGGTCCATAATTTCTTTTTGAACAATGTCCCAACAGTGCTGATAAAATTCAATAGGTATTTGATCAGGACCAGGTGCCCTATTAACGTCCATCGAAAATAAGGCATTCTTAACCTCCTCCACTGAGAAAGGTTTGCACAAGGATTCGTTATCCTGCGCATTCAATTTCTCATGATCATCCCACATATCATCCGCTAAAGGGATAAGATTACCAGGAGCAGGGCCAAATAAATCTTTGTAAAATTCAGTTGCATGTTTTAAAAGATTTTCCGTACCCTCAATATTCACATCACCCTTTTTTAATGAAACCATGGTGTTTCTTCTTTTCCTCCCATTGGCCACACGGTGAAAATAACTAGTATTACGGTCACCTTGCAGAAGCCACCTCTGATGAGACCTTTGAAGCCACTGCATCTCCTCATCCGCATAAAGATCATACAGCGCATTTTGAATCATAGTTTTTCGAATAAAAAGATCAGGGGACAACAGGATATCTTCTTCTAATAATTCTAAGGAATCAAGCTCCGCCTTCAACTCTTTTCTTTTCTTTCTGTTTTCACCAAACATATTCGAACCCCAGCCTTTAAAAAACTTTTTGAAGCGCTTAAGCTTAATGTTAATAACATCTATTGGATCTCGAGACCTAACAGGTTTTTCCCAAATTCTCTTAACCAAAGGAAGAAACTCAGCATTTTTAAACCAGGATAAATCAAAACGGAATTCTCTTGACTTTTTTGGTTCAGAATCATCCTCGCCAGTGTTTAGAATCAAGGGATTATGATCCGAAATCTCTCTAACAATCTTTCTAACAGTTACCAAAGGAAATAAGTCTTCCCAATCAGGGGACATCAGCACTCTATCCAGTTTTTCCATAGTAGGGGAAGCATGGTTATTAGACCAAGTATATAAACCACCTTGCATGAAAATCTCACGCAGACCTAAGGTGTGAATGATGGAATTAAACAGATCAGTATATTGAGTCGGCACAAAATGCGTATTCTTCTCACCCCTATGTCTAAGAATGTTAAAATCCCCACCCACAATGTAGGGGCAGTGGGTATTTTGACAGAAACTAGCCAATTCCGTTAAGAAATCATGTTTCAAATCGTCTTGAGCAGCACCATAAACCACAATAAGTCCCCAATGACATTTTTTTAACTTGTCCCATAAGATAAACTGCAGCATAAATCTCCCAGCCTTAAACGCACTCACATCAAGGGTTTCCGAACGAATACCACACAAAATTCCACCGGACTTCCCAACCGAGGGAGTCCACTTCCAAAAATATTTTTCCCCAGGATCAATTTTACGGAAAAAACTCTGGTTATAATCTTTTTTCATCGTCTCCATAATACCAAAAAAATCCAAGGAAAGGTTCTGCAACATATCAGACACACAGGGAGCCGCACCTTTTTTACCCACACTCCTAATATTCCAAAAGCTACCTATCATTTATATTTACTGGGTTTTTTCCTCTCCCTAACAACTCTACTAGGAGGCACAGTAGAGTTGCTAGCACCCGCATTTTTCTTAACCTGACTTCTTGTCATAGGCCTCGAAACCACAACAGGAGACTTTCTCTGATATTTTCTTTTTCTTCTACTCTCAACCAAAGTGAAGGAATCATCATCAACCTCTTCATTTTCCACCCAATTCATACTTAAAGGAGTAGTTTCACCCAAGTTATTTTCAATATATAGTACATTTTGTTTCACATTTTCTGTAACCAATTTATCATCTAGATTACTTCTAGCTACCTCCAATTCACGAACCACATTGATAACAGAAAAATCAGCATCAGGAATATTTAGTCCCATACCCGCAGCTCTTACCATAATATCACGATCAGATAAGACAGCAAACGAATTAGAGTTGGAGACAGGGGTAGTATTCTCGTTACCTTCCAAGTTGCGCTTGCGTGAGTATACCGCATTCTTCTCCATGACGTTCATATTTGCGGTCGCTTCAGTTCTGGACCTCATTCTCACTTGAGTCTCCACCTCAGCTTCAGGGACAACTTGATTGACCAACTCATCAGGTGAAATAGGAGACTGAACCAGATACTCAGGGGATCCCACCAACGGAGAACCAAAATGCTCAGAAACATCAGCTACGTTGATCAGACTAGGCCACTCGCTTTCATTCAGTTTTTGACCACCACCACCAGTATACGAAATCATAGCATTCCTCTCATCAGGGACAGAGCTTTGTTCACCAGGCACCTGACGCGACCCGGACTGAAAAGGAACTAGCCATTTGTTCACCGAGCCCTCATTCCCATTCCCAGCATCTTCATTTTCTCTGACCAATTTGTCAATAAACAGTTCAGGATCATCAACACTATCATCAGAAGTCTGAGAATCCTCCACAGTAACTTCCATATTGTTACAATAGCTTCTCCCGTGAAGTGCAGAGTCAGATTGACTTCCCAAGTTTTGGTCCTCCGAGTTTTCATCCACAGCAGATGAAGCATTCTCTGTCCGAGCTCTCTTAGGCGAAGGAACACCAGAAGAAGTTTGCACAGTTACAGTTGTATTGTCTTTAGGAGGACCACCCACCACCACTTTGTCAATATCATAGAAGAAGTCATAAAAGTGATCTCCCAAACACCCTTCAGCAGTCTCAGGCAGCTTGTCCAAGTCACGACACCCAATCAGAAGTCTGACATACTCAGGTTTGTGCAGAGTACTGAGGTCCAACTCCAGAGAAATCCCCACCAGCGAACCAGCAAAATAGACATTGCTTTCGGTCCTCTTATCCAAAGGAATGTTGCTAATCCGGACCCAGGCTTTCTGAAGCGCAGCTTTGGCACCAATCGTTGCATTCCAGACAGACAATTTCAGCATAGCTTCTTTAGTCTTCATCCTCATCCTCTCACCATAGTAAACGGCTCGATCCACTTCAATTGAATTAGGCAAACGCATGGAGAATTGCCCAGGACCGATGACTCTCGCAGTACAACGCCATCTATCACGAAAGAAAGCATTGAACTCAAGCTCGATCTCCCTGGCCGTAACCTCACCCTCCATCACCGTAATCACCATGGTACTATCTTTCTCCTTCATCTGTTTCACTGTACTATCATCAGGAATATAGAAAAATCCTTGACCAGGCCTCTGAAATCCACACATAGGAGCCACACACTCCCACGGCAGAACAGTCTGACAAAGCTCAGCAATATGACCAAGCTTTCTGCATCTCTCACACCGAATAGTAGGGCATCTAGCATGAATATGCCCCCCCATCTTACAATTTGCACAGGTTGCCTGATCTGCAGCACCAGGAGGAGGGCGCTGCAGACCTTGACCACCCCCGCCACCAGCAAACTTGTTCCCTTCACCGCGACCTTGCCTACCGGCCTTAGCAGCAGCATCCCAATTCTCGGAGCCAGAACCAGACCCAGTACCAGTATTGGATGAGCCTTGCGGCACGTCCTCCTTGCCATTCGGGCGGCGCCCAGTGTTGCCCCGACCACGGTCGAAACGACCCTGACCACGCCCACCGCGCGAAGGATCAAAGCGACCACCTCTATCCCCCATCGCCTTCGATGGAGCAGGAGACACGAGCGAAGGAGCAGCTCTCGGGGGTGAGGAAACGACCTGGGCGAAGGATCTGTGATCTCCGGCAACCTTGCCTCTCCACCAACCGAAGGAATCGGATGTAGGGGATGGGGAAGGCGGAACCCTAGGTCCGCTCCAAAAGTGAAGAAGGAGCGACTCTAGATCGAAGGCGGCGGCGGAGGAAGAGGATAAGGGCGAGCCCGTACCTGACCCTACCTCTTCTCCAATGGAGGACCCAGCTGTCGGAGGAAGGTGAGTATCCCCCACCAATGGGGTCGGGACGCCATGGGCGCCCAATACTGTCGCAGATGGGCCGGAATAGCCCACCGAGACAAACTCAGAGATTCCCGCGCCATGGCCGCCTGGACCAAGGATCCCCTGCGCCGAGGGGAACAGAGGTACCGTGCGGCCCCTAAACCCTGCACCACGCCCGGGAGGCGGGGGGGAGGAGGGGGCGGCGGCGGCCGGCGCTCGGGAGGCGGCAGAGTCGGCGAGAGAGAGGAGAGAATCGCCATCCTTCCTTCGGTAGAGGCTCTATCGATCAATCTTGTTTTATCGTGCCTTATAAATTGTGGGCTAAATATTAACAGGAAGATTTAATAGTTTTGTTACTATGTGAGAAACATTTACAAAAGTAAAGGAACACAATACAAAACTAATAATTGCTTGAATTACCTGTGAGAAAGCCATGCAATCTCCAAATAATTTGAGCAACTACAATCTTTGCTATTATCCAATTGACTGCTTGGAGCATATGAGGCCGTTGACTTTATATTGATGTGAGTTGACCACAAACAAATGAGCGAATCAGCTGCCAGAAATATATAGATGCATTAAGACTAAAAATAACACTTAGCATATAACATAATCTGACATAGTACACCACTGCGTGAAGCAATAGAACAAAACAGCTGATGGAAAGAAACAAAAGATGCAAACTATCTACAACCATCCAAAATGTATATGTACACTAATTGTTGCATCAAATAGTTAGTAGAGAATGTCGTACAGAGAGGATTTTTTTACCTCGGTTTGAAACTTTGGTGACCATGCATAGCTGAAATTGAATAAGTAGATTCAATCTCTACTGTTTTGTGGATCTCAAAATACCTTATAATCACACATTAATGACAATGTAGAAAATAAATCTTCCACTTTTGTTGAATGCAAATAAAAATAAGTCAACAGTCATGCAAGGGAAGAAAAGGTAAAAGCAATCATCAAGATGACTTGTGCACCTCACACAGGAGATCAGGCCACCTATATTACTGAAATACTGTGCAGAAATTGCATGATGATTATTAGCATCGAAAATTTATTTGATGGTACGTGCAGTTTGTATTGTATCCAATAAATATGTCAAAATCTTGCTGGAACAGTCGCACATATGACTCCAAGAAATTTAGGATATATTGCTTGCTGGAAACAGCTAAAACTTTATTTGTATCGTCATGCAGCAGCGATCTTTATACAACAGTTTCATTATCTCGATTGTATTAAGAAATTTGTGCAAAAGAATCCTAATCCCAAAAGTTTCCAATAACTTCCACCTAGCTCTTTCAAGGTTATAATATCAAATCAGAGAACTTTTTGTATAGAGAAGTGTCGGTGTCTTCTAAGAATCTCACCTAGCTATTCCAAGGCTAAAAATCTCGTCAGCTTTCTTCAGTTTGTTTTTGGACTCCATCAGCGACGCATAACGAATGTAGAAAACAGCATGACCCTCACCAATCTGATTGGCCTCCAGGAACCTGAATATCACCTCAGCGTCAGCACAATTCCCAGCCTGCAAGCCAAGCTGCATGTCAAACGTACATGCCTACACACTACAAAATGAGATAGATCAAGCTGGCTTAATTAAGCAACTCACATATTCGAGCCACACTTTTAGGTACCGAAGATCATCCTTGTACCGCTCGTCGTGCGTCGTCGTGCCAGAAGACACGCACACACTGCTCATAGATCACGACGTGGCCGGAGAATTCCCCGCCGGCCAGGAATGACTCCTGAACCCATTTGATGCAGCTGCACACAGGCAAAGCGGAGAGCACGAGCTATGAGCACCTAGCTTGTATAAATCGATGAATGGGCAACCTTTGCACTCCAAAATCTAGCTAATGACTACTGATCCGTACCAGGAAATTACGCACAAGAAGGGGGAGGAGGGATCAAGAAGAACTTACTCTACCCACGGCTGGAGCGGATCTTCACCTTGATACTCTTCGATTGCTTCGATCCTCCTCCTGAATTAGTCAATTAATCAGACACGGAACATACAGAGTCATCCGAGACTTCCCCCGACCAAGAAACCCAACCAGAACGAACAAAACAAATTAACCAGACCCAAGACTCAGAATTGTATTTGAAATTGGAATAAGTGAAGAACTAATACAGGAAATTAAACTGCACATAAATACTTACCATCAGCTCGGCCTTGCGCCGCCTCTGCTCCTCGGTCGGGGCCCTGGGCGGTGAACTCGCCGGACGAAATGCGGGCCGCCAGCTCGGCCTTGCGCCACCTCTGCTCCTCGGCCGGGTCGGGGCCTCCGCCGCCACCGGACGCGGAGGCGGAGCAGCGGAGGAGCGGGGCGCGGCGGCTGGGTGCCGGAGCGAGGCGAAGGCGGACGTTGCCGGAGCCGGAGAAGCGGAACGGCGGGGCGGCGGGAGCGGTCTAGGAGAGGTCAGGGCGGGGTGGTAGCGCGGCGGACGAAGGCCGGCCGGCGGCGAGCGGCCGGAGCATGGCCACCGCCGCCGCCGCTGTGTGAGAGAGAGGGGATGAGTGGAGCGTGAGGAATCTAGGGTTCGGAATTGACCCTAATATACAGGGGACCGGTTCGCAATTTCCGGAAAGTGCGAGGGTTGTTTTGCAAAATTACTAGGGGGGTACTGTTCAACACTGTATCAATCTACAGTGTCCGAGCGCTGCGGTGCCGCGAAAGGGTCCGTCTTTGATATAGTTAGTAATACTGTTCAACACTGTATCAATCTACAGTATCCGAGCGCTGCGGTGCCGCGAAAGGGTCCGTCTTTGATATAGTTAGTAATAATAGGAAGACTGACCTGCCCGGCTGCCCGTAAGAAAGTAAGAATTCTGTACCAGGTGTTGTTTTTTTTTTAATAGAAGGGAGTTAAGTTTTTTTTTGAAAATACAAGCCAGTTAATTGTCAAATTGAATCTGACCCGCGCAAGTCCCAGACTTGGAAATGATCGATGGGAAATGGGATCGAGTAGCCCAACTAAGCTATATCTCGGCCACTAGGCTTTCGGCCTTTTGCTTTTTTCCAATCGTCCGATAAATCCTTTCCAAATAAATTGGGCCTCGTAGTAGCAGGTATAGGCATGCGGCGCAACCGCGCAACTAGGGCGCTTCGACAAAAGGAAATAGCCCGTGACGGAGAGGTTTTTTTGTTTTATCTTGAAATATTTTATAGTAAATCTGAGAAAAAACAAATCTATTTAATATATAAGTCGGTTCAAAACTATATTTTATAAACCCATCAACATTCTAAACGTTGTGTTTTTTTTAATCCACGAAAAAATAAAAGCCGGTGAACTTTTTTCGAAAATCATGAACATTTATTTAGTCTGGTGAATTACTTCTAAACCCATGAACATTTTTCTCTAACCTACAGATTTTTTTATTTTGAACTTTTCCTACACACGAACTCTTTTTCAAAACAGATAAACATAAAAAAGAAATCTATAGTAAAAATATATAAGAAAAAGAAACATGAAAAAGAAGAATAACTAAAAATATAAATATAAAAGGAAAATAGAAGAAACATAAAATCTTCTTAAATTGGTCGGCCCATTAAGTCGGCGTGCGAATTGGCCAGCCTATTAGCAGAACTTCTCGAAGTGTCAGTCTTGGTACTCCGAGTGTCATTGTTTATAGGTCATGTGTGTGTCTGTATATAGAAATTTGACCACTGTAACATGACTTATATAACACAAAATTTATATCACTAGAAAATATAACATCTAAAGTTTCAAGTGGTATATTTTTTCTAATTATTAACTTGTACTCATTCTGTTCCTTGTTATAAGGTGTATCATTTTTCCTGAAAAATCAAGCCTTTTATCTTTGGCCGGGATTTAGGAAAAAATATCAATATTGGAAATACTAAGAAAATAATTATGAAAATATATTTCATGTTGAATCTGATGGTACTTATTTGATATTGTAATTGCTAATAATATTTTCTAAATTCGAGGTCAAACATAGTCAAGTTTGACTTTTCAGGAAATAATATGCACCCTATAATAAGAAATGGAGGAGTATTAAGTTGCTCAAAGTGATGATCTGGGGAGGCGCGTAAAATTTACAAACTGGGACGAAGGGAGTACTCGAGGAGCTATTTTTTCACTTGGGCTAATTTGTCTTATCTATCTTTTTATTGTGTTGTTTTTTCTTCAGAATCTTATCATGTTGTCCATGTAGATCCTAACTGTATCCCAAACCTGATGGATGATCGGGTATAACATGAAGAGGTGCAGGGAGGATTCCAAGCTTTGCTGGAAGAAAACAAAGAAGTAGTTACACTAGTAGAAACAGGTGCATTAGTCCCGGGCCGTAGGGGCCTCTGGTACCGGATTCGCACCCGGGACGCCTCAATCGGGACTAGAGGCCCCCCCCCCCCCTAGTCCCGGGTGTGTTACGGCCCGGTACAAGAGAGGTCCACGCGGGCCGGCGGCATCGCGCGTGGCTGAGGACCTCTTGTACCGGCTCGTAATACGGCCCGGTACAAGAGAGTCCCCCATGTGGCGGCCTCTGCTTTTTTTGTTTTTCCAGCTTATTGAATATAAAAACTACGATTAATCTTGCAAAATATATGGTTAATTAATTACAAATCAGAAAAATAAATATAGCATATCTAAATATTCATAAAAGAAATATTTATGAGAATTCGACCGGGACTAGATCCCGTCTATCCGATTACAACCGGGACTAGAGCCCGTCTATTCCGATTACAACCGGGACTAGAGCCCGTGTATTCGATTACATAGAGGTCGACCGGGACTAGAACCCGTCTGTTCGATTACATGGAGATCATTTCCTGGACCCGTCGATGGCATTGTATCTTCCCTTTGTGTTTATGACATAGTCCATAAAAAAACCCGCAATTTCCTCTTGTAGTGGTCGAAAGCGGCCCTTTAGTTCCAGGTTCCTCTGCATTCTATTCATCTATAAAAGAAGGAGATCAATATGAATATCATCATAACAGAAATTATGAATGACACTCAACACAATTGATGGTAATAAAATAAAACTGTGAATATATTTTGTTCACTTACTTCTATAGATGTCCGTGGGTTCCGCTCACTGACCTCCTCGCGAATCCACTGGCACACGAAGTATCCACACAAATTGGTCCCCGGTGGCTGCCTCTCGCAGGACTTTACGAGAATAGATTTCAATCAAATAATAATCAAACATGGTATGATGGTATTGAAATTTGAATTAAAGAGATGCGCGAACCTAGCTCGTACTACTTACCTGGTGTCCTCCCTCTGAATTCTTTCCAAATGCTGCCCGGCAAACAAATGAATAAATGAGTTATTAATTAGTTACTTGATATCTCAGGAATGGAACAAATTAAAGAGACCAATATAGTACGATAGAAAATACCTTTGGAGGACATCTATAATTAGTTGGTACCTCTCTTGGGGCCACCCCAATGAATCGAAGATGTCAACTCTTGCATCATCAACTTGAATGATTAGCAGAATGTAATGGTCGCTGCGCATGTTTATATATGTCAGTAACTAATCAGTTATACTTAACATCGAGTAAGCAAAAATTAATGTGTACAAGACAGTAACACTCTTAATTACCTGAAGTGGTAAGGAAACATTATCTTCATTTTATAATCGTTCCTCTATATGAACCTAGACAAGTTGGCCACCGTTTCCTCGGGAAATCCCGTAGCAATTTTTCATTAATTCGGACCGGGTCAACGAACCCAAAGTCGAATATTCTCAATCTGTCACATTCATCACTCTTCATTCTGCATAATAGCGTAGTGAGCATAAAGAACAAGCAATGACCGAGCTGAGCCATAGACTTTATTTTAGAAATAAATGAATTGAATCACTTACAGGCAATAGGTACTGACGATACTCAAGTCCAGGGCGTCAAGCTGATATAACTGATAGAGTTCTTCAAGATAAATAGTTAACTCGTCTTTACCTATGTAATGTTCTTCTGTAACTTGCACAAGGAGCACTTTTCGATCTTCCCTTGTGACTTTCATGTACCAGTCATGCAGTCTTCGCATTTGTGTTGGTAGAAACTCGACCTGATCAGGTGGCACTAGAGACTTCCCGTATTCCCAGGTCCATTTATCCACATGCATATAGGGGGGAGCTCATCTGCATCCAGTTGAGAAAGTGACATACCAACTTCTGCAGCAAATTTCGCGCGGTAGGCGGAATGAAGAGTGTCCGCTGCACGCGCGGAGCCCTTATCAGTGGCCACCTTGAGCGGGGAGATCGACTGTGCTCCGAGCTGGGCAACGTCTCTTTTTCTTTTCCCGCTGTCACTAGTACTTGTCGTCTTGATGGGGCGTCGAATTCTACTCAGACAGCGTGCATAGTTATCTTTCCTATTTATCTCAAGTTGCGATGGCTGATTAAGCATACTCCTAGCCCACTTTTTTTGATCTGCCATATATACTTGCTTCGGCGGGGGCTTTTTCGGTTCCATCTTTTTTATGGGAAGCTGCCACGGCCTCGGCATTTTCCTCTACAGTCATCTCCCAAGGTCTCAGGGGAGGACACTTCGGCACTTTTGGGAGGGGCTCTTGTCGTGGTACCGGCGATCGGTCGCGACGGAAACCCATTAGTGATGAAACGACGGTCTTCGTCGACTTGTTGCTCCTAGTGGGCGGAGGAGGCGGCGGCGGAGTGGGCTGAGGCGGCGGCGAAGATCGAGATGGTCTCGTGTTGTCGTGGTCGTCCAAGTCGTCATCATGTGGACTTGGAGGCGATGGTGGCCTTGGCGCCGTCCAGCTTGGAATCACGATGTATTTCTTGGGCCATAGAATGAGTCCACCCTGGACATCTCCCAGTGTCCTCTCATCATCACCTCTAGGGATTTGAAGTTCGAATGATTCAAATCCGGGGCTAATATGATCCACGCCAACACGAGCATAGCCATCTGGAATCTCATTGCCCAAATACAGTGCTGTAGATTCACAAGTTAAAACATAGCCGTCCGCCGCCTTCACGGTTAAGTATCCTCTCATCAGTGCCTCATGTAGCTCACAACTTGTCTTCTCAGTGATATGATCCACGGGTAGTTTATTTCCTTCGTTGCCTCTGCAGCACCAACCCCCGTGGAAGCCACGCTGCTTCTCAGTTGAGATGGACCACCTGTTGGAGCATCTTCCAGCTGCAGCTGATGAGTTGCCCCATGCTCGCGCATTTCATCTATTTGCTTCTGTTGGTGGCTCACGATACTTTCAAGTTTGCTCAACCGGTCTGATTCCTCCTGCTCCTTCCTCTTCTTTGCTCTTGCTCGGCTTCTATAAGAGTCACGGTCCTCAGGAAACCCTTCATTCCATGGCACAACTCCACGGCCTCGTGTTCGTCCTCCTTTTTCTTTATTACCGAGGGCCTTTGTCAGCTCGTCGTTCTCTCTGTCGGGAATAAACTTTCCCTCTCGAGCATCGGCGAGTACATCAAGAACTTGCTTCCGGGGTATAGGAGTTTCTTTCTTTTCATCAACTATTAGATCCCCGGTTTCCATGTCATACTCCGCCCCATGCGCAAGCATCCAATTTCTGACCCTGTGGGGCCAGTTATGTGTAATTGGAGTGAGCCCTTTTTCGCGCAACTCAGCCTCAATCCTATCCCACTTAGGCTCGGCAGTTATGTAGCCACCTGCCCCCATCTTATGGTGATATTCTTTTTCGCTGCATTTTCCTTATCCTTTCTCGATCTTTCCTTAGCTCGGTCTGAATCCTTGTATTCCAGAAATGCCTTCCAGTGATGTCGCTGCCTCTCTAGTGTGCCATTGAAATCTGGAGCTTTCTTTTTCACTTGCCAATCATTGTATAATCTATTCTTGTAATTGTTGAATTGTTCAGCCATCTTCTTCAGAGCGAAATGCTTGACTTTTTTTGTCATGGCTTGTGTCCTTTCGGGAGTATCCAACACCGGTAGGGTGAACTTTGCTATGAGCTTGTCCCAAAGCGTATCTTTAGTTCTGTCGCTGACCCAACTAGGTTTTTTGGTGCCCTCAATTTTTTTTGGCTCAATCCATTCCTCAATGCTGATCGGAACATTGTCCCTAACAACAACTACGCATTGATGCACAAACTTAGATGCGTTCGCCTTGGGCTCCAACGGTTTGCCCTCTAGAGAGACGACCTCAATTGTGAGATGCACATCATCGGGCATCCCTTTGGCATGACCTCATTTAGTTTCTACAGATTGGGCCGATGCGGAGGTCTAAAAATAAAAAACACATGTGTTAATACATACATATAGTACTCAATTATTGCATCCTGATCAACAGAGCCTTAACTAATACAAAAGAAATATAATGTCGAACACCTCGCCAGACTGCGGAGGTCCACGAAGTAGCGAGTCGTCATTGCACTCGATGCTCGTTTGCATATCGTCTCTTTGTTCCTCCTCCATTCCCGGACCGGACTCGTTCAAGAATTCCGAGCCATCTTCTATTCCACCGACTTCTGCTCCCCCCACGGGTTCATGTATAATGTCGAACACCTCATTTTCAAGGTGTCTGCTGTTGAAGTTCTCCATTGTGCTTAACTAATACAAAAGAAATATAAAACAATATTAGTATTAATTAGCAGAATACAAAACTTATACAAAATTTTTGCAAAAAGTATCACTAATACATAGCAAATTTAAATCTTTAACCCTAAATTTAAATTTAAATCTATTCATAGCAAATTTACACAAAATTTCTAACCCTAAATTTCTAACACTAAAAAAAACCCTAAATACATAGCAAATTGTCTAAATTTGCTAACACATTGTTAAATTTGCTAAAATTTGCTAAATTGTCTAAATTACCTACATTCAAACTTAGCAAAATTTACAATTGGCAAATTTAATTCTAAACCCTAACACTAGCTAACCCTAAATTCAAATTTCTAACCCTAAATTTAAATCTATACATAGCAAATTCACCTAAGTCTACTAAAATAATAAATTTCACCTAAGTAAAATTAACCTAAATAAAATTCACCTAATTGATTTAACCTAAATTCTAACCTAAACTACTAAATTCATCTAAATCTAAACTAAAATTCACCTAACTAAATTCACCCGACTAATTCACCTAACTAAATGACTTAACTAAAATTAACATAACTAAAACTCACCTAATCGGTGGCAATGGAGGGCGCCGACGGCGAGGAGGGTGCGGGCCGGCGGCGGGGTGTGGGCACGGAGGAGGGCGCGAGCCGGCGGCGGAGGAGGGCGCCGGCGGTGAGGAGGGCGCGCGGGCGCGGATCTAGGGGCGCAGCCCGACGGCGAGGAGGGCGCGGGGACGGCGGCGGGGTGTGGGCACGGAGGAGGGCGCGGGCCGGCGGTGAGGACGGGCGGGGACGGGCGCGCGAGAGCGGCGCCGCGGGGACGGGCGGGACGGCGACGGCGAGGCGAGCACGGGCAGCCTGACGGCATCGTTCGGCGGCGGCGACCAAAAATTTGGCCAGCGCTTCGCGAGGAAATCTGCACTTCTCCCGGGCGGTGGCTCGGCCCGGGGTGGGAGGCCAAGTATTTATAGGCCCGGACCTCTAGTACCGAGTGGTCTAGTACCGGCTCGTAGCACCACCCGGTACTAGAGGGTTTTCGCGGTGCCACCCCCCAGCGCGCCCAAAATACACCTCTAGTACCGGGTGGAGCCACCACCCGGTACTAGAGGTCTCTTTGTTTGTTTTCTGGCACCAAATTTTCAAATTTTTGCGCGCAAATTTTTGAAAGTGCATATAGTTTGAATTTGAATAATTTCTACATACTTTTGAATCTGACAAAAAGTTCAACATGAAAAGTGTTTGAATTTGAATAAGTAATTCAAAACCATTTTCTGTTTTCTTAAATAATTATTCTAACTATTCAAACTATTAAACATTTTGTCATTTTCAATTAAAAATGCATTAACTAATATAGTTTGAATTAAAAATGCATTAACTAATATAGTTTGAATTTGAATAACTTCTACATACATTTGAATCTGACAAAAAGTTCAACATGAATAGTTTTTGAATTTGAATATGTAATTCAAAACCATTTTCTGTTTTCTAAAATAATTATTCTAACTATTCAAACTATTAAACATTTTGCCATTTTCAATTAAAAATGCATTAACTAATATAGTTTGAATTAAAAATGCATTAACTAATATAGTTTGTATTTTTAATAATTATCTCTTTATTTTAAAAACATTTTTAACAACATCTCATACATTTACATAAAAAGTTTCATACATTATTACACATCACTAACAGTTACATTACTACATAAACGGCCGGACTAGTTGGCTCGGAGGCCGCCGGATTAGGGGGAACGACGGGAGGAGCCAGCCCCGTTTGCGCCCTTCTGGTTCTCGCGCGCACGGTTGCGGCGGAGGGCACGAGCCATGGAGGATGAGTCTTTCAGCGCCCAAGCCAGCTCGGAAGCCTCCTTCGCCTTGAGCTGGCAGGCAGTCTTCGCTCGCTGGACACGGTCGTCGCGGACGGAATGCAAGGAGGCTTCAATGGCCTCCTGCATCTGCGGTCCACCAATATACTCTTCCCCGTGGTCGCTCCAGTCTAAGTCGTCGTCGTCCTCCTCCTGCTCGCCAGGAGATACGGCGAAACCTGGTGGAGGTGCGGCGGCACCTGGCGGCACCACGGATCCCCATGCCACCCCTGCGGCGTACACATCCTCGTCGGGGTCAGGGACGTCGGACCACGCGTGCTCGTACGCCCTCCGCACCGGATCCAGCACCGGAGGAGGAGGCCGGTAGCTGGGCATTCCTCTCCATGCCGGACTCGTGGGCATACGGCGGGATAGGCTCCCGCGGTAGCACCCAAGCGCGCTCTGCCGAGCACTCTCGACCTCGTCTAGAAGGCGCTGCGGCGGGCGTGGCGGATCCATCTCATGGAGACGATGCGTTTGTGACTAGGAATGGTGGATTAGGGTTTGGGGATACATATATATATATATATATATATATATATATCTCTAGGGCAGCACTGTGGGAGGACATGTGGACATGGCAGCGCTCGGGTAGGACACGTACGTGACCAGGGCAACGCTGGGGAGGACAGGTGACTGACACGAATCGTGACAGCAAAGCCCGCCTTTAGTCCCGGTTGGTGTTACCAACCGGGACTAAAGAAGCACACGGATCATGTGTTTCTTTCAAGCCGTTGTGAGCAGTTGGATCAGGGGTTGTGTTTCTTTTGAGGGCTTGTGAGCTGTTGGATCAACACTATCACAACCACTTCGTGAGCGACATGACCCATATATAGCCCCCCTCTTCGGCACTCAGTGTGTACTCATTGTAGTTCATTTGGTATACAAAGCATTCGGATTCCCTGCATACGTCCAACGGTGCATTTGATATGCATGCGGGCACTCACGAGCTAGCCACCGTTGGGCTGTATGCAGGGGAAACCGTGTGTTCTGTTCTATCTACAAAATCCTCCAGTTCATCGACCGAATACAAATCATTCGGATTCCCTGCATACGTGCGACGTTGCATTTGATATGCGGGCACTCAGGGGCCACCGTCGGGCTGTATGCAGGGGAAGCCGTGAGTTTTGTTCCAACTTTATTACACGGTGTTTAGAGTTTTCTTCTGAGTTTTCAGAACACAGTTACATAAAAGGTTTAATACATTATTACACATCACGGATAACATCCCTATCTAGTGTTCACTTTTTCTTCTGATTGCACCGTAACCATGGACAATCTTTATCATTTAACTTGATGCTTGGGTCAGTGTTCACTTTGAAGGGCGGAATTTCATGAAACTTATCGTAATCTTCTGACATGTCTGTCTTGTCCTCCACTCCCACGATGATTCTTTTCCCTGGTAGAACTATGTGGCGCTTTGGCTCATCGTTTGATGTATTCACTTGCTTACTTTTTCTTTTTTTCGGTTTGGTAGACATGTCCTTCACATAGAAAACCTGAGCCACTCCACTGGCTAGGACGAATGGTTCGGTGTCGTACCGAAGATTCTTGAAATCCACTGTAGTCATTCCGTACTGCGGGTCTATCTCTACCCCACCTTTCAGGTTGAATCATTTGCACCAGAACAAAGGGACCTTAAAAAAAGGTCCATAGTCAAGTTCCCATATCTCCTCTATGGAACCATAATATGTGTCCTTTTGCCCATTGTTGTTTGTTGCATCAAAGCGGACACCACTGTTTTGGTTCGTGCTCTTTTTATCTTGGCCAACCGTGTAAAATGTATTCCCATTTATCTCATACCCTTGGAAAGTAGATATAGTCGAAGATGGTGCCTTCGCCAACAAGTATAGCTTTTCTCTAATAGTGGTATCATTAATGAGACGTAGTTCCAACCAACCGCCGAATGTCTTCACGTGTTCTCCATCAATCGAATCTTCACCTTCCTCCGGGTATTTCGAGCGTAAAATATTCTTGTGTTCCTCGATATATGGAGCCACCAAGCTGGAATTATGTAGAACTGTGTAGTGTGCTTGAGTGAAAGAATGTCCGTCCATACATATTTTTGTTTTCTTTCCTAGCGTGCCTTTTCCACGCAGTCTCCCCTCATGGCGCGATTGAGGAACACCGATCGGCTTAAGGTCAGGAATAAAGTCAACACAAAACTCAATGACCTCCTCTGTTCCATAGCCCTTCACAATGCTTCCTTCTGGCCTAGCACGATTATGAACATATTTCTTTAAGACTCCCATGAACCTCTCAAAGGGGAACATGTTGTGTAGAAATACAGGACCGAGAACAGATATCTCATCGACTAGGTGAACTATGAGGTGCGTCATAATATTGAAGAAGGATGGTGGGAAGATCAACTCGAAGCTGACAAGACATTGGACCACATCCTTCTGTAAACTTGTAGAGTTTCTGGATTGATCACCTTCTGAGAAATTGCATTGAGGAATGCACATAGCTTCACAATGGGTACTCGAACATTTTCGGGTAGAAGCCCCCTCAATGCAACCGGAAGTAATTGTGTCATAATCACGTGGCAGTCATGAGACTTTAGGTTTTGGAACTTCTTCTCTGTCATGTTTATTATTCCCTTTATATTCGACGAGAAGCCAGACGGGACTTTGATACTGCTCAGGACTTCAAAAAAGATCTCCTTCTTCTTTGGTAAGAGCGTAGCTGGCAGAACCTTGATACTTCTCTGGATTCCCGTTGTCTCGTTCATGCATACGTTGCTGGTCCTGCCTTGCTTCTGGGTATCTTTCGTCTTCCCATACACGCCCAAGAAGTTTAGCAGGTTCAGGCAAAGATTTTTCGTCACGTGCATCACGTCTATTGCAGAGCGAACATCTAGGATTTTCCAATAGGGTAGCTCCCAAAATATAGATTTCTTCTTCCACATGGGTACGTGTCCGGCAGCGTCCTTCGGAACAGATTGTCCGCCAAGACTCTTTCCAAAGATTACTTTTAAATCCTTGACCATATCATATATAACTGTCCCATTAGGGCGGGTAGGCTTCTTCCGGTGATCTGCCTCACCTTTAAAATGCTTGCCTTTCTTTCTTACGGGATGCTGTTTTGGAAGAAATCGACGATGCCCCGGGTACACATTCTTGCCTTTCTTGCCCCCGCAATATATACTTTCAGTCTCACCTAAACAGTGCGTGCATGCATTGTATCCCTTGTTTGACTGTCCTGAAATGTTACTAAGAGCAGGCCAATCATTGATGGTTACAAACAACAACGCTCGTAGGTTAAATTCATCTTGTTTGTACTCATCCCACACACGTACACCTTCTTCACGCCACAACTGTAAAAGTTCGTCAACCAATGGCCTCAGGTACACATCAATGTTGTTGCCGGGTTGCTTCGGGCCTTGGATGAGCACTGGCATCATAATGAACTTCCGCTTCATGCACAACCAAGGAGGAAGGTTATAGATACATAGAGTCACAGGCCAGTGCTATGACTGGAGCTCTGCTCCCCAAAAGGATTAAAGCCATCTGTACTTAGACCAAATCTTAAGTTCCTTGCGTCATCTGAAAATTGTACTCTCTGTCGATTTTTCTCCACTGCGACCCATCAGCGGGGTGTCTCAACATCAAGTCTTTCTTGGTCTTCTTTGTGCCATCGCAACAACTTAGCATGCTCTTTGTTTTGGAACAAACGTTTCAATCGTGGTATTATAGGAGCATACCACATCACCTTGGCAGGAACCCTCTTTCTGGGGCACGGCTCGCCCTCAACATCACCAGGGTCATCTCGCCCGATCTTATACCGCAATGCACCGCATACCGTACATGCATTCAAATTCTCGTGCTCACCACGGTAGAGGATGCAGTCATTAATGCATGCATGTATCTTCTGCACCTCTAATCCTAGAGGGCATACCACCTTCTTTGCTTCGTACGTACTAGAGGGCAATTCGTTAACCTTTGGAAGCATCTTCTTAATAATTTGAAGCAAATTTTCAAATCCCTTGTCAGAAGTACCATTCTCTGCCTTCCATTGTAGCAATTCTAGTGTGGTACCCAGCTTTTTCTGACCATCTTCGCAATTTGGGTACAACAATTTTGTGTGATCAGCTAACATGCGCTCCAACTTCAACCTCTCGTTTTCACTTCCACAGTCCATTTGTGCATCACGAATGACCCGACGAATATCATCATCGGGCTCATCAACAATGGGATCTTCTTCAGCTTCGTCTTCCCCCATTGTAGTATCACCGTGTTCATTGAACATGGGATAGTTGTCATCGTTCTCTTCTTCTTCGTTGTCTTCCATCAAAACCCCTCTTTCTCCGTGCTTGGTCCAACAATTATAGCCGACATGAAACCGGACTGAATCAGGTGGATGTGAAGGATTCTTGAGGAAGAGTAATCCTTCTCATTCCGACAGTCACGACATGGACAACACATAAAACCATTCCGCGCGTTTGCCTCAGCCACATCGAGAAAAGAACGCACGCCTTCCATGTACGCTTTAGAGCGTCGGTCAACGTACATCCATGGATGACTCATCTACATTATATAATTAAGTATATCAAATACAAATTCATCACATTAAAACCAAATTAGAGTAGTGACCAAATGTAATACATAGTTCTCATAAAACATATATTAATTGAAACTAACATACAACTAGCTAAAGAATTTAAATCCAACGACAAATGCGATCAAAATCGCAACTAAGGTAATTATTGAACCAACAGCATAATGATACCAAGCCTCTTGACTAATGGCATATTTTCTAATCTTTTTAAGCTTCAAGCGCATTGCATTATCTTGATCTCGTTATCCAAGCGCATTGCCTCCATCTTGATCTCGTTATCCAAGCGCATTGCCTCCATCTTGATCTCGTTTTCATCGATGACGTCGGCAAACTTGAACTCCAAATTCATCTTCTCTTCTGAGCATTGGAGACGAAGATCTTCACTTCTTTTCAATTTTTCTTTCAAATCATTGATTTCTTTTTCAAAAAACTCGTCCGGTTCAACTACCTCCTAGATAAAAATATATCTATGTAAAGTTGGTCGGCATAATTGTCATAAACACGAAATGAAACAAATATATAGTTATAACAAAAAATCATACCACATCCGAATAATAGAGCGGACGAGAACCGGTGTGGACAGAGTCAAAACCATGGCACTATATATAACAAACAATTATACAACTAATAAAATTATACAAATAATAATTATGCATCTAAATCATACAACTAAGATTTTTTAAAATAAAAGTTAAAAAAAGGGCTCACCAGCTGGTGCCGGTGACGGGACAATGCGGGCGATCAACGGCGGTGAGCACGGCACTAGAACACACAAATCATACTTTAATTTGAGCTCAAAATACATATAAAACAAATGAACTCCCTAACTTAGGCATTTCATCAAACACCTAGCTAGCACTCAAAAATGAAATGAGCTAAGCTAGTATGGAAATGAGCTAAAATGAGGAACGCCGGATGAAAGGATCAAGTTGCTAACCCTTGAAAGATGGGTGCCGTTAATCTTGACAAATCGTGGAGGAAAATGGAGATGAACTCGAGCTCGGGAGAGTAAAACAATGGAGAAAATGGAGATGAACTCGAGCTGAAAATGGAGATGCTCTCGGGGGTGGAAGATGATATAGGGAGGACATTAGTACCGGGTCGTATCACGGCTCGGTACTAAAGCTCCAACTTCTAGTACCGGGCTGTTATACGAGCCGGTACTAGAGGTGCTCGCGCAGGCCCCGCGCTGCTGCTGCCCTGCCACGGATCTCTAGTACCGGCTCGTATTATGGCCCGGTACTAGAGGTCCCCTACGACCCGGTATAAGAGCTGCGCGGCCTCGTCGCTTTTGAACCGGTACTAGAGCCACACTCTAGTACCGATTCGTAAGCCACCCGGGACTAGAGCCATTTTTGGCTCTCGACGAAAGGCTATGTTTCCACTAGTGTTATTGGGTCAATCCCGATGATGTAGGCGATTGGCACACCACAATCGATCAAACAGACTACTCCGCATATCGGCAATCACGAAGAGGTATCCTAGGTGTGATAATCCGGGATATGCATGACAAATTTCTGGCCGCAAATTGCAAGAAGATCGACTCTGTAGCTACTGCCTCAATGGTGGAAGCATGCGCTCTTCTGGAAGGACTCAGTTTAGGCAATATTTCGGGTTCAATAAATTTGTCAAACAATCAAATAATATGTAGGTGAATTAGACGATGCACAGTGGAGGTATCTCATCGACGGCTTTAGCTGCAAATTTTTGAGGATCGTAGGATTGTATCCTCACGTTTTGGGAATATCAACGTGCTGCTATAGGGAAGCCAATGAGGTGGCACATGACTTAGCTAGGTATAATTTCATTAATCTGGTTGATTGTTTGGGGATGATGAACCCCTAGTTTTTATTACCAAAATTCATAAACAATTTAAGTGTGTTCACTAGTAGAAAAGGGGGCAACAGTACCGGTCTTATTGGGCCTTTAGTACCGGTCGAGACTAAAGGGGTACCCCTTTAGTACCGGTTGTATATACAACCGGTGCTAAAGGCCCTCCACGTGGCCGAACCTGCGCGCGCGCAACTGAGGACCTTTAGTACCGGTTGGTAATACCAACCGGTACTAAAGGTTCCTGTTTTTTTTGCCCCCCCCCCTTATTTTTTCAGGGGGGTTAGGTTTTCGGTTTTTTTCTTTTCGCTTATTTTTTAGGGCTTAGCGTTTCTGTTTTTTTTCCTTTTCGCTCATTTTTCAGGGTTTCGGAGGAGATCACGTATAAAGTACTCACTACACATATAAAGTACTCATTACACATATAAAGTACTCTCGTTACATATAAAGTACTCATAATTACAATGGAGATCACCGCTAGCTAGTACATGCATGGAGGGAGTCTATTTATCGACATAGTGGAATTCACCGAATTCATCTACGACATGCGTCAGAATGAATCCCGCCAATTCCTCCGCAATAGTTTTTACGCGGTTTTTTGGTAGGAGCTCGTTCCGCTTCCTTGCCATCTTTAAAAGAAGGAGATCAAATCAGTTATGATCGAAACTAAACATGATTGATGGTAGCAAAATAAAAGTTGTGTATGATGTTTACGTACCTCTCGATTTCTTATACTATTGACTCTCTCATTAACACTCATGGGAATAAACTCGCAAACGTAGTATCCACATAGTTCCGTCCCTGCGGTTGTCGCAGACACCACTATACAAGAATTTAATTTAATCAAATAATAATCAAGAGAATGATAATGGTATTAGAAAGATACACAGACCTAGATACGTAGTAGTACTTACGTTGTTAGCCTTGAACTGCAGCTTAGGTTTCCATTCACCGCGTTCTTCCGCGATGAACTTTTTCCAAACCCTGCCCGGAAAAGAAATGAATTGAGGAGTTATTACTTATACTTTTGATATCCGGAAATGAACGAAAGAGGCCGATATAGTGCGATTGAAATTACCTCTTGAGCATTAGATGCACGCTTTTGTACTCATCTTGATCTCTCCTTAATGAGTCCCAGACTTCAACTTCTCCTTCCTCGAGTCTAACGATTAGCAGAATGAAGTGGTACCTGCGCACATTTATATACGCAGGTATTCAGAACTCATCAATTACACTTAATATCGGGAAAGCAAAATAAAATGTGTACAAGACAGTAACACTCACCCGAAGTTATAAGGAAAAAGTATTTCCTTTTTGCTACTTTGTCGCTTAAAAACCGTTAGCAAAATGTGCTCTGTGTCCTCGGGATGGTCAGCTATGGTCTTGACATGAACTTTATCCGGGTCAATGAACCCAATGTCCCAGATTCCTCCCATTCGGCATTCACGAATCTTCATTCTGCATAATAGCGTACAAAATAATGTTGTGAGGATAATTACAAGCAATGAACGAGCTTAACTATAAATAATTAAATTACATGAATAAATTACTTACAGACAATAGCAGCTGATGATAGATTTGTCGAGAGCAAGTTGATTGTACATCTGAAAAAGTTCGGAGAACTCAACGTGCACACCATATTCTCGGAAGTAGTGTTGTTCCTTAACTCCGGCCATGAGATACATTTTCCCTTCTTTTGCGGCGGCCATGTACCAGTTATGCAATTTATATAACTGTGTTGTTAGAGCACTCGGATTTTCGACCAGAGGCAGCCCGAGTTCAAATTTATATTGAATTGTTATCTGCGCTATGGGGTAACCTATGTCGCCAATAATAACCTTTACTAAACAATAAACTTTAATAATAATATAAACAATAATAACCTATAAACAATAAACAAAATTGCTAAGTTTTTCAAATTTTGCTACACTAAACTTTACTACTAAATTTTCAAACTTAGCAATATTTCAAATTTTACAATATTTCAAACTTTACAATATTTCAAATTTTCAAACTTAGCTAAAATTTTGAAACTTTGTTACTACAATTTCAAACTTAGCAAAATACACATATTTACATATTTACTAGAATAAATTTTCACATATTTACTAGAATTCAAACTTAGCAAAATTTACTCAAACTAAACATATTTACTCAACCTAAATATAAAATTTACTCAACCTAAAATTTACTCACCCTAAAAACAAAAAAAATGAACACTACTAAAAAATGAACACTACTAAAAAATGAACCTAATTAAAAACAAAAAAAAACCTCAAAATGTCGGTGGCGGCCGGAGAGAAGGCCGGCGATTGGCGCGGCGGAGGTGTGGAGGCCGGCGCGGCGGAGGTGGAGGCCGGCGCGGGGGCGACGAGGCGCGGCCGGCGTCGATGGAGGGCGCGGCGGAGGAGGCCCGGCGCGCGCGGTCGGCGGAGTCGCGAGGAGGAGAGGGTCGCAGGAGGGCTTCGTCGCGGAGGAGGCGGTGGCGGAGGACCGCGTGGCGGTGCGGCGGCGCCGTCGACGGCGTGCAGGGGCGGTGGAGGGCGTCCGCGGCGGAGGAGTCGACGGGCACGGCGGCCGGAGCAGGGCGTTGAGGGCGTCGAGGGTGGAGGACTTGGTCGATTTGGGATCGAATCGGCGTGGTGGGGAATTAAAACTGCTCAAACACCCCTTTAGCACCGGTTGTAGTCAACGACCGGTACTAAAGAGTCTTTAGTACCGGTTGTAAACTACAACCGGTGCTAAAGGTGCGTTTTGGGCCGCGCGAAGCCCAACCCTTTAGTACCGGTTGTAGTATACAACCGGTACTAATAGGCCTTTTTTTTCTTCTGTTTTTTCTATTTTGTTTCTATTTTGTTTTTTCTATTTTGTTTCTGTTTGTTTTTTCTATTTTGTTTCTGTTTTGTTTTCTTCTCTAATTTCTTTTTATTTTATATCTATGTAATTTAATTGTCTTAAAATTTATAATGATTATCTATTTATTTTAGAAACATCGTTAACACGAACGACGTCAATTCTCTAGTTTCTTTTTTCTTTCTTATGTTTCCTGTTTTTATATCTATTTGGTTTCTATTTTGTTTTTTTCTCTAGTTTCTTTTTCTTTAATGTATATTTAATTTAATTGTCTACAAAATTGTAATAATTATCTATCTATTTGTTTTCTATAAAAATGGACCCGAGCTATGTAACTGGATTAAATAAAGATGTTTGAATATGAATTTGAATAACTTGTGCATACTTTTGAATCTGACAAAAACGGACCACACAGTTACATAAAAGGGTACATTATTACACATCACTAACAGTTACATAAAAGGATACATTATTACACATCACTAACAGTTACATAAAAGGATACATTATTACACATCACTAACAGTTACATTACTACATAAACGGACCACACAGTTACATAAAAGGATTAGGAGGAACGGCGGGAGGAGCCAGCCCTGTTCGCGGCCGCCCGATTCTCGTGCGCACGTTTGCGACGGAGGGCAAGATCCATGGAGTATGAGTCTTTCAGCGCCCAATCTAACTTGGAAGCCTCCTTCGCCTTGAGCTGGCAGGTAGTTCTGGCTCGCTGTACACGGTCGTCGTGGACGGACTGGAAGGAGGCTTCAAGGGCCTCCTGCATTTGTGGCCCGCCGCGCTCTTCCCCATGGTCGCTCCAGTCGAAGTCGCCGTCGTCGTCATCCTCCTCGTCGGGAGGGGCGGCGGCGACTGGTGGAGGTACGGCCGCGGATCCCCACGCCACCCCTGCGGCGTACGCATCCTCGTCGGGGTCAGGGACGTCGGACCACGGATCGTGTGTTTCTTTCAAGCGATTGTGAGACGTTGGATCAGGGGTGAGCCCGACTTTAGTCCCGGTTGGTGTTACCAACCGGGACTAAAGAAGCACACGGATCGTGTATTTCTTTCAAGCGCTTGTGAGACGTTGGATCAGGGGTGTGTTTCTTTTGAGGGATTGTGAGCTGTTGGATCAGCAGTATCACGACCACTTCATGAGCCACATGACCCGGTTGGTGTTACCAACCGGGACTAAAGAAGCACACGTACCCTATATATAGCCCACCTCCCGGACATGTTCAGCACTCAGTGTCTACTCATTGTAGTTCATTTTGGCAGCACACGGGTAGCAGAGAGCAAGATTTTTGAGAGGCAGGAGTTCCTAGAGCGGAGGTTGAAGGTGAACCCTCCCTCGGTCGGATCCAAGCAGCGGCAAGACGCTCTGATGATTAGGAACATCCCCAACACTTGTTGCAAATCATCAGAGACGTCTTGCCGCTCTCTAGATCGAAGCCCGATTTGCCGTCTCACGACCACGCGATGATTTGCCGATTTGCCGGTCAGAGTGGCCACTGGAGAAGGTAGGCAGGGGTAACCGGATGTTTTATTCTATCACTTGGAAATGCTAAAGATATTGGAGAATGCAGAGATTGTGTTGGTAAAACTGCAGCTGATTGACATAGTGTTTAGATCTCTCTTCTGAGTTTTCAGGACATAGTTACATAAAAGGTTTAATACATTATTACACATCAGCAACAACATCCCTATCTAGTGTTCACTTTTCCTTCTTGTGTGTCCCTTTCATAATCACGTGGCAGTAATGAGACTTTAGGTTTTGGAACTTTTTCTCTGCCATGTTTATTATTTCCTTTATATTCGACGAGTAGCCAGACGGGATCTTGATACTGCTCAGGACTTGAAAAAAGATCTCTTTCTCTTCTTTGGTAAGAGCGTAGCTGGCAGTACCTTGGTACTTTTCTGGATTCAGGTTGTCTCGTTCGTGCGTACTTTGCTGGTCCTGCCGTGTATCCGATGTATCTTTCGTCTTCCCATACACGCCTAAGAAGTTTAGCAGGTTCACGCAAAGATTTTTCGTCACGTGCATCACGTCGATTGCAGAGCGAACCTCTAGGATTTTCTAATAGGGTAAATCCCAAAATATAGATTTCTTTTTCCACAAGGGTACGCGCTTGTTAGCGTCTTTTGGAACATTTAGACTGCCAGGACCCTTTCCAAATATTACTTCCAAATCCTTGACCATTCCATATATAACATCACCATCAGGGCGTGTAGGCTTCGTTCGGTTATCTGCCTCACCTTTGAAATGCTTGCCTGACTTTCTTACGGGATGCCTGTTTGGAAGAAATCGACGATTACCAAGGTACATATTCTTGTTACCTAAATATATACTGTCAGTCTTATCTAAACAGTGCGTGCATGCATTGTATCCCTTGTTTGACTGTCCTGAAATGTTACTAAGAGCAGGCCAATCATTGATGGTTACAAACAGCAACGCTCGTAAGCCAAATTCCTCCTGTTTGTACTCATCCCACACACGTACGCCTTCGTCAGACCACAACTGTAAAAGTTCGTCAACTAATGGCCTCAGATACACATCAATGTCGTTGCCGGGTTGCTTCGGGCCTTGGATAAGCACTGGCATCATAATATACTTTTGCTTCATGCACAACCAAGGAGGAAGGTTATAGATACATAGAGTCACGGGCCAGGTGCTATGACTGCTGCTATGCTCCCCAAACGGATTCAAGCCATCTGTACTTAGAACAAACCTTAAGTTCCTTGCGTCAGCTGCAAATTCCCCAAACGCACTGTCGATGTTTCTCCACTGAGACCCATCAGCGGGGTGTCTCAGCATCTCGTCTTCCTTACGGTCTTCTTTGTGCCATCGCAACAACTTGGCATGCTCTTTGTTTCGGAACAAACATTTCAACCGTGGTATTATAGGAGCATACCACATCACCTTCGCGGGAACCCTCTTCCAGGGGCTCGGCTCGCCCTCAACATCACCTGGGTCATCTCGCCCGATCTTATACCGCAATGCACCGCATATCGGGCATGCATTCAAATTCTCGTACTTTTCACCGCGGTAGAGGATGCAGTCATTGATGCATGCATGTATCTTCTCCACCTCTAATCCTAGAGGGCAGACAATCTTCTTTGCTTCGTATGTATTGTGCGGCAATTCATTATTACTTGAAATGACTTGTCAGATATTCCATTCTTTGCCTTCCACTGTAGCAATTCCAGGGTGATACCCAGTTTTTTCTGGCCATCTTCACAATTTGGGTACAACAATTTTTTGTGATCCTCTAACATGCGCTCTAACTTCGACCACTCGTTTTCACTTCCGCACTTCATCTGTTCATCAAGAATGACCTGACGAAGATCATCATCATCGGACTGATCAACAATGACCTCGAGCTCAACTTCGTCTTCCCCCATTGTAGTATCACCGTGTTCAGAGAACACAGGATAGTTGTCATCATCCTCTTCTTCAGGGTCTTCCATTATTACCCCTCTTTCTCCATGCTTGGTCCAACAAAAATAATTGGGCATGATGCCTTCTCGCAACAAGTGAGAGTGTATGGTTCTTACGCTCGGGTAATTCCTTGTATTCCGACATTCATCACATGGACAAATCATAAAACCATTCTTTAGCTTGTTTAACTTAACCACATCGAGAAAACGATGCATGCCATCAATGAACTCGGGACAGCGTCGATCACCGTACATCCATTCTCGGCTCATTTGCATTACATAAATACATCAAAAACCATTACACCAGCTAAATAATGAATAGAGATACGTGACCAAATTAATTTATACAAGTTCATCACATTAAAATCAAAGTAGAGTAGTGCCCAAATGTAATACATAGTTCTCACGAAACATACATCAATCGAAACTAACATACAACTATCTAAAGAATTTAAATCCAACAACAAATGCGATCAGAATCGCAACCAAGGTAACTATTGAACCAACAGCATAATGATACCAAGCCTCTTGACTAATGGCATATTTTTTAATCTTTTTAAGCTTGGCGCGCATTGCATCCATCTTCCTCTCGTGAGCAGCGACGACGTCGGCAAGCTCGACCCCGTGAGCATCAACGATGTCGGCAATCTTCAAGTCCAATTCCATCTTCTCTTCTAGGCATTGGAGACGAAGATCTTCACTTATCTTCAATTTTGCTCTCAAATCGTCGTTTTCTTTTTTAAAATACTCGACAATAGGGTCGGCCGGAATTTCCGGTTCAACTACCTCCTAAATAAAAATATATCTACGTCAAGTTGGTCGGCATGATTGTTATAAACACGAAACAAAATAAATAGTTAAAAAGATATACCATATCCGAATCATAGACCGGACGAGGGCCGACGGGGACGGATATCAAAACCATGACACTATACATATATAAAAAAACATAAGAAAATTATACAAGAAATAATTATGCATTTAAATCATATAACTAACAATTTTTAAAATAAAAGATAAAAAAGAGGCTCACCGAGGTGGTGTCGGTGACGGAGCGGCGCGGGCGATCGACGGCGGTGAGGAAGGGGACACTATATAAAACCACAAATTATACTTTAATTTGAGCTCAAAATGCATATAAAACAAATGAAATTCCTAACTTAGGCATTTCATCAAACACCTTGCAAGCACCACCAAAATCAAACTTGTTAAACTTGCACGAAAATGAGCTAAACTTGAAATGCCGGAAGAAAAGATGAAGTTGCTAACCCTTATATATGTAGGTGCCACCAATCTTGAAAGTTCTTGGAGAAAAAAGGGGTGAATTTGAGCTTGGGAGAGCAAAGAGTGAGGAAAAATGGAGTTGAATTGAGCTCAAAATGGAGTTGGCTCGGGGTGGAAGAAGGGTTATAGTGCCCGAGACCTTTAGTACCGGTTGTTATTACCAACCGGTACTAAAGGTCACCGGTACTAAAGGTCACTCTTTAGTACCGGTTGGTAATAACAACCGGTACTAAAGGTCTCTCCGTGGGGCCACCAACCGCGTGCGCATGTGCCGCGTGGCCTCCAACTCTTTAGTACCGGTTGTTATTAACAACCGGTACTAAAGGGTAGCCTTTAGTACCGGTTGCCGCGGTACACACAAACGCAACCTGTGCTAATGCCCCCCTTTAGTACCGGTTTTTGGGCAACCGGTACTAAAGGGGGCGCACCGTTGCCCCCTTTTCTACTAGTGGTTTTCCAACCAATAAAGCTCGGTGCATGGGTTTCTCTAAAAAAAGTCCACATATCATATAAAATAAAGTTGTATTTGATAATTAATATTAATCAGGTGACCCATGGGCAACCCATGGACGTGACCTTAACCCCATACCCCACCCTTACTAATTGGGTTACCCATGGGTAAAACCCATAGGCGATGATGACGACCCATACACTACCCATTTGGGTTGGGTGACCATGGGCGGAAAAAACCATGGATAAAAAAATCTCACTTATATGTGATTGTTTGCTTTTTTAAAATAATAGAAAACCAAACATAATTAGTTAGTTACATGAATAATTGCACACGACGGACCAATATAACATACCACATAAGAACAAACCAATTAGATCAGTGCTGTCAAGTTTAACCTGGCTACTAGTCTGTCTATAGATGCCTTACATATGCTATATTATAAAATTGTTAGATATATTCCCAACGTTTAATTTCATGCATAATTAACTTTTTATTTGAGAAACTAACATAAGCACTGTATACAACGATCCATCGCAGTCATAATTGAATTTTTTGGTGCAAAAGTAGTAGAATACATAACATTTCATGTATGTTGGTGATTACTATAATAATGGATGTTTCAGTAACAGGTATAAATCATCAAAAAATTATCAACTTATTGTCGAATCCACTCTAACTCGTACACATTATTTGACGAAGGAACAACTGTTCAATTTATACTTCAGAAATTATATATATTTACCTACATAAGCATAAACTACAAACGTCTATTAAGATATTTGCTATGATGTATATTTGGAGTCTCTAGCATAAATTCTAATAATTCTAAAAATTGAGAAGAGCATTGATATAATAATTTGCCAAAACGCAAATAATTCATCACAAAAAATTAATAAAGGAGGCATGTGTTTTTCCTTTTTTCACATTTAAGTTGGTTTTGTATTTGTTAAGTACAATATTTCACAAAGGAAAAACCTTTGGCACAACTCAGCTATATTCTCAATGATGTACATGCAATTATAAAACAAAAAATGATTGAGGAAGATTAGTCCAAATAATTATTACACAATATATATTTGTTAAAACTATAATATGACAAACACATGCATGAAAGTATAAAAGTTTAGTGTAATTATACTTACTGTATGTCCAAATATTAATTGGAACGACTCTTGGAAAGACCAGTTGCTGGCATCGCTAGAAACCGCGTGGGCAATAAGAACAACTCACATCTTTTGATGAATGTCACGGTGGACGGCTCTATGATTATAAATGAGTACTTCAAGTTTCTGTTGCAACTAAAAGAGAGTCTCGATTGACCACAGACCATTACGTGGTTACTGTGATTGCCGAGGATCACCTAGAGCGTCTGTATATGTTGTTGCATCATCCGTGGTTAGCATGATTGTCACTTAGCAAACTTCTACATATATGGTAGGCCAGGCCTTGACGGATCTAGAAGCTTAAAACTAGGGGGTGCCAAGGTTTCAATGTACAACCTACATATAATATAACTTTAGTGCATCGGTTCAAAATATATGAACATTGTACACTATGGACAATTTAGAGGAAGAACCAAAAATTGCATATGTTTCAAATTCAAAGGAAGCAAGCGAATTAACAACACCTGATAAAATAACTTGCATACAAAAATTATAGAACGGTGCACGATTATCATACCTACACTATAACACTTCTATCGAACAATGTATTTTGAGTTTATTAACGGAAAATCCTATCGAACAATGCTCTATGATAAATGCGTAGTTGGCGTACCGGCCTCCTGTCTTCGGGAGTTAGGGTGATTGCCAGGGCCTGCTCAACTATGTGCTCGCGGCAGTTCCATCCACACCTTACATGCCACGTACAGATCCATAAAGGAATACGTGAAGCAGTTATCAAGGGACATCGTGCCTACTTCTCGTCTATGTGCGTTAAAAAAGCTGAGCAAACTGCGCTTGTCTTCATTTTATTCTTACTAGTTGAATACCCGTGCGTTGCTACGGAACAAAAAAATACAAACACAAATCCATTCAATTGCATGCAACTTACGACGTCATCACATATTTTTTTTGCTTTATGCTTTGCTTCTCGTACATGCAACCACCACACGCCTCATGAAGTTTCTTTGCTCATGGAGCATGTGAACATAATGCACGTGAAAATTTCAGTGTATACACATTTAAAGACATTAAAATTACTGATGTACATTGTTAGTGCTCAAAATGCCATTCCATTTTACAAGTCTTCCAGTTTGATATGGCATCTCCTCCAGCTCCACCACGATGAACATGTCCACCTCCAGGCTCTCCTCACCTTACGGCGATCAACCTAATAATGCTTCAATAGATAAGTGCTAAATCTATAAACAAACGATTGCTGTGATGGACAACCAAACTCCTAATCTCTTCTTACTTCATGTAGTGTTTCTTTACACGTTCTGAATGGGCTAGTACATGATGGCCTGCACTTTAAGGCTACAGTGAACCAGGAAAATTTAAGAGTTTAGTCAATGAATAGCAAAAGGCAGCCTTTTCTGTTTTGTCCAGAGCAAATATGCATCAAGATAAATTAAGGTCTAGATATTTTTGCAAAACAAGGCAAGTGGGGTCTACACCAACATGTGTGCATGGACAAATTATATTGCACATGAGTAGAATGCTCACGAAAACTGTTGGGTGTAATTGGCATTCTCAGTTGGTGCTAACCAATAGAAAAGGTGTGACTGACAATACTATCTTAACTCTTAAGGACAGAAAATCATTCAAAGAAAACTTAATGTGGATAATTTTCATGGCAATGCTCTAGTGATCACTTAACACATGCTTTACATACAAAGCTAACCATGCTATTGCTGGCTGTGTTGTCGATCTAACCCCTGTAAAACCAGAACACATGAACAAAACATAATTAATGCTAGCTATAAGATATGAAGGTACTTCTTATCACCTAAAGATTAGGTAAGTATCATGTCAGGATAGCTAAATGTTTCCTGTCGTGAAGCAAGCTTGCTTGAGGAAAGGAAAGAGAAACCATTCAGAAGTTTTGAATCCAAATCATCAGAAAAATCAATCAAATGATTACCATTGGGATAGAAAACTAAACCAGCATATTAGGACTGTAGTCTTAGCATCTTTTTTAGGTGGAAAAATATGAAACTGGTTTTTCTTCTTCTTTTTTTAAGTCCAGAAACGATTATTTCAAATCAGCGATTGAGGTATTTCATAATGAACACCACCCCCTAGGTGAGTTTTTCCAGGTGAAAAGTAGCCTTCATCATGAAGAGAGTATCAAACCACCAAATACCATATACGGGATGTGATATGATTAATTCAGGGAGACGATTGTTGTTTAGCTACACCGAAATACTAAGGATAAACAAGCAGTACATACCACATACCTTGGGGTACAACTGTAGTATATTCCTTCCAACATAATATATCAGCTAGAACCCAGTTGATGAGGGTTCCATATATATTCCTCTCCTGGCAAGATCAAATCAAGAAACAAAGGTTTCACTGCATTTAAAAAACAGATGCTTAAGGTGCAGTACCAGTATATGAGATAATATATAGTATATACGACTTACCACTGTATTCAAATAGCTAACGGGGGATCCGGCAAAAAGCACCCCCCCCCCCCCCCCGCGTCGCTCTCGCCCAGGGTGACACGGCGGGGGCGACTCGCCCCGAAACCTAGGTACAGCCGCCGCCGCATCCCACCTCCGTGCCCGCACTAGTACAGAAAAGCTATTCTGTGGCGCACCATTTTTCTATTCTGTGGCGCATGGGTGGTGCGCCACAGAATAGTCGCCACTAAATAAGCTATTCTGTGGCGCACCACCCATGCGCCACAGAATAGTGGCTATTCTGGTGCGCCACAGAATAACTATTCTGTGGCGCACCCGTGTAACCATGCGCCACAGAATAGGGTGCGCCACAGAATAGTCCTGGGTGCGCCACAGAATTACAGCGCAGTACTGTACCCGTATATTCATACAAATACCAGTATAATACCAGAATACATGTATATTTCATATTTACACAGATATAACAGAAACAGAGATATATTTTCACAGATATATCAAAACAAACACATTACTAATATATGTCATCACAAGTTGATACAAAAGTGCGGAAGTTTTACACAATTGTTGAGATATACAAAAGTTCATCGAATCGTTGCCCACGTTACAAAATGAAGTGTTCACCGCCCACACTAGGATCGAATAGATTACATCTCGGCGTTGACGGTGAGCAATAGCGGGAACACGACGATCTCATGTAGCCTTCTTCGCGAGCGCTACGAGCGGAGCGGCGCCGGGAACGGTTTGCCGAGAGGCCCTTGAGTTTGTCTCCGCGTACCACTTCGTCATCTATCTGTACACAAGACAAAGATGAAAGTGTTAGTCAAATAAAAGCAAGAATTCTGATTAAAGAGAATACAAAACTATAAATAAGACTAGAGCTAGGTAATTAAAGTAACATAACTAAAAGTATATCGCATCGTCTGAAAAACTAGAGGTAGCCAAAGACAAAACAAGATTCAAAAAAGTTAATGCCTCATATATACGTAGAATATTATCGAGAACACACAAGGAATCCTGATAACCTTGTGGAACCAAGTAGAAGGCACACAGGTCTCACTCACGTCGCCCCTGAATCACATATATAGTGTCACAACGTTTTAATCATCGGCATTCTAGAGGATACAAAACTATAAACAAGAATGAATTGGAACATAATTAAAATAAGATTCAAAAGACTAGATTTAGTCAAAGACAAAACAAGATTGAAAAAAATTAATGCCTCATACTTAGAAGTGGCACACATAGGTTACAGGGACGGGGTGAGTGAGCCAAGTAGGATGCACGAGATGTGTCTTCTCGTGCATATCAACTTACCACAAAAAGATCAAATAGAGGAAAACCCGTATGATGGATCCTTCTTCCTGATTCGCTCCGGAAACGGATAAATGCCGTCTTTCGTCATCCACGTCCTCCTGTCATTCTGCTTATCTAGGCGTTCTTCGATCTCCCACTTAGACAACGCTGAAAATCGGTTGGGATATATATTTGATTAATGCATGATATAACTAGAGTATGATTTATTCATCTAATATAGAAAAGAAAGAAGCAAGGTTTCTACCTCTGGCGTTGTGTAAGGACCCCCCTGCTGTCTTGACATCTTCCAGGATGATTTTCGATAACTGTAACTGGATGCGATGGAAGTCTGCTCTAAGGTCATCATCGGTGAGATCCTCATCATATGTGGCCCATTCTTGCAGACGATATGGCAAATTCGTTATCACTGCATCCCGGACATACGATTTCATGTGTAAGAGGACGTAGAAGGCATCCACGTTGCCAGACTTTTGCTTGATGCAATGAAACCCAGTCCCATGGTGAAACTTGTGTGTGTTGTCAATTACATGTTTCCCTTTCTTCTCGAAGGAACCTCCGTTTTTGGCGTAGCCCTCGAGAGCCTCATTGAGAACACCCTTAATTCTAGTGTAGTCTTTCGGCGTCGTCCCTGAGTCTAAATATGTGGCAATTGACCACTTCGGGTGCACGGCGATGAGTACTGAGTACTTGTCACTGCTCAACACAATTGAAATGGAATATTGGAAAGGATCAACACAACAGAAGAAATCTATAAGAAAGCATAAGATACGACAGCGGCGACTAGATGCGGACTTACTTGAAAAAGAAAGGCAGAAGAAGGCTGGTCTTTGTGCTCATGTTCAGCATGATTCTCTGGAGGTACTCCGTGGCCCTGGCCCGTGTCGGTGATCCTTCCTCCAGCTGGCTGTCCCGCATGTAGTAGGGATCCACTACCTTGACGTACGGGGTTTGTTCTCTCCTGATCATCATCGCCTGGCTGAGCGCGTATAGGCGGACCAAGTTATAGTCCAGCCGTTTAAAGTGAAACAAGTTGAAGACGTCCTCGCACGATATGAAGAACAGATCCGCTGGAGATTCATCAACGAAGTCAACAAAGTCTGGCACCTTGACAGTGAACACCGGGTAGTTTGGATTCTCGTCTTTAAGAAGGTTGTCCTCTAGCTTCAAGATAGCAAGTTGCAAAGGGGCCATGCATCCATCTGCGAGGTGGAGCAGCTCCGAAGGCAGTATCGGTTGACCAGCTTCATGCAACCGGGACGACAAGTCACCCGCACGGGGTGGTATCATGGGATCACTCCGGACATACCCCGGGGTGCTACGTTTCGTCTTCGGAGCTGGCTTACTCCTCTTCCTGTGCTTCTTCTTCTTCTCTGCTGTATCTGCTGTATCTTCTGGAGGCAGTATTGGGTACTGTCTGGAGCCGAAGCTGATCACTGGGGCAGGCCCTTTTTTCCCTCCCTCAGTCCAAACCCTGACAGACTCACATATAGTTGTAAAGAGCGACATGAACGTCTTTGTCACCGCCTCTGAGATGAAACTCGGAATCATAATATTTTGCTCCATCGGTTCCTCGCCCCTTGTTCCAGAAACCCCAGCCTCGTCATTGTCGGCCATGTTTGCACTGCATTAAAAAGAGGCAAAAAGTTAGTATAACAAATTTAAGATAAAAAAATCACCTAACTAATAAGTACTAAGATACCCCGGCCCATGCACTAGTCGCAATACCCCATATGTCCTATTTTTAGCAAAGTCATGCCAAATTTCACGAAAAAATCCGGCATGACCTTTGCTAAAAAAGGGACATATGGAGTACCCGAAATTGCCGGAACGGAAGTTAATCGACGTTCCGGCAATCTCAAGGGCCTCTCGGGGTACCTGCAAGCATTTCCAACAAAAAAAAAACACATCTACGGCCGGCACCTCCGGCCGGCATCTCAACGACACGATGGTCGGAGCACAAGCACAATACCCCATATGTCCTATTTTTAGCAAAGTCATGCCAAATTTCACGAAAAAATCCGGCATGACCTTTGCTAAAAAAGGGACATATGGAGTACCCGAAATTGCCGGAACGGAAGTTAATCGACGTTCCGGCAATCTCAAGGGTCTCGGGGTACCTGCAAACATTTCACAAATCATGTTGGCCGGCATCCCGGCCAACAACATCACACCAACACATCCACATGTCCGGCCGGCATCTCCGGCCGGCAACAAACACAATATATCACACACATGAATACACGACAATCGCAGCACAAACACAATCACAAGAACATCTCCGTAAAATATAGGAGGAGGCACCACCTTGAGCAGCGGGAAGCACCACGGCGGGTACCTACACACATACACAACACATAAGCATGTCAGTAGTCACGATATTACTTAGCAATTGCAGAGAAGAAAATAAAATTAATCTAGTGACCTAGCAACTAACCTAGCTACTGCCACTAACCTAGCTACTGTCAAAAATACACTTTAGCAATTTTTTCATCAAGCACCAAACAGAAAGTATAAATGCATCTCGAAAGTAATAGCAAGCACCTAACCTAGCAGCTAACAGCACTAACCTAACAGTAAGTAAAAATGCATCTCCAAATTTAACACTTAGCAATTTTTTCATCAATTTCCTAAGAACTAACAGCAAGTAAAATTAACACTTAGCAATTTTTTAACACTTAACAAGTAAAATTAACAAATTTCTGAAAGCAATCAACAAGTAAAATTAACCTAATTTTAACACCTAGCAACTAGCAGCAAGTAATTAACAGCAAGCAATTGAGGGGAAGGTGTGGATGCAGGTGTGGATGGGAGGGAGGAGGAAGAAGAGGAGCAGCACACACCGGGGAGGGGAGATGGAGTCCGAGGGAGGCGGCGTCGAGGCGGCGGCGCGGTGTGCGGCGTCGAGGAGGGCGTGCTGGCGTGGGCGTCGAGGCGGCGGCGCGGTGTGCGGCGTCGAGGAGGGCGGGCTGGTGTGGGCGTGAGGGGGGCCGCGCGCGGAGGAGGAAGAAGAGGCGGCGGCGCTAGGGCTGGGGCGCGGGGCGGTGTAGTCGCGTGAGGCGGCGGCGCTAGGGCTGGGGCGCGGGGCTGGGGCGCGGAGGAGGAAGAAGAGGCGGGGCGGCGGCGCTAGGGCTGGGGCGCGGGGCTGGGGCGCGGAGGAGGAAGAAGAGGCGGGGCGGCGGCGCTAGGGCTGGGGCGCGGAGGAGGAAGAAGAGGCGGGGCGCTGGGTGGAGGAAGAAGAGGCGGGGCGCACGGCAGAATATGCCTAAGTGTACCTTATTCTGTGGCGCATCCACCTAGCGGTGCGCCACAGAATTATCTTATTCTGTGGCGCACCCGATAAGGGGTGCGCCACAGAATAGTTGGTTTTTTTATTTAAATTTTCTGTTTTTACACACATGTTAATAAAAAAACAGTTAATAGTTGGTTTTTTTATTTAAATTTTCTGTTTTTACACACATGTTAATAAAAAACAGTTAATACAAATATTGAAACTGTGCCATATATATCAAATTACATAGACCATATGCTTGTCTCTCATACAAAACAAATTATATATAATACACAAAAAAGTTTTCGATCTTCGTCCCGGCCGGTTCCAAACTAGCATTTCTTCTTTCCCTTCTTGGCGGTTGAATAGCTTAGGCCGGTCACCTTGAGACTTCTTCGCGTGAACGGACAACCTTTGGTAGGTAGGGAGGTCTTCCTTTTTTCTTTAGAATTAGTAGTAGGCATGTCGAAGTAGTTGTCGAATTCCTCCTCGATCTTCGGATCGCCGTCCAGGTCCTCCTCATTGGCGTCTCCTTCCATTCCGATGATGCTCCTCTTGCCCCTCCTCACGACAACACGGTTAGGCTTTGACGGGTCGGTAATGAAGAAGCATTGATCGACTTGGCTAGCGAGTACCCATGGCTCATTTTTCGCGGAGGCTTTCTTCGAGTTGGCTTCGGGTATAACCATGGTGGTGAAATACCGGCCTTCTTTTTCGACGTTCTTGGCCCATCTCACACGGAACATTGGCACCGACTCTCCACAGTAGTTGAGGTCCCATATCTCCTCTATCCTTCCGAAGTATCTTTGTTTGACGGTAGCCTCGTCATCGGCGTAGGATAGCATAGTTACTCCTGAGTTTTGATATTCGCTACTCCTGTCCTTTTCCTCGGTGCAGAATCTGTAAGCATTGATGTCGTACGTCTGATAGGTCTTCACGTTCTGCGCGGGGCCCTGTGATATGGAGAATATGAGTTTTTCATCTTCCGTACTTGGCTTTCTGACCCGTGATTCGGACAGTTGTTTTTCCCTGAACCAACGCGTGAAGCTGGAGTTGTGCTCTCTGGTTACGTCTCCGTTCTTCCTCGGCCGGCCCAGGTCGATGTAGTTCTTCTCGATTATGCTTCTGTGCTCTTCCACCCAAGGTTCGATCAATTCTAAGTGTTGTAGCGCGACCCGGTGAGCCCTATCGAAGTCGACGTGTCGACCATCAATCAAGACAGGGAGTGAGCGGTAGCCCTCACGGTGACCAAAACCAGCGAGCCTGCCGACGTGCGGCCTGGTGGCCAGACCAACATCCTCGTTCTCGGTGCTTAGATAACTCTGGCAGAAGGTGATGCACTCTTTGGTCAGAAAGCCCTTGGCCATGCTTGCGTCTGGACGGGCCCTGTTGCGAACGAATCCTTTGATGACACCGTTCTGCCTTTCGAACGGCATCATGTAGTGCAGGAACGTCGGACCGAGCTTCAGTATGTCATCAACGACGTGGAGAAGGAGATGCACGCAGATGTCAAAGAACGCGGGCGGGAAGTAAATCTCGAGCTCGCATAGTATCCCCACGATCTCATCCTGTATCTTCTGGAGCTGCCTCACGCCGATCGACTTACGGTTGATGACGTCAAAAAAGTTGCAAAGTGCAGACAGCGTATCACGGACGTGCTCGTCCATTATCCCTCGGATCGCAACGGGAATTATCTGCGTCATAAGCACATGACAATCGTGAGACTTCATCCCGCTGAACCTCTTCTTTGTTTCGTCCAGATATCTGCTTGTCTTCCCCGCGTAACCGTAAGGAAATTTGACTCCTAAGAGGCACTTGTAGAACTGCTTGAGCTCCTCCGGACTCATAGTGAAGCAGGTAGGTGGAAGCACAACCGCGCTCTTCTTCCTCCTTTTGCGGCGACCTTGAGTCCCTTCCGTCTGGTCATCATCATCATCACTATCGGGGCCGTGAATATCTTTCTTGATGCCAAGCCATTTCAGATCGTATCGTGCTTTCTTCCCATCCTTGGTCTTTTCCGGCATGTTTGAAAGAGTGCCAAGAACAGCCTCGGTAACATTCTTCGTAATGTGCATTACATCGAGGCTATGGGGCGTGTGGAGGACCTTCCAGTACTCCAAGTCATGGAAAGCACACCTCGCTTTCCATACACCCAGCAGCGGTTTTACCCTCGGTCGCTTCTTTCCCGGCGCAGGGCACTCCTCCCAATTTGTCAAAAGCTCATCAATTTCTATGCCGGTCCTCGGGATCGGTTTTGTTTCTCTTTCTTCTTGACCATCGAACAAATCCCCGCGTTTTCTCCACGGGTGGTCCATGCGAAGCCACCTTCGAGCCCCTGGGTACACGGTTTTCGAAGACCCTTGTATTCTTGGTAGCTGGATATGCGGGGTCTCATCCATGCACCTGATACATCCACAGAATCCGTGGCCCACCTGGGCCGATACAGACGACATTCCAGGATAGTCCTGCACCGTCGTGAGCAACGCGGCGCTCATATTGAAATATTCTTTAGTGTAGGCGTCCCACGTACGGACAGGCGTCTTCCATAACGTTTCTAACTCCTCTTTCAACAGCTCGAAATACAGATGTATGTCGACACCTGGTTGTTTCGGACCCTGAATAAGCATACTCATGTGTATGTACTTTGACTTCGTGCACAGCCACGGGGGAAGGTTGTAAGGCCATACAAACACGGGCCAGGTGCTATGTGTGCCATTGAAGAACGGATTCATTCCATCTGTGCACATACCCAGCCTGACGTTCCTTGCGTCGCGCCCAAAATCTTCGAAGGCGATGTCCAATGCTTGCCAATTGATAGCGTCTGCAGGGTGTGTCAGGATGGTGCCCTTCTCCGGATCTTCTGCGGGCTTCTCCCTTTCCGCGTGCCATTGCATGAGCTTTGCTTCCTTAGGATCCACGAACCACCGCTGAAGACGGGGAGTGATAGGAAAGTACCATACCACTTTTCGAGGATTTTTCTTCTTTCCACTCTTGTACCGTCCGTGACCGCACACCGGACATTTGGTCAAGTCCTCGTAATCGCCCCGATAAATTACGCAATCATTGATGCAGGCGTGGTATCTCTCGTGCGGTAGGTCAAGAGGGCACAGGACTTTCTTGGCCTCCTCGATAGTAGTTGGTAATGTGTTACCCTCGGGGAGAATATCGTGCCAGAATTTCAGGTTCTGGTTGAAGCTCTTATCGGTCCAACTGTTTCCCGACTTCATCTCCATAGCATTAAGCGTTACTTGCAAGCGCGTATCCTGAGGCCGGCACCCAGGATACAACGGAGTGATCCCGTCTATCCCCATTTGCGCTAGCTTGGCTTTCTCTCTGTCGTTGCTCGTCTGACTGAGAAGCAGTTCTTGAAAATGAGCATCATGCAAGCCCAAACTTAGCGGGGTCTGCTCGTCTCCTTCGTCATGATGATCATGTCCGCCGGCATCTCCTTCGTCATCATGATGATCTTGTCCGTCACCGGCATCTCCTTCGTCATCATCTTGTCCGCCGCGGGCATCTCCTTCGTCATGATCATCTTGTCCGCCGCGGGCATCTCCTTCGTCATGACGATGATCTTGTTTGGCTTGTTCCGGCATGAAACCGTGCCTGAGCAGGTGCTCCTCCAATAATCCAGAATCAGGGTGTATCCACCTCTCATGTTTGCATTTTCGACACGGACATCTTATCTGCCTCCCGTTGGACCGAATCATGTCCGCCTTCGCTTGGTCCTTGTATGTTCTGATTTGACTGGAGCTCATCATTATGACCATGGTTGACTACGCGCTATACATAGAGAAGAAACGAGAGTACATAACTTAATTAGAGCCGCAACATGCATGCACACACAAACACACACAACACATCTCAGTCCGGCATCTCAACGACACGATGGTCGGAAGCACAAGCACAATTAATACCCCACATGTCCTATTTTTAACAAAGTCATGCCAAATTTCACGAAAAAATCCGGCATGACCTTTGCTAAAAAAGGGACATATGGAGTACCCGAAGTTGCCGGAACGGAAGTTAATCGACGTTCCGGCAATCTCAAGGGTCTCTCAAGGTACCTCCAAACATTTCCAACAAGATGGTCAAAGCACAATAACCTTTCTCACCTTGTAGATTTGATCCAAAATAGAAGATGGGAGAAAGGAGACTATGTATGGAGGAGTCTATCAACCAAAATAAGTTTAACTAAAAAAAAAGGAGAAATATATGGTCAAAAATGGATGGGAAGGAGGAGCACCACGAGTTGGGAGGAGAGGAGGAAGAGAGGAGGAAGAAGAGGAAATGAGAAATGGGTAGGGGAAAGTGGGTGGAGATGGCCTTATAAAATATCTGGTACAGTTATTCTGTGGCGCACCCCTAACTGGTGCGCCACAGAATAATCTAATTCTGTGGCGCACTGGGTCAGGTGCGCCACAGAATAGTTCCCCCCAATTATTTGTGGGGCCAGAGCACCTTATTCTGTGGCGCACCTGCATGGATGCGCCACAGAATAAACCTATTCTGTGGCGCACCTGACCCAGTGCGCCACAGAATAAGGTCAAAAGTGGCAGACCCGTCGTTGGTGTGGGGCCCGCGCTTATTCTGTGGCGCATCCTTATAGACGTGCGCCACAGAATAAGGCTATTCTGTGGCGCACCATGGCTGGTGCGCCACAGAAGCTTATTCTGTGGCGCACGGCTATAAGGTGCGCCACAGAATAAGCTTTCATAGAATTGGGTTTTCCTACTAGTGCCGCGCCGTCGCCGGAGGACGCCGCCGGGCGAAGCTCGTGCAGCCGACGGCGGCGGCGGGGCGATTCCTCGTGGTCCCCTGGGTCCCTGGGCGGCGGGGCTCAGCAGGACCGGCGATTCGCCGGCACCCCCGCGACCTCCTCTTGGCTGGGATCCTGCGAGCTCCTCCGGTGGCCTGGCGCGACGTGCGGCGGCGGGGCCGAGCGAGTGGTGGCGGGTCGACGCGATGCTGCTCCGCAGGCTGCGGCCCGCAGACCGGGCCCGATCTGGGCTCCGGATGGGCCGGGCGCTCCTTCCTCATCGACACTCTGCGCGCTCGGATCCGCCCTCTGGCAGCTGCGCGGTGGCGCGCATGGGGCGCGTCGGCGCCTGCTGTAGGGCTGCAGCCTGGGCCACGGTGGTTCTGGGCCACGGTAAGCGCCCAACTACCTCTGCTGGCATGGTGCTCGACGGGGTCGGTGGCTGCTGCTGCGTCCGGCGGCTCTAGAGGATCTGCTGCTTGTGTTGATGTTTGGCCGTGTGCGGTCTCCGCGAGGTGTGGTTGGCTGCGGCGGTCGCTGGTGGTGCTTGACTGCCTTCCTCTATAGGTTGTGCTCAAACTCCGGGTGAGAACCCTGCATCGACTTTGTCGTTGCCGGCGGCAGCGGGGTCTTTGATGTCGTTTCCTCGCAGGAGGTGCCGTTGTGGAGTTACAGCACCTATAGTGCTTTGGTGTTCTCCGGGTGAAAACCTTGGACCCGGCTTGCCGGATCGGATGACGGTGTTGCGCCCTTGACAAAACAACCTCCTTAGAGGCGTCATCTTGGAGACCCTTTGTTTGGCTTTTGTTGCTGCGTGTGCTGGAGGGTGTTGCTGCGGCCAGCTTGGGGCCGATGGTGGTTTGTTGTCCCTCTTTGGCAGGTCTTCGCGTGATCTCGGTCACTTGGTTTGCTTGCCCAAGACCCTCCCATGGCGGCCGTGCAGTGTGGCGAGCTTCGGGCTCTTGGTGGCGTCTCGGTTCACCTTTGGTCAATGACGATGCAATTGATGCCTCCCCCACCTGCTTGTCGTCTCGTTTTCTCGTGGCGGAGCTCCCAGTCAAGGTTCGTGCTAGGTGCTAGGCTTTGAAACTCGTTGATTGTGGATGCTCCTGAGTTGTGCCGTGGGATTCGATACGCTCGCCGGTGCGGTGTGCTAGGCTATTTGTTGAATCTTGGTATTGTGATCCCTCGACAACACCCCTCATCTTCTTGTGCCTCATGGTGGTTCTTGCCGCTCCCTCTCACCGTGTGTGTGTTTTTTCTTTATCTCTCCACTTGTAATCCCCGTGTACTCTGGTTCATTTGAACCCATCTTGTAGAGGTTGCAAAACCTCATAGGCAACTTTGATTGAAAAAAATTCAGGTGGGGACTTTGTCCCCTGCGGTGACCATCAAAAAAAAAAGCTAACGGGTGAATCTTCAAATATTTGCTTCTAAACTTATGTCCACCTGATTGACCGGAAGAGATAGGCATATATCAGTTTTATTCTATTATTGAGCATCTCAGAGTCTTTGAGAGAATTGATCTTAAATTTTGTTCAATCAGAGAAAACGAAGAAGGAAGATTTGACTGATTAATTTCATCTACATTAATAAGAAAGATATAATGTGTGCAGTCAATGGCACTACAGTACTAAGTACAGAAACTGCATGCTATATAACTTGATACGAATATTCCTATGGGTTATTATTCTTCTTATTTATAGCGGTCAGCTAACCCAAAGTAGCCATCCAGTTTTTCAGAGGTATTGTCAATAACCTGGATAGCACAAGCGGTCTTACAACAGAGGATTGCTCTAGCAAGTATATCTAATCATGGTGGGTAGTAGGTATCAGGGCATGTAAACTATGGAACTTTTGCAAGAGCAATCCAACTATGAGAAAACAACAACCTGCAATTGAGAACTGAGACAAAAGAGTAGATGGTTCACGTAAAGAAAAGTTCGTCGCCTCACAGAAAATGTGACGAGACTCAATACCACAGCCACAATTCTAGCCTCATACCTCCAACATCTGATGGGCCTGCATCGACGTCATCACTAACCATGGAGGGGATCGGCCACCGCATTCTCCCTCCATATCTTCTCTCTCCCATCTGCCGATAAACTCATAGCATAAACAACTAATTTGGATAAAACAAGCAAAACTGAACACATCTGAATCCGAGTAGCAGCAGCATTTTTAGCTTTGTGTGGTTGTAGCAGGTGCCATAGCTTCACGCGCCCTGGACGGATGGAGCATCGCAATCAAGCAGGAGATCGAGCAGGCCTACCTGAAACCACACACGTCCTCCTCCTGCCATCTCCTAACCCTCGCGCTATAGCAGCTCGAGGCGGGCTTGTCGATTTCACGCTCGCTCTCGCCGAGGAGGACTACCCTCACAACAACTGTTGCGGCGGCGGTGCCCAAGATCAAAGGCGGCGAGCTGCGGAGCCACGCCGGCGGGAGCACAGGGTGGAGCTGCTCGGGGCGTTTGTGGTAGGTTCGCCGGGCAGAACCGTGGCGGCGGGCGAGCTGCGACCGCGCCGGAACTCTAGCCGTGGCGGCGGCATAGGAGTTACGAGGATGCGCCTGACGACACGAATCCGTGGCGGTAGTGGAGCATGTCCCTCACTGCGCGGTAGGCTGGGAAGGGCGGCGTGGTAGGCAGGGGAGGGTCTACGCGCGGCGCGGTACGCAGGGGCCACTAGTAGAAACAGAGGCATTGGTGCGCCCCTTTAGTACCGGTTGCAAAAAAAACCGGTACTAAAGGGGCATTAGCACCGGTTGTGCTTGGGCGCCAGCCAGGGCCCCGCGGCGAGGACCTTTAGTACCACCAACCGGTATTAAAGGACACCTAACAACCGGTACTAAAAGGGTGCCCCGCAGGCCGCGGTCAGTGGCCCCACGGCAGGCCCTTTAGTACCGGTTGGTAAATAAAACCGGTACTAAAGGTCCTGCCTATATCTTCCACCCGGCCGAGCCAGCTCCATTTTGGAGCAACTCGACCCCAACCCCATTTTTCCTCTCTCCCAAGCTCTCCCAAGCTCTAGGTCACCCATTTTTTCTCCAACATTTGTCAAGATTGGTGGCACCCTATACAAGGGTTAGCAACTTCTTCATCTTCTCTTCCGGCTTTTCAAGTTTAGCTCATTTTCGTGCAAGTTTAGCAAGTTTGATTTTGGTTGTGCTTGCAAGGTGTTTGATGAAATGACTAAATTAGGGATTTCATTTGTTTTATATGCATTTTGAGCTCGAATTGAAGTATAATTTATGGTTTTATATAGTGTCGTCCCGTCCCCTGATCCTCACCGCCGTCGATCGCCCGCGCCGCTCCGTCGCCGACACCACCTCGGTGAGCCTCTTTTTTTATCTTTTATTTTAAAAATTGTTAGTTATATGATTTAAATGCATAATTATTTCTTGTATAATTTTCTTATGTTTTTTTATATATGTATAGTGTCATGGTTTTGATATCCGTCCCCTTCGGCCCTCGTCCGGTCTATGATTCGGATGTGGTATATCTTTTTAACTATTTATTTTGTTTCGTGTTTATAACAATCATGCCGACCAACTTGACGTAGATATATTTTTATTTAGGAGGTAGTTGAACCGGAAATTCCGGCCGACCCTATTGTCGAGTATTTTAAAAAAGAAAACGACGATTTGAGAGCAAAATTGAAGATAAGTGAAGATCTTCGTCTCCAATGCCTAGAAGAGAAGATGGAATTGGACTTGAAGATTGCCGACATCGTTGATGCTCACGGGGTCGAGCTTGCCGACGTCGTCACTGCTCACGAGAGGAAGATGGATGCAATGCGCGCCAAGCTTAAAAAGATTAGAAAATATGCCATTAGTCAAGAGGCTTGGTATCATTATGCTGTTGGTTCAATAGTTACCTTGGTTGCGATTCTGATCGCATTTGTTGTTGGATTTAAATTCTTTAGATAGTTGTATGTTAGTTTCGATTGATGTATGTTTCGTGAGAACTATGTATTACATTTGGGCACTACTCTACTTTGATTTTAATGTGATGAACTTGTATAAATTAATTTGGTCACGTATCTCTATTCATTATTTAGCTGGTGTAATGGTTTTTGATATATTTATGTAATGTAGATGAGCCGAGAATGGATGTACGGTGATCGACGCTGTCCCGAGTTCATTGATGGCATGCATCGTTTTCTCGATGTGGTTAAGTTAAACAAGCTGAAGAATGGTTTTATGATTTGTCCATGTGATGAATGTCGGAATAACAGGAATTACCCGAGCGTAAGAACCATACACTCCCACTTGTTGCGACAAGGCTTCATGCCCAATTATTTTTGTTGGACCAAGCACGGAGAAAGAGGGGTTATAATGGAAAACCCTGAAGAAGAGGATGATGACAACTATCCCGTGTTCTCTGAACACGGTGATACTACAATGGGGGAAGAGCATGAGGTCATTGTTGATCAGTCCGACGATGATGATCTTCGTCAGGTCATTCGTGATGAACAGATGAACTGCGTAACTGAAAACGAGTGGTCGAAGCTGGAGCGCATGTTAGAGGATCACAAAAAACCGTTGTACCCAAATTGTGAAGATGACCAGAAAAAGCTAGGTACCACCCTGGAATTGCTGCAGTGGAAGGCAAAGAATGGAATATCTGACAAGGCATTTCAAGAGTTGCTACAAATATTTAAGAAGAATCTTCCGAGGAATAATGAAATGCCCCACACACGTACGAAGCAAAGAAGATTGTCTGCCCTCTAGGATTAGAGGTGCAGAAGATACATGCATGCATCAATGACTGCATCCTCTACCGCGGTGAGAAGTACGAGAATTTGAATGCATGCCCGATATGCGGTGCATTGCGGTATAAGATCGCGCGAGATGACCCAGGTGATATTGAGGGCGAGCCGAGCCCCAGGAAGAGGGTTCCCGCGAAGGTGATGTGGTATGCTCCTATAATACCACGGTTGAAACGTTTGTTCCGAAACAAAGAGCATGCCAAGTTGTTGCGATGGCACAAAGAAGACCGTAAGGAAGACGAGATGCTCAGACACCCCGCTGATGGGTCTCAGTGGAGAAAAATCGACAGTGCGTTTGGGGATTTTGCAGCTGACGCAAGGAACTTAAGGTTTGGTCTAAGTACAGATGGCTTGAATCCGTTTGGGGAGCAGAGCAGCAGTCATAGCACCTGGCCCGTGACTCTATGTATCTATAACCTTCCCCCTTGGTTGTGCATGAAGCAAAAGTATATTATGATGCCAGTGCTTATCCAAGGACCGAAACAACCCGGCAACGACATTGATGTGTATCTGAGGCCATTAGTTGACGAACTTTTACAGTTGTGGTCTGACGAAGGTGTACGTGTGTGGGATGAGTACAAACAAGAGGAATTTCCCCTACGAGCGTTGCTGTTTGTAACCATCAATGATTGGCCTGCTCTTAGTAACATTTCAGGACAGTCGAACAAGGGATACAATGCATGCACGCACTGTTTAGATAAGACTGACAGTGCATATATAGGTAACAAGATTGTGTACATGGGGCATCGTCAGTTTCTTCCAACCGGGCATCACGTAAGAAACGGAGGCAAGCACTTCAAAGGTTTGGCAGATATCCGGACGAAGCCTACACGCCGTGATGGTGATGTTGTATATGGCATGGTCAAGGATTTGGAAGTAATATTTGGAAAGGGTCCTGGCAGTCTAAATGTTCCGAAAGACGCAAACAAGCGCGTACCCTTGTGGAAAAAGAAATCTATATTTTGGGATTTACCCTATTGGGAAATCCTAGAGGTTCGCTCTGCAATCGACGTGATGCACGTGACGAAAAATCTTTGCGTGAACCTGCTAAACTTCTTAGGCGTGTATGGGAAGACGAAAGATACAGCGGATGCACGGCAGGACCAGCAAAGTACGCACCACGGAAGAGACAACCTGAATTCAGAGAAGTATCAAGGTACTTCCAGCTACGCTCTTACCAAAGAAGAGAAGGAGATCTTTTTTCAAGTCCTGAGCAGTATCAAGGTCCCGTCTGGCTACTCGTCGAATATAAAGGGAATAATAAACATGGCAGAGAAAAAGTTCCAAAACCTGAAGTCTCATGACTGCCACGTGATTATGACACAATTACTTCCTGTTGCATTGAGGGGGCTTCTACCGGAAAACGTTCGAGTACCCATTGTCAAGCTATGTGCATTCCTGAATGCAATTTCTCAGAAGGTAATTGATCCAGCAACTCTACCAAGTTTACAGACGGGTGTGGTCCAATGTCTTGTCAGCTTTGAGTTGGTTTCCACCGGCCTTCTTCAATATTATGACGCACCTCATAGTTCACCTAGTCGAAGAGATTTCCATTCTCGGTCCTGTATTTCTACACAACATGTTCCCCTTTGAGAGGTTCATGGGAGTCTTAAAGAAATACGTTCATAACCGTGCTAGGCCAGAAGGAAGCATGTCCAAGGGCTATGGAACAGAGGAGGTCATTGAGTTCTGTGTTGACTTTCTTCCAGATCTTAAGCCCATCGGTGTTCCTCAATCACGCCATGAGGGGAGACTGCGTGGAAAAGGCACGCTAGGAAAGAAAGCAACAAGAAGTATGGACGGGCATTCTTTCACTCAAGCACACTACACAGTTCTACAAAATTCCAGATTGGTGGCTCCGTATATCGTGGAACACATGGATATTTTACGCTCAGAATACCCGGAGAAGACTGACTTCTGGATTAAAGAAAAACACGTGGATACTTTCGGCAGTTGGTTGCGTACACATCTCATTAATGACAACACTGTTGGACAAGAGCTATACTTGTTGGCCAAGACACCATCTTCGACTATATTGACTTTCCAAGGGTACGAGATAAATGGGAATACATTTTACACGGAAACCCAAGACAAAAAGAGCACTAACCAAAACAGTGGTGTCCGCTTTGATGCAACAAACGATGATGGAACAAAGGACACATATTATGGTTGCATACAGCAGATATGGGAACTTGACTATGGACCTTATTTTAAGATCCCTTTGTTTCAGTGCAAATGGGTTAACCTGTCATGCGGGGTAGAGATAGACAAGCGGTACGGAATGACTACAGTGGATCTCAAAAATCTTGCGTACAAAACCGAGCCATTCGTCCTAGCCAATGATGTGGCTCAGGTTTTCTATGTGAAGGACATGTCTTCCAGACCGAAAAAAAGAAAAGATAAGCAAGCCGGTACATCATACAATGAGCCAAAGCGCCACATAGTTCTTTCAGGAAAAAGAAACATCGTGGGAGTGGAGGACAAGACAGACATGTCAGAAGATTACAATAAGTTTGCTGAAATTCCGCCCTTCAAAGTGAAAACTGACCCAAGCACCGTGTTAAATGATGAAGATTGTCCATGGCTACGACGCAATCAGAAGAAAGGGACACACAAGAAGAAAAAGTGAACACTAGATAGGGATGTTGTTGCTGATGTGTAATAATGTATTAAACCTTTTATGTAACTATGTCCTGAAAACTCAGAAGAGAGATCTAAACACTATGTCAATCAGCTGCAGTTTTACCAACACAATCGCGTGGTCGTGAGACGGCAAATCGGCCTTCGATCCAGAGAGCGGCAAGACGTCTCTGATGATTTGCAACAAGTGTTGGGGATGTTGCTAATCATCAGAGCGTCTTGCCGCTGCTTGGATCCGACCAAACGGTTGCAGGACGTAGCTAGGGAACCCGAATGTTTTGTGTTTGAGCGCCACTTCGATCCAAGCAGCGGTAAGACGTCTCTGATGATCTACAACCGTCCGGCAAGACGTCTCTGATGATCTGCAACCGTTTGGAACGGTCGCAGGTCATCAGAGACGTCTTGCCACTGGTTGCCCAAAGATGCCTCTCCGAGTGACGCTGGAATGTTTTGTGTTTGAGCGCCACTTCGATCCAAGCAGCGGCAAGACGTCTCTGATGACTTGCGACCGTTCTATGATGATCTGCAACGTCCGGCAACACATCTCTGATGATCTGCAACCGTTTAGAACGGTCGCAGGTCATCAGAGACGTCTTGCCGCTGGTTGCCCAAAGATGCCTCTCCGAGTGACGCTGGAATGTTTTGTGTGAGCGAGTGAGTGACGCTAGAATTCCGGGATGTAATAACCTAAAAAGTTTTATATTTAATTTAATTGACTTGGCCGCATAAACAAGAAAATTTACATGTACTGAGGAAAAGAAATGAACTTTATGTAACATTAAGGGCCTGCTGATAAGATACCATGCTAGATATTTTTACACGTTCAGCCTTATCCTTGCCAAGCTAAAAAAAAAGTGATGGGATAAACAAGCAGGGAGGTCCTGTCTAGACCAGGGACATTCCGGCTATTCTCACCTGGTACAAGTAGCTGCCTCCCCTGGTCCAACAGTGTAGAACTACACTATAAATACCCATGTCGCTGGAGACTCTCCTCATCGCTCAATCAAGCTAAAGCTAGCATCTCTCTCCATTCTTTCTGTTCCACCGATAGGAAGCTCTGTTCTGCTCGTTGAGTTAGGCAGCAAGTTTTAGCTCTTAGAGAATAGGAGGAAGCTGTTGTACTGAAATAAGGGGCGGCTACAGGTAAGTAACTAGCTCTATTTCTGGTGATTAATCCGATCCATGCTGATCTCATAGCGGTAGTACTAGAAAATGCTTTCCTGCATGCTAAAAGATCCATCGATCCACTTGCTTCCTTCTAGTTCTGATCAATATTTACACGTATATGCTGGAGTAATAGTTAATCAGATGAACAAGTTAAAGAGCGTCTCCAGTAATTAACCTGTCCTTTAATTTAATTACACGCTTGCCGTCGGCGCCGCGACGACTGCCGGAGCTACGGCTCTGACCATGCTTGTCGATCCGACGACGAGAGCGTGGAAATAAGCGTTTGATGGAATAGATAAATTATAAGATTAATTATACAGAAATACCTGAAACGCATGAACTGATCAAGTTAACTAAACTGGCTATGCATGAATATACCTGGAACGTGAACAACGATAAGAGGACGAGTAGCTCGTCAGCTTGTGCATGCCTGGCAACAGATCTAGCACATGACCATACATGTATTTAAGGAGAAGTTAGCCATGATTAATCTAACTGAGTATTAAATGATGAACGTGTGTGGTCCGCGGACTTCGAGACGAGTTGGACCGTCTTCCTCTCCCCATCTACAGTACCGAGAGGGGCGATTTCTTGGGCGACCCGTGCGCATCGGCTCTCCACCGGCGAGTCGTCGGATTCCTCGCCCTCCGGCGGCCGCTTCGGCGGCGGGAGGGCGGGGGATCCCGGATCCAGGTGCGTTTGTAGATTAGGTGTGCGTGGGTGTGAGCTTGCCGGCGCTGGTGTGGTGGAAGCGGTGGTGCCGGAGAAGCTTTTGCAGGCGGTGGTCTTCCCCTCCGATGGTGCGGCTCCGGTGGAGCTTCGCCGCGGATCTGCCGTCGCGCCCTGGTTCGCGGCTCTACGGAGTGCTCGACAGGGCTTCCCCGTCGCCGGAGGCCGTGAGATGGCGGATCCGGCGCTTGTTGACCTGGAGGTTGCGGTTGCGTTTGGCCAAGGTGGTGCAGTTGGTTGTTGTGCAGGGTGGAGGTGCTTTCGCACCGAGGAGCGTCGACTTCTTCTCCGCGTTGGGGAGCCTCCCAGTCCATGCTTTCGGAGGTGCTGCGGTGAGATTCGCCGGCGTAACGTCGTGCTCAACGAAGACGAAGCCAGAGCTCGGAGGGACCTAGTTGTAATTTTCTTTGTGTTCCGGGCTTTTCTGTAAGAATCTTGGCTGGTTGTAATTGTAATTTCCCTCGCAAAAAAAAAATGATGAACGTGCTAAGAGTAATATCGGTATACTGGACACTACTTATGGAGACTCTGTAACATGTTTAGGTCCTAAGGAGACAGAAGTTTAGACCCCGGAGATTCAAGGCAAGCTGCGTATACCAGAAATCTCTTGTTTGGTTGATGTTCCTTTGATTGATTTTATTTGGTTGCTTTGCTTATCTTTGTATCGTATGATATTAATTTCCCATATCTCTAGAGCTTCTCTTTTTCGTATATTTAGGACTTTTGGTATGTCGTATATTGGTCAAGATAAAATATGGAATCATATATCAACAAAACGATTGGTCATAATTATTGGAAAGCGTGGTGTATCTAGCCTGAGACGGTCGATACCTGAAAGGTGTGGGATGAGAAGGCCCGGATGGGAAGGCCCACACAAGTAGGGGACTCGGCGACGTGATTCTCAGAGAGGGATATTATCACAAGGTGGGATTATGACAATTGATTTTGCTGATACTCTGCAGAGACTAACACTAAAATATGAGATGTATTTGATGATAATACCCTTGATGGTATTTGGACAATTATGTGAACTAGTCCCTAGTTGACAAGGTGGAGTGTTGAGCTTTTGATGAGTTGTGCAAAGGAATATAAATTGTGTTTGTTCTTGCTGAGTATGTTTAACATACTCACGTCCTTTTATTTTTATCTGGTATGCGCAGATGAATCTTATAAACAAGAGGTGATAACCGAGTATCCACATGGTGACATCTAGTGTAGTAGTTGAGATAAACACCAATAAGAGAAGATTCCGCTGCTAATGTAATAAAATAAAGTGTACTTGTAATATTGGATAATGAATAAAGTGGAGACCTTGCTTGGCTTTTGTCGATGATATTTCACTATTCTAAGCCTTGTATGCTTATGGTTTCTTAACCATAAGTATACGGCGGCTGTCATTCTCCCAGACCGTGGTTTGGGGCGTGACACGGGAGGTGGGCTATATATAGGGTACGTGTGCGCTGGAAGGAAACACACGATCCGTGTGCTTCTTCCTGATCCAAGGGCTCACAAGCGCTGGAAGGAAACACACCGCTGATCCAACGGCTCCCAAGCGCTGGAAGGAAACACACGATCCGTGTGCTTCTTCCTGATCCAAGGGCTCACAAGCGCTGGAAGGAAAACACACCGCTGATCCAACGGCTCCCAAGCGCTGGAAGGAAAGGAGGGTTGAAGCACTGAGCAAGAAGGCTGAAGCTTCGTCCAAGGGCAAAGGCAATAAGGCAGAATTTTAAGACAATTAAATTACATAGATCTAAAATAAAAATAAACTAGAAAAAAACAGAAACCAAATAGAAAAAAGAAAACAGAAACCAAATAGAAAAAACAGAAAATTAAAAACCAATAAAAGGCCCATTAGTACCGGTTGTATAATACAACCGGTACTAAAGGGTTGGGCTTCGCGCGCGAATTTTTGCGCGGCCCAAATTTGAGCTTTAGTACCGGTTGTACTCTACAACCGGTACTAAAGACCCTTTAGTACAACCGGTACTAAAGACCCTTTAGTACTGGTTGTAGAGTACAACCGGTGCTAAAGGGGTATTGATTGCAGTTAAGTGCAGGGAATCGAATCGATCCCCAATTCTCCCAAGTTCCTGCTCGACGACGCCGACGCCCGCTCTCCTCGACGACGCCGGCGAAGCGCTGCTCCGGCGAAGGACGCCCCTACGTATCGCGCCCCTCCACGCCGTCGACGGCGCCGCCGCCCTAAGCCACGCCCTCCACGCGCACACGTCGCCCTCCGCTACCGTTGACCGCGCGACGCCAAGGGGCCCAACGCCGCGCCCTCCGCCGCCCCCTCCACGCGCCGGCGACGCTACACCGGCCGCACCGCCACGCGTGGCCTCCTCTGCTGCGCCTCCTCCACCGGCCTCCACCGCCACGCGCTCCGCCATCGCCGGTCCGGCCACCTCCGCCACCGCCTCGGCCACACACAGAGGTATTTTTTTCATTTTTAGTTAAGTTTTTGTTTGAATGGTTTTTAGTTAAGTTTTAAATTTTGTTTAGCATTTTTAGAAATTTGTAGCAATTTTGTAGATAGCAATTTTGTTGATAGCAAAATATAGATAGCATTTTGTAGATAGCAAAATATATGACACTTTACAATTAGGCAAATTTTTGTTCATTTTAAATATAGATAGCAAATTTGTAGATAGCAAAATATAGATAGCAATTTTGTAGATATCAAAATATAGATAGCAAAATATAGATAGCATTTTGTTCATTTTGTAGATAGCAATTTTGTTCATTTTAAATGACACTTTACAATTATGCAAATTTTTGTTCATTTTAAATATAGATAGCAATTTTGTAGATAGCAAAATATAGATAGCAAAACATAGATAGCAATGTGTTGTTGCCCATTTTTAACAATCATGAATTTTTTGTTAGTCATACAAAATGTTTAGTCAAAGTTTGAAGACATTTTGTTAGTTAGCATTTTTGAAAGTTTTGCTAGCAAATTTAGAAAATGTGTTAGAAAATATTTTGTAGATTGCAATTTTTAGCAATTTGTAGATAGCATTTTTAGAAATTTGTAGATAGCATTGTGTTGTTGCCCATTTTTAAAATATTGCTAAGTCATTTAGATAGTTTGAAAATAACATTAGTAAAAATAAAATTATCAAGTTAGAAATATTGTCAAGTTAGAAATATTGTCAAGTTAGAAATATTGTAAAGTTAGAAATAGTTGTTCTTTTTTTAGTACTGTTTTTTTAAGTTAATATTGTTATTAGGTTAATATTGTTTAGATTATTAATATTGTTATTTGGTTAATATTGTTAAGTTAGAAATATTGCTAAGTTTCAAAATTTGCAGTGACAGAGCTATGGCGGACGATGCCCCCACCTTCGTCCGAGATTTGGAGGAAGAAGACCGTCTCCAACAAATAATATATAACAACGCTGCCGGACCCAATTCCGATGGAGAATATTCCGATGGAGAAGATTCGTCCGACGGAGAAGACGCTGAAGAATTCAGCGCGAAATGTTTGAATGACTCCGGTGAGGGACTTGAGTTAGAAAAATTCAGAGATGACGACGACGACGAAGAAGAACCGTCTGGATCTAAGGCGGACGATGCCCTAGCTAAGAAGAAGGTATATATTAAGTCTTGTTGATCACTATAGCTAGATGCATTAATTGATTTATATGCGCACTTATTAACGAAACATTTTTCTTTCAGCCCTCTGGATCTAAGTCGTCAATCCCCGTACGAGGCCCGGCCCAAGGGTTAAAGCTCCCGGAAGGTGTGATACGTCCAAAACGTATCTATAATTTTTGATTGTTTCATGCCATTTTTATGCTTTTAGCACTTGTTTTATATTAAGTTTATTATTTATTTGGACTAACCTACTAATAGTTGCAAAAGTGCACAATGTTCTTGTTTTACTCTTTGATGTGTAGAAATTATCAAGAATACAAGAGGAAACCTTGTTGGAGTCGAATTGGGACTTTCCTGAAATCTGTCTGAGAACTTTTTACGAAGATTGCCAGTTTGACCCTCGAAGATGACGTTATCTGGAGACCTGGCTGTTACGAAAGTTGTCACAATTTTCCATACGAAGATTTTAAGCCCGAGATCAGCCCAATCGGAGTTCGGACGCGGCCTGTAGCCCCGTTTGGTGGAACCCTAAAAGGGGGTGACGGAAATCCGAGAAGATATATAAAGGGAGGAAACCTAATTCGTGAAGGACTCCTCCACCCACGAATTTTAGCCACCAAAAGCCACGTTTTTGCCTCCCCCATGGATCCCATCTCCATGGGGGAGGGCTCCCAAGAAGCCATGAAGGAAGGGGGCTAAGGGGCGGTGCTCCCCCATGGAACCGGCGGCGCAGGAGGAGCCCCCTGCGCCACCGCCGGTGCCGGCGCCGCCCTGCGCCTCTCGCTGCCCTCTCCGCCGTCTTCACCGCCATCTCCATCACCATCTCCTCCTTGTATTCAGTGGTTCATCCTCCCACAAACCTCTGTACCGTCCTATGTAAACATGGTGTTTGATGCTATAATATTTATCCTATGATCTATGTCATGTTTATGTAGTTTATTTGTCTTTCGATTGCTTTGTTGAATGTCTATGGTTCATTAGAGTTGTATGTTGATATGGTACTGTCCTTTGGTGTCCATTATACTTGTGCGCGCATGGATCAACACCATAGGGTTAGTAGTATGTGCAAAGGAAGGGGTAGTTCTGCCGGAGTGACAGAAACCTGAGGACTCAAACCGGTTAGTTGCACGTATGGGAGTAAGAGGACCATAAACTTAAGGCTATGGTTGGGGAAACCTTAATGCATTGTTAGTATTTACGGATGTTTGCTAACAATCCAATCATATAGTACTTGTAATCCCAAGTAGTGGAGTGCATGTATATTTAGCCTCTCCCACATTGAAAACTGCATCAAAGACAATGAACTAGATGTCTTCACTAATTAATCTTGGACAAAGCCACCACAATTACCACCACTTTTCCACACTCATGGTACTGTTAGTATATGGTTACTTAGTGTACTTTATTGCTGCAGCACTAACTTTTACTTTCTTGTATTTATTATCTGCAAAACTATCTCTCATACCCGTATTGCTACCGTAGTTTTATTTCCTAGATAATGCAAACGTTTAGTGTGCGTAGAGTTGTATCAGTGGTTGATAGAACTTGAGAGAATACTTATCCTACCTTTAGCTCCTCGTTGGGTTCGACACTCTTACTTATCGAAAAGGCTACACGCGATCCCCTATACTTGTGGGTTATCAAGACCTTTTCTGGCGCCGTTGCCGGGGAGCCATAGCGTAGGTTAATGTTCTTGTGTGCACTTGTTTGCTTTATCTCTAAGTAGTTTTTATTTTCAGTATCAAGTTGTTCTTTATCTTACTATGGATAGGGAATGCGAATTACAAAAAAAATTAGGTGTAGTTGTTATCTAAAAACGTTTTCAAAAAGAAAAGTGATTGGAAAGATGAGTAATGGTTAAATGGGGGTCGACCTTGAACACTTGTGTTCATGCCTATGAAACCAAAACAAATCTTTCCATGGAAGCTTTTCATTAAAAACATGTAAATATTGTAAATATTGTGTATATACCTCTGTACATAAAAATAAAATGCTAATTATAGTCTTTAGTTAATTGAAAGTTGATAGTTTTACTTTGCTGTCCAGAAACAGATTTTCTGTGCTCCACCGTATTAAATGTTTAAAATCACCAGAACGTGATCTTGATCTGAAATTTCTTGAGTGCAAAGTGATGCTTATTAGCTTTCTTTCATTAGACTAACTTTTTTGATTTAAGGTACGTAGATAGGTCGAAAAATTCGATCTTTACTGACTGTTCTGTTTAGACAGATTTTGTGCTTCTCTGTAAATAAAATCGTGATAAATCTCAGAATAGTATTTTGACTTGAAAATTTTTGTGCATAAACCTGAGATTATTATCTTTCTTTCATTAGACTAAAGTTTTTCGATTTGAGCTACTTAACTATCTCGTTGAATGCCATCTTTACGGACTGTTCAGTTTTGACAGATTTCTTTGTTTATTCAATATTGTACTTTGGTTAGTTTCATTAGTTTTTCGACGGACAACGGAAATCATGAAACCTTAGGTATTACAGTGGCTAATGTTTAGTAAAAATTATAAATTTCAACACTTGAACATGAGTGGATTTTATTTAATGAGTACTAACCCTACTAATGAGTTTTGTGAAGTTTTATGTGGATGTAGCTATAAGATCTAATCAATATGGTGATATGAGATGAATAAGAAGACGCAAGAGCTCAAGCTTGGGGATGTGTAGGTGCATCCCAAGAACATATTCAAGAAGATACAATCATCTAAGCTTGGGGATGCCCGAGTCATCCCCCTATTCATCAACTAACATGAGGTTGTCTCGTTCATACTCTATATTACCCGTCCACATGATATGTATTGTCTTAACTTGTATTATAATTGTTTTTATATGTCTTGGTTTTACCTTCTTTAGTTTTATTAGGCTCTTATTTGGTTTTATTGCTTCTTTACTTTCACTTATAAATTCAAAACAACAAAAATATTTTCTTTTGTTTTGCTTCTTTGTTTGGTTCTTTATTTTGATTTTATTTGGGTTTTACTTTTGATTTTTATTTAGAGTTTTCCTTGCTGTAGCTAGCATGTTTAGGTCTTGCTTAGCCTCTGGTTTCTTAGTTTATCAAAAATAAAGTACCAAGTTTTATCCATTTAGCTTAGTTGATACATATGTAAAAAGTGATTTTCTGTTTTCGGTATCTACTGCTTATTGCGCGATTTTTCATATTTTACTGGAAGCTCTAAAAATCACGAAAAAATTACTGATGTTGTAGCACCTAATCCTCTGCATGTACAAAAATTGGCTAAAATTTCGGGCATGTTTAAGTGCACCTAAAAATTGCGTTTTCCAGCTGCTGTTTTTCTGGACAGATTCTGACTTTTGTTGCAAGAGTGGCCTCTTTTCGTTTTCATTTGATTTTTAATGGTTCTTACCTTTCATTTATAAGTTGGCCATTTAAGCAACCTTTCTGTAACCTAAAAACAAAATTTTATTTGGTTTAATAGCAGCACTTGGGAAATATTATCTATTGTACTAATGTCTAACCGCAGAAAAGAATGGGAAAGTTTTTGTGTTGAAGTTTTTTCACAGAGAATGAAGGAACACCAAACTGTGAATGTTGAAGAATGGCCAAAGTCATAAGCTTGGGGATGTCCCCGCATCCCTCTTCATCAATAACCCCTCGGTTTGCAAACCTTTAAACTTTGTTTTTTGAGCAACATATGAACTTAACTAAACTTGAAGCGGCTGTATTTTATTATCTATTTATCTTAGCATCAAACACCAGTTACATTAATAAGTGGATCGTCACATATTTTATTTATCCTCTGTTTTCAATGTTTACTTGGTTAATGGATTACTTGTTGAAACTTAAAAATGATGTGTGAATAATACTGTTTAGTAGTTTATGTTTTCTTATGGTTAGTCTCAACTAGCTAATAGTGCATATTATGTTATTTTGATATCAACATGCATTGTCCTGTTCATAAGATGGTATGGTATTGTGGTATCCTCCTCTGAATAATTCACTTGAATCGACTTGGCACATGCTCACACATGTTATGACTGAAAAATAAAAGTCAATTAAGCCTTGATGATCTGTTTTGCCTCAGAGTTTTAGTATCATTTTTATGCCTCCGTTAATTTTATTTTGTCGCAAGCATGATTATGACCGTTATCGCTCTCGTGGTTGTCGCTTCCCAGTCTATTGCTAGCCTTCACTTGTACTGAGCGGGAATGCTGCTCGTGCATCCAAATCCTTAAAACCAAGTTATTCCAAAGAGTCCACCAAAAATTCCTATGCATGGTATTTCAAGCCATTCAAGTAAATTTGCATGTGCTACCTTTAAAACCTTCAAATATTTCTCTTTTTGTGTCAATGTTTACTAGCTCATGAGGAATTAGTGTGGTTATTCTTTATTCTATTTGTCAAATGGACTTTACACCTGGACTAGTGGCATATACATCCGCTTATCCAATAATTTGCAAAAAGAGCTGGCAACGGGGTGCCCAGCCCCAATTAATTACAACTTTCATTAATAATTCTCTTCACATGTTTTGCCCTGATTTATCAGTAAGCAACTTAATTTGCAAATAGACACTCCTCCATGGTATGTGAATGTTGGAAGGCACCCGAGGATTCGGTTAGCCATGGCTTGTGTAAGCAAAGGTTGGGAGGAGTGTCATCTATAAAGAAACTAAAATACATGTGTAAACAAAAGAGAAGAGGGATGATCTACCTTGCTGGTAGAGATAACGTCCTTCATGGGAGCCGCTCTTGAAAGTCTGGTTGACAGGTAGGTTATTGTCTCACCCGCTACCATTCGTTGACAATTAACAAACACCTCTCAAAACATTTTTACCTCTGTTTTAAAATAAAAAGCTCTAGCACATGTTAATCCCTGCTTCCCTCTGCGAAGGGCCAATCTTTTATTTTATGTTGAGTCACCATCCTTTCTTTGAGCACTTCTTCGAGAGCATAACTGTCGTTCTTAGTGTAATGTGCTTGTCCCAGAATACGATTAATTGAGGTATAACTATGATGCTTTTATCTTTGATATCTTTATTCTAGTCTTCACTTGAACTTCAGAGGTGCCTTGGCATTTATGTTTTGCTCCACAATTAAGGGCAAGCGAGATACCACTCTATCATGCTTTATTATGGTCATTACAATCTTGTTGATGTTTATAAATTTCATGTTATAAGCTCTTAGTTCGTTGATACTTTTCATTAGGAAACATGATTGCTAAGTTTTATTATCCATACATCATGCAATTGTTAAAGACCTGATCATAGCATTTACAATCAAAAATTATTTTGTTATCATTTACCTACTCGAGGACGAGCAGGAATTAAGCTTGGGGATGTTGATACGTCCAAAACGTATCTATAATTTTTGATTGTTTCATGCCATTTTTATGCTTTTAGCACTTGTTTTATATTAAGTTTATTATTTATTTGGACTAACCTACTAATAGTTGCAAAAGTGCACAATGTTCTTGTTTTACTCTTTGATGTGTAGAAATTATCAAGAATACAAGAGGAAACCTTGTTGGAGTCGAATTGGGACTTTCCTGAAATCTGTCTGAGAACTTTTTACGAAGATTGCCAGTTTGACCCTCGAAGATGACGTTATCTGGAGACCTGCTGTTACGAAAGTTGTCACAATTTTCCATACGAAGATTTTAAGCCCGAGATCAGCCCAATCGGAGTTCGGACGCGGCCTGGAGGCCCGTTTTGGTGGAACCCTAAAAGGGGGTGACGGAAATCCGAGAAGATATATAAAGGGAGGAAACCTAATTCGTGGAGGACTCCTCCACCCACGAATTTCAGCCACCAAAAGCCACGTTTTTGCCTCCCCCATGGATCCCATCTCCATGGGGGAGGGCTCCCAAGAAGCCATGAAGGAAGGGGGCTAAGGGGCGGTGCTCCCCCATGGAACCGGCGGCGCAGGAGGAGCCCCCTGCGCCCGCCGGTGCCGGCGCCGCCCTGCGCCTCTCGCTGCCCTCTCCGCCGTCTTCACCGCCATCTCCATCACCATCTCCTCCTTGTATTCAGTGGTTCATCCTCCCACAAACCTCTGTACCGTCCTATGTAAACATGGTGTTTGATGCTATAATATTTATCCTATGATCTATGTCATGTTTATGTAGTTTATTTGTCTTTCGATTGCTTTGTTGAATGTCTATGGTTCATTAGAGTTGTATGTTGATATGGTACTGTCCTTTGGTGTCCATTATACTTGTGCGCGCATGGATCAACACCATAGGGTTAGTAGTATGTGCAAAGGAAGGGGCGTAGTTCTGCCGGAGTGACAGAAACCTGAGGACTCAAACCGGTTAGTTGCACGTATGGGAGTAAGAGGACCATAAACTTAAGGCTATGGTTGGGGAAACCTTAATGCATTGTTAGTATTTACGGATGTTTGCTAACAATCCAATCATATAGTACTTGTAATCCCAAGTAGTGGAGTGCATGTATATTTAGCCTCTCCCACATTGAAAACTGCATCAAAGACAATGAACTAGATGTCTTCACTAATTAATCTTGGACAAAGCCACCACAATTACCACCACTTTTCCACACTCATGGTACTGTTAGTATATGGTTACTTAGTGTACTTTATTGCTGCAGCACTAACTTTTACTTTCTTGTATTTATTATCTGCAAAACTATCTCTCATACCCGTATTGCTACCGTAGTTTTATTTCCTAGATAATGCAAACGTTTAGTGTGCGTAGAGTTGTATCAGTGGTTGATAGAACTTGAGAGAATACTTATCCTACCTTTAGCTCCTCGTTGGGTTCGACACTCTTACTTATCGAAAAGGCTACACGCGATCCCCTATACTTGTGGGTTATCAAGACCTTTTCTGGCGCCGTTGCCGGGGAGCCATAGCGTAGGTTAATGTTCTTGTGTGCACTTGTTTGCTTTATCTCTAAGTAGTTTTTATTTTCAGTATCAAGTTGTTCTTTATCTTACTATGGATAGGGAATGCGAATTACAAAAAAAATTAGGTGTAGTTGTTATCTAAAAACGTTTTCAAAAAGAAAAGTGATTGGAAAGATGAGTAATGGTTAAATGGGGGTCGACCTTGAACACTTGTGTTCATGCCTATGAAACCAAAACAAATCTTTCCATGGAAGCTTTTCATTAAAAACATGTAAATATTGTAAATATTGTGTATATACCTCTGTACATAAAAATAAAATGCTAATTATAGTCTTTAGTTAATTGAAAGTTGATAGTTTTACTTTGCTGTCCAGAAACAGATTTTCTGTGCTCCACCGTATTAAATGTTTAAAATCACCAGAACGTGATCTTGATCTGAAATTTCTTGAGTGCAAAGTGATGCTTATTAGCTTTCTTTCATTAGACTAACTTTTTCTGATTTAAGGTACGTAGATAGGTCGAAAAATTCGATCTTTACTGACTGTTCTGTTTAGACAGATTTTGTGCTTCTCTGTAAATAAAATCGTGATAAATCTCAGAATAGTATTTTGACTTGAAAATTTTTGTGCATAAACCTGAGATTATTATCTTTCTTTCATTAGACTAAAGTTTTTCGATTTGAGCTACTTAACTATCTCGTTGAATGCCATCTTTACGGACTGTTCAGTTTTGACAGATTTCTTTGTTTATTCAATATTGTACTTAGGATTTAGTTTCATTAGTTTTTCGACGGACAACGGAAATCATGAAACCTTAGTATATACAGTGGCTAATGTTTAAAAATATTATGAAACTTGTCAATGCTTGAACATGAGTGGATTTTATTTAATGAGTACTAACCCTACTAATGAGTTTTGTGAAGTTTTATGTGGATGTAGCTTATAAGATCTAATCAATATGGTGATATGAGATGAATAAGAAGACGCAAGAGCTCAAGCTTGGGGATGTGTAGGTGCATCCCAAGAACATATTCAAGAAGATACAATCATCTAAGCTTGGGGATGCCCGAGTCATCCCCCTATTCATCAACTAACATGAGGTTGTCTCGTTCATACTCTATATTACCCGTCCACATGATATGTATTGTCTTAACTTGTATTATAATTGTTTTATATGTCTTGGTTTTACCTTCTTTAGTTTTATTAGGCTTTATTTGGTTTTATTGCTTCTTTACTTTCACTTATAAATTCAAAACAACAAAAATATTTTCTTTTGTTTTGCTTCTTTGTTTGGTTCTTTATTTTATTTTATTTGGGTTTTACTTTTGATTTTTATTTAGAGTTTTCCTTGCTGTAGCTAGCATGTTTAGGTCTTGCTTAGCCTCTGGTTTCTTAGTTTATAAAAATAAAGTACCAAGTTTTATCCATTTAGCTTAGTTGATACATATGTAAAAAGTGATTTTCTGTTTTCGGTATCTACTGCTTATTGCGCGATTTTTCATATTTTACTGGAAGCTCTAAAAATCACGAAAAAATTACTGATGTTGTAGCACCTAATCCTCTGCATGTACAAAAATTGGCTAAAATTTCGGGCATGTTTAAGTGCACCTAAAAATTGCGTTTTCCAGCTGCTGTTTTTCTGGACAGATTCTGACTTTTGTTGCAAGAGTGGCCTCTTTTCGTTTTCATTTGATTTTTAATGGTTCTTACCTTTCATTTATAAGTTGGCCATTTAAGCAACCTTTCTGTAACTTAAAAACAAAATTTTATTTGGTTTAATAGCAGCACTTGGGAAATATTATCTATTGTACTAATGTCTAACCGCAGAAAAGAATGGGAAAGTTTTTGTGTTGAAGTTTTTTCACAGAGAATGAAGGAACACCAAACTATGGAATATTGAAGAATGGCCAAAGTCATAAGCTTGGGGATGTCCCCGCATCCCTCTTCATCAATAACCCTCGGTTTGCAAACCTTTAAACTTTGTTTTTTGAGCAACATATGAACTTAACTAAACTTGAAGCGGCTGTATTTTATTATCTATTTATCTTAGCATCAAACACCAGTTACATTAATAAGTGGATCGTCACATATTTTATTTATCCTCTGTTTTCAATGTTTACTTGGTTAATGGATTACTTGTTGAAACTTAAAAATGATGTGTGAATAATACTGTTTAGTAGTTTATGTTTTCTTATGGTTAGTCTCAACTAGCTAATAGTGCATATTATGTTATTTTGATATCAACATGCATTGTCCTGTTCATAAGATGGTATGGTATTGTGGTATCCTCCTCTGAATAATTCACTTGAATCGATTTGGCACATGCTCACACATGTTATGACTGAAAAAATAAAAGTCAATTAAGCCTTGATGATCTTTTTGCCTCAGAGTTTTAGTATCATTTTTATGCCTCCGTTAATTTTATTTTGTCGCAAGCATGATTATGACCGTTATCGCTCTCGTGGTTGTCGCTTCCCAGTCTATTGCTAGCCTTCACTTGTACTGAGCGGGAATGCTGCTCGTGCATCCAAATCCTTAAAACCAAGTTATTCCAAAGAGTCCACCAAAAATTCCTATGCATGGTATTTCAAGCCATTCCAAGTAAATTTGCATGTGCTACCTTTAAAACCTTCAAAATATTTCTCTTTTTGTGTCAATGTTTACTAGCTCATGAGGAATTAGTGTGGTTATTCTTTATTCTATTTGTCAAATGGACTTTTACACCTGGACTAGTGGCATATACATCCGCTTATCCAATAATTTGCAAAAAGAGCTGGCAACGGGGTGCCCAGCCCCAATTAATTACAACTTTCATTAATAATTCTCTTCACATGTTTTGCCCTGATTTATCAGTAAGCAACTTAATTTGCAAATAGACACTCCTCCATGGTATGTGAATGTTGGAAGGCACCCGAGGATTCGGTTAGCCATGGCTTGTGTAAGCAAAGGTTGGGAGGAGTGTCATCTATAAAGAAACTAAAATACATGTGTAAACAAAAGAGAAGAGGGATGATCTACCTTGCTGGTAGATAACGTCCTTCATGGGAGCCGCTCTTAAAAGTCTGGTTGACAGGGGTTAGAGTCACCCGCTACCATTCGTTGACAACAACAAACACTTCCCAAAACATTTTTCTCTGTTTTTAAAATAAAAAGCTCTAGCACATGTTAATCCCTGCTTCCCTCTGCGAAGGGCCAATCTTTTATTTTTTATGTTGAGTCACCATCCTTTCTTTGAGCACTTCTTCGAGAGCATAGTTGTCGTTCTTAGTGTAATGTGCTTGTCCCAGAACGATTAATTGAGGTATAACTATGATGCTTTTATCTTTGATATCTTTATTCTAGTCTTCACTTGAACTTCAGAGGTGCCTTGGCATTTATGTTTTGCTCCACAATTAAGGGCAAGCGAGATACCACTCTATCATGCTTTATTATGGTCATTACAATCTTGTTGATGTTTATAAATTTCATGTTATAAGCTCTTAGTTCGTTGATACTTTTCATTAGGAAACATGATTGCTAAGTTTTATTATCCATACATCATGCAATTGTTAAAGACCTGATCATAGCATTTACAATCAAAAATTATTTTGTTATCATTTACCTACTCGAGGACGAGCAGGAATTAAGCTTGGGGATGTTGATACGTCCAAAACGTATCTATAATTTTTGATTGTTTCATGCCATTTTTATGCTTTTAGCACTTGTTTTATATTAAGTTTATTATTTATTTGGACTAACCTACTAATAGTTGCAAAAGTGCACAATGTTCTTGTTTTACTCTTTGATGTGTAGAAATTATCAAGAATACAAGAGGAAACCTTGTTGGAGTCGAATTGGGACTTTCCTGAAATCTGTCTGAGAACTTTTTACGAAGATTGCCAGTTTGACCCTCGAAGATGACGTTATCTGGAGACCTGGCTGTTACGAAAGTTGTCACAATTTTCCATACGAAGATTTTAAGCCCGAGATCAGCCCAATCGGAGTTCGGACGCGGCCTGGAGGCCCGTTTTGGTGGAACCCTAAAAGGGGGTGACGGAAATCCGAGAAGATATATAAAGGGAGGAAACCTAATTCGTGGAGGACTCCTCCACCCACGAATTTCAGCCACCAAAGCCACGTTTTTGCCTCCCCCATGGATCCCATCTCCATGGGGGAGGGCTCCCAAGAAGCCATGAAGGAAGGGGGCTAAGGGGCGGTGCTCCCCCATGGAACCGGCGGCGCAGGAGGAGCCCCCTGCGCCACCGCCGGTGCCGGCGCCGCCCTGCGCCTCTCGCTGCCCTCTCCGCCGTCTTCACCGCCATCTCCATCACCATCTCCTCCTTGTATTCAGTGGTTCATCCTCCCACAAACCTCTGTACCGTCCTATGTAAACATGGTGTTTGATGCTATAATATTTATCCTATGATCTATGTCATGTTTATGTAGTTTATTTGTCTTTCGATTGCTTTGTTGAATGTCTATGGTTCATTAGAGTTGTATGTTGATATGGTACTGTCCTTTGGTGTCCATTATACTTGTGCGCGCATGGATCAACACCATAGGGTTAGTAGTATGTGCAAAGGAAGGGGCGTAGTTCTGCCGGAGTGACAGAAACCTGAGGACTCAAACCGGTTAGTTGCACGTATGGGAGTAAGAGGACCATAAACTTAAGGCTATGGTTGGGGAAACCTTAATGCATTGTTAGTATTTACGGATGTTTGCTAACAATCCAATCATATAGTACTTGTAATCCCAAGTAGTGGAGTGCATGTATATTTAGCCTCTCCCACATTGAAAACTGCATCAAAGACAATGAACTAGATGTCTTCACTAATTAATCTTGGACAAAGCCACCACAATTACCACCACTTTTCCACACTCATGGTACTGTTAGTATATGGTTACTTAGTGTACTTTATTGCTGCAGCACTAACTTTTACTTTCTTGTATTTATTATCCTGCAAAATTATCTCTCATACCCGTATTGCTACCGTAGTTTTATTTCCTAGATAATGCAAACGTTTAGTGTGCGTAGAGTTGTATCAGTGGTTGATAGAACTTGAGAGAATACTTATCCTACCTTTAGCTCCTCGTTGGGTTCGACACTCTTACTTATCGAAAGGGCTACACGCGATCCCCTATACTTGTGGGTTATCAAGGTGCAACGTTGTCGATCGACGAAGTTACCTTCAAAGGCAAACCAGAGAAACCCGATGGAATCTACAATAAATATGTACGGCAGTGCGGAGTTTTTGTAAGGGACATGGTCCCGATCACTGTGACAGAATGGAATGAGCCGAAGAAAGCCAACATAGGCGCAAAATATCCCGAGCAAAGAATTAAAGAGACCCTTTGGGACTCGATGATGTCTAAATTCAACCTACCGGCAGATCTCCCACAGAAGATGAAGGATAAAGTCAAGGAGTGGACTCTTAGCAAGATGGCACAGCAATTCAACAACTGGAAGAACACATTGTGGAGAAAATATGGGAACAAAGATATAGTTTTCAAAGGACATCTAGAGAAGCTAAAAGATGAATGGGCTGAATTTGCGGCATATAAGAATTCGGGCGTCGCTGTGGCCCGATCGACATAAAATAAGTTGAATGCCTCGAAGAAGAAATATTTCCATCATTTGGGCTCAGGTGGCTACAAGACTGCCTTGCCTAAGTGGCAAGCCTATGAAGCCGAGCTGCGACTAAAAGGGATCACTACACAGACAGATGACTGGCCCGACAGGTCCATGTTCTGGTTGTTCGCGCATGGGGCAGTGTTGCACCCAGAAACAGGGCTGATTGTTGCAAAGGGAAAATGGCGGAGAAAAATTAGAAGAGTCATCAGAAAAATAAAAAATGTCATAGTACTAGTCAAGGAGGGAAATTTTGTTCCCGATAGAGAGGACGACGAGCTTTCACAAGCCCTCGGGAATAAAGAACACTGGGGGCGATGTCGAGCCAGAGGAGGCGGGGTTGGTTTTCTTGAAGGGTTTCCGGAAGACGTTGCAACTTATAGAAAACATTGCAGAAGTAAGAAGAGGGAGGCGGAGAGGGTTACTGCATTAGAACGCACGGTTCAGGATGTGCAGAAGCAGCTGGCCTCAATGACCCAGACCAGGGAATCTCAACTGCGAGTAGAAGATCCTGCAGGCGATGCCTGCCCATCTCAGCGGAAAAGCAGCGTGGGTTCCACGCAGCTACAAGATCCTGCAGTTGATGAACCAGTTGCTGAACCATCGGCGGCTCACTACCCCGTGGATGATATCACGGAGAAGACAAATTGTGAGTTACATGCGCCGATGATGAACATTACTTATCCGGTGGCGACTGGCTATGCTTTACGACATCAACCTGGAGAAACGTTCCATTTTGGTGTGATTCCGCCTGGATTTGCTTGTGTCGGGGTCACGAAAGTTATGCCGGGATTCAACGCAATACGTCTTGAAATTCCTGGAGCTGAAGGCGAGAAGACATTGGGAGAAGTTGAGCTTGGTATCGTTCTATGGAAGAAGAAATACATCAAGTTTCCAGACTCGGAGCCAAGGCCACCGACTCCTCCCGTTAGACATTCACCACATCAAAGTCCACCCGCCTCCCCCACGAAAATTGGGAGCCCGCCGCGAGTATCTAACAACGTAAGAAAGCGGTGTATGGCCAGAAAAGCAGGAGTTCAAGTCTAACAACGTAAGTACTACTACGTGTATCTTTCTAATACCATTATCATTCTCTTGATTATTATTTGATTAAATTATATTCTTGTATATATAGTGGTGTCTGCGACAACCACAGGGGACAGAACTATGTGGATACTACGTTTGCGAGTACATTCACACGAAGGTCAATGAGAGAGTCAAGAGTGTAAGAAATCGAGAGGTACGTGAACATCATACACAACTTTTATTTTGCCACCATGCATCAATTGTGTTTAGTTTCGATCATAGCTGATTTTATTTCCTTCTTTTAAAGATGTCAAACAAGCGGAACCAGCTCCTACCACGCAACCGCGTAAAAGCTATTGCGGAGGAATTGGCGGGATTCTTACTTACACATGTCATAGATGAACTCGGTGAATTCTACTTTGACGAAAGACCACCTCCACCCCCTGCAGTCGATGCTACAAGGGAACCGCCGACAGTCGATGGGAACCGGCTCCATTGTAATTAATTAGGAGTACTTAAATTTATATGTGACGAGAGTACTTTGTATGTGTATAATGACTACTTTATATGTGTAGTGAGTACTTTATACGCGATCTCCTCCGAAACCCTGAAAAATGAGAAACGTTCCATTTTGGTGTGATTCCGCCTGGATTTGCTTGTGTCGGGGTCACGAAAGTTATGCCGGGATTCAACGCAATACGTCTTGAAATTCCTGGAGCTGAAGGCGAGAAGACATTGGGAGAAGTTGAGCTTGGTATCGTTCTATGGAAGAAGAAATACATCAAGTTTCCAGACTCGGAGCCAAGGCCACCGACTCCTCCCGTTAGACATTCACCACATCAAAGTCCACCCGCCTCCCCCCATGAAAATTGGGAGCCCGCCGCGAGTCCATCTCCCGCGCTGTCCCGTCAGCCGACTGATGCGCCCACTAGTAACTTGACAAAGCGGAAGCTGTTCCCGTCGTCCACCCCTGTCAAGAAACGTGTAAAAAGTGTGCGGGCTCCTGAGAACCCCAAGGAAGTCAAGGCTCCTGAGAAGTTAACTTCTGAGATGACTCAGCAGGAAATAGCTGAGAGCCTACGTGAAGGGTCGAGACCTTTTTTTAGCAGAAAAAGAAGGAAAGAGTGGAGGCAAGACTTGACCCCATAAAGGAACTTCTGAAGACTATACCAAATGAGGTAAAAGATCACACCGTTGACAACCTATATGACCCTCCACCTCCGCCCATTTCAGACTACGAGCGAGGTATTGACAAGGTACTTTCCTCGCAGAATGAGCAAGAGAAATTGTGCGGGAAAGGAGTTGCCCAGCTCGGAGAACAAGAAGCACAATCGCTCGCCCCGCTCATTGTACCTTCTGAAACTCGGGAAATCGAGCATGGAGAAGTTGTCGTTGGCGACTCAGGTTACCCCATGGCGGAGATTGCCCCACGATTTGATTTTGAACTCGGGCTGCCTATGGTGGAAAATCCGAGCCAGCTAACAACACAGTTATGGAATTTGAATCGCTGGTACATGACCGCCGCAAAAGAAGGGAAATTCTATCTCATGGCGGCGGTTAAGGAACAACACTACTTCCGAGAATATTGTGTGCATGTTGAGTTCCGAGAACTTTTTCAGATGTACAATCAACGTGCTCTCGACAAATCTCTCATCAGCTGCTATTGTCTGTAAGTAATTTATTCGTGTAATTTAATTATTTATAGTTATAAGCTCTCGTTCATTGCTTGTAATTATCGTCACAAAATTCTTTTGTACGCTAATTATGCAGAATGAAGATACGTGAATGCAGACTCGGAGGAATCTGGGACATTGGTTTCATTGACCCGGATAAAGTTCATGTCAAGAACGTGGATGAAAATCCCGTGAACACAGAGGACGTTTTGCTAACGTTCTTTAAGCGACAAAGTAGCAAAAAGGAAATACTATTTCCTTACAACTTCGGGTGAGTTTTACCGTCTTCTACACATTCTATTTTGCTTCCCCGATATAAAGTGTAATCGATAAGTTCTGAATACCTGCGTATATAAACGTGCGCAGGTTCCACTACATTCTGCTAATCATTAGACTCGAGGAAGGAGAAGTTGAAGTCTGGGACTCACTAAGGAAAGATCAAAATGAATACAAAAGCGTGCGTCTAATGCTCAAGAGGTAATTTCAATAGCACTATATCAGCCTCTTTCGTTCATTTCCGGATATCAAAAGTATAAGTAATAACTACTCAATTCATTTTCTTTTCCGGACAGGGTTTACAGAAAGTTCAAAGCGGAAGAAAGCGGTGTATGGCCAGAAAAGCAGGAGTTCAAGTCTAACAACGTAAGTACTACTACGTGTATCTTTCTAATACCATTATCATTCTCTTGATTATTATTTGATTAAATTATATTCTTGTATATATAGTGGTGTCTGCGACAACCACAGGGGACAGAACTATGTGGATACTACGTTTGCGAGTACATTCACACGAAGGTCACTGAGAGAGTCAAGAGTGTAAGAAATCGAGAGGTACGTGAACATCATACACAACTTTTATTTTGCCACCATGCATCAATTGTGTTTAGTTTCGATCATAGCTGATTTTATTTCCTTCTTTTAAAGATGTCAAACAAGCGGAACCAGCTCCTACCACGCAACCGCGTAAAAGCTATTGCGGAGGAATTGGCGGGATTCTTACTTACACATGTCATAGATGAACTCGGTGAATTCTACTTTGACGAAAGACCACCTCCACCCCCTGCAGTCGATGCTACAAGGGAACCGCCGACAGTCGATGGGAACCGGCTCCATTGTAATTAATTAGGAGTACTTAAATTTATATGTGACGAGAGTACTTTGTATGTGTATAATGACTACTTTATATGTGTAGTGAGTACTTTATACGCGATCTCCTCCGAAACCCTGAAAAATGAGCGAAAAGGAAAAAAACAGAAACCCTAAACCCCGAAAAATAATCGAAAAGAAAAAAACCAAAACCCCCCTGAAAAAATAAGCAAAAAAAGCAGGAACCTTTAGTACCGGTTTGTATTACAAACCGGTACTAAAGGTCCTCAGGGTCGCGCTCGCCTGTGCGCCCACGTGGAGACCCTTTAGTACCGGTTTTATTTAGGTGCCGGTACTAAAGGGTTACCCCTTTAGTGCCGACCCTTTAGTACCGGTTGTGCTGCCGGTACTAAAGGCCATTTACAACCGGTACTAGAAGTGGGTTCTCTACTAGTGGGCGGAGGGCGGCGGCCATTGATCGGGGCTGCGGTGGCCGGTGGTGCTCCGAGGTAGGAGGCGGGCAGGAAAACAGGGATGGGATCGGTTTGGGCTCGGGAGGGAAAGTGGGGAGTGGGGGCGTCGAGGGCTCAGCGTTCCCTCGTTGTAGCAATGTGGTCTTCGGCGGCGGTTTTCCCCTCCGGGTTGCGGGATCGCACGAAGTGCGGAGAGGCATTCGTGTTTTTTTCTCCCGTGCGGGATCGCAGGAGGGGTGGGAGGACGTACGACCATCACCACCGGCTCCGCTTTAAGGAATAGTAAAGATTATGTATGAATATTTTGTCCTACATTATATTTATATATTGATTGAAATTATAGATACGTAGCATATTTTATTGGTGGCAGCAACAAGGTTGTTAATGAGCACAAAAATCTTTAATCTGACGTGTGCCATAAAATGATTCATTTATACACTGATTTTCAGCGGCAGCTACAGGCCCAACTCATCATATTTCAGTGCTGCAGGGGGGTAGCAAGCCAACAAGATAGATTCAAACTCCCCTTCAAAAAAAAAAGATTCAAACTGCACATCTATCATTACTTTTTTCATTATGATGATATTGGTGGTTGCGGATGCAGTTCTACTCCTACTACGAGCACGCCACCATATAAACAACAGTTTACATCTCAGTTCCGGATGGCAATGGGTAGCTGATACCCGCAAACCCGACGGGTACCCGCCTCAAATGGGGAGGGTTTGGTACAGGAAAAAACCCGCGGGCTGCTTAGTGGGAAAAATCTAAACCCGCCGGGTCTAGCGGGGGCGGGTATGGGGGTGCCAAACCCGCACCCGCCAACCCGCACACCCGCCGACTCCACCTGTCAATGATGAGTAAAAAAGGTCAAACTCCTTTTCCTCCCAGCGAGGCAAAGCCACACCACCCCACGTTTCTTATCCATACCAGCGACCCAACGCGAGCATCTTTTCCTCCCCTTCGCTCCTGCCCGTGACCCCGTCGCCCCAGCGCCGCCGGCCGCACTCCACCCCCGCGCCGTCGGCGCCCTTCGCCCCTGCGTATCCCTCCACTCCTGCGCCCTCACTAGTAGGGAAAAGCCTATAGATGCAAGCCAGTCACTGACGGGGCAAATACCCGTGCGTCACTGCTATATAGCACTGACGTGCAAAAAATCCGCGCGTCAGTAGTGTCCAGATAGCACTGACGCACAGCGTAAATGCCTCGTCAGTGGTACGTGGGGCCCGCTGCGGTAGCCGGGGGAGGCGTACCGCTGACGCACGTTGTATACACCACGTCAGCGGTACGCCACCCCCAGCTACAGCAGCGGGCCCCACTTACCACTGGCGTGCGCGTTTTATGTACGTCAGTGATGTGATTCGCGTAGCACTGGCGCACGCTACGTTCCGCACGTCAGTGGTAACCTGGGACTTTAACACAGCCCGACCAGCCACCTACCACCTCCTTCATTGCACTTCACTTCCTTCCCTTCTCACTAGCTCGAAGCTCCTCCACTAATGGCTCCTTCCCCCATGTCCTCCTCCCTTTTTTACCGATAAAAGCTACATAATTTGATAGACACTAACCTAATCTCCCCTCCCACATCTAGATCTCTAGCTATTACCAAAAAAATCCACCCACAACCTTGTGTACGTGGATCTAGATCTACCGCACTCCTCTCCAAAACTATCCATTCTCCTCCCATATCATATCTATCCTATATTCGTCGTCTCGGTTTTCTTGTGGCGTTTGCTTATCGTATCTAAGGTGACTAAAAAGGAGATGCAAACGTAAAATTTAAAATTTTGTGAAAATGAGTTGCCATTTTGCCGAAATGTTGATTCATTTCCGTTTCGGTAAATTTTGGCACCCTGCTTGGTCCTATTTGTAGGAAGGTCATGCCGAAATTTTTCACCGATATATATGCATTCATGCATGGTCCTAATAAATGTAAACCGCGTGCAGGCGACAAGATGGTCATTATGGGCGAAGTGGTGGTGGATAGATATTTGCAACGCGCGACGGAAGACATGTTTCAAAATAAATTGAAAGATATCTTGTGTCCGTGTTGAAAATGCAAACTACATGAATGGCTCAGCCCCTTTTCTGAAAATTGCAAGAGCACCTGCTGAGGCATGGTTTCATGGATGGCTACACTCAGTGGATAGATGATGATGAAGAAGATGAAATCGTTGAGGCGGCGGCAGCAGCACATGATCATCAGGAAGGTGGTCATGATGACGGGCAAGAAGGCGAAGAGCCTCCCACACATGATGATGGTGGAGAGGACGACGATGATGGTGTAACGTCAGACGAGGACACGCAGACACCTCTAACTTCAGTCGTGCGGGACCCTCACGTTCGAGAACTGCTTCTTAAGAAGACGACTACCTCCAGAGGTGCTGCTAAAGAGCAATCTAAGCAGGCGCAACTAGAGATAGACTCGAATACTCCGTTGTATGCTGGTTGCGAGGACTCCCGGTTGAAAGTAGCACTCGATGATCTGCAGATGAAGGCAAAATACAATTTGAGCGACGTAAGCGTCGAGGCTAGTCTGCAATACTGGCACAATATCCTTCCCCAGAACAATAAGTGTCCAAAGAGTCTAAACGAGGCCAAGAAAGTCGTGTGCCCCTTTGATCTACCGCACATAAAATACCACGTGTGCATCAATGATTGCTACATTTATCGGGAAGACGACACGGAGAAGACCAAATGTCCAGTGTGCAAGGCTGATCGGTACAAGACAGGTCGGAAGAAAGCTCCTCGCAAGGTTGTGTGGTATTTTCCGCTCATTCCCCGTCTGCAGCGGTATTTCGCGGACCGAAAGGAAGCAAGGCTCATGCGATGGCACGATGACAAAAAGAAGGCAATGATGCAAGATCCAAAGAAGACCGTCGACAAGCCAAAACGGCTGACACACCCTTCGGATGCAGCACAGTGGAAAGCACTAGACTGTGAATACAAAACTTTCGCGGCAGACCCAAGGAACATCAGGTTGGGTGTGAGCACTGACGGACTCAATCCGTTTGGCAACCAGAGCAGCACGCATAGCACATGGCCCGTGTTTGTGTGGATATACAACCTCCCCCTGGTTGTGCATGAAAAGGAAGTATATACACATGAGCATGCTAATTCAAGGGCCGAAACAACCAGGCATCGACATCAACATGTATCTGAAGCTGCTGAAAGATGAGTTAGACACGTTATGGGCTGAGGAAGGGGTCAGGACATGGGACGCCGTCGAGGAAGAATATTTCCCTATGAGAGCAGCCTTGCTTTGTACGGTGCACGACTTGCCTGGCTATGGATATGTCGCAGCCCAGGTGACCCACGGGCATTACGGATGTGTGAGGTGCATGGATGATCCGACGTTTGTCCAGCTTCCGAGAGATACCGGGTCTTCAAAAACCGTGTACGTGGGGCACCGAAGGTGGCTAGACCCGGATGACGCGTGGAGAAGGCGTGGAGACCTTTTCAACGGCAAAGATGAGCTCCGGGACAAACCACATACGAGGTGCGGCGAAGAAATCTACGAGTTGCTGAATGCTTGGGAACAGTGCCCAGCGCCGGGAAAGAAGCAAAAGGCAACACAACCGCTCCTGAATGTATGGAAAACGAAGTGTCCGTTTTGGGACTTGCCGTACTGGAAAATCCTCGGTACGCCTCATTGCCTTGATCTAATGCATATCACGAAGAATGTGTTCGAGGCTTTGTTTGGCACTTTGCTCAACATGCCGGAGAGGACCAAAGATGGGCCAAAAGCAAGAGGCGACCTGATATATCTGGAAATCAGGGAAGAGCTTCAGGGGGACGCCCGAATAATGGGGGTGACCAGTCGGATGAGGAGACGGGCGGTCAGAAGGCCAAAAGGGTTAAGAGGAATGACTATTACTGCCCCCCTCCTGCTTCACTCTCAGTCCGAACGAGATCGAACAATTGATCAAGTGCCTTCTAGGAGTCAAAGTGCCTTTGGGTTACTCCGGGCTTATAAGCAGATATCTAGACCCGAAGAAAAAAGATTCAGCGGGATGAAGTCTCATGACTGTCACGTGATGATGACGCAGATATTTCCGGTTGCGATCAGAGGGATAATGGACAAGCACGTACGTGAAACCCTTTTTGGCCTCTGCAACTTCTTCGACGTGATCTCTCGAAAGTCGATAACCATGAAGCAACTCTCAAGGCTGCAGGAAGAGATCGTTGTGATACTGTGCGAGCTTGAGATTTACTTCCCGCCCGCGTTCTTTGATGTTTGTGTGCATCTGTTGGTCCATATCGTGGATGATATCAAGCATCTCGGGCCGCTATTCCTGCACAACATGCTGGCATTTGAAAGGATGAATGGGGTCATTAAAGGTTTTGTTCGTAACAGGGCCCGTCTGGATGGAAGCATCGTTCTGGGCTTTCTCACCGAGGAGTGCATCTCTTTCTGCACAAACTATATGGACGTCGAGCAACCTGTTGGCTTGCCCAGGAACAAGCACCTTGGCAGGCTCGAGGGAGCAGGTCACAAATCTGGCCGGAAGGAATTGCATGTGGACTATGACAATCGACGCGTCGACTTTAACAGGGCAAACTTGATAGCTCTACAACACCTTGAAATGGTCGATCCTTGGTTGGAAAAGCACAAAAACATCATTAGGAAGAAGTACACTGACAAGGGCAAGCAGAGGACCGAAAGGGAAATAATCAGAGAGCACAACTCCTCTTTCTTGTGTTGGTTCAAAGATGACCTTGTCGCTAATCCCCCGCCAATGGATAGCACGAACGGTAAACTCTTATACGCCTTGGCACATGGCCCCACGCCCAACCTCGCGACGTTTCAATCATATGATATGAACGGGTTCACATTCTACACTGAGGAGAAGGACAAGAAATCAGATTATCAAAACTCAGGGGTAACGATGGAATCCTACACCGGTAACGTGAAGTTAAGATACTACGGAAGGATCGAGGAGATCTGGGAGCTTAACTACTCTGGAGAGAAGGTGCCGATGTTCCGTGTCAGATGGGCTAGGAGATCGAGCATTGAAGAAGACCGATACTTCACCACCATGGTTATGCCCGAAGCCGGCACTTCAACAAGCGTGAACATCACCGCACAAAATGAGCCATGGGTATTGGCTAAGCACGTGTCTCAATGCTTCTTCATAACCGACCCGGCACGGCCTAGCCGTGTTGTCGTGAGGAGAGGCAAAAGGAACATCGTCAGAATGGATGGAGTCGCCAACGAGGAAGACTTCGACATGTACGGTGAACCAAATATAGAAGATGAAGACGTCGACGAGTCAAGATACACCACGAGAAGAAGCAGAACCACACTACCGAGGTCAGGTCGTCCGTTCAAAAGAAGAAGTCATGATGTGGGGCTAAACTATTCAACGGCGACAAAAAGGCAAAAAGATTGTTAAACGCTGAGAAACTATATGCATGTATCTCTCTTTTGTACAATTATGGACTTGTATCGATCAACACACATGTTTTTGTATAATTATGCGCTGTTTGTATCGATCAACTAATATTCGATGTGTGCGGCGAGACTATGCATGTATCTTCTCTCTTTTGTACAATTACATGCAACTTGTATCGATCGATCAACGAATATTCAATGTGCGGCGACACTATATATCCCACTTTTGTACAAATACAGACTTGAATCGATCAAATAATACTCGATAACACACTATTATATGTATGTTTCAATTTAATAATAGATGACACACTTATTATATGGAAAACAACAAAAGAATTGGCAAAAACAAATTAAAACAAGAAAAAGAAAAAACGTACCACTGACGATTCAGGAGGAATTCGACGCTGCTGTTCCGGAGCTTGTCGACTTGTTCGTGGTGAGAAATTATCGTGTTTGTGGATGCGATGTGAATGCATGGTGCTTGTGGATGCTGTTTGTGAAATCGATGTGTGTTAATCGAATGGCACAACTGTTTGTGCGGGATATTTGTGAATGAAATGTCCGCAGGTACCCATGAGGCCCTTGAGATTGTCAGAATGTCGATTAACTTCCGTTCCGGCAAATTTCGGGTACTCCATATATCATATATTTAGCAAAGGTCATGCCGAAATTTTCGTGAATTTCGGCATGATTTTTGCAAAAAAAAAAATATATGGAGTACCCGAGATTTGCCAGAATGAAAGTTAAATAACATTCTGGCAATCTCAAGTGCCTCGTGGATATTAAATACTTAGTGAATTTTAAATGCTTTTAGTGGTTTTTAAAATGCTTAAGTGGTATTTAAATGCTTAAGTGGTTTTTAAATGCTTAAGTGGTTTTTAAGTGCTTTAGTGAATATTTAATACTTTACTAAAATTTACTTACATTTGTTTTACTAACTACGAGGTTTTATTGTTAGCGCGGACATGGCTGACAACGATGAAGCCGGGGGTTTAGGGGTAGTAGGAGAAGCCGGTGGTTCAGGGTAAGGAGGCGAGGATCCCATTGATTCGATGCAGGCGTCCATCGAAAATGACGTGACAAAGACGTTCGACTCCCTCTTTCCTAAGATCTGTGAGTTCGTCGAGACTTGGATGAAGAGAGGCAAACAAGGGCCTCCCCCCATGATCGGCTACGGCTACGGCAACTAGATCAGCAATGTGACGCCTATTTTGCAAAACCATGATACGTCAGAATATGCGCTGCCGAAGAAGCCTAAGAAGGCACAGAAAAGATATAAGCAGAAACGTGCCTTGGACGACTCGAAGACACAACAATCCCCGTTTGTGGACAGGATATGCATCAACAACTGGCAGAGACACATCACTTGGATGAATTAATCCTGCCGGACGAGTTGGTGGAAAAGTTGACTGGGGATCTATTGGAGCTACATGAGGTTGTTCTTCTTGCGGAGAAGAATCTTCTCAAGGAAGAAGATCCGACATTCCCGGTTTTTATTGCAAAGGTACCAGAGGGCTTGGGCTTTGTCACTGAAGCAGAACACGGAGGCCCGCTACACGGAGACCCGCTCTTCGTGAGATTTGATGACATCTTCGGAGTGTTCCATATGCACCCGCTCCACCCATCGATGGTCCTCCTTGTTGCGCTCAAGATGGTGCACCAGATCAAAATGGATGATATCCAGGACCTCGTGATAGTTGACCCCTACTATATGCAAGAGTCGTTCCTGACCAACCCTAGTGGTAAGGCAAGCGCGACACAGTACCTCAGAGATCTCTTCCTCGCGAATAGTTCCAACTGCATCATTCTCCTGCCTTGCTTTCCCAAGTAAGTCGATCACTCCAAGCCGCCATAACATGCTTCCGTAGATTTCCATCGTTAAATTTGCATCTACAACGGTGAATTTGAGGATGATGCATGGTCTCTTTAAACTTTTTTGTGTAGAGACACACACGGCACCCTCATCTGGCTGGAGATGCAAGATTCGACTGCCGTGTATCTCAATAGCGGGGATCGTTATGGCGAGGGGACTACTAGGGACTACACCTACATCAAGGTTGTTCTGAATGATGCTCTAAACGGCTACGCCTTAAAGGGCGGTCGGATAAAAAAAAAGGATTATGAAGAAAAGTTTCAGTTCTCCCACAGAACGTACTTCCCCTGCATCAAGCAGGATTCAAACAGTAGGATGGAGGCATGGTACCTCATCTATCAAATGCGGTGGTTCTTGACGTATCAACGACGCCAGCAATTTATAGGTGATATCAACAAATGGTGCCAGAGACTGAAGGACGTCACTGATGATGATGTCAGAGATGAGTTCCGTCACATCCAGAAGATGATCGCGCGAATCATCATCCATGATGTCCTAGAGAAAGAAGGGGATTTCCACTTCGTCCCTAACACACCACCTAACGCCGAGATAGAAAGGCGCATAAGACTGTCGGGTGATGACAGGCTATTCCACTCATTAGAGGGTGGTCTCCCTTTCCCGCCGTTGAAGAAGAGAAGTTGAGCAACAATTAATCAGTGTTCGTAAACTATATCCCTACTAGTGAATGCTATATATTCAGGGTTATGAATCATGCATGTATGCTTAGTTAATTATGTTGCTTTTGATTATTGCAGACATGTTTCAATTCATTCTTGTTTATAATTTTGTATTCTCTAGAATGCCGATGATTAAAATGTTGTGACACCGTGTGATCCAGGGGTGGGGCTAGCGAGCGTCGTGATATGCATGAGTACACACACCTCGTGCATCCTACTTGGCTCGCTGGCTCCATCCCTGAAGGCTGTGTGTCACTTCTAAGTATGAGGCACCATATTATTGTTTATAGTTCTGTATTATCTAAAATGCCGATGATTAAAAATGTTGTGACACAATGTGATCCAGGGGCGGGGCTAGTGAGCCTTGTGATATGCACGAGTGGACACATCTCGTGCATCCTACTTGGCTCACTGGCTCCGTCCCTGAAGACTGTGTGCGTCACTTCTAAGTATGAGGCACCATCTCTGTAATATGTGTTCGTTTTTAGAATGCCGATGATTAAAATGTTGTGACCCACTACGTGATACCCTCAAGCTCCGTTGAGCCTTGTGATATGCACAAGTATAAGCTGTATGCATCCTACTTGGCTCAACGGAGCTTTGAGGGTTGCTTGTGTGTGTCCGACCTAAATATGAGGCACAAATCCGAATCATTTCCGTTTGCTTTGGTCTTTCTTATAACTCTTGCTTCGTTTGAACTTGTTTCGTTTCATCTACTTTTAAATGCCGATGATTAAAATGTTGTGGCACTACGTGATACAGGGATGGTGCTAGCGATCCTTGTAATATGCATGAACATAGCATTCCATGCATCCTACTTGGCTCGCTCACTCCATCCCTGTAATTTGGCGTGTGCCACACTTCAAAGTATGAGGCATAAATCCAATCCTCTTTGTTTTGTCTTCTTTTTTACTTAATTAAAACTCTTGCTTTTATTTGACTAACACTTTTATTTGTGTCTTGTGTACAGAGAGATGTGGTACGTGGTGTACAAAGGTAGGGTTCCAGGGGTCTATGATCAGTGGGAAGACTGTGTGAAGCAAGTGAACAAGTTCAAGGGCAACAGCTACAAGGGCTACATGACTAAAGCGGAGGCGGAAGCTAGGTGGTTGAACCACCGGCTACAGGAAGAGAGGGAGAAACGGATGAAGTCCAACTTCGTCGTCATCTCCTTCTTACTCATCATCATTGGCACTCTCTTGTATGTGACTGTATTTTAGATGACACTACTTGCTTTTGAAACCTTTGCGAGTTTAAACTATCGACTCTCGAGATGTATTTGTGAGTGATACAATATTATATTTGATCATGTTGTGGTATATTTGTCGGTTCGTAATGCATGCGTGATCGGTGAACACCAACTACCAATTTGTCCACTTGTCTGTTTGTACTACTTAATTATTCATACTATGAATTTATACTGTATTTGCCAACTGTATACGCGTATATGTACGCGGGGCAGAAAAAAATTCAGCAAAATTATAGCACTGACGCACGGCACGGGGTACTGCTGACGGACGCTTTATATTCAGGCGGACAACCGCTGGCGTGCATCGCTGAGCTATCCCTGACGGTCTGCCTGCGCGTCAGTGGTAGTTCCAATGGCACTGACGTGCTCGATATCCACACGTCAGTGGTAACATCGCTACCGCTGACGCGCGAGCCGCCCGTCAGTGGTACGTGTCGTCGTATGAAACAACAGATGCCTAGGGGTAGGCTTAAGTTTGGGGCCGATGGACGCTAGAGGATTCGGGGAGGGATAGCGCGCTGAAGAGCGCACACGGAAGAACAGATCAACACGGGGATTTACCCTGCTTCGGGGCTCTCGCGAGAGATAAAACCCCTACTGCAGCATCTAGCCTATTTGGTGTATTCTCCTCTCAGTATATGATCGATACAAGTGCTCCTCGAGCTGTGTGGAGCGGGGCATGGAGACGTGCTCAAGGAAGAAGAAGCAGGCTACGGGGGAAGAATGAGCCCGTGGGCGGCCGTCCAGAGCTCTCCCCCTGGTGCCCTTTATATAGGGAGAGCCCAGGGGACAAGGTAAACTGTACACGACATGACTACTGGGGTCTTGTCGCACTGTAGATGCGTCACGGAGGCGTACTGTCGTCACATCATAGGCATTGTGCATGCATCATGGGGATGGGGCCTGCACGTCGTGTCTGTCCTCCGCCTTGTCTTGTAGCACCTGTCTCCTGGATCTTGGCATAGCATCTGTACTTGTCGAGGAAGCTGGACGTAGTCTCGGGCGATGGAGGCGTGTCGGTCGATGCAGCGATCCTGGTTACCTCGGATGAATAGACGATGCGCAGGTGGAGTATCGGGGCCTCCTGCCCCGATCCGGAACCTGTCTGACGTCTCGGCGTGACGTTGATCGAAGGAACACTCCCGGCTGGGAGCGATCTGGCCTTGCCTACGATGGCCTAGCGAGCTAGGTGCGAATGCCATCCCTGCCGAGGCTGGCGACGGCGGCCTGCCGAGGTGTGGCATCTTGGCCCACCGAGGCTGGGCGTCTTGGCCCGAACCGAGGTGAGGAGAAGCTGGTCCAGCCGAGGTGAGGAGAAGATGGAGGCCTGCTCCGAGGTAAGGGTCTCGGCCTGCTCCGCTCCGGGATAACGGCCTGCCCGAGGCGAGCTGGCCTCGGCCCATCCGAGGTGTGGCCAACTCGGCCTGCCCAGTAGCGGCCCGTCCGAGGCGAGGAGAAGAGGCCATCTCGGCTCTGCCGAGTTGAGGAGAGGAAGATTTGGCCCGGTACTGGCTATTTCGGCCTGGACAGCTCCAATGTCGGCCCGGGTTGCTTTCTTTTGCCTTTTCTTTTATCTATTACTGCTTCACTCTCTTTTATCAACACACAGCGCCATCAACTCTGGGGTACCCGGGGTTACATCCCCGACATTAGTCCCCGAGGCTGCGGGGGACTCGCAGAGTCGCGCACAGACTTCCCGAAACAAGGTATCACAGAGTTGATGGCAACATAGACATCGCCGAAACTAGCAAGAACCATCATCAGAAAAATAATTTCAAGCTGCCCGCATGGGCATCACCATATGTCGGTTTTTAGCCATCTTGGGCATTACCGAAGGCGTATGTCGCCAGCACTAGCTGGACCGACATAAGTCTGCATGGGCATATCTCATATGTCTCGGTATCTCGGCCTCTCTAGGCATATCTCATATGTCTCGGAGCATATGTCTGCACGGACATATCTCATATGTCTCGGAGCATATGTCTGCACGGACATATCTCATATGTCTCGGTATCTCGGCCTCTCTGGGCATATCTCATATGTCTCGGTGTCTCGGCCTCTCTGGGCATATCTCATATGTCTCGGTGTCACGGCCTCTCTGGGCATATCTCATATGTCGGTTTTTAGCCACTCTGGGCGTCACCGAACAAATATGCTGGCAGCCTTAGCTGATCCAGCACAAAGCCTGCATGGGCTAAATCTGACATGTTGCCTCCATGGGCACTTGTCAGATTACGAGCTGAGACATCTCTCAACACGTAATACTCAGTGAGATCGGATACCTTTTGACTCATTAAGCCGAGATAATGATGCTATGATACCCTAGTAAGCTCGGATAATTGAAGAACCATGATAATTGAATAAGTCGGTAAAGATAGCATTTAAGAGACGCTCGATGATATGAGATAAATGTCGTGATATTTTGACGAACCGAAATAAACGGCGATTTGAGGTCTGAGGTGATGCTGAGATATAGACTGCATGCCGAAATAAACGGCAATCGGGGATATGAAAGATGCCATGATATGTTGGCAAACCGAATAATACGGCGACCTAAAGAATACCGACAATACCATGATATCCTGGGTGATTCCAGATAACCAATATAACCATGATCTTGAAGATGAATATTGTCTCGGTAAAACCGATGCCACCTTTCAACATTAGTACAGGCATATATGCATACTGAATATTAAACGGGACATCAACTTCATTTAACAGACAAAAACAAGTCTTGCAACGAAACTATGCATGTAGACACAGACTCGGTCTCAACCGAGTCCCCGAGTCACTTTTCTTATCTAGGAGGGATTACAAGCTGACTGCTCGGCCAGTCCCCGGGTCACGACATCTCGTTCCCGGGAAAATAAATAAGCAAGGTACGAAGGGGCAGTCCCCGAGTAATTTTCAAGATTAACTACTTGCGCGCGGTATAAAACCACATACTGTAAATACTCACCTTGCATCGTCAGTGCAGACTGGATGGAGGCGTACAAGCGGGTCCAGGCTAGACCTTCAAACAGGTGAGATGCTAGACACAGATATGCTGAATACCATTGAGTCGGATGCGCTTGGTCCAGCAGACCAAATAGCGCAGGCGACGAAAGAAACCTGCAGGGTAGAACCGGGCATGTCTCACTCGGCCAACTAAACGGAGCCGAGATATCATCTTTTTACCTCGGTCAGAGGCATTTTTTAACACCGGCCAGCGTATTTTCTATGCCAGCCCGACTCATTCTGACCGAGTCATTTTCTTTTTCTGATCCGGCATCCCCGTGTCGGCCACTCTTTCTCTATTCCTCTCTTTTTCTTTTCTTTCTCTTTTTTCTCTAGACCCAACCGACACGGGCCATGTGCCGGTGCTGCACTCAGCCCACCGCCACACTTCTCCCCTTATTTCTCTTTTTCTTTTTCTTCTTTTCTCATTTTTCTTTTTTCCTCTCTTTCTTCCTTATCCTCTCATCTCCTTTGCTTCTTCCCGCAGGAGCCATGGTGGAGGAGGCCGGCTGGGGCGCGGGAGACCGGTCGGCGCGAGAGACGGCGATGGGGCGCAGGGCGGCCGAGGCGGAGGGTGAGCCAGCCGTGGCCGGGGCGGAGCCGGGACGGACGCGGGGCCGGCCGAGGCGGAGGCGGCCAGCACGGGGCGGAGATGGAGCGGGCCATGGCGAGGTCGATGCGGAGCCGGCCGGCCATGGCAGGCAGAAGGCGGAGGGCGGCGAGCCCGGGGGAGCCGGGGCGGAGGAGCCAGAGGCGCGACCGGGGGCGGAGTTGCCGGCACGGGCGCGGGGGAGCGCGGGCGCGCCGGGCACGGATGCGCTCGTGCGGACGCGCGGACCGGCGCAGTGTAGCCTGAGCGGTGGCAGAGGAGCTCGAACGGGGACGGACCGAGGGAGGAGTCCGGGGCAGTGGACGGACGCGGGAGGAGGCTGCCGCCGGGAGCTCGGGGGAGACGGCCGAGGTCGAGCGCGAGGTTGGAAACAGCCAGGTGAAGGAGGAGCGGGCGGTTGACTCGGGGCTGCCGAGGCTGAGAGAATCTCGGCCCACTCCGAGGTAAAATAGAAGTCGGCCTGCTCCGAGGCAAAAAGACTCGGGCTGCCGAGATAAAAATACTTAGACCAGCCGAGGTATAATTGACTCGGCCCAGCAGATGGATATGTCGGTCTGGGCTCTATTTAACTCGGTTTGGGCTGTGTATATGTCGGATCTGGCCCACATAACTCGGAATTGACTAACATATGTCGGATCTCAGCCTTATCTCGGATTTTCCAAACTCAACTCGGATTTTCCAAGCCTGTCTCGGATTTCCAGGATACCTCGGATGAACAGTGTCGCCAGGACACGGATATGTCGGTTTTACAGGATATGTCGGTTTTGGCTATTCCTATGTCGGTTTTGGCTAAGTCAACCCGGGTGACGCCGGACTCGAGTCCCCGAGTTAACCAAAAATGCCCCGTCCGAATTTATTCCAGCAAGCGCCACTACCAGCCTCACAGTGGGCGCCAACTGTCGTCGTATGAAATAACAGATGCCTAGGGGTAGGCTTAAGTTTGGGGCCGATGGACGCTAGAGGATTCGGGGAGGGATAGCGCGCTGAAGAGCGCACACGGAAGAACAGATCAACACGGGGATTTACCCTGCTTCGGGCTCTCACGAGAGATAAAACCCCTACTGCAGCATCTAGCCTATTTGGTGTATTCTCCTCTCAGTATATGATCGATACAAGTGCTCCTCGAGCTGTGTGGAGCGGGTCATGGAGACGTGCTCAAGGAAGAAGAAGCAGGCTACGGGGGAAGAATGAGCCCGTGGGCGGCCGTCCAGAGCTCTCCCCCTGGTGCCCTTTATATAGGGAGAGCCCAGGGGACAAGGTAAACTGTACACGACATGACTACTGGGGTCTTGTCGCACTGTAGATGCGTCACGGAGGCGTACTGTCGTCACATCATAGGCACTGTGCATGCATCATGGGGATGGGGCCTGCACGTCGTGTCTGTCCTCCGCCTTGTCTTCTAGCACCTGTCTCCTGGATCTTGGCATAGCATCTGTACTTGTCGAGGAAGCTGGATGCAGGTGGTGTGGACATGTCGGGGAAGAAGCAGCACGCCGAGGTGTCGAGGTAGCGCCTGGAGATACTGGTCGAGGGAGCTGGACGTAGTCTCGGGCGATGGAGGCGTGTCGGTCGATGCAGCGATCCTGGTTACCTCGGATGAATAGACGATGCGCAGGTGGAGTATCGGGGCCTCCTGCCCCGATCCGGAACCTGTCTGGCGTCTCGGCGTGACGTTGATCGAAGGAACACTCCCGGCTGGGAGCGATCTGGTCTTGCCTACGATGGCCTAACGAGCTAGGTGCGAATGCCATCCCTGCCGAGGCTGGCGACGGCGGCCTGCCGAGGTGTGGCATCTCGGCCCACCGAGGCTGGGCGTCTTGGCCCGAACCGAGGTGAGGAGAAGCTGGTCCAGCCGAGGTGAGGAGAAGATGGAGGCCTGCTCCGAGGTAAGGGTCTCGGCCTGCTCCGCTCCGGGATATCGGCCTGCTCCGGGATAACGGCCTGCCCGAGGCGAGCTGGCCTCGGCCCATCCGAGGTGTGGCCAACTCGGCCTGCCCAGTAGCGGCCCGTCCGAGGCGAGGAGAAGAGGCCATCTCGGCTCTGCCGAGTTGAGGAGAGGAAGATTCGGCCCGGTACTGGCTATTTCGGCCTGGACAGCTCCAATGTCGGCCCGGGTTGCTTTCTTTTGCCTTTTCTTTTATCTATTACTGCTTCACTCTCTTTTATCAACACACAGCGCCATCAACTCTGGGGTACCCGGGGTTACATCTCCGACAGTACGTGTTACCACTGACGAAATAGCGCTGACGTGCGCCCGCCCGTCAGCAGTAGCCAAAATGCGTGCGTCAGTGGTAGGCTTTTCCCTACTAGTGCCTGCGCCCGTCGCCCGTGCGTCGCGCCACCGCCTGCCGTCTTGCGCCACCGCCCCCGTGCGGCCGCGCGCCTACGCCACCGGCCTGCGCTGTCCTGCCCCTGTGGCCTGTGCTGCCCGGCGGGTGCCATCCGAAATCTCAGTACCCAATCTCAAAAAAAAAAAACATCTAAAAAAAACATCACGTTACCCTACTACGAGCACGCCACCATATAAACAACAGTTTACATCTCGTTACTTCTACTAGTATCTGTAATAAATATTGAACATGTGGCTGATCAATTTGGATTACCATAAGTTATCATCCTGACAACTTAATGTTTTTTAAACCCGTTGAGTTTGTTCAAACACTACTAAATTTAATATGCAAATATGAGTTGGTTCAACACTACGAACTTTAATGAGTATGTAATCTTACAACTATCATTGTTACTCCCTCCGTGATCCTCGTAACCATGTTCAGGAAGAAAGCAAGAAAGAAGTAAGTCTATTCCTTGGTCTGAAGCAGGTTGTTTTCGTTTAGAAATACAACCGATCATATTGGCAAAGAAGCTTAAAGTAAAGTACTTCAGCGATAAGCCAAATGAATGCAAGTGATTAAATAACAACTTCCTAAAAGGAAAGCAAGCAAGAAAGAAAAGAAGAGTGATGATTCCCAGGTAGGAAGCAACACTCGATCATCGAAAGCAAGAGATGTGATTCCTTTGATGATAATTGATTGGGGTTAAACTCTTGCATGCATTGGAGAAGGCAATCAACCACTAATTGAGATGGAATTAGATACAATTATGCCTAGGAGGTGGGGAATTATGGGACAAATCGTTTTTGAGACTATGCCATACGAACTAGGACGAAGGGAGTACACATAATGAGGTTATTAGGAAATTAAGGAAAAAAATAACTCAACTCTTTCTTTGCTCAGTTATACGATGTGATTACTTCTAACCAATTTTCACGTGCATGTGTTTTGTAAAAGCATTCAATTTTTACTGCACCATAGGACATTTATAATTTAAAAGGTAAAAGTCAAAGCATTTATATCTAGCATGCAGTGATGATTAAGGCAAAAACCTTTACGTGCTTCAGTTGCACTGTAAGTGTAAGATACCGTCGAGTACAACAGTGGAGACATTTTGTACCCGGGCACCAGTGATGCCTCCCGTTTAAAAAAATCAAAAATTCTATTTACATGTTTTAAAAAATTCTGAAAAAAAATCCGAGTGTAGCCAATGATATATCCCTCTAACGTGAAAAATATCAAATTCAATAACTTTGTATTTTGAGCTACAGAAAAATGATAAATTTGTAGATCTGACTATGTATATTTTCAAATCTCTAAATTTTACCAGATTTGTTTTTTTTGTGTAGCCCATAATATAAAGTATTTCAAGCTGAAAATTAGCACGTTTGTGGGATGCACCATTGGCAACATCATAAAAAAAAATTCAGATTTTTTAAACTCACAAATATGATTTTCAAAAAATTTAAACAGGAGGGATCACTGGTGCCCGGGTGCAAAAAGGACTTTCCGTGAGTACAAGAGCTTTAATGTGAGAGTAGTGAATTACAACACATTGACTCTCGCGCCAATATTAATCTGCATGCGAAAAAATAAACACCGCAGCACCCGTTGGCCCTATCCAAAGCCGGCATGCCGATGCCGGCTTCTCCCACCCGACCTTGACTCCTGGAGTCGTGAGTGACGAATTGAGTGAATAAAAGGTTTACGACCATGTTGTGCCGGAACGCAAAACCATTTTTATTCCTTCCAGCTTGGAGGGAAATGGTGAGTCGCACTTGGAACAAGTGCAGTTCGTGCTGGTTCCGGTAACTGGAGCGATGTCAAAAACAGCCGAACAGGCCAACGATGGAACGCACAGTTGCTTGGAATGCAATGATGACGATCCCTGTAATGATGGCCAGCAGTAGCACAGTAGAATCCGCTCGTGATTCTCCCTGCAATGATGACGCCCTAGTACGACTATCTAAAGATATAAATGGTGAGACCTCTTGGAGGCTCTTCAGCGATTTGGTCTTTCTGACCGTCCGATCCTCCCCGCAGCGTGCCTCCGCTCCGTCGGATCGCTGCCGGCTCCTGAGATGCGGATGAATAGGAATTTTCAAAGTCGCTAACCGTACCAACCTTATTGCACCCACTCTCGCTGACATCCTACGTGGATCGCAACTGTAGTCCGAGGGCCCGCCAGTCAGCCTCACGCTGCGCGTTTAATCGGTGTGGCGGACGGCCCTGCGCGGTGCAGATTCGCTCTGCGGTGCTCCCATTGGCTGATTTTGTTCATTTACCGTAATGGGTTTTAGGCATGCCCCTCTCGGATAGCTTTCTTTGTACGCGCTTCCTCCCCCTCTCTCTCGCTGACGGTGGGCTCCATCCGGTCCGCGGCCCACATGTCGGTTGCCCTGCTGGTGCGCGTCGCCGTTCTCTCCTGTGCGTGTGTGCTCGCTGCGTATTTTCTACAGTACATCGGGGGCAAGCTGGGTATTTCGCGTGCGTTGCACAGTTCGGCGTGTCAGGGAGAAATCGGGCCCGATTTCTCCGTCCGAGCTGGCATGCCTTCATTGGTTGGCGGGTACGTTGCACAGCTGGGAGTCAGAAGGCCCGTTTTTGCGGCACGCTCGTGGCACGCCGTTATTTGCAAGTGGTTTGTTGCACTGTGCCGGTAGTCAGAAGGCCCGATTGCTCATGTCGCTGGCAGCTCGCCATTGGTTGCGAGTGGTTACCGATGTAATGGAGCTGCCGTGCACACTGTGCTGTTGGGATGGGGTATATAGGTTGCGTTCTGGATCGGGTGGTTACTGCAGCTTTCATTTCCCCCTTTTCTTCTTCCTCCCTGTTCTTGCTCCGCCATGTTTTTCTCGAGCTCTGCCGCCCGTCATTTCTTCCTCGGTGTTCTTCTTGCTCCGTCGGCTGGCTAGCTCCGGTTTGAGTCTGTTGGTTCGCCGGCTCCGCCGTTTATCGTTCTTTTTATCTTCATGTCTTTGTTTTCTCTCAACGAGTTGTCTCGCGGTTGTTACTGTTGGTTTTGCGTTTGTTGTTTTTTGGTTATTTTGTTTGTTCTTTCATGTGCTTTCCGGTTTTCTGCTGTTTTGTTCGATTTGTTTGTTTGTTTTTTTTCTGTTTTGAGAATACTATAGTTAGATTTTTTGGTATTTAATGGGTTTTGTTCTCCATATGTTTATTGTCATGTTGTTTTATGTGTTCCTTTTTTTGTACTGCGTTCCTGGTTTTTTGATTCTTGCCGAGTTTTCCTACAAAGGGTTTCTAATGGTTTTCTATTTATATTTTTACTTGCAGGCCGTGATCTTGCTCGGTTGTCTCGCTTGGTTGGGCGCGCGTTATTCGGCGTGTGCTGTTTGGGCAGGTGTGCTTTCGGTGAGTTTTGACGTTATGTATTTCGTATGTTTAATCGTTTGCTGTTTTCTTCGGTTTCCTTAAGAGCTTTGTTTATTTTGTTTTTCAATATCTTTATTTATGTCGATTTTTTTTTAGATCGACGATCCTGGTGTTTGGGCTTGTTTTCTTGTGTCTAGAATCCTTCCCGTTATTTGTGAGTTGTAACGTTTCGTGATTTTCTATGGTTTTGACCTCGGTTTTTTCAGTGGGTTTATTATGTGTTTTTATTTTTTTTCTTAATCATAGGTGTCGTTGTTTCTGTGTTTTGTTTGTTTGATTTTGCTTATTTTTTGCAGGTTCTTTTATGTGTTGTTGATCGTTGGTTTTTAAGGTACGTCTATTTTTGCTATGTGTCTAATTTTGCTGTATACGTGTATTTTTTCCGTCAAATTGTTTTTTTATTGTCTGATGATTCGTCGAGCGCTTTTTTTTACGTTTTCTTCTGTTTTTTTTCATTTATGGGTTATTTGCTTTTTTGTGGATGTGTACGTTCTTGGTTTTTTTTTTAGTCTGATGACCCTGTATCTTTTTCTTTATCGTTCTTGCTTTTCGATTGTTTTGGGCTTCAATCCTATTTTTTGGGGAGGACAAACTGGCCGACTCCCGGGGAGTGGGTTGCACTGTTGTGATTTTTGTCGGTACTGGTCGACTCCCGGGGAGTCGGCTGCACTGTTGAGTTTTTTGTCGGTATTGGTCGACTCCCGGGGAGTCGGACAGTCCACTCCTGGTACCGGGTACACGAAACCGACAAAAACTGACGGCTGGTCGAAGGAAAAAAAAAACTAAGAAGAAACAATTTGGCAAGACATTTATCCTCGCTGATTTTGTAATTTGGTCGGTTCAATTTTCACGTACTTTCTATTGTTGTTCATTTTATTGATCTTATCTGTTTTCTTCCGTTCAATTCGTTTTTCAACCGGCTGTCAAAGCGTGTTGGAGTTTATCACCCGAGCTAGCCGTCCGTGAGTATCTTTACTTGCTGTAGACTTACTTTCTTTATGTCGTCTTTTCCCGTACGGTAGGGTTGTTTCGTATGTTGCTACAGGTTTGATTGATTACACGGTTTCGGTTGTGATGGTAGGCTGGTCGATTAGTCGTGTTGTTGTTGACTACCTTTGCTTCTCCGTACGTTATGCTGTGTCGTCTGTTATTAGTCTCCATGTGAAGTCCCGGGAGTCGGCAGGCTTGATCATCTCCATGATACATCGAACTGAGCTCCTCCGTCTCACTGCTCGGCTATTCACCCGACTTCAGGGAGTCGGCACCACCTCATTCCTCGGCTACCCCGCCGACTCCAGTGTGACTGAGTCGGCAAGACAACCTGTGAGAAGTCAGTAGCAGCAATGACTTCTACCAAGACACAACCTGAAACAAATTTAAATTTGTGACAATTTTTTTGTGTTCGCGTGTGTTCTGTAGTCGTGCTACTGACTTCTACCAAGACACAACCTGAAACAAATTTAAATTTGTGACAATTTTTTTTTGTTCGCGTGTGTTCTGTAGTCGTGTGTCACGTCGTACCATATTAGTTGGAGTCCATTATGGTGGTTTTGCATTTTTTTTCAACCTTCCCCTTGGTCTTATCCTTTTGGCCTCATGGGTTGTCAAAATCGATTTGTGCACCCGGTCCCGGGTGTCCACCAGTCGACTCCCCGGTAGTCGATCAGCCGACTCCCCTGGAGTCGACCAGTATTGACAAAAAACCACAATAGTTAGCAATTAATGCAGTCCTCTCATCTCACTAATTCGTCCGGTTGTGGTTTCTTCTCTTAGCTCTGCATTGCATCATTGTATTTTGGATGTTCTCGTACGTTTTTTTATTATAACTACAGTTATCTATGCTATTGTCCAAGGAGTCAATGCTGGTGTGCGCGAATGGTTAACTTGTGCTGTATATTAAATGTAGAGAATACTTGGGTTGTGATTTTGGAATTTATTTGGTTGGTCTTGATAAAAGGATTACTTGGTAATGTGACAAGTTATCTGTGTTTACTTCTGTATACTAAGTCTGGGCGTTTATGATTTGGGGTTGTACATCCGGTTTTTCTTAACTGTTTCAGACATAGTCGGTTTTATTCTGTGTCGCTCTGGCTGTGACTACTTATTTTTCCTTGTGCGTGTGTTTTTTTTTTTTTTTTGAAGTCCAACCTGCTGCTATTGTATGCTATCTTCTGAACGTACTGATTTTTTGGGTGAAATGCTATATCTTCTTTTGTTGGGTCGACTACAGAGTGGTGTCTTACTACAGAGGTTCTTATGTTTGGTGTTGTCGCGGTTTGTAGAGCCGGTTAGCGTGCATTACCCGTCGACTTATTTAGCTTTGCGCTTCGTGTTTATACTCTGTTTTTATTGTCCTGCCGCTCTGGTTAGTATGTTTGTTGTATTCTGTGTGTATTTGACGTTTGTTTGATCGTATTGTATGCCAGATTTGTTATTATTTTTATATATTCATTAATTATTTTGGAATTGTTTTTTTCCTTAGATGGTGATCAGTCCCTTGAGCGAGCTTAACCCGGCGAGTCGGAACTGGACAGTTCAGGTTTATGTGTCTCGCCTATGGCTTCACCGTGGAGCATCAGATGATGGTCCTATAAAGCACATTGGTATCGTCTTCCAGGACAAAGAGGTGGTTGTTTGTTTATTGGTTTTGTTCTGTTATTTTGTATATAGATTTGTCACTTATGTGTAATTTTTATTGTTAGGGGAATCATATGTATGGAGAGGTCTCGCCTACCTTGGTTGTCCGGTTCCAGGATCGCTTTGAAGAGGGTTCGGTCTTTGAGATGGATAGGTTCCTGGTCGGTGCAAGGAAAAATAGTTATAGGGTCGTGGAGGGCAAGTATATTATCAAGTTTTGCAGATATACAAATCTTCGATGGCTGCCTGATACTATCATGGACTATCCCCTTTGTACTTACGCCTTGACTCCAATTGATTGTCTGCCGAGTCCAACTGCTTTGCCTGATAGCTTCACAGGTTTGTTTGGTTGTTTTATTTGTTTTTGTCTTATGTATTCCGTTTATCTTTTTCATGTACATGTATTGTTTTTTGTATTGATATTTTTTTTATAGATGTCATAGGTATTATTACTGGCGTTTCTCCGCCGACTCAGTACCATAGTGCTAGCCGTGCTATGCCGTCTACGAAAAGGATTATCTATGTGAGTGATGTTAGGTACTTTTGTGTTCGTTTTACAGTTTGTCGTTTAGTTTAGTTTTTCAAGATAACTGTTTCCTTTATTGATTTGTTGCTGGCTTATTTGTTGTTTGCAGCGGCCATCAGATTAGTGTTATTCTTTGGGGGGAACGAGCCACCGCTTTTGATGGGCAGAGTGTACTCGAAATGGCCGAAAAGGAACCTGTTGTCGTCATCTTTGTTGGGACTTTAGTTAAACCTTTTGAAGGTTTTGTGGAAGGAGATTTATGTTTGAACTACATATAGTTTGTACTCGTCGTTTTAAGACAAATTTTCAATTATTTTTTTTGGTTGTAGGTCGGTGGGGCTTGAGTGGTAGCCCCCCTTGTCGTTGGTACATCAATGAAGATCTGCCTGAGATCAATGAATTACATTCTAAGTATGTCTCCGGGGGATTGTTTCGTTGGTTTTTCGGTTGTTAGTGATCGACTATCTTATAAGATTTTTTGTTTTGTAGGTTGAAGGATAAGATTCCTGTGGTGCAGAGTATTGCCCTTCCTGGTCAGACTCCAGAGGAAATAAGTGCCCAGGTTCATCTAGAGAATAAGACTGTTAAGGAGCTGGTTGATTTAAATATTTGGGATCACTCGGTTTGTACCTTTACCGTGTCTTCCATTAGTTTTGTTTGGTTTATTTTGCCTAACTTGCTTATACGTTTGTTCTTTTATTATGTAGAAAACCAAGTTTTACTGTACAGTGGACATCAGACGGCTTAGCCCTGGACAACGTTGGTGGTTTTCCGCCTGCACGAGCTGTAACAAGGGTACTGTGCCTTTTGGGGATGCATACAGGTGTCCGGATTCTGAGTGTGATGGCAAGGGTGCGATGCCCAGGTGACTATAATGATTGTGTTTTGGTGTGCGATTTTTTTGGGTATCGATCGACTCCCGGGAGTCGGCTGGTCTGAGCTTCTCTGTCTCACTGGTCAGCGATCCCTTCGACTCGAGCGGATCCAACCACCAGGAGCCGGCACGTCCTCCAACGCTCTTCTTTTGACGCGTTTTGTTTTTTCCAGGTATCAAATTTGTTACATCGGCTGTAATGGTGATGATGAGGTCAAGTTGGTATTCTTTGACCAAGCTGGCAAGGAACTCATCGGTAAGCCGGTCATGACTCTTCTTCGTTCTAGGGTTCCTTTGGGCTTAATGCTGGAGGAGGTTGTTCAGTTTGGAAGGACTGATCAATCGATTCCAAAAGAACTCTCCGCCGTTTTGACCAAGAAATATCGCCTTGTCGTTTCTGTGAACCGGACTCGGAAAAGCCGTCTTATCAAGTTCATAGGATAGATTTTAGCTATGGAAGCCGGTCTCACGCTCCAGCTATCCGTCGTAATACGGGCCTAGCATTGGCTTCATCTAGCAATTCGAGTGGTAGTGTGTTGAGCTCCCTTGGTAAAAATTTAGCTGGAGAGGTTGAAGCCGATACGGTTGTTTCCGACGATGTGACTACTGATCATGTTGATGTTCCGTCCTCTGCTGGCGAGGGTTCCTCCGCCGTTAGTTCGTGTAGCATTCTTATTTTGTTTTATATTGCTGTCGTCTCTTTTCGATTATTTATCTCATGCTTTGTAAATAGGTTGTTTATGAGGATGATCACATGGCTACACCACCGTCGGTTGTGGATGATCCTTTGGCTACACCACCCTCGGTTGTGAAGCCCTCTTCTGGATTGAAAACTTCGGCGGCTGGGTAGGTTGTCTCGGTTTTGATCTGACAAATATTTATTTTTTATACATTTGTGGGATTTGTTCGACGTATTCTAAGCGTTTTCCCCTGTTTGGTGTAGCGATGGAAACAATAATAAAGTTTCAGTTGTTAAGAAGGTTCTGTCGTTTCAGGAGGAGGTCGTAGAGCCGGCTCCACAGATCACGACTGACAAGGTGATTGTTTCTAATGGATTAATGGATAATCAATGCGTCTTTACGCTTGGTGATTACGGTTTTGGGAATGCAATATAGATGGACAAGGTCAGTCCTGCCGACTCCCGGGGAGTCAACCAGTACCGACAAAAAATCTATCCACACTCTAATTCATGTACGGATTAAGACCAGTCGACTCGCCGAGAGTCGGGTTTCTGTCGGTAGTGGTTGACTCCCGGGGAGTCGGCTGGTTGACTCCCGGTAGACGGCTCCGTCTTAGTGCACCAGTTGATCACGTCGACTCCCTGGAGTCGGCGAATCGGGAGGGAATAACACCATCGGCTGCCTTCCGTCAATTGTACGGTTTTGGGAATGCGATATAGTTGAACACGATGGAAAAAAAGCCTGCGTACATATGGCAAACTGTGTACTGAATTAATGTTTATCTTTTTTGCCAGGCTGTATTGGCTGCCGTCCAAGATCCGGATGTTCCGCCTGTTCCTCCGTCCTTGTCCGAAAGAAGGTTCGTTCTTATTGTCATGGATGGATTTGTGATTGCGCTGGGCTGTGTACGATGGGTTCTTCATGATATCTTAATTGGCTGTGTTTAATTGAGGTCTCTGCGTATTGTCTACAGGACCAGGGCGCAGAAAGGACATCAAAACCAGACGAAGAGGAAAAGGAACTAGACCAGGGTGATGATAGTGATTTTCTATTTGTCGCGTGCTATGTATTTGGTGTGTAATTACGCGCGGATTTGTGTTGTAACGGTTAATCCGTGGATCCATCAATTTCTTCATGTTCAACGACTTGCTCTCTATGATATCAGTGTTTATTTCTACTGAATTGCCATGGTAACGCAGTTTATGCCGACTCCATGGAGTCGGATTGATCCACGTGCATTAAGACGGACGAGGGCAGTGCTGCCGACTCGAGGGACTCGACGGCGGCGGGTGTGTAGTCAAATTATTAATAAGACAAAAAGGTGGGGAGCTAGGAGTATTCGAGGAATTAGATATGTTCATAGGCGATTATGTCTATCTTTTTACACTCGAAGGTGCGTTAGGGAAGGTGCAGGAATTAATATGGAGAGGAATGCAGGCCACGCTGAGTACTGTAGGTAGGTTACTGGTCGGGTCCAGAGAGTAGGCAGGACTGACGTTTATTTACCGGTTCAGTCCCGGGAGTCGACAGCACTGACGTTCTCCGTCTCACTGCTTAGCGGTCTCGCCGACTCCCTCTTTTTTGTGTATGTTCTTTTGGGCAAATATATTGGTTTGTTACCGTGCAATGTACCTAACGACGCGCGAGGCACCAAACGTCTTCCTTTCGAAGCTTTCCATTTCTTAAGCTGCACGTGAATTAGAGTGTAGGTAGACTATTGTGGGTTTTGTCGGTACTGGTCGACTCCCGTGGGATCGGGTGGTCGACTACCGGTAAGTCGATTGGTTGACTCCCGGTGAGTCGTCTGGTCGACTCCCGGGGAGTCGGTTGGTCGACTCCCCGGGGAGTCGGGTGGTCAACCTCCCGGGGAGTTGGCAGATCGGCTCCCCGGGGGAGTCAGATGATCGACTCACCGGGGACTCGGCAGGTCGGCTCCCCGGGGAGTCGGATGGTCGACTCCCCGGGGAGTCGGATGGTTTGACCTTGTCCATCTATCAGAGAGCAAATAAAAAAGACGCTCGCGTCTGAAATTATCCTGTGTAAGAAAACGGCCTGCAGCAAAAAGAGGCAGCCAACTCGGACGGCCAGGCTGTTTTGTTTACGGAAAAGTTTTAGCTTCCGGATTTTGTCGTGCAGCTGGTCACGCCGAGTACATCACGCAGGTGTATTAAGAGGGAGAAGCCCATGTCAATCGAGCCGAAAGCAATCACGTGACAGCACAGGTTTATAGTACCGCCATGTGTCCCTCAAGTCAATCCTCGGATTATTCTGAGCTTGGTTTTATGTTTATATACATGGATTGGGTAAGTGAATGTCAATGGAGAACGAGATGCGACGACGCCCGTTAACCGATCAAGGAAAATAACCAAGGATAAATCATGGCCCGAAGAGAGGAGTCGGCATGTAAACGGAGGAATAGTCCTGGACTATGAGTGCGTGTAGCAAAGATCAGACGGAGAATATTATTCCGTCCGAGTTCAGGGAGTCGGCCGGATCGACGAGCACTCAGCCGGAGAAGGTCAATTCGTACGTGGGTCAGCCAACTTCATGTGTCGTCTTTTCAATACGCCGGCTGTACTACAGGGTCAAGACTTTCTCTCTTCATTAATTGCTATGTGCATTACCGAGAGTGTGCATTGGCAGTTGGACATTTAATATTGTTTACGTTGTTTACTTTGGGGTTGAAACGGACAAGATAGTGGAGGCGGCAATATTAGTGGAGAATGTTGTGTTTGGTTTTTTTTGTACTTCAGTATGTTGCCGTGTCATTTGTACTTTCTGCCGTTGTTGAGGAAGTCCTACGTTTACCTGTACTTTACCAAACAAGGAGAGATGGATGTTATATAATGACGCAACTACGCAAGAGGACCTCGGTCTTTGTGTTCTTTTCTATTGTTATTATCAAGTGGCAATATTTTTGTCGATACTGGTCGACTCCCGGGAGTCGGCTGCACTGTTGTGATTTTTGTCGGTACTGGTCGACTCCCGGGGAGTCGGACAGTCCACTCCCGGTACCGGGTACACGAAACATCCGATGCGATTTTGACAACCCATGAGGCCAAAAAGTTGGAGAGATGCTTTAATACTGCAGGCTATGTATTTAATTATTTTCTTCCCTTAACGTTTTGACGGTTACACAGCTGTTCAGCCCTGCCATACTACAGTTGTGTTTTGCTCGGTGCGTCGTTGTGCCATACTGCCATACCGTTAGTTTCAGGAAAATTAACCATGGAGTGTGCGTTGGAGATTTTCCAGGCTAACGACCATCAACATGCTCGCGAGCAATGTGAAGAAATCGGAACTATCGAGCATTCTCATATGGTAACTCTATATGAGTTTCTTTCTTTGTTTGGATTTGTCTTGATCGTGAAATTAGGCTCGTATTTTTCTAACTGTGTGGAACTAATTATTATGAAAATATTTTTTGTAGCTTCGTATCGTGTCACGTTCGACCGGATTGGTTCTAGAAGAAAATTCTTTAGCTGATGAGGTCAAGCGTGTTGTGATTTTGCAAGAAAAGTTGAAGGACGCTCGATTCAAGGCGGAAGCGAACAGGGCTAAGATCATGGACATTGAGAATCGGCTTAACAAATCGGTTTCAAGTGCTGATATGGCCAACAAATTCAGTGAAATCCAACGTAGACACGATAGAAAAAACAAACGTATTAATGGGGCCTGTGACACATTAACGAAGAAAACTCGTGTGCTTAAGAGAAATAATATCATCTTGGTACGTGATCTCATTGACTGCAGAAAGGAGCATGATTATTTGTCACGTGTATGTGTTGATCGCAAGAATATAATGGAAGTGCAAACCGAGGGGGTAACTCGATCAGTTCAAACATTGGTTAATTTAGTCGATTCGTGCACTCGAGATTGTTTAGGTTTGTTCTAGCTGGACTTTGGTTTTTTTATGAGATGTGATCATCATGTGTTTTGTATGGTTGTTGATTACTTTTATTATTAACACAGGCTCCGATGATGTTTCATTGGGATTGTGTCCGGAGGATCGTTTAAAGTGGATATGTCACGCGATGAAGAAGTTGAAGATAGCAGCTGTTGAAATGCTCAAATGTCTAATTCCATCGAAAGACGTTCCAACCGACTTGTATGACCTGGTCAGAACGCTATGCCGAGCTTCGGTAATCATGAAAGAATCGAAGCAGTTTGCCGCTCGGCAAGGAGCTTGTGTCGCTTGGACGCTTGTGAGGTCTCATCATCCTAGCTTGGACATCGGTGCCGCCTCGAAGGGACTGCCGCATAAGCACTCTGACGGACGGCTGTTTACAGACTTAGATCGTGAGGCTATCATAGCGTATGTTCGTAGCTACGCGACGAGTTTTGGAAGCTTGTCAAATCAAATGTAAGGATATATGTTCTTCTACTAAAACGTAGTTGTGTAGAGTGCCATGTAAATCTTTCGGCTTTATACTTTTATTGATAAAGATGTCATGTGTTGCGATGTCGTGCTTAGAATGTCTTGATTTGTCCGGTACTGCCAAATAAACGGACCCTTTATGCCTGCTTCAGGTGCTTTAAGATGGAACCTGGAGTCGGCGGGGTCGGGTGGTGCATTAACACGGGACCTGGAGTAGGCGTTGTCGGGTTGTGCACTAAGACGGATACCTTCAGTCGGTGTTGTCGTGTTCTGCACTAAGACGGAAATCTGGAGTCGGCGTTATTGGGTTATGCTGTAAGACGGATACCTGGAGTCGGGGCTGTCGTGTTGTGCATAAAGACGGAAATCTGGAGACGGCGTTGTCGGGTTGTGCACTAAGACGGATACCTGGAGTTCGTGTTGTCGTGTTGTGCATAAGATGGTATTCTGGAGTCGGCGGGGTGCACAGAGAACGTATCTTTAATCGACGGATCTTTCAGACGATATGTTAATATGGTTGACTCCCTAGGGCGGGAAGCCTCGCTACATCTACGATGTGAAGCTTCTTCTGAATGTTCCAAAAGTGCAAGGACTACGTTGATTCGCTGGAGTTGGCGGGATCGCCGACCAGTAAGACGGAGAAGGTCATTCCTGCCGACTCTCGGGACTCGGCCAGTACCAAGTTGGTTCACTTTTCGTGGGGGCCGTGTTGTTGTTGGTCATTCCGGTTGATATTTCCACGAGTTATCTTCGATTTATGTAAGTTGTGTTCGTCGTTGCTTTCAGGATGCTTATTTCTCTCTTTTTATCCTTTGTATGTCGTTGTTTTATAGATCGGGTTGTTGTAAACGTTAAATTTGTCGTTCATGGAGTATGCTGATCTGCAAGACGTTGTCCCAGCGGCTGAAAATCGGATCGTTTGTGTACGCGTTTCGCGGCTCTGGTATCATCGCGGTGGTACGGTACTGGTCCTATCAAGAGTATCCACATGGTTCTAATAGATAAGAAGGTTTTTTTTTTATTCCAATTATATATAAGTAAACGACTGACAATTATTTGCTTTAGTTATTTATTTTTTGTCTTTTGGAGTAGATGGGTCGCATGTATGCCATAGTGCCGTATCGTTTTATCCAGAACTTTGTCGATGTTCTGCATGAAAGGAATGTCTACGAGATTACCAACTTCCTTCTTGTGCTGCCAAGACTAATTCTCAGACCGGTAGAAGCAAAGTTTACTATGATTATTACTGTTTTCACCGTCGTCAAACAAATGGATGGAAATTTTGATGATTTCCCTTTTTGGGAGTATTGCCTTACATCGTTCGCTGATTTGCCTGTGCCAAATGAGAGTCCTAATCGTTTAGTCGGTATGTTTTTTAACGTTGTTGTTGAGTTGGTCTTTATTTTTAGTCAAAGGAGCTAAAAGCCTTTCTTTGTTGGCCAGATGTGATCGGTCAGATTTCAGCAATCTCTGATGTAGCCTTATTTAAGTTTCCTGGAAGAATTCATCAAATAGCGAAAAGAGATGTGCTTCTATCTGATGCAAAGTTTGTTACGGGCGTTTCCCTTTGTTTTGTTTCCATGTACAGACGTTTCCTTTGTTCGTACATTGACAGTTAGAATTATCGCAGTGGTCAGCAGGTTAAAGTTTGTCTCTGGGGTGAGGCTGCGTTACGGTTTAATGGTAACACTTTGAGGTTTCTTGGTCAGACCGAAGCAGCTGTGGCTATTTTTGTTGGCACCACTGTTCGTGAATATTCCGGTAATTTCTTACGTGTTCTTTTTTCGTGAACCCGTATTTTCCTTTGATTAAAGAATTTCATGTTGGTTTTGTTTGTAGGCCGAAGGGGATTAGCTGGCGGAGAAGCCTGTAAATGGTACATCAATGTAGACATCGCTGAAATTAGTGTCTTTCGTGCTAGGTCTGCTATTTTGCCCGTGATTGTTGGTTATTGGCTGGTATATTACGTCGGCTAATATTTTTAGCCTTTCCCAGCGTGTATGATCGGTCCAGGCCAATCGTAGACTCTGTGGTAGTCGTCCCTACAAATCTACGTCGTCAGGTAGGTGACTTTCCAAGGAAATCTGTTGCTGAGCTGATCAACTTTAATCTTTTTGAAAACGAGGTACGTTTTGATAACTCTTCTGGCTCGTCGTTTCGTGTCCATTGCCGGCTTCAATAATTTAGTTACTTCGGTTCCTGTTATAGGAAGCTCGGTATCGTTGTACTGTTCGCGTCGTAGGTTTCACCCCTTGTCACGAGTGGTTTAAACTGATATGTAGAACTTGTGGATTGCTTATTACGTCCAAAACCTCTTTACCTCAACATGTTGACTTTGTGTGCAATCTATCTGTCTGCGCGAGGGAAGAGGTGTTTCTCAGGTTTGCTCGCTTTTGACACCGTTATCATTTTCATTGTCATGTACACCGATTGCTCAGGTGATCTGGTTTGCCGTTCGCCTGTAGATACGAGATTGCTCTTATAGCTTCGGATGGTCCTGATGAGGCTGAATTTATTCTTCAAGGAGATAAGGGCGAACAACTCATTGGTATGCCGCTGTTGCGAGTCATTGGAAAAGGTTTTCCCTGTAGCGATAGGACACCTCCAGAATTTATAGCTGTGATCTTGAAGAGGTACAGCTTTATAGTGTCTGTTTGCGAGCGTAGTTTTATTACAGATCGGTCGTCCTTTACGGTTACTGCGATCGAGTCTGGACATGTTCTTCCCCAGCAGTATCCATAGTCGGATATTCTATCATGTCTCTTTGTAATGTTGAGATCTGTCTGAAATTTCATGTGTTGTTTGCATATACATTTGTTTCGTACGAATCACGGTTGTTTTGTCAGTGTATCCAAACTGTTTAGTGTTTCTCTGGAGAGCCGGCGGTTCCCCGGGGAGCCGGCTCTGTATTTGTGTCTAATGTACTATCTATAGTTGTCTAAATATGTGGTCGGTTGCTCTCTGTGTATGGAAAGCCGGCTAAAGTCGGTTTGCGTGGTCTTATTCCATTTGTCTATGGGCACGTATGTGTCATTATTGCGCTTGTCATTTAACGTCAGGGAGGTGCTTGGATACGGCTGGGCCATATAGAGTTAGAAGCCGGCGATCATTGAATATTCGCATTCGTAGCCTGGATTCGCTCAAGTCGGCGGGATGCTCCAGCACTAACGCGTGGATTTCGACGCGTGGAGTTGGGCACGGGGAGTCGGCCGCGTGGAGTCGGACGAAGAGCCGTCTGAAGGACGCCGACTCCATCTTCTTCCGGAGCTGGACGGCGACCTGCAACAAATCAGCAGAAAAGAAACCACAAGCAAATAAGAAAATCCGAAAAGGAAAAATAGCTGCTTTGTGGACTTTTCTAGCTAGAAGTGTCGAAGGATGACGACTCCTGAGTACTTTCCGCGGGTTAGTTCTCCATTCTTCTAATTGTTCGTCTACACAGCTGATCCTTTAGCGTCTATGTGATTGGGATGTGTTTATTTTTTCGCCTACTTAAAGTTAGATTATGTTGGTTTTGATATCCTCCATCTTTGTTTATTCTAACTTGCTTTATTTCACCTCAGGCGAAGATCCCTGTTGTTCGGGTTGTTATAACGAGACAATATATTTTACAGCGAGCCTTGGAGACTCTTGGAGTTAGTAAGTGTGATATTACAACATTTGATTTTGGAATAGATGAGATTATTGCTATGATCACCATCGACGTTCCACTGCACGGGGATGTATTTCGGATCCAGCCTAGAAATTTCTATGGAGAACCATCCAAAGGTAGACACGAAGAGATTGAGTCGGCTCATGCTGCTGCCTTGATTTACTTACAGAATGCGGATATAGTGTTTGTCGATGATGCTAATCTGCAAGAGCTGCTGCAGGCTACCTTCTGGGCGGAAGCGTTTGAGCTGTGATGTATCTCTCAAAAAGCAGAAATTTATGTCCTGTTGGATTCTCCTTTAAAGAACCTTGACGTAATCGGCGATACCGTACTTTCGGATGACATATCCGACGAAATGCGTCCAACGCCTCCAGATGATACCGTTGTGGTCGAGGTAATGTACGAATGTATGATTAGTTCGTCGGATTTTCCCTTCATGTGTTTACCTGCGTTTAATGTGCTGCGTATGTGTTTGTTTTGTCAGGGATCATCTATCGGACATTTGGCAGATGGATATCCAGTTGTATCGCGTGGTCTGACTGAGAGGTAATATTCACCTTTGGTGGTTTTCTTAGATTGTTCGCTGTTATTTTTTTCAGTACTTTCCTGCTAAAATGTTTTCATTTGTTGTTGCAGGTAGGGATGACAAGTATATCCTTGGTTCTTCTATCCGCCGAGCCTTATTTCCCGATCGTGGATCGTCGTGTAACGGTTAACACGGTGTTTAGCTCATGGCTTGCTCATTTGGTGGGAGGATTCATATTTTAACTTTCGTTATATGCTTCGGCTTTTCATGTATATTGTGAAATCATGGATCGTTACGTTTTTAATTTCGTCTTTACATATATTGTAAGAACTTTTTTATTTAATTCCGTTGGAAGAATTATGGACAAGACGGCTGATGTTTTGATTAATGTTCTTCCGAGCTTATTTTGTGTCTATCATTTTTCTAATTTAGTCCTCGACCTTACATGTGGATCTATTTTTTGTAACCGCAAATTATTAGCATTGTGTATGATGCGTCGTCAAAAAAGGGCTCGGGGGTCGTGCGCCAAGGCGCACCCCTAAATCTAGTTATACTCCCTCCGTCCTAAAATAAGTGTCTCAAGTTTGCACAAAAGTGGATGTATCTATACATGTTTCATGTCTAGATACATCAACTTTTTGACAAATCTAAGACACTTATTTTTTGTATAGAACCGCATCCAGTCCCTCAGCACGCAGCAGCAGCTTCTCGCTAAATCAGTCCCCCTTTCCACGACATTATCCTCTACCTTTGGCTACTTCCTCTCTTCTTCCACCACCGCGTAGTCTAAACCCCCATTGCTCCGGCTCACAGCCCGTGTCCCACGGCGATGGCGTCTATCCAGGACGTGACCAACGGCTGCTCCAAGATCCTGGCGGTGCTCCTGTACTACCTGGGCGGCAGCCCCGCCGTTGACGAGGCGGCCACTCTCCTCATCGTCGTCATTTCGATTGCCTGCGTCGCCGGCCACGTCGTCGCGCACTTCGCCCACGTCGTCCTCGCCTACCTCCACCCTGCCGGCTCGGCGCCGGCAATGTCATTTGCGGATCTGGGGCGGTTCGTCGTCCTGCTCTTCACGCTCGTCTCCCTGTGGCTGCTCGCCATCGCCGTGATGTTGGCCTTCTTCCTCAGCACGAGGCATTTGGCCGGGGTTCAGCTGGAACGTGCTCACCTAAATTTCTAGCTCAATCCCCCCTCAAAGCCAGGCATACGGGGAGTACTAATATGATTGATAACTTAAGTGAATGTAGCACGTAGACGTAGTAGTTGGGTAGTAGAGTAGAGGTAGCAAGTGGCGCAATGGGAGTCCGTCCAAATCCGGTCGGTGGTCGGCGGCGCAGCAGCAGAAAGGAGTCTTCCCGAGTGCGACTTCGCGTGGCGCCGTCGAGATTCCGTCACTGTCCTTGGATAGGTTCAGCTCAATGGAGCAACCGGAAGATCAACGACATCTGGACCGCTGGCCGTTGAGTTCTCCAACAGGCCATTTTCCAACGAGGCCGTGGGCAACTCCGGCCGGCTAGCTAGATGCCTAGATGTCGTCCCCCATTACTAGGAGTTAGTCAGAGAAGTTTATTGCAATGTAATCTTTTCCTTCTCAACTTTCTACATTTCAAGAACACGCGCGAGCATCGCGTGTTATATATATTAAGATAGGAGAAGGCCAACATTTACAAGATTTTTGATTTCATGCAAGACCTCACCACAAGCGGCAAGGCCTCGCCCCCACTCACGAACCTAGCCGATTCCTCTCAACTTTCTACATGCTTAGGAGTAATTTTAGTATGTCAAAAGTTGTGCTTTTTCAGTGATTTTTTATTCGGATACAAGATTTGTTTTTAATTTATGGTAAAACGAGTGTGCTTTGGTTGATCCAAAGCTCATACTAGTATGCTTTGTCGTGTAACTAGTGCCAATCATAGTGACGCGGTTTGAGATGTCTCTGCGTCATGCAATAAAGAAACTCGGGACAAACAAGCAAACAGTAGCTCGGAGATTAGAGTACTGTGTCAAAGAGACTTCCATTCAGATCAGGACCACTGTCAAGAGCTCAGTGTGGTGGTTAATAAAAAGCAGTAGTAAATCTAACCAGGGATGTTCTGCTTCCATCATAACAACCAGGAAGTACTACGTACTGTACTTGTGCAGTTATGGTAGTAGGATTAGTCCTTTTTTGTCCGTTCCTATTGTTCATATCTGGAACAACATTTGAGCGAGTGTGTCTCCCACGGTCTCACTCCTCGCTTTATTTTTTAGTTTGACCTGGCTTACGGGCCTGAAAATAATTTATTTCTATGATACGGTCTCACTCCTTCAGCCGTTGGTTTGGCTGATCCAAGTCTGGGATTCTTTGTTGCACAATATGCAAGGAAAGATCACAAAACTGACAAGGTCTCCACTCTTGGTCTGATCCGAGTCGTCAGTGGTGGTCTTACTGCTCAGATGTTATATGAAGGTTTAATGGCGCAATTTCAGTGCAACTGGACATGGAAAGTTGTGGAGAGGGGATCTGACTTCATAGTGCAGTTATGGTAGAGGATGATGGAGTTTCCAAATGTTGAAAAACTGGATAGCCTGGTGGAGTTTGAAGAATTCAAGCTAAAAGGCACTCAGACATAAATTAAAGTGTTGAGAGTAGAGAATGATGTGGTTCCAGAAGCAAGATTACACACAGTGTGGGCTCGGGCTGAAGGAGTGCCAAAAGAAATGAAGCACTATAAAGTGATTTGTGAGGTGGGTTCTCTGATTGGGGCAGCGGAAGATGTGGATATGCAAATCCTGAATGATCTTGGAGCGGTTCGCTTTCAAGTCGATGTCAGGTGTGTTAAAAGCTTCCCAATGGTGAAAGAGTTTGTTATCAAACCGTGGGTATATGAAATCAAATTCTTCATTGAAAAAGTCATTGAAGCTGGGAATATTGATGAATTTCCTAGTTGGAACTTCAATACTCATAGTCAACCAGATGGGAAAGATGAAGAGAAGAAGAAAGATGAAGAAGAACGAGTTGCGAAGAAACAGAAAGCAGAGGAGAAAACCACTCACACTGATGTGGGTAATGGACAAAACTCTGTAAGCGATTTCCCAGTTGTGATTACGTCCAGCCTTGGTATTGTGGTTATGCCTGAGTATGAGAAGGTGATAACGATGAGGAATGATAAGTATGAGAATCTGACACAAGTGAAAAAAGATAAGGTGATGGCTCATCAAGCTCAGAATATTGAGAATACGGAGTTCCTGGAAAGGGAGGCTAGCAAAGAACAGAAGGAAGATGATGATGCGATAATGAATGACAACGAACAGCAGGTAGATGAGGAAAATGATTAGGTGTTGGTGGATTATGAGGACAGTCAAGAACAAGTTTCTCAGAAGCAGGGAGGCAGTGGTGGTGAGGATTTACCCGATTCACAAGATTCCTTTGCTTCCAAGGTAGCAGAACTGACTGGGACGACTAAAGAAGGCAAGAAGAAGAGGGGGAAGAATGTGGACTCCAACATTAAGCCAAGGAGGTGTGATAGGTTCAAACATCAGGAAGATCCAGACATAACTGAGTTGGCGATGCAGAGGGCAGCGATGAAGAATGACATTTCAGGTAAAAACTTGAATCCGTCTTGTCCAACTGTTCTTAACTCTGATAGTAGTTTTTTTTTGGTTCATATTGCTGAGAAACTTGGTATTCATGATGATAAAAATGAGAAAGGTTTAGAAAATTTAGTGGATGTAATTCAAAAATTTGAACATACTAGAAGTGATATCTTTGAGAAAAGCAAAAAGGATAAGCAAATGCAGGAGCCTATTGGCAAGGATCTGTTCACTCAGGTGACAGAGGAAACTGCAGAGATGGCGACTGATGATGAGGATGATGAATGTGGTATTCTTCATACTGATCCTAGTAGGATTCAGTTAAACAAGATGCCAGGTGTAGGTGGAAAGTGGTGCTCCCCAATCTGTTGGGTTGAGCTCTCCAAGAAAAGGGGTATGTTTTGCAAATATTAGGGGTGTGGAACTCCCTAACAAGCAAAAGTTCCTACATGATTTAATTAAATAGGAGGGTGTAAGCTTGATTGGTCTTAGTGAGACCATAAAAAGTAATTTCACTCCTCATTGGTTCCTAAATATTGCTGGTAATAGGAATTTTACTTGGCAATGGATCCCACCGTCGGGCAGGTCAGGTGGCATTCTTTTGGGTGCAGATTTGGATGTCTATGAGGTATTAGAGCATGAGTGTGGAGATCATTTCATCTGAATGTTGCTGGTGGATAAGATATCCAAATTCCAGTGGCAGTTGGTGACGGTTTACGGTCTATGAGGTAAAAGAGGATTTTCTGATATAATTTGCCAATCTGTGCAATAAGCTAACACGAGCATATATGATTGGAGGTGATTTTAATATCATCACGAAAAGCAGTGAAAAAAATAAACCATGTATTCTGCCTAAATGGAGCCATCTGTTCAATTCCATTATAGATTTAAATGGATTAAAGGAACTGAAACTCTTAGGGAGATTGTATACATGGGCCAATAATTTATCGGATCCTACTTATGAAAAACTTGATCGAATTCTTGTTTCTTTTGAGTGGGACCATGCCTTTCCCCTGGCAACAGTAGAAGGTATGAACAGAGACATTTCTGACCATGTACCTTTGTTGTTGTCTTGTGGGGCCCAGGCGCGGACCACCCTTGATTGCGCCTGGGTGGCGTCTAGGGGTTGTGGGGCCCCCTGTAGGTGCCTTCCTGGCTCCGTCTTTGTTTTTTCGTAAAAATAATTCATGTAAATTGGCACCTTATTCCGAGAAAATTCACCGACTAGCTTTTCTGAAACAAAAGACAACAAAAACAGGAACATGCACTAGACATCTTGTTAATAGGTTAGTTCCATATTAATTTGCCAAAACGATATAAAGGCATTATAAAACCATGTGGCAATGATACATAATATGCATGGAACAACCAAAAATATAAATACGTTTGAGACGTATCACGCCGTGCCGCCAGTCGGCAGTCGCCATAGCCACTGCACCCCGCCACCCGTCGCCCCTGCCTGCTCCGCCGACTTTTCTCCCCATCCGCCGCCCTCCAATGCTAACCGGAGTCGACTGAATCAGGATTTTCTTCCCCATGGTCGGCCGCCCATCGCCGAGCTCGTGCGGTCGACGAAGCTAGGAAACAATGTCAATGGGGTAATTCTCTCTAATTGACTGGGGTCATTTGCTGTAAGTAATCATTAACTAGTGCTAATTAATGAAGGTTTTGGTGTTTTGCATTGGGGTCAGCTGACACCAGCGCCTCTATGGCAGCTCCGTCTCTGCCAGTCGCCATCGACCTCCTCCGTCAGCTAAGAGCACAAATTCTTCATCGTGGTGACCTCCCTGTTCTCCCGTACCCGGACTACCTCTTTCTCTCGATCTCCGCGGGTCTCGCGTTGAGCGCCGTTGCGCACCTCTGCTCTGTTGGTCACTGGGGTCACATCCGGAGATCATTAGGTCTCTAGCACCGCTCGTACACCTCCCTAGAATGGTCTCTTCTAGATCCCCTCGAAATCCAGCTCTCGGGCGTGCTGGAACGAGCAGAGCGAGCTCACGCCGAGTTCAATCTCACCGCCAGTCACATGATGCAAGCATGACAGAACTGGATTATCATCTATTGTGTTGGATTATCATCTTAGTGAAGAGATAACCGTGCCAAAGGGGGCCATTATCAACAATTATACTGAATGGGGGGGGGGGGGGGGGGGTGTGCAGAGTGAGGCGTGCGAACAAAGGGGTGTAAGATCAAACGCAAGTGAACTGGGGGGGAGCGGAGGGGGGTGGTTGATACATCTCAAACGTATCTATAATTTTTGATGTTCCATGCTGTTATTATATCAATTGCTACATGCTTTGTTTACACTTCATGGCATTTTTATGCATTTTCTGGAACTAACCTATTAACAAGATGCCAGAGTGTCGGTTCCTGTTTTCTGCTGTTTTTCTCTTTCAGAAAATCTAGTCGCAAAATATTCTCGGAATTTGACGAAACAAAAAGGGACGATCATATTTCTCCGTCCCGTACACGCAGTCCAAAGGGGAGACGGAGTCGAGCCACGTGGGGCCCACGCCACACTAGGGCGCGGCCCACATGGCTGGCGCGCCCTACCCTGGCGTTGTGGCCTCGCTTGCCTCCCGACGCCGCCTCTTCGCCTATATATTCCCGATCAGATGCGTACCCTAAAAACACCGATCATATTCCACGAAAAGTTCCGTCGCCGCCGCCGCCGTCGTCAACCCTAGATCGGGAGGGTTCTGAAGCTCTTCCTGGCACCCTGCCGGAGGGGAGATCATCACCGGAGGGCTCTACATCGCCATGCCTGCCTCTGGAGTGATGCGTGAGTAGTTCATCCTTGGACTACGGGTCCATAGCAGTAGCTAGATGGTTGTCTCTCCACCTTGTGCCTCCATGTTTAGATCTTGTGAGCTGCCTAACATGATCAAGATTATCTTTATGTAATGCTACATGTTGTGTTTGCCGGGATCCGATGAATATTGGTACTATGAGCAAGTTGTTTATCTATCTCCATGTTTATATTGTTTATGATCTTGCATGCTCTCCGTTGTTAGTAGATGCTTTGGCCAAGTTGATGCTTGTGACTCCAAGAGGGAGTATTTATGCTAGATAGTGGGTTCATGTCTTCAGAAATCTGGGCCAGTGACAGAAAGGTCTAAGGTTGTGGATGTGCTGTTGCCACTAGGGATAAAACAATGATGCAGTGTCTACGTGTCATTTGCATTGTTTACATTACACACTTTACTTAATGCAATAATCTGTTGTTTGCAACTTAATACTGGAAGTGATGCGGATGCTGACCTGAAGGTGGATTATTTAGGGATAGATGCGTTGGATAGCAAGTCTATGTACTTTGTTGTAATGCCCAATTGAATCTCATAATGAATATCTTGTCATATATTGCATTGGCATGCACTCTCTATTTGTCAAATTGCCCAGCTGTAATTTATTCACCCAGCATGTTAGTTATCTTTATTGGAGAGACACCACTAGTGAACTATGGACCCCGGTCCAATTTTCCCCATACTGTTAAACACCTACTTCAATCATCTGTTCTCTGTTACTTCCTGCAATCTCTACTGTTTTCCACACAATACGTTTAATCCCTTGTTTCAGCAAGACCGGAGAGATTGACAACCTCTCTGTTTTCGTTGGGCTAACTAGTTTGGTTGTGTTGTGTGCAGGTTCCACGTTGGTGACTGACATTGCGCCGTGCCAGCCCATCAACAACCTTCTGAAGAACGTCCGTGTCCTCCTGGTTCGATTAAACTTTGGTCATATTTCAAGGGAAAACTGTTGCTGCATTACATCATACCTTCCTCTTGGGATCCTCCAACGAACGTGTGCTGTACACGCCATCAGTGGTTATCAGCGTGAGGCGGACCTAGGCCCTAGTGTGTAGCTCTGTTGGTGAAAGTCTTGCCCTGATTGTCGATCGGGGCAGGCCACAGTGAAATCCTTGGGCACTGCGTACTTCTTGAAGGCGTCATTCTGACGGTGCTCTCATTCCTCTGCCGGGGAACTTCCGGGGGAAACCGTAGATCCTTCGTGGATCGGGCAAGGGCGACACATTTGTGTAGAGTTCTTGTTGGGTCTTGTACGCAATAATCAACAGCATGCTCCTTAGGTTTTTTTATTGCGAATATCCTCCTTTTGTATGTACTTCAAATCGACCTGGCGTCAGCGCAAACTAGGCAACTTAGCACGGCGATGCCGCGCGCGTGTGAGTAAATCTCAAATTTGAAAATTTGGGCATTTATTTTTTTTGAACATTTTGAAATTAATGAAACCGAAAGAAAGTTTACGTCTAAAAGCTTGTATAGTTTTTTAAATCGGGCGAATCAGAAAGTTATTTCGATTTGAATTATTTTTACGCTTATAAAATGGGTAGGTTTGAAAGGCATTTAAATGTTTCGAATATGCAAATTTGTATGTCGCGGATGTGTGGTATAATTCAAATTTGGTAGTGTACATACTAAAAATCGTTTAGGTGGTCGTGTGGTTAGAAGGAAAAATACCGCGGAGTAAAATATTCAAATTTGGAAATGTCCGTATTCTAGAGTTGTTTAGATTGTAAGATTGTTGAAATTAAAAAAATGTCTACGGTGAGAAGTTGTTCAAAATTTTGAAATAGTCAAATTGGGGAGCTATTCATATTTGAATTGTTTTCGCGTTTATTAAATGCATAGATTTTGTGGTCATGATCTATCTGTCATATTTGTGAAAACCGCGGTGTAAAGAATTCAAATTTAGAAATGTCCACATTTAAATTTGTTTAGGTTTGAGTGTACTTAAATTCGGGGAAAGCTTACATTTAAAGTATATTCAAATTTTGAAATTGGTAAAACTGGAAAGTCATTCATATTTGAATTTGGTTTGCGTTTACTGAATATTCAGATTTGAAAGGCACTCAAAATCTTGGAACATTCAAATTTGAAATTTGGTCATACGCCATAAATAGTCAGCATTTATTTCTGTGGTCGTTTTGATATGTGCTTTCATATTTTTCCGATGGATATAGTTAAGGTTACTGATTTTGCAGCATTTAGTAGTTTCTCAAATTTGTTCGAATACCCTAGAACAATATTTGTAAAGTGTTTTAAATTATGTAAAAAATGTTCTATTTTTGAGTTGGATTTTTGATTCAGTTATATTTGTTTGGGAAATAAGTTTGAAACAACTATTTTTTAATATTTACAGTTGTGGTGTTTTTATTTTGATATTTTTAAGCCCATGTTATAAATGGGTAATTGTATTTAAATGATTTGCCAAATTTTATTTAAGTAAGAAGTTTTGTACCAAATTATTTTATTAGGTTTATCATATTGACTGATATTACTGATGTTATTTTTCTGGATTTTATTTGAGTTCAAAAGAAAACTACGGAATCCATATTTTGTGAAATGACGTAAAGGTGTGGATTGAGCCTTTATGTATTATTTGAAATTTTGAAGATTTCAAAAAATTTGGAGAAGGTCCCAAAGTATTTGCAATGGTTATCTTGATTTTTTAAAAAATTGGAAGTTGGTCTGAATTGATTTGGACCTATATTTGAAAAGTTGCAATTTTTTTGGAAAATAATAAAACAAGGAAAAAAGAACAAAAAAAATAGGAAGGGCCGACCCAGCTGCGGAGGCGGCCGGCCCAGCCCACCAAGCGGCCCGTCTGGCCAGCCCAAGCCCACGGTGATGTCGCGCTGACGTCACCAGCGGCCGGAGCCGCCGGGGCGGCGGCGAGCTCGCCGGCGTCGCGTCCAGGCGTGCTGGGAAGCGCCTGGGCGCGCTGGAGGCGCCGCGACGCGGGCTGCCCGAGAGCGGCGACGCCACCGCTTCTTGGTCGCCGGAGCGGCGATGGCGGCGCCCGCACGCGGCGGAGGACGCCGAGGACGGTGGCGGCGGTCCGGCGGCCGATCTACGGCGAGGAGGTGGAGGCGGCGACGGCGGAGCGGCCCGTGCGCTTCGAAGCGTGCGGGGAGGGGCATAGCGGCGGCGCGGCGGCGCCGGCGGCGACGCGGCGGTCACGGGAGAGGGGAAGGAGGGAGAGAGCTATGCTGGCGATTTTGCACGAAGGACCTTCAGGTTTCGCGAAATTGTAGTCAGGTCCTTGGCGGAGGGGTGTTTCTGCAAATTTGTGCGCCAAAAATCGTGCGCACGGGGCGACCGGCCGGTGACGGGGCGACGTGTCGCGTTTTGATTGGAAGATATTCGTGTCTACTGTAGCTAGAAACAGTAGCCCGCGCCGGGGGCGTCGTGGACGCTTCCCGGTCGGATTCTGCGATCGAATGGCTGAGAATAAAAGGCGACGTGGCCACTGCGGAGGCGATGCGATTCTTACCAGCCATTATAATCGTGCGCACGGGGCGACCGGCCGGTGACGGGGTGACGTGTCGCGTTTTGATTGGAAGATATTCGTGTCTACTGTAGCTAGAAACAGTAGCCCACGCCGGGGGCGACTTGGACGCTTCCCGGCCGTCGGATTCTGCGATCGAATGGCCGAGAATAAAAGGCGACGTGCCCACTGCGTAGGCGATGCGATTCTTACCAGCCATTATATGTGACCACCCATCCTATTTGCCTCTATTCGGCTCACTCGGTCGACGGTGACCACCCATCGTCAACGCGCAGCTTTCTCCACGTACGGCGGCGTGTCGTGTCACTGACCTCATTTTGAGCGACAGTGCCGTCACCGTCGGCTAGAGCAGACGGCGCCGCGCCACCGTGGAACGAACGGACGAAACTGATAGCGCGGGCAGTGCGTGTTCAATTTTGTCTTCTCGCCGTGCCGTACGTCCTGCCGTACCATGTGGTCTCCGGGATCAACGTTTGCTTCTTCTTTTATACTGTAGATTCGACGAATTCAAAAGAAGAAAGAAGAAAGTTGATTACTGGATCGAAAGAGACCCGCCAGGCTGTGAGACTGAGATACGCGATCAGTGCTCGATTGTGAATTCGCCACGCTCCGGCAATGTATTGAACGACAGCGATGCCTGCACATCGACAGCCTATATATCGGTTATATGCACCCTAGGATGCAAAAGTTTTATTTCCATTTATCCAATCAAATTTTATACTGGACATATAAAATATTAGACTCTTAAATTCTGTAATAATTGGCTGTGTGCATCATTCGAGGCTGTGAGGCTGGGATTAATAAAATTTCATTTTCTAAAAAAAATATATAAATATTAGATGAGTAGTACAAATAGGATCTTACTTTCGCATCTTAATGCATCTGGTCCCGCGAGGTTCAGCGACAGTACTGATCGCTCTCCACGATTTGACGTGGTTGCGAGTCGGTTGGTTCGCATTTGCTTTTTTTTTTTTCCTAAATGACCGTTTGCAAAAATCCAGCTATTTCTGACCACTCTAAAAACATTCAACCAGTTATACCCATCCATTCGTGTTGGGTTATTTAGGATGAGTGGTGCTTTGTCAACTAGGCCTAAAATGGCTGAAGTATTTTTAAATAAGCCAATACAAATAACATTTTTTATGAAAAAACAATGGCATCACGTTTCTCCTTCGATCTAAGTCGTTGTGTACCCAATTTATACGTATTGTACTGCTTTTTGGAACCAACTACCGGGTCAATGCTACTTAGGCCAAGTACAACGCCAGGCGCTAGTGTGGGCATTAGGATTGAATTCCCGGTTGAAACAGCGGTTCTGTTTTGCGATCCCAGCCTTGGACGCTTTTAGAACCTGGCGTCCACGCCACAACTTTCGTCGGCGCTTAAACTTTTTTTCCTTCCTGTATGAGGTGAGCTGGGGGGGCAGTGGGCCAGCAGCGTGACGGCTTTGGCCCGTCATTAGCGTCTAGCGTTGGAGACCATGGATCGTACATGAGATGCTAGGATTAATTTTCTTTTTCTCTCTGCTTAAGCGCCCATACAAGCGTCTACGATTGTACATGCCCTTACAACTCAAAAAACATTGTACCGGCCGTGGGGAGAGAGGGAGTACCGGCCGGCCGGGGCTTTCTTCTGTCTCTGGTTGCTCGGTCTATATAAGCACGACCGCTTGAGCCATCTGTCATGCCTGTCCCCACTGTCCCCCAGCCTCTCCTTTTACCCTGTAAGCTTATCCCGGACACGAAGCACATATAGGTAGACCGGCGGACATGGTGAAGTTCTTGTGGGAGTACGAGGACAGCATCATCCCGGAGTGGAAAGGGGCCTTCGTGGACTATAAGTGCCTCAAGAAGCTCATCAAGAAGATCAAGAACGACTGTAGAATTATTAGATTGACGGAATATGTTTGATGTATTATTGAACCTCATGGGCGAGTATATATAGGCGTACAAGGGACCGACTTGGAGTACAAGACAAGAAACAATTCCTATCTCTACCATATCTTTCCGTAATACAAATATACTCTAACAATGACCATGATGATGAGTCGCCGTCGACCACTCTCTCTGAGGAAGGCCTCATCGTTGGTGCCAGGGAAGGCGACGAGAGCAGAAGGAATCGGTTCTCCGTCCGCGCCCTCGCCGCCCGGTTCGCGCCCAGGGTGCGAGTTCCCTCGGTGCGTACCGCGCTCCACAAACACTTTCCTGGGCGTTGAACTTGGCTACGTCGCGCGGTACTGACGTGTGTCCTGTGTGCATTAGGTTGACGAGGAGAGCCGGATTCATCGGGGGAGCTGGCGCGAGACTCGGACAAGCACGTAAGCAAGTCGTCCATCGTTCCTCACATTTCTTAGACCAAAAGGAGCCAGCTCCCAATTTTCATTATTATGAAAACTTATAATACAAGATTCGGTCGAAACAGATAACACCCTGCCCCGAGCTCAACCACTCGACGGACATCGTTCCTCACATAGATCATGCATGCATGTACTGATCGACGTCCGACGCATCTGCAAAATCCGTATTCATCTCTGATGGATTGTTTGAAAGCACCGCTGACTTGACGTCTGTATGCGCGTGTGTGACTGTGTGTGTGCAGGAGCGGGAGTTTCTGGAGAGGGCGGACGAGGAGCTGGAGAAGGTGAACGGCTTCTTACGTGGCGCAGGAGGCCGAGCTGCTGAGCCGCGGCGAGGCGCTCATCGACCAGCTCCGCATCCTCGCCGACGTCAAACGCGTCCTCGCCGACCACGCCGCCTCCCACCGCAGCCGCTCCATGCCGGCGCTCGGCGGCTCCCTTCCCAGCTGCCCCCTCCCCGGGGTTAAATGCATTGTAACATTATCTCGTGTATAGCAGTTAGGATGTTTGTGTTCGGTATGATATAAACCGAATATAGTTTACTTCTTGTAGATCAAGTCATGTACTTGTAGATCAAGTCATGTAACAGATTCTGTACTTATCTTGGCTGATTCGGCCCTATATTAACACGTAACGCACCCGAGGCAAAGGGTAAGCTTCTGCCACAGATTTTATATGGTATCAGAGCCTACTCTTCCTAAACCCATCTAATCCATGTCGCAAGCAAGCTCTTCGTCCATGGCGCCGGCATCCAGCACCCTCGGTCACCCGGTCAATGAAAAGCTGACCGTGACAACTTCCTGCTATGGAAGGCCCAGGTTTTGCCTGCGGTTCGAGGTGCGCAGCTGACCGGCTTCCTCAATGGCTCTACTCCAGCACCGCCAGAAGAGGTGGAGGTCACCATCGATGGAAAGAAGGAGAAGGTGGCGAACCCCGCCTACGGTGCGTGGATTGCCCAGGACCAACAGGTTCTGGGTTACCTGCTTACGTCGCTGTCTCGCGACGTCCTGGCGCAGGTTGTGGACCTGACGACGTCCGCGACGGTGTGGCAGGCGATCACTGAGATGTACTCGTCGCAGTCTCGTGCGCGTGTTATCAAGCTTCGCCACCAGCTCTCCAACACCAAGAAAGACGACCTCTCTGCGACGGCGTACTTCACGAAGATGAAAGGTATTGCCGATGAGATGGCCGCAGCCGGGAAGAAGGTCGATGAGGACGACCTGATGTCGTACATCCTTGCTGGTCTCGACGCCGACTACAACCCGTTCGTGTCGGCGATCTCTGCAGCATCTCAGCGCTCCACCGTTCCACTGACCCTGAGCGATCTCTTCGCCGATCTGTTGGTCGCTGAGGGGCGGCTGGAGGCGCAGAAGCCTGGAGGCCAGTTCAGCGGCAACCTCGCCGCTAGAGGACGCGGCTTCCCGCCGCGTGGAGGCGGCTACGGAGGCAATCGTGGCGGCTTCGGAGGAGGCGGCCGCGGCAATGGAGATGGCCGCTCCCACTACAACAACCAGCAGCAGCATAACGGTGGTGGACACGGGGGTGGCTTCAACCTCGGTCTGGGCCGAAACCGGTCTGTCAGATCTGTGGCAAGACCGGGCACACGGCCTTCCGCTGCTGGAAGAGGTTCAACAGAGGACTATCAGCCGGCGTTCCAGAAGGAAGAGAAGTCGGCGAACTCTGCATCGGCCTCGTACGGTGTCGACACCAATTGGTACAGCGACACGGGGGCAACTGACCACATCACGAGCGAGCTGGACAAGCTGACTGTCCGCGATCGCTACAACGGCACGAGCAGGTGCACACGGCGAGTGGATCAGGTATGGAGATAAAGCATATTGGTCATACGCAATTTCATACCCCTGATCGTCCTCTTCATCTTAATAATATTTTGCATGTTCCCCAAGCATCGAAAAATCTTATTTCCATTCACAAACTTGTTCGTGACAATCATGCTTATGTTGAATTTTGGCCTGAATTCTTTGCTGTTAAGGATCAGGAAACGGGGAGGGTTCTTCTTCGCGCCAAGAGTAGGGGTGGTTTATATCCCCTGCCATCCACACCGTCTCGTCATGGAAGACTTGTCCTCGGTGCATATCGACCATCCTCTTCCCACTGGCACAGGCGGCTCGGGCACCCTTCTTTTACCGTTGTTAGCCAAGTTCTCAAGGAGAAGAATTTACCTTCCTCAAATAAAAGTCATGAATCGGTTTGTGATGCATGTCAAAAGGCCAAGAGCCATCAACTTCCTTATCCTAGTTCGACTAGTGTTTCCAAAGCTCCTTTAGAGCTTATTTTTTCCGATGTTTGGGGACCTGCCACCACCTCTGTTGGCAGGAATAAATACTACGTCAGTTTCATAGACGATTTTTGTAAATTTACTTGGGTTTACTTGCTTCGGAATAAGTCTGATGTGTTTCAGAAATTCCGTGATTTTCAGCAACATGTTGAGCGTCTTTTTAATAAGAAAATTTTAGCCATGCAATCGGATTGGGGTGGCGAGTATCAAAAGCTAAACTCCTTTTTTGGGCGTGTTGTATTTCACACCATGTTTCTTGTCCATATGCCCACCAACAAAATGGCTCCGCAGAAAGAAAACATAGACACATCGTTGAAGTTGGTCTCTCATTGTTAGCTCATGCCTCTATGCCATTAAAGTTCTGGGATGAAGCGTTTCTTACGGCTGTATATCTCATCAATCGTGTTCCTAGCAAAGTTATTCATGGTCAACTCCTATGGAACGTCTTTTAAACCAAAAACCCGACTATTCTTTTCTACGGATCTTTGGGTGCGCCGTATGGCCTAACCTTCGACCTTTCAATAAGCATAAACTCCAATTTCGTTCAAAACGATGTGTCTTCCTTGGGTATAGTGGGCTTCACAAGGGATATAAGTGCCTAGATGTTTCTACGGGTCGCGTATATATCTCTCGCGATGTCGTTTTTGATGAATCTATTTTTCCCTTCTCCGAGTTGCACCCCAACGCCGGAGCTCAACTTCGAGCGAAATCTCTCTTCTACCATCGGTTCTCCTAAATGCTGCCATCCTGCCCGTTCTGATCATGGGGGTGATTTGCATATTGATCATATGTCTATTTCCAATACCAATACTATGGATGATCAAAACTCTGAATCAAGTGTGCAGGAAAATACGCAGAACAACGGTGGTGATTTTATGCAGCAGTCATCAGCGGCCACAGAAAATCCTGGCGCTGGACACGATGGAGATTCGCCCGCCAGATCTGCGTCGGGATCCGCGCCGCAGTCACCTGGTCGGCCCCGTGGTCGGCCTCCGCACGGGCGTGGGCGATTGGCGCAACGCGACGGCCCAACGGAGCGAGATGGGCCGCACGAAGGCGGAGAAAGCAGCGGCACTGGCCCGCTGATCGACAGCCCACAAGCGTCCACTCCTGGGTCGCCAAGTGGTGGGCTCTCGCTGGACGGGTCGGGATCTTCTCCGACAGGATCTCTCGGATCGGGAGACGCCAGCACTGCAGATTCTTCAGGATCGTCTGCACCAGGCTCTGTTGTACCTCCTACAGCGCCAGCTCATGTTACACGGTCTAAACATGGTATATTTCAACCCAGAAAATACACTGATGGATGTATACGTTGGGGAAACTTTTGCAGTACAGGTGAACCGCAAAATTTGCAAGAAGCTATGAATGATAGCAAGTGGCGCGAGGCGATGAATGAAGAGCACTCGGCGCTTATGAGGAACAAGACGTGGCACTTAGTTCCAAGACAGAGGGGAAGCAATATCATTGACTGTAAATGGGTCTATAAAGTCAAGAGGAAATCTGATGGTACCGTTGATAGGTACAAAGCAAGACTTGTAGCCAAGGGCTTCAAGCAAAGGTATGGAATAGACTATGAGGACACTTTTAGTCCCGTAGTTAAGGCAGCTACTGTCAGATTAATTTTGTCTATTGTTGTATCAAGAAATTGGACTATGCGACAATTAGATGTGCAGAACGCGTTTCTTCATGGTGTTCTGGAAGAGGAGGTATTCATGAGGCAGCCGCCAGGATATGAGGATCCAGAAAAACATAAGTTTGTTTGTAAGTTGGACAAAGCTTTGTATGGTTTGAAACAGGCTCCTCGTGCATGGTACTCAAGGCTGTCAACAAAACTTCAGTCTCTTGGGTTTGTTCCCTCAAAGGCTGATACCTCACTGTTCTTTTATAGTAAGGGTGATATAGTCATGTTTATGCTCATTTATGTTGATGACATTATTGTTACGAGTTCATCTCCTGAAGCAGTTGAGGCGCTTCTTCGTGACCTTCGAGTTGATTTTGCATTAAAGGACTTGGGGCAGCTTCACTATTTTCTTGGTATCGAGGTAAAGCCTGTGAGTAATGGAATCATATTATCTCAAGAAAAGTACATTTCGGACATCTTGAGAAGAGTTGGTATGCAAGGATGTAAACCGGTTAACACGCCTCTTTCAACGTCAGAGAAATTATCACTGACGGTTGGTAAGGTACTGAGTGGTGATGATTCCACAAGGTATAGGAGTATTGTTGGTGCGTTGCAGTATTTGACTCTTACTAGGCCTGATATATCATATTCTATTAACAAAGTCTGTCAGTTCTTGCATTCACCCACTACTGTACATTGGGCAGCTGTGAAGAGAATTCTGAGATATCTTCAGTATACTTCGTCACTTGGTCAGAAAATTGTTAAGTCAGACTCTACTCTTGTTAGTGCCTTCTCTGATGCAGATTGGGCAGGCTGTCCAGATGACAGGAGATCAACTGGTGGATTCGCAGTATTTTTTGGGTGTAATCTCATCTCATGGAGTGCAAGAAAACAGGCTACTATGTCAAGGTCAAGTACAGAGGCTGAGTATAAATCCTTAGCAAATGCCACGGCTGAGGTGATTTGGGTACAAACATTGTTAAGAGAACTAGGTGTTGATCATCAGAAAGCTGCGTCATTGTGGTGTGATAATCTTGGAGCAACTTACTTGTCAGCTAACCCAGTGTTTCATGCCAGGACCAAGCATATAGAGGTTGATTACCAATTCGTTCGAGAGAGAGTTGCTAGTAAATTGTTGAACATCAGATTTGTGCCCACAGGTGATCAAGTTGCCGACGGATTCACTAAACCGCTTTCGGTAAGACAGCTTGAAGCATTTAGAAGCAATCTCAACTTAGATAAGTTGTGATTGAGAGGGGATGTTAAAATGCATTGTAACATTATCTCGTGTATAGCAGTTAGGATGTTTGTGTTCGGTATGATATAAACCGAATATAGTTTACTTCTTGTAGATCAAGTCATGTACTTGTAGATCAAGTCATGTAACAGATTCTGTACTTATCTTGGCTGATTCGGCCCTATATTAACACATAACGCACCCGAGGCAAAGGGTAAGCTTCTGCCACAGATTTTATACCCGGCCTCGCCTCGCCGCAGTCCACATCAGGTAGTTGCCGTAGCGCACCCATCTTAAGCGTCCGTTGTTTCGTTAAATCGTGTCAACGGTTCGTGTGACGTCGCAGGACATATGAAGCCCACTGGCCACTCTCAGCTCATCTATTGTGCACTCACACGTACAAACACGTGACCAACTCTGCCTCTCACGATCTTCTCTCTGTGTGACGTTACAGACGAGAGGCTTGAGCTGCAGCAGGTGCAGAGCTGGAGCGCAACGGGGTCAACTTCGTGAGCCTGCCCGGCGACAATGACGGTTCCAATGGCAGGGGCACCGGCGCGCTGCAGATGCCGTCGACGGTGCAGATCGATATCCCGGCGACCAACCCTGGATGGACGGCGCTCAAGATGTGGGAGGATCTGGTGAACGTACTGCGCAAGGATGGAGCCAACCCCGCCGCCGCCGCCTTCGTACACCGCAAGAAGATTCAGCACGCCGAGAAGAACATCCGCGACGCCTTCTTGGCCCTGTACGGCGGCCTCGAGCTCCTCAAGAAGTTCAGGTACGTACGCTCACAAAGACGACGATATCTATCGTCATGTAGCTGCCTACAAGCTAGCTAGGCGCCATGCATGCATGCACGACTAGTTCGATTTCATCTTGTTTCGTGGTGCGCTAGCTGATAAGGATTTCTTTACTTTTTCTCGTCTGACGGATATATGCAGTTCTCTGAATGTAAAGGCGTTCACCAAGATTCTGAAGAAATGCTTTAAGGTACGTGCTATAAGAAATCTAACAAAAATAGGCAGGATTAACAAATAGAATTGGTGTACTTAAATTAACTTTTCTTTTTTGGAGTACTTGTCATCATGTAGTACAATAGTAGTATCGATTATAATCAAATAGCTAGCACGGGCTCATCTTAGAAAACGGGCAATTCTACCAAGAGTGTATTTTTAAAACCCAGGCCACATGGAGCCCATTTTAAGAAAAATCGGAAATGACATTTGTGATGGTTCAAAAATCGTGAAACAAATCATAGATGTAGATTTTGTCGAGATCTACAAGCATGCAAATTATTACCTTTAAATTGTTTGTATTTTGTGATGTACAAAAAGTCAAAACGGGAAAATTTTCAAATTTTGAAACTGTGTATTGTTCACCATCCAAATCCACTCATTTATTTTGTTGTCCGGACCAAAATACAAAAAAAAATTGGAGTTGGAGCTTGCCGGAGATCATGCAAGCGGTCTCGCCAGCTTTCCGTTGCCCACCGTTACCTTAGTTGCGTTGGCGAAAATCGTCCGATCTGTATTGTCGCATGGCGTTTCCATGCCTACCCATGCCCGTCGAACATGGTTTTTTACAAGGGCATAGGGCGCCCTTGGCCAATCTGGGCCGTCCGTTTCGGACATCCGACGGCCCAGATTCGCCGTTGACCGCGGACAAATCAACGGCGAATCTGGGCCGTCGGATGTCCGAAACGGACGGCCCAGATTCACCGATGACCGCGGACAAATCAACGGCGAATCTGGGCCGTCGGATGTCTGAAACGGACGGCCCAGATTGGCTAAGGGCGCCCTATGCCCTTGTAAATATCTTTTTCGATGCCCGTCGGGGTGTTGCCAGCACGTCCAGAGCCAGCGAAGGCGTAACACGCAGAAGAAATTTTCCAAATTTAAAAGCCCAATGAGAATTAATTGGGTACCTACCCGGCTACCTTGCACCGTTGGATCACTTACTACACATATGGACGGTAGAGAGTTAATTTTCTGCTGAAGTACGGTTTAACTGCTGATTGGAGGTATTTGCGCGCACATCTAGCACATGAGAGGACACACGTATAGTGGATGCGTACGGAGAGAGCATGGTTGCACGTCTGGACTCTCGAGTAGCATTAAAGACACGCCCGTCCCCTTCCTCCCGGCGCTCCACCATGGCTACCTGCCTGCATCCCGCCCACCTTCCTCGTCGTGGCCATCCTCCTTGTGCATCGTCCGTACCCGACCCCGCGTCGTCACCATCATCACCACCCTGCTCAGCTCCTGATTGCCGAGCAGGTACACCGACCGTGCCCAATACCTCCATTGTCTAGTAGTGAGCATACTGGAGTCCAGTTCACCTTGCACTTACCGCCCGCGACTTTATTTTTGATCGATGCGCCAGGTGAAATGACGGTTTATGGCATCATAGGAATCGATGCCCCAACACGGTACGTGAGGGCGAAGATTGGCAATGCACTGAGTACCGACGTTGATAGCGCCTTGCGTCGACACGGTGAGGGCGGCGATGAATCTAAATTAGACCACACCAAACCTGTACTGCTCATAGTTTGTAATGCATACCCATACAAAGCTCTAAATTGGACCACTTATTTTTTCGCTAAGGGCGGTTTATTAATCTCAAAATTTTGTACAATAATTTGCACAGAACAATTACGGTTGTAGAAGTCAAAGAAAAAAATAACACAAAAACTCATGAGGTTGTACCTAAAAAGTGCTAGGTGGATCCGTAGACTATGTCGCCATCCACATGTGGAGAAAATAACTGTGGCCGCTACGCTAGTGTTGATGTGAGGGGAGATGGAGGACCGATCCATAGACTATGCCGCCACCCATCGGGGAAAATATATTTCTTTACTTTCTCCAACCATGATCTACTACCGTAAAGAAGGCACAGTGTTCCGATTTCTAAAGAATAGGCCACTCTCAAAGCCATCATGCACTTCAGAAAATAAAATGAAAAGGAGAAAAATGTTGAGAATTAAAACCGACATCATTTCTATAGGCTGCTACACTAGTGTAGATGTCAGGGGAGATGGAGGGCCGGTTCGTAGACTATGCCGCCACTCATGGGGGCAAAATATCCTTCGTTACTTTCTCCAACCGCGAGCATACAGCTGTAAAGAAGGCACATTGTTATGATTTCTAAAGAACATGCCACTCCCGAAGCCATCATGCACATAAGAAAATAAATTGTGAAGGAGAAAAAAGTTAAGAATTAAATAACCACGTCATTCCTATATAGCAAGAGCGAACATAACAAGGCAACTGAATGAGGATTCTGCTGAATATATAAGCAATTTATCTATTGATTTAATCCACGAAAATGGTAAATATTCATCTATTGATTTAATCCACGAAAATGGTAAAATATTCATGACTAGAATAACAAGTAACTAATCATGCGATCCAATAAAACAATACATACACGGATCAAATCTAGAGCAGCTACTATAAACAGAAACTCTAGCAGTATCTCAAACATGAAATACATACGTACAGTGCAGTAGCAGAACCGTTGGCGTTCACGTTGTCGTCCATGTCGCGATAAAGAGGTTACCGATGTCGGGAAAAAAGTCATTGTTGGAAAAGTACTCGATGGCAGTAGTCGCGCGAGTGTGCTCCCCAAAAATCTGATCGCCCCTCTCCGTTCTGACGAGGTGTACCCTCATCAAATCCCATGGTTTAAGGACCTAGGGTTGAGATTATGGGGAGAGAACGTGGTAGTACTGGTAGTTTCGTCGGCTGACAAGCAGAGGCAAAGATTTACCCAGGTTCAGGCCCCTCGGGTGGAGGTAAAGACCCTACTTCCTGCTTGTCTGGTATTGATTGTGGATAATGCGGTTACAAGGTGGCTCCGGCGAGATGACGATCTCGCAAGAGCTTTGGTGGTTCGGGTATGACTTGGCCCTAGATCGGCACCCCTCCCAGCAGTGGCGGAGCTGCGTTACGGCCGACCTGGGCCATGGCCCACCCAGAATTTCATCAGTCCTTCGTATTTCTTGTTGGGCCAGCCCTTTAAGACTCCAATTCTAGGCCAATTATAAAGGAAAAGCTTGTTCTTTTGCAATCTGGCCCGCCCAGAAATTCTGCTGGAGCTCCGCCACTGCCTCCCAGCGTTTAAATATGCTGGGTCTCGGGAGTTTGTAACCGACCTAGTTTACATATAAGGAAAGTATAAACCGACTATGCCTATGTCCTAACTTGGTAGGTACTCCAACTTGTTGGGCTTCTCGTCTTGGGCTTCGAGTCGTATCTTCGCTATTTGGGCTTTTAGTCATTACGTGCACCAGGTACCCTCACGGTAGGGTACCCGAGATGTATATCCTTGTCAGCGAGTGCCCTGGGCGCCCTCCATGGCAGCTTCTTCCCCGGCGAGGAGCTACCATCATCCTTTGCAGAGCTGGTTGATCTATTCAATCCTGAAGGAACTGCCGTTGCTGACTTCAGTCGCGAGCAAATGGTAAGTGGTGCTCAGACTACCTTTCTCATGTTGCTCGCGCACGGAGTCGAGGCAGATTTTGACGCAGCCACAAAGAAGTTTCCACGGGGTCCGGATGGCAGAACCGTCGGGCTCGGCACTTGGATGGAAGCCGCCAAAACATATGCCCAACAGATGGTAACAACTGTTGAAGAAAGGGCAGCCAAGGTCCAGGCGAAGAAAACTTCCTCCAAGAAGTCGACGACTTAGCCAGTGACCCCTTTGTCTGACTAGGTCTAGGAGTTGCATCATTTTGCTTTTGCTATATGTAAATTATCAGACATCGTATCTGTCTTGTTATGAAATATGAACTTCAGTGATCGGGAGGCACAGCCCCGAGCCTTTTGTTTGAGATCCTCTATGCTTCCTTATGCATTGAATTATTCTGACTGTAGAACCGAGCTTCTAAACCATCAGCTGGCCCTGTTGTGGGTGGTTCTTCGAAGTCGCGAAGCGTAAATGACCAGAAAATTATGGACAACCTTGCACAAAAGCTTTCCGAAGTTACTCGCGAGCTGAAGGAAACACAAGATGCGTATGCTGAGTTGCAGTCGAGGCCATCCCCAACTACAGAGCGAGAAGCCTTTTTGCTTGAGGAGTTGGAGAGAATAAATCTGCAACTCGAATGTAAGACATTTTTGATCATCGAGATCTATTCTTTGCAAGGTGACTCGACTGGGCGATGATGAGCCCTTTGCTTTTGCGCAGGTGTTTGCTCTGACCCGATAAAGGAGGAGGCACGAATCCAGGATCGGCTCGATGATCACGCGAGTAGCGCTGAGTACTCCGCTCACCCCTTCTGGTCAGACAGGGCGAAGAGTGCCATTTTGATAAGGCTTCTGAACCGGGCTTGGCGCACAGCCATTCGACTGGAGACTTGCAGGTTGGCTTTATTTCGAGTCCACGAAGCTTTGTTTCCTTTGAATGAGCAACCACAGGGCCTTGTGGCTTTGCTGAAGAAATTTCGAAAAGGCAAGGCGATCAAAAAGTTTGCGCGTGAGCAACTGATTAGCGGGGCCAACGTTGCTATTGCCTTTGTGCGATCGCACCTGCCACACCTTGATTTGAAAAGGATTGCGATGGGACCCGCACCTTACCAGGTGGTAGCCCTGTGCCAATGGAAGAGCACTACCAAGAGACACGAGTGGATGCACTGGTCCTAATCCATCGTGTGCTGAAAGAGGAGGAAAAATGGACCGAGCCCAAGGAAGAACCTGTTGAGTAGGCTATGTGTATGGGAGATGACTCCAAAGTGTAAAACGCAACACTTGTGATTATTGTACATTATTTGTTCACTTGTATGTATGCAGCCCCCGAGTGTATCGAGTGGGGTTTATGAAAACATTTTACATAAACATGAATTACGCAGCCCCTAGTGCTCGAGTGAGGTATGAATTTTATGAGAGTTGAAGCTTCAACTTATGCCTGCAGGCCAGCCCCCGAGTGATTGATTGGGGTTGAGCAACTTTTTCCTTTGTGCTTAGTTTTGTGATCCAGCCCCCGAGTATTCGAGTGTGGCTGGAGTATTATGTTTGAAGGAGCGAAAGCTTTTATGTTATGAGATAGCTCAGCCCCCGAGCATACGGGTGAGGCTAAGTTTGTGCTGATAAGTTATGCGAGTAGTAAGCAGGAAAAGTATGAGGAATTTATTGACTATATTCCATTTATGAATGTTAGGCTGCAGGCCGCCTCATTAAAAACCTTCCAGTCCCCTTAGGTACCCTGGTAAGGAAAAGAGCGCGTCTGAAACCTGCAGCCATCCGACATATGAGCCTATTACATTATGCGACTGAGCAATCTAAGCATAGAAACGGCGCAGCTGCGCAACGTTCCAAGGATTGTGGAGAGTTCCTGTCTTCGCGTGCTTCAGTCTGTATGCTCCACCACCAATGACCTCGGTGATGATGAAGGGTCCTTCCCATGGAGAAGCAAGTTTATGCACCTTCTTTTGCTTCAGTCGAAGTACCAAGTCGCCAACCTCGAAGGACCTGGTACGCAGTCGACGGCTGTGATAGTTGCGAGTCTTGCTGGTAACAGCTGTGCGTGAGCGCCGTGTTGCGTGCTTCTTCGAGCAAGTCGACTGCATCTTCGAGTGCTCGTCTGCATCTTCTTCATTGTATGCTTCGACTCTTGGTGCGTTGAACCTTACGTCTGATGGCAGATTGCCTCTGCGCCGTAGACCATGAAGAATGGAGTGAATTGCGTTGAGGCGTTGGGTGTTGTGCGTAGGCTCCATAGCACAGACGGGAGCTCTTCTACCCAAGCACCCGCAGCCCTTTTGAGTGGCACCAGGAGGCGCTTCTTGATTCCACTGTCACAAGCCCATTGGCCTTTTCGACTTGGCCGTTTGATTGCGGGTGCGCCACAGATGCATAATTGAGCGTGATATCTTGCTCTTTGCAGAAGGATTTGAATTCCTCAGCCGTGAAGTTTGTACCGTTGTCAGTGATGATGCTACTTGGCACACCAAAGCGGTATATGATGGATTTTATGAAATTGACTGCTGTAGTGGCAGTCGAACTTGTGATGGGTACTGCTTCAATCCACTTGGTGAACTTGTCGACCGCCACCAGAAGGTGAGTATGCCCTCCATGGGAGGATTTTTTGAGTGGCCCAACCATATCGAGCCCCCACTGGGCGAAGGCCAGGCCAATGGTATTGTCTTCAACGCCGATGCGGGTGCGTGCGGCTTTGTGGCGAATTTTTGGCAGCCGATGCACCTTTTGACTATGTCCTCCGCGTCTTTGAGTGCTGTGGGCCAGTAGAAGCCTGCGCGAAAGGCTTTGGCTACGAGTGATCGACTGCTGGCGTGATGCCCGCAAGTACCTGCATGAATATCACGAAGGATGGCTTGGCCATCTTCAAATGCTATGCAACGCTGGAACATACCTGATATGCTGCGTTTGTAAAGTTCACCGTTGATGACAGTGTATGCTTTAGATCGTCGAGTGACGCGTCTTGACTCTGTGAAGTCTTCGGGTACCTCGCCGCGGAGTATGTATGCGAGGAAGGGTTGAGTCCAAGTTGGCTCGATGAGGAGTACCTCGACTGGTGGGTCCTCTGTGCTAGGTGTTTTGCTCTTGGCTGGTGCGGCTGATGCAGGAGTTGCCGCTTCTTTTTGATTGATCTGTGCTCGATGCGCTCGAAGAAGACACCAGGTGGCACTGGTGCTTTGGTCGCACCAATGTTGGCTAACTTATCTGCTTCTTCATTGCTCTCACGCCCTATGTGCCGCAACTCGCAGCCTTCGAAGCTGCCCTCCATGATGTTGTACAGGTCACGGTAGGCGATCATGTTATCTGCGATTGCGTCACAGCCTTCATTGTTTGCTGCACCACCAGATTCGAGTCGCCGTAGATCATCAGTCGAGTGCACCCGAGGGCTTTGGCCATCCTCATGCCATGGATCAGAGCCTCATATTCTGCTTCGTTATTGGATGGGAACTCGAATCCCATTTGCAGGATGTAGCGGAGCTTGTCGCCTTTTGGTGATATGAGGATGACACCTGCGCCTGCGCCTTCGTTTTTCTTCGAGCCATCAAAGTACATAGTCCAGGAATTGGACACATCTGGTGCTCCTGGGAGCTGAGCTTCAATCCACTCGGTGTGGAAGTCGGGTAAAACTTGTGCTTTGATGGCCTTCGGGTAATCATACTTGATGTCTCTTGGTGCTAGCTCGATGAGCCATTTTGCTACTCGCCCAGTTGCATTGGGGTTTGTGAGGATGTCCCCGATCCCTGAAGTGCTGATTACAGTGATCGGGTGCTCGGAGAAGTAATGCGTCAGCTTCCTTGAGGACATGAACACGGCGTATGCCAGCTTCTGATAGTGCGGGTACCGCTGCTTTGATGTGGAGAGCACTTCACTCAAGTAATAGACTGGACGTTGTATGCTTTGGGCGTGTCCCTCCTCTCTGCGTTCGACCACAGAACAGTGCTCACCACCCTGTTAGTTGCAGAGACATATAGGTATAGTGGCTCGCGTTCCCTTGGTGCTACGAGGATTGGAGGGCTTGTGAGGACTCGCTTGAGGTCCGTGAAGGCTGCTTCGGCTTCTGGCGTCCACTCGAATTTATCTGCTTCTTCATCAGTCGATAGAACGGGAGTGCTTTTTCGCCTAGCTTGCTGATGAATCGACTGAGTGCTGCTACTCGACCCGCCAATTTTGCACGTCATGGAGCTTTGAAGGCCTTTGCATCGTCAAGATGGCCTGTATTTTCTCCGGGTCCGCCTCGATTCCTCGAGCTGAGACTAGATACCCGAGGAGTTGCCCGGCTGGCACGCCGAACGTGCACTTCTTCGGGTTGAGCTTGATGTGGAAGCGTTTGAGGTTTGCGAATGTCTCTCGCAAGTCATCGAGTAGTGTGTTTTCCTCTCTTGTGGTGATGACGATGTCATCTACATAGACCTGGACGTTTCGCCCAATTTGCTTCTTGAGGCAATCTTGCATCATGCGCTGGTAGGTTGCGCCTGCGTTCTTGAGCCCGAAAGGCATTGTGGTGTAGCAGTAGACCCCGAGTGGGGTTATGAACGCCGTTTTCTCTTCATCCTCTTCCTTCATCCTTATCTGGTGGTAACCCGAGTAAGCATCCAGGAAGGACAAGCGAGCGCACCCGGCGGTGGAGTCGACGATCTGGTCGATTCGAGGTAGTGGAAAGTGATCCTTTGGACACACTTATTGAGTGCTGTAAAATCTACACATCCGAAGGATATCTGTGTGCTTCTTCTCTACGAGTACGGGGTTGGCCACCCATTGTGATTTCTTGATCTCTCTGATGAATCCTGCTGCGAGTAGCCTGTCGACTTCGGCTTCGACTGCAGTTCTTTTTGGGCCGGATATGCGGCGCATTGTTTGCTTGACTGGTTTAGCATCTGGAAGTAGCTGGAGAGAGTGCTCGGCGAATTCCCTGGGAATACCTGGCATGTCTGCTGGACACCATGCAAATATATCCCAGTTCTCACGGAGGAATTCGACGAGCGCGCTTTCCTATGCGATAGGCAGACTCGACGAGACATTGACTGTCTTGGTCGGGTCAGTCGGGTGCACCTGATGCGATCTTGTGTCATTGGTGGCATTGAATGCTCTGTCGACTGCCACCTTTTTGTGCTCTGGCATAAGTGTTCGATCGTTGGAGACCGCTAGATCAGCGAGTGTTGCTTCCATGCCAAACATCTCAGAGATTTTGCTGAATTCTCGGTCGCAAGAGTCAGACTTTTGGAAGTTCCCCTTGACTGTGATTACTCCTTTTGGTCCAGGCATCTTCAGCTGGAGGTATGCGTAATGTGGCACCGCCATGAATCGAGCGAACGTCGGGCGTCCAAGTATAGCATGGTATTGTGACTTCCAGTCGACCACTTCGAACTCAATCGACTCTGTCCTGAAGTGGTGCTTGTCCCCGAACGTTACGTCGAGTTGTATGGTGCCCTCTGGGCTTATTGCTTTCCCTGGAACGATACCGTGGAAGGTATTTGAAGATCTTGGCAGGTTTTCGACTGACCTGTTCATTTTGCGGAGCGTATCTGCGAAGATGATGTTTATGCCGCTCCCACCATCCATGAAGACCTTGGACATGGCGTAGCCTCCAATTTGCGCGTCGAGTACCAGAGCAGAGTGCCCTGGCGAACAACCGATGGAGGGTGGTCCTCTTTGCTGAAGCTTATTGTAGTTTCGGCTCCTTCAAGTATTCTGTTACCGCAGGAGGTGACATGACCGCCATGTTTACTTGTCGAGTGCGAAGTTTTTGCTCCCTGTTGGAAGGTCGACCTTTCTGTATCATGTACATCTGCCCTTGGGGCGGAGGGTACTGTGGTTCGTCCACCCGAGGTATGGCTGTATGGCACCCGCGAGATTTCCGCCTGGGCAGGCTGTGGTGGTGGAGGTGGTGCCATCAGAACAGGCACGTTGTTTGGCTGAGGCACGGGTGCAGGTGCTTGTGCGGCTGCTGCCTTTCTGCGATTTACGTAATCAGTCGCCATTTGGTCGAACTCCCTGCAGTTTCTCATCGAGTGGTTGGATCGCAGTTTTCCGTCGTCCCCCTTGTACAGGTGGAATCTGCAATCAGCGTCCATCTTTTCTTCGAATGATCGCTCAGATTGTGCCCGTGACTTGCGCCATCCTTCCTCTTGTAGCTATCACTGCGTTGGCCGCGATCTCGCTGTCTCGACGATCATCTCGACTGTCCGTCGATCTTGATCGTCGGTCGCTTCTGTCCTGGTCATTGCGGGTGTGGAGAACCCAGCCGCCATGAATTCGGGTCTGTCGTCGTCGTAGTGACGTTTTGAACGTTTGCGCCTTCGGTCGTCTCTGTACGAGTCTCTGTGGCTTCGACTGCCATTCTCATGTTTGTCACGGGGTGAGGACCCGCGTGTGTGCGCGCCATATCTTCTCCATCTGCCCACTCAGTCGCGATCTGCAAGAGGTAGCTACAGATTTTGGCTTTTGGCGACCAAGTGCTTCTTTGAAGTCTCGCCTGGCGAGGCCCATGACGAAAGCATCCATGGCCATATCTTCTGAAACTACTCCAACTGAGTTACGTATCTCAGTCCATCGTCTGATGTATGACCTCAACGTTTCGTCTGATCGTTGAACGCAGGCCCGCAGCTCCTCGAATGTTTTTGGGCGCTCACATAGAGGCTCGAAGTTTTTGACAAATCCCTGCGGAAGTGATCCCACGAGTCGTATGTTGATGGAGGTAGGGCCTTGAGCCAGTCGCGGGCTGTGCCTTCGAGCATGAGTCGTATGTATTGCATGGCTGTGGTGTTTGTGCCCGCTGGCACGCGACAGCCAGCCTGTAATCTTCCAGCCACCCGGAAGGTTCCTGTCGACCCGTGTACTTGGGCTGTTCAGATGTGAGTTTGAATCCTTTGGGCATCCGTGTCTCGCGGACGCGTCGAGTGAAGCACAGAGCTCCATGTGGCTCAGGCTCTCGATCAGAGTATGAGTCGCTACTGTAAGATCTGCGTGATCTGCTCCTGGACCTGCGCCTTCGCGAGCCGCTTCTTTCCTTCGAGTGGTGGCGACGACCACTGTGATTATGCTCTTCCCGAGGCGCGTCGACTAGGGCACGGTCTCGACTCCCACCTGGAGTTCTTGGAACTTGGCGTATGGCCTTTGCAGCTAAGGCGAGTGATTTGATCTGTTGGCGGTGTAGTTTTGCATTGGGGTCATCCGCTGGGGGCTTGATTGCCTCCAGGTATGCTGCAGCGGTGTAGAGAGCACCTGCTGCTGTTTTGGGCACCGGCAGTCCTTCCTCGTCGTATGTCATGAAGGAGTTGCCTAAGTTGCGGGTGAGTGCCGCCTTCTCGCCTGGCGAGAGGTGTGACAACCTTGATCTGGGTCTTGTGTCTGCTCGCCCGGTGGAGCTCAGGGAGAGCTGTCTTCTCGCGCACTCGACAAGCTAGCTTGCTTTTTGCGTTCTTCGAGTGTTGCTCTTATCTGCTTCAGTCGAAGTGACTCCTGCCAGTTGAAGTACTGGAAGGTCAACATCTCTTCTTGTGTTGCGTCTGCTGGCATCATTGTGCACTCCTTGATGACTTTATCTGCTTTTGCTGCCATCTCAGCAGTGATTGTGAGAGTTGTGGACCGTCCGGCATAGTAACTGTGCACGGGAATTCTGTAGGCCTGCGACTGGCCGCAGTGTCTGATGTTTCTGCGGCGATGGCAACGTAGACCTGCTGGGGTATGACCCGAGGGTATGTGTGTATGCTTTCGAGTCCTGTCATGGACTCGACATCTTCATCGAGGCTCATGTCTGAGTCCGTATGTTCATCGAGTGGTCGTCTGGACGGATCTCGCAGTCGACGCCTTCATCGCCTATGCTCATCTCGGCGTCGGCGAGGTTGTTATGAATCTCGAAGTCGAGGTTGTTGTTGGCGCAGATCTCGGAGTCGACGTGGTTGTCGATATGAGTTTCGAGGTCGTCGAAGTCGCTGAGGGAGATCCCGCAGTCGAAACTATCCTCGAGTGGGAGATCCAGCTCGGGATCGTTTGTGCGGTATGCTGATTCGGCCTCCTCGCCCTGGAGCTCTTCAATGAGCTCGCGCATCTCTCGTGTGGACATGGTTGTTGCAGACGAACAAGCTTGGAGGGTCGATGATGGTATGGACACAGTTGAGGATCCGCAGTCGAAGGAGCCGCAACCGATGGAGCCTCGGGTGCGGAAGTCGCGAGTTGGCGTGGATCCGTCAAGTCCTGCACACCAAGCTTGTTGACGAAAAAATTGAACGAACCAACGGTTAAACCCAAACCTGACTCGAGATCGGAGAAGGCCTCCTGGAATCCTGGCGAGTGTGGCTCGAAATCCATCAGAGGATCCGATGCGCTTTTTGCGGGTGAAGCTGGCGTGTTGCCGTTTGTCGAGTGAACCGGCGAGTTGCCGTGTGCCGCCTGAGTCGGCGAGTTCTGGTTTGTCGATGCAGCCGGCGAGTTGCCGTTTGTAGATCCGATCGGCGAGTCGCCGTTTTCCGATGGAACCGAAGAAACCGCGAGTCCAACACTATTCTTTCCCACAGACGGCTCCAATAGTAGCCCCCGAGTACTGGTCTGACTCGAAGAATCGGGCATGGACTCTTTCGTAAGTGCACGTCATATGCTTATCATTATGTATATTATAATTGGAATTCCTGTATGAATAGCACATGTTGGCTATGTCGAGTATTTCATCGACTGTGGTTTTTGCTTATGATGATCAAGGGATAGTAGCTTAGCAGGCCCAGTTCACTCGACGGATCGGGACTGGTTAACTACACATTTGGGTAACACCTTACTAGCTTTCAATCAAACTCGAGTCCCCGGACTCGAATCTGGAACAAACTGGTCAGATTCGACTAGGCCGCGGAGGTCTTACTGAGCCGATCTGCAGTATAACTTTGAATTTTACCCAACGCGTCCGTCGGGATTTTTCATCATGTCTGCTGACACGGAAAGTATAAGGATTGGCGTTGCTGGAACGGTCCTTAGCCCAGCTCGAAAGTTCGGCGGGTCTTACCTTTGCACTATGCATGCAGCATTCGAGGTATTTGCGACGAACGCAACTCGGGAATATTTCGAGTATGATTTTACATATGAACGTAGTCGATACATTCGTCGACTGATACTTTGATACCATTTTATCGGGTGCGCGACAGCGCTCCCGATGGGAGTAGCCCCCGAGATTGTGCTTTATTGATTGCAATGAAGGATAATCTCAAAACCAACTTTCCCTACATTTGTTAGTCGAAGAAAACCATTTACCATAATTCAATCGGGTGCGCGGCAGCGCTCCCGATGGGAGTAGCCCCCGAGATTGTGCTTTATTACTTGTAACGGAGGATAATCTCAGAATCACTTGGTCTTGATAATCTTTAGTCGAAGAAATTTTTGATATGCTCCCGATGGGAGTAATATGTCTTTTATCGAAGAGACAGTCGAGTGACCACACACTCGACAAACAATCGAGTGATTAATATGCTTTGTGCTAACCCGACATCTTTTCTGACCAAATTTGCTGCAATGACGTCAGGGATGACGGATGGCGACTGCGCCACCTGACACGCGGTGGCGTGCGCTGTGCTGCGAGAGATGGGACGTGACACGTCTTGTGGGCCCATTGTACAGCCGTTTGGACTGGATTTGACCGTTCAAGCACGATTTCTCCGGAGCCATGATGGTAGTTCCTAGATTCCCGTGCGTAGTGGGCGGAGCGGCCGGCGACGGTTGCCCTCCGTGGCTGCCACGTGTACGGTTAGATTTGCTTATGTGCCCACGATCTCGCATCGACGGTGCGGATTCTTTTGCTTATGAGGTTAAAAAGGGACGGCGGCGTAAATAGTGCTTTTACTTGCCATTTGCTCTCCGCCGCTGCTACTTCTTCTTCCTCCTCTCGCATCGCCATTACCTCAGAGCAAAGCTTGTGCAACCACCACCGCGATGACGAAGCCTACCACCCGAAGGGGCAGGAGTGCTGCATCGGCGGACAGCACCGCGGGAGCCGCTGCCAGTGGCTTGAAGAGGGAGAAGGGCGCGTGGACCAAATCCACCTGCAGCAAGAGTATGCTCACTGGCCTACAGAACGAGGGGCTGATCCCTGAGGACATCTCTCAAGTTCGCCTCCCTGGTGCCGAGGTAATCCCGCGCCCAGGCCCCAATGAGCGGGTCTGCTTTGTTGATTTTGTGAACAGGGGATTTTCCTTCCCTGTTCACAACTTTCTTCGTGCACTGATGCACGTGTATGGAGTGCAATTGCACGATTTTACGCCCAATGGGCTTTTGCACATTGCGTGTTTCTTCGTCCTTTGCGAGTGCTTCTTGGGCGTCGCGCCCCACTTTGGTCTCTTCCGCCGCATCTTCAACGTCAAGCGCCAGCACAGCGCCAAGGGACCTGGTGGTTTTGGAGTAAAAGCTCGACGTGATGTCGAGTACTTCAAGATCAACTTCCTAGAGTCTGTGCAAGGATGGCGCCAGAAGTGGTTCTACATCAAGGATGTGACCATTGGCGACCAAACCTTCGGGTTGCCTTCCTTTGACGCAGACGCCCTGGTGAAGAAGAGGCCATCATGGATTGCCCAGCCGACCGGAGTCGAAGCCGAAGAGGCTGACATTCTGATGGAGAAGGTGCTGAAGCTTCAGACCACGGCTGGTCGAGAGGTCACAGGGATCCATCTGCTAGCCATTATGGCCAAGAGGCGAGTGCAGCCTCTCCGAGCCCGAGTGCATGCTTTGTGGGCATATGGTGGGGCTTCTGATCCAACCCGCTCACGCGCAGTCGAGCTATCTGATGCGGAAGCGGAGAAGTTGGTAAGGAGCCTTACCAAGCTTACTGATGAAGATCCTTGCGAGATGAACTCGCCTGTGCCTCCTTATGAGACCAGCAACCCTCTGCCAGAGGTAACAGTTGATACTACATCTCAGTTGATATGTTATGCATGTGTGATGTTGAATCCTTTGTTGTTTATGTGTGCAAGGACACAAAATATTTGAGTCAATGCCTCCCTTGCCAGAGAGCGGCCCAGTGCCAGACAATGAGCCACTCGAGGCAGATTCTGATGATGAGATGGCTTCACTCGCCACCGCGCACACGCCAGAAGCCGATGAGGGCGATGCTGAGGTGCAAGGCAAGCAAAAGCGGTCGCGCGACGAGGAAGACACCGCTGACTCGGAGGAGAAGGAGGAAGAAAGGACGGAGTCGATGACAGCGCCACTCGAGGTTCCTCCGATTCGCTCGCTTCCCCCTCGACCACCGAAGAAATCGCGCCCGAGCATGGGTGTGCTTGCGCCTGGTCGATTGTGCGACCTTACTGAAGAGTAAGTACTATGTGCACTTTCTTTGTCATGTTATAAATAATATCACCTTGTATTCTTATAATGTGTGAAACAGTGTTTCCTCGGATGAGGATATGCCTCCGCCACCTACGGCGGAAAAGAGTAGCGCAGCGTCTACTGCACGGACGCTGCCGCCGGAGCAGCCGCCTACCACTGCGACTCCTGCCGCTACAGCCACGGCTACGCCACCCGAGCCGGAGGTTGCAGCAACTGAGAGCGGAGCTGCGGCTGCAGGTGTCCCTGCGTCGACTTCTTCCTTCTTGGAGCACGTAAGTTTGTGCTTGCCGTAGTCTTAATCCTCATCGAATGCGATTTTTTTTTACATAAACTCAGTTATTGAGTTATGAATTTGCCCATGTCGTGTACTCAGGCATTTGTGCGAGAGTTGCTTAATGCTGGTGCCAAGTATGTGCACAAGGAAACTGAAGCCGCCACCTTGCAGCAGCAACTCGAAGTTGCAAAGAGTGTGTATCTCTTTACGCTATCACCACTTGTTTAGGGTGACTTCTCTTGCATCTGTTGATCATACGTGTCAGTTTTTGCAGAGGACGCCGCTGAAGCGGCGGAAAATTTGAACAATGCCACCCGTCGAGTGGATGACCTGGAGAAGAGGCTGAAAGCAGCCGAAGTGAGGGAGGAGTCGGCAATTGGTCGACTCTCTGCCGCCAGCACCAGCTTAACTGGTAAGAATTTTTGCTCTACTCCTTAGATGTTTGAGGTTTCTGATACATGGTGCTGATTATTTTGCCCTTATGCTAGGCGTGATGGATGGCCCGACTGCTACTGGCAAGCAGAGCCTTGGCACCTCACTTGATGAAAGTGTGGCTGTCTCGGAGGCCACCAGTAGCAGAGCAGGGGAGATGCTAACGCAGGGGAATGGCTGTACTCGAGTACTTGTCTGAAGTTTTTGTACCCTCATCAAATCCCATGGTTTAAGGACCTAGGGTTGAGATTATGGGGAGAGAACGTGGTAGTACTGGTAGTTTCGTCGGCTGACATGCAGAGCCAAAGATTTACCCAGGTTCAGGCCCCTCGGGTGGAGGTAAAGACCCTACTTCCTGCTTGTCTGGTATTGATTGTGGATTATGCGGTTACAAGGTGGCTCCGGCGAGATGACGATCTCGCAAGAGCTTTGGTGGTTCGGGTATGACTTGGCCCTAGATCGGCACCCCTCCCAGCCCTCGAAGCCATCATGCACATAAGAAAATAAATTGTGAAGGAGAAAAAAGTTAAGAATTAAATAACCACGTCATTCCTATATAGCAAGAGCGAACATAACAAGGCAACTTAATGAGGATTCTGCTGAATATATAAGCAATTTATCTGTTGATTTAATCCACGAAAATGGTAAAATATTCATCTATTGATTTAATCCACGAAAATGGTAAAATATTCATGACTAGAATAACAAGTAACTAATCATGCGATCCAATAAAACAATACATACACGGATCAAATCTAGAGCAGCTACTATAAACAGAAACTCTAGCAGTATCTCAAACATGAAATACATACGTACAGTGCAGTAGCAGAACCGTTGGCGTTCACGTTGTCGTCCATGTCGCGATAAAGAGGTTACCGATGTCGGGAAAAAAGTCATTGTTGGAAAAGTACTCGATGGCAGTAGTCGCGCGAGTGTGCTCCCCAAAAATCTGATCGCCCCTCTCCCGTTCTGACGAGGTGTACCCTCATCAAATCCCATGGTTTAAGGACCTAGGGTTGAGATTATGGGGAGAGAACGTGGTAGTACTGGTAGTTTGGTCGGCTGACAAGCAGAGGCAAAGATTTACCCAGGTTCGGGCCCCTCGGGTGGAGGTAAAGACCCTACTTCCTGCTTGTCTGGTATTGATTGTGGATTATGCGGTTACAAGGTGGCTCCGGCGAGATGACGATCTCGCAAGAGCTTTGGTGGTTCGGGTATGACTTGGCCCTAGATCGGCACCCCTCCCAGCAGTGGCGGAGCTGCGTTACGGCCGACCTGGGCCATGGCCCACCCAGAATTTCATCAGTCCTTCGTATTTTTTGTTGGGCCAGCCCTTTAAGACTCCAATTCTAGGCCAATTATAAAGGAAAAGCTTGTTCTTTTGCAATCTGGCCCGCCCAGAAATTCTGCTGGAGCTCCGCCACTGCCTCCCAGCGTTTAAATATGCTGGGTCTCGGGAGTTTGTAACCGACCTAGTTTACATATAAGGAAAGTATAAACCGACTATGCCTATGTCCTAACTTGGTAGGTACTCCAACTTGTTGGGCTTCTCGTCTTGGGCTTCGAGTCATATCTTCGCTATTTGGGCTTTTAGTCATTACGTGCACCAGGTACCCTCACGGTAGGGTACCCGAGATGTATATCCTTGTCACGTTCAGAATCAGAAGAGGCGGGATTCCGGAGGCCTACTATCCCTTCAGAGGGTGCACGCTGAAAGACGGGATGGAGAAGACTTGAAATACGGCGGCGCAAGGTTCTGGAACTGGAACAAACGAGAGACTATATGTGTGGCGTGGCGGCGGCTAGGGTTCAACCAGCCTGTCTATATGAAGCGGGTCAGGTAGGACGTGGACGCAGCCCTACCATCGAGTCGGTAACAACCTCACGATTCAAACGAATCGGAAACGGCTAATTAATTAATGAGTCGGTTAATTATTTATTAATGACTCATTAATTTTTTCCAAACAGCAAAAATATAGGCAATGGCTCATTCCCGAAACCCAAACGCGGCGCCTTGTGACGTGGTGAGGCGAGCGAGGAGGTGGAGTGCGCATGTGATATTCCTCTTCTCATGCTCTTACTAGTGATAGAAAAGCTCAGCATACAAAGTGGTGCAGTTCTCTCCCAACTAGCAGTATTCCCAAACCAGTCATATAAATTGGCCATGAGATTTTCAGAATTTAGTTAGACCATGGGTAAGAGCCCAAGAATTATAACAGATTCTATCCTTCCATTATATTCCTTGCAGCTGGCTGTCAAACATATTAGCAATACTGCGAGACGAATATAAATTCAAAACTACATGGATGACTGAGCATACATAATTCACCAATTCGCGAAGAACAAATGTTTTATATTCGCATCGTGATGACAGCATGTACTTCCTTGCCAGTTATGCTTTACGGGATTATCTTTAGTTAGAAAAAACCTTCTGCGAAGATAAGACATGAAATTTTTAATTAGACCACTTCTAAAACTTATTAATCGTAGCTGATTTTATGGCAATACTTTGGATCTGTCTGAAGCTAAAGCCATAAGCGACACCGGCAATCTTCGACAAGAATCACATGCAGATTTCTTTTTCATGGGAATTCAGTCGCTCGTCACGGTGGCCGCAGATTGCACCAATCCGGCCTCTTTGACCCCGCATCCATGTTTGCGCTCGTCACGGTGGCGGCGTTATCGATGCTCTACACTCGTAAGAAACAAATTGCAAAAGAGAAACCCTACGTGTTCTAACAAACAGGTTTCATAAGGTGCCACGTCATCTAATACGACACTCTACCCTCACCAGGTGACCGTCATTGGCCACTAATCCATATGTCGTAACCGTAAATAATGTATTCCCGAGTACTCTTACAGCGAACGAAACGAATTTCGACGACAAGTGCAAGGACCCTGGATGCATTTAACTTACTGCACAACAAGGCAACAAAGTACGACAGAACTCACCTGACATGTCCCAAAACTGACTACCAAAACCCCAGCCACGACCCAAACTCTCTACTAGAGACATCATTATTGCCAAAGTGCAGGCAACGCCCAAGGACAGCTGCCCGGCAACAGGCCCTTGCACCGGTCCCCTAGCTGTAGCCGAGGCAATGGCCAGACAGGAGAAAGACGCAACACCGCTCCATTGACCAATGCCCCAATCACCACTACAGAGAGGGACGCGGAGCCACTGCCCGTGCATTCCCGGTTTAAGACGGTTTGTGGCGGTTCCTCAAACCAACCCGTTGTGGCACAGTTTCGTTGGATTGGTCTGGTTTAAACCGTTTAGGTACGAGGCCATATACCGGTCTGGTGCGGTTTGGCTTTGCGGTTTAGCTGGTTTCACACCGTACGCAATGGCAGCACAACGACATTGTCTTCGCGGCGCAGCGCCGCTCGCGGCTCGGCCTGGAGCTCGACGAGCACCGCGCGCTGCCGTGCGTGTCGGCCAGGCGGAGGAAGCCGTCGAGCAGCAGCTCCGCGAATGGCACCAGGAAACCGTCGGTGGCGTCAACCTGGAACTCAGGGTGCAAGCGGTTGCGGCCCGTCCGCGACGCCGCTATTTTAGGCCCACATAACAACAGATGCGAGTATCCACGTTATTCAAAGAAAAAAACGGCGTATATGGGCCGGGCCGCGGTTGCCGCGGCGGCGCCGCATATCGCACGAGGGGTAGGGCAAACAGAAGTCAATCGCGCAGCGCCGCATCCGTCGTCCTCTTCTCCGGCGCGCCGGGCGCCGCCAACCGCCATGGCCGCCGCCCTTCCTCCTCTGGCTCCGGCTGCGGGGGCCTCTCCCTCTCCCTCTACTTCGAATCCCCGCCTCAACTCAACATCCCCGAAGGCCGGCGACGGGCAGCCGCAGGCTATGCCGGCAACGGCCGCAAGCAAGTTAGGGTTCGATGGCGACGAACCCGAGCATGGCACGGACGCCGCAGGAAGGGTGGGCGGCCAAGGGATCGATGGCGGCGAACCACAGACGCGCACGGACGGCGGCGGTGATCCCACGATGCGCACAGACGCCGCCGGCGGGAAGCGGCCGCCCTCCAAGAACAGCTCCCTCGTCAAGAAGCGCAAGAAGGACAACGAAAGCTCTCACGTTCCCACAATAATCAAGGTACCTGAACATGCTTGAGGTTTCATAAGCTTCTTCTATCTGAACATGCTTGCGACCATTTCTTTCAAAGGAATTCATCGATCCTTGCATGTACTGTTCGTTGCTGACGAGATCAAAAAAGTTACACATCTGACGAGATCCTTGCACCAGCTTTTGTCGTTTGTTTTTCGGTTGCATTTGTGCATTCCCCACACCGTCTTCAAGTTACTATCATACATGATACATCATGATTGTCTGAACTCTGAACATGTATTTGGTTAAAATGACATGGAAGAATTGATGACCACTAAATTTTCAGCTCGTTTGATACCTGTTACTTACCTTGTATAAATGTGCATTCACTAGAATTGATTGTACTGAAACGATGTGTGTTTCTTCACATACCCTTTTGAGCATTTCTGCAATATTTGTCTGGAATGTGCTTGCCATCTCGTGCCGGTTCTGTTGTATACCACTTCACCATCAGTAAGGTTTATAGTGTGACCGCTAGATATGGATGTAATACTGCAGGTTTAGGTCTACTAGTGGTGGCGTTGGATGTAATACTGCAGGTTTAGGTCTGCTCTTGTGTTTCTAGTCGTCCAGGACCCTAGTCCTTGGAAGAAACATGTTTGTTGTCCATTTTTTCAGTACTTGATTTTCCTTCAGAATTGCTTCGGCATACTAACTGATAAGCATAAGCTTGAAGAAGAAAGATTTTATTTCTATGCCATATTTTCTGTAGCTCTGTGATGTGTGCTGTTCTAATGTACTTACTATATCTCTTTGTTTAACAGGCATCTAGGAAGTCAGCTAGTCCAGGACTACGATCTCCAATGCAAGTGACGAGTTCACCGGGGTTAATTTCCTTGTCAAGTCTGCAGCAATGAAAAAGGAAGCACTGAAAAGAGCAACTATGGCTGGTTCATTCATCCAAGAAGTGCATCACATGTATTTGAGATACTCTTAATATTCATCTTGCTTAAAACCCAACTTAACTATTCTTTAGCCTGTGGTAATTGGTAAATGCAGCAATCCCCTTCTGCCATTTTATCCTCTGTGTATTCAGTGCATACTTTTGAATATATGTGATGCACTTCTTGCATACTAACTCTAGTTGCCTATCATGTTTATTCAGTGGTTGGGCGCAAGTTGAGAACTCTGAAGATGAAGCAGCTACCATGAAAATACACAGTCCTGATGTATTATACACTGCTCTGATGTGTTATTGTAGCTCAAAATTTCTGGAGATTGGTTCCTGTATTATTTATTTTTGCACTGTCCTGGCATACCCTGAAATCTGAATATCACTTGTGGTTCTGCAATGGTGAAACGCCCATCTGAATCTCTATTTTCGCTGGTGCTAGTTTCATCAAAACCTGGACAAAGCTAACAGTTTTAATTTGGCAATGTGATTCCTGTGTATGTGGCGGATGCAAGGTCTCTGCGGCTAGCGAGCTAGCTAGCGAGCGATCGGCGTACGCGGCGCCAGCGAGTGAGCGAGCTAGCTAGCGACCGGCGTATGCGGCGCGCGCGGCGCCGCAAAGAGCCACGGCACATACGCAGCCCAAACGTGGCATACCGCGTAGAGATACGGCGTATGCGGCCTACGCGCGGCAGCTCGCGGTACAGCGCCACGGCGGCCGTCCTCGTCGGGTCGACGTGGAGGGACACCCGCTGGACCCGCTTCTTCCGGCATATCTCCACGGCGGCCTGCAGCAGCGTCTCGCCGATGCCCTGCCTCCGGCAGCTCTCGTTCACTGCACGCACCACGCACCAAGAGTTCAGAGTTCAGGCAAAACAAATCTTGCGGCGGCTCTGAGTAATGGTTTTATCAACAAGGCGCGTGACGTGCCCTGGCTCCGAGCCAGGGGAAAACAAGTTACAGAATTGATATACATAACTGAAACTGATGTGTTACCCTATCGGCAACTGACACGAAATGATCACAGATTCACAGGTGTCGAAGCAACAACAGGCAACGGACTTGTTCTCGCAGAAGGTGAAGAGATCGTCGTTCAGCACATCCGAGAAGGTATCATCATCGATTTATAAGATTCTTGTAGGACATTCAGGCTTATTATAAGATCGCGAACTGAATGAGTAATTATTATATATACGGTGAAATCCTGAGCAGGTACTTCAGCTCGCGGACTAGGTGGAGTCCCTCTTCATGAAACACTTCGCGGCCAACGATAAGATGGTGGCGATGAAGTACCTCAAGCCGCAGCAGCGCAGGAGCAGGCACATGGTCACCTTCCTCGTAGGCGCGTAGATTCAGATACCAGATTACATCTATCGACCATCTCTTCGTCATGGAGAAATTCAATCTTCTAACGGTTTGTTTTCTGTTTGTTTCGCATTTTCAGGGTTGTTCACGGGCACATTTGTGAGTCTATTCACCATATATGCTATTTTGGCCTATGTTTCTCACATTTTTGCCTCTGCTGCAAATACAACCTACATGGAAGTAGTCTACCATGTTTTCAGGTAGGATTATAGCACCGTAAGAGATGTTTAGTTGTTGGCGTGAGTTTGATATTTTTTTTAACTTTTTGAATCTGGAATTCTGGATTGGAGAGTAGATAACTAAGGATGAAATTTACCTCCCCATAACAGTAAATATACCTTTGCTCTTCTACAGCATATTCGCGCTTGTCAGCCTGCACTGCTTCTTCTACGGATGCAACCTATTCATGTGGAAGAGCACCAGAATTAACCAGAATTTTATCTTCGATTTTGACCCGAACACCGCTCTGACACACAGAGACGCCTTCCTTATGTCTGCGTCCATCATGTGCACTGTGGCCACCGCACTGGTCATCAACCTGTTCCTCAGGAACGCCGGTGCATCCTACGCCAATGCTGTGCCCGGCGTACTCTTAGTAGTAAGTAACACAAACTATATACGGAAGTCAGGTTGTGTTGCAAACGATGTCAGTTCTGAAAACTTTGAATCTACTATTTCAGTTGTCAACTGGACTATTAGTCTGTTCGTTTAACGTGTTCTATCGCTCGACGCGGTACTGCTTCATGCGAGTCTTGCGACACCGACACATCATATTATCACCATTCTACAAGGTAAGAAGACCTCTAAAGTTTTCGGTTCACAAGCTACTACAAATCTATTTGATGATATGCATGCCTTGCGATGCAGGTTCTAATGGCCGATTTCTTCATGGCTGATCAGCTAACTAGCCAGGTAATAATTGTACTTGCACAATCGTACATAACAGAGGAGACTTAAGATGCAAGTTTCTTACAAGTTAAACTGCTATACTTTCAGATCCCATTATTAAGGCACATGGAGTTTGCAGCGTGCTACTTCATGGTTGGAAGCTTTAGGGCTAACCCATACGAGACATGTACGAATAGCCAGCATTACCAGCACCTGGCGTATGTGATTTCCTTCCTCCCTTACTACTGGAGATTTATGCAGGTATGACCGTATGAATCGACATATGAACAATAGTAAGAATTTAAGTTGTTAGAATCAGTTTCAGGCTAAACCTTGCGAATATGTTTTCAAGTGTTTAAGAAGGTACCTGGAGGAACATGACACCGATCAGCTTGCCAACGCCGGTAAGTATGCATCGGCGATGGTTGCAGCGGCCATCAGGTTCAAGTACAATGAAACACCAACGTCATTATGGATGTGGATGGTCCTCATCTCGTCCTGGGGAGCCACCGTTTACCAGCTCTATTGGGACTTTGTCAAGGACTGGGGGTTCTTCACCCCAAAATCTAAGAATCTATGGCTCCGAGATGACCTCATCCTCAAGAACAAGTTTATCTACTATGTTTCAATGGCATTATATTGTACACTGTTCGACTAATTGATCTTGAATTCTAATACAGAAAGTATAAACTAGCTAGGAGCACTAATGCCTTCACAATGCAGGTGCTGAATCTAGCACTTCGCCTAGCCTGGACAAAGAGTGTATTGAATATTCAGTTTAGTAAGAACGAGGCTCGCCTACTGGGTTTCTCCCTTGCTTCACTAGAAATCATTCGGCGAGGGCATTGGAACTTCTACAGGTATTTGAAACTTGTATAAGCTGTAATCGATATCTTAGGTTTAGTATTTTTGTTTGAAAAATAATAATTTATAAATTGTTTACATCATTGACCACAGGCTGGAGAATGAACACTTGAACAATGTTGGCAAGTTCAGAGCAGTGAAGGCTGTACCGTTACCATTTCGTGAACTCGAAACTGACTGAAAAGACAGCGAGGAGTATGATGACAATGCATCCGATATCAAGGGAATTTAGGATCAGATTTCCAGGATTGGTACGCTGTCCCTCGAATACATGAGGGTGAATTAAATTAAGGCCCCATTAGTAACCTGTGTTGTTTATACTACATCACAGGTTGGGCAATAGCACATGTATTAGTTTCTTTCACAAGCTCTGTCAGCTTTTAATCCGATTGATCCGAAAGTGGATAGATATAGAGGAACCTAGTTTTCACATAGAACTGCAGTTACCACATCAGCTGGGCACCACAAAGCATGGATTTGTAAACATCTGGACCTTGACTAGTCTAGGGATCTATTAGGCTAAGTCTGCATAGAAGGCTCAGTTCTTTGGTGCTTCGTCCTGCTCCTTCACCAACAGTCTTCTGGAAAACTTGGGCCTCACCGAAATGCTCCTTCTTCGCGTGGCTTGCCATCCAGAATAGGCTTTGGACGTCGGATCGCCTTGCCATCAGGGGGTGGCCCCATCAGCCGCTATGCCAACTTTGGAGATGTCAACCGGAGACGGGAAGGCACATCCTATTTGAGGGCCGCTACTCTAAAAGAATCTGGGCGGACGCGGCCATTTGGCTGAAATGTCACACGCTTATGCAATGTATGGCTTCAACCATGCCTACGATCTTCGACTGCTAGAAGGCCACCTGGCAGCCACTCCGTCCTCCTACCACAAGGGGCTCATGTCAGTAATTATCCTCATCACATGGGAAATATGGAATGAGCGAAATGCGCGGATCTTCAACAATAAGTTCTCTATGCCATCCATCTTGTTCTAGTGCATCAAAGGCGAAAGCAGAAACTGGATCCTTGTAGGGGCTAAACATTTGGCAGAAATCATCGGCTAGAAGAGACAATGGTGTCATGTATTTTTTCTTTTCTTTTGGGACTCGACCTTGGTTATGTTTGCTCCTCCTTTATAATATAAAATGCAAAGCTTTTGACCCGTTTAAAAAAAAACCCAATTTAATTATTTGAAATGGAGACAAAAGATTTGCCTCTATCCATTAATTAAGGAGTTTCACAAGAGGTGATAAAAAAAGGAAAGGGCACACTATAGCAACAAAGAGCTCTATTGTTCTCGCAAGATGATCTACAAATGTGCGCTGGCCTAAACAACCAATTTTGGTGTTACCTGCATTTTGTTCCTTTAACAACCTTCCTTAAATACTTAGCATCCACGAGTTGAACAAAGTAGCATGATTTATATTTGACCATTTTCCATTAGCTCAGCCCTGAAGTAGTTGAATCAGAAGTACATAGCATGCAGAGAAAGTCTAAAAGGAAAACATGCTTTCAGCAAGCACCTTTACGTAGGCCAAATGTGTTGAAGTTAGTCAAAACTATACATATGCACTTGAAAAGTAATACTCTGAAACAAGAAGCAAGGCATCATGAGAAACATAAGCATCTGAAGCGCAAAAAGCTTCGCATAAAATGTCAGAAATTACTGGAAGTTGCAAATTAACCAAGTGACGCTCGTGGGAAGAGGTCTCTTTCTCAGCATAGGGTACACAGAGAGACATCGATTTAGAAAACACAGTTATTTGGCTCTTTGTCCGACTTACCCATTTTACATAGATAGTAGGACGTCGTATCTTATGAATCCGCCTCTTTCATGTATCCGAAGTGTTTCTTATCCTCTTATTACACTATCACATGCAAACTAGAACACACATACAATACTATAAGGTCATTTTTTTTGTAAATGACAAAATAATTAATAGCTCACATACTAAATACGTTTTCCCCGCATGTGATATTGTTTGGTATTTATATGACCCAGACTTTAAACATTCAAAATGGTGCCCTCGCATTTGTGAAAGCCATATTGCTAGTTTATTTTTAAGTATTGATAAAACCAATGGGTAGCAAATTGGGTCAGGTCTGACGGATTCGGGCATCGGTCTAGTTTCAGACCCATAGGTTGGGTGATGACTCATGAGTGAGGTGTTCACCCGATAGAGGGTTTGGACATGGGTCTCGTAAAGGTTGACCCATCTAACCCTGACGCGATTGCCACCTTAGTCATGGGTGAGGTGTTCACCTGATAGAGGGTTCGGGCCGGGTATGGGGAAAATAAAGCTTGACCCGACCAAACCTACCCGATTGCAGACTTATCTTATCTGTGAAAGCGAAAGCCCCAGGCAATGATGACGCCCCGAAGCTCGTGACGTTAGATTCCCCAATTCTCCCTCCAATGATGATGCCCAACTCGGTAGTGCAAGTATATATACTACTCCGTATATAGAATCCTCATCCAGTCTCTCGGCACACAGCAGCCAGCTTCTTGCTAAAACAGTCGCCCTTTCCAGGAACATTCTCCTCTACCTTTGACTAGCTGCTTCCTTTCTTGTTCTAGGCGGCTTCGTGTCCCACGGCAATGGCGTCTATCCAGGATGTGACCGACGGCTGCTCCAAGATCTTGGCGGTGCTCCTCTACTACCTGGTCGGGCGCAGCCCCGCCGTCGACGAGGCGGCCGCTTTCCTCATCGTCGTCATTTCGATTGCCTGCGTCGCCGGCCATGTCGTCGCGCACTTCGCCAACGTCCTCCTTGCCTACCTCCACCCTGCCGGCTCGGCGCCGCCGGCGATGTCCATTGCGGATCTCGGGCGGTTCATCGTCCTGGTCTTCACACTCGTCTCCGTGTGGCTGCTCGCCATCGCCATGATGTTGGCCTTCTTCCTCATCGCGAGGGATTCGGCCGGGGTTCAGCTGGAACGTGCTCACCTAAATTTCTAGCTCAATCCCCCTCAAAGCCAGGCATACGGGGAGTACTAATAGTATGATTAATAACTTAAGTGAATGTACTCTAGCACGTACACGTAGAGTACTTGTGTAGTAGAGTAGAGGTAGAATGTGGCGCCATGGGAGTCCGTCCAAATCTGGATAGTGGTCGGCGGCGCAGCAGCAGATAAGGGCCACTTCTTTTGCAGATTCCCAGCAGCTTTGGGGTCCCCGGCAGCTTAAGCTGAAAAGAACTCTCCGGCTGCTGAACAGTTTTTTTCCACCGCGAAGCGCTCTCCCTTCACGTTTTGAGAAACTGCTCGTCGGGTGTTTCTAGACAGATTCCCGCAAAGGGTCCGAACGGGTGTAGAGCCAGCCCCTCATTTTCATTCTAATTACGCGAAATCTGCCACCGCAAGAAAACCATCGGAGGGAAAGAGTCCATTATTTTTCTCGGTCTCACCTCCTGCCCCCGACCCGTGCTCTCGCGACTCGCGAGGGGAAGAGATAGGGTTCCACCGCCGCCTGCTGTGCGCCGCCGGCCCCCATCCGCCTCGCTCCAGCTCCTCGCGCCGGCGCCCATCCGCCTCCGCTCCAGCTCCTCGCCTTCCTCTCCCATCCCGTAGCCCACCCGCGCACGTACCACCGCCGCCGCCGCCTTCCACCCCCACCGCCGCCGGATCCCGGTTGCCCAGGGCCGGATCTGTCCATTCCCCCGCCGAATCCCGCCGTCCCGCGACTGCTTCTCCCCGCCGCGGCTCTTCTTCTCCCCGGCCCCGCTCAGCTACGCCGCCGTCTCCTCGAGCTCGTCCGCATCGAGGACGGCAGCAACCTCGCGTGCTCGTCCGCAGCAGGCTGAGCTTCGTGTTGTGCTCGTCCGAGCTTCGAGGACGGCAGGCCGAGCTTCCAGGCCGCCCCCGCCGCTCCGGCATCCCACCTCACCTCTGCCCAGCCTCCACCCGTGGCCGCCCCTTCTCCACTCTCGGCCGCATCTCCACCGGCCGACCGAGCCTCCCAGCGACGACCTCCTCCTACTGCTAGTGTATTCATGTTCTGGTAGTATAAAAATGGATGTGAATTGGTGCTGCTATTAATTTTGTACTGCTGTGATTTGGTATGCTGCTAGCATCAAGTTTTCCACCCTGGTACTGGTAATTGGTGTTTAGATAGTAATTTGTATCCTGCTAGTAAATTGATGTCATGCTAAATGCTTATAATTTCACTGTTGGTCTATAAAAATGTTGGATAATGACCATGTTTTTATTATCGTCTAACTTTTCATATTATTTTTATTTTGGCATGTTCTGAATTATACTACTACACCATATTTTTATTTAGTGCACATATCAAATATCAGGGCATTATAGACATTTTACAATCAACGCAACAAATAAGCCAAAAATTCAGAAGCTCAAAAGAACTCTCCCAGACAGTTTCTCGTAGTTTCTCCCCACCACAGTTTCTCCTCACCGGAATCTATAAACCAGCTTATGCATAAGCAGAAACTCAAAAGAAGTGGCCCTAAGAGTCTCCGGAGTGCGACTTCGCGTGGCGCTCACTGTCCTTGGAGGCTTGGATAGGTTCAGCTCAATGGACCGACCGGAGGATCAACGACATCTGGACCGCTGGCCGTTGAGTTCTCCAACAGGCCATTTTCCAATTAACGAGGCCGTGGGCGACACCGGCCGGCTAGATATGTCGTCCCCTATTACTAGCCTACTAGGAGTTAGTCAGAGAAGTTTATTGCAATGTAATCTTTCGTTCTCAACTTTCTACATGCTTAAGAGTAATTTTAGTATGTCAAAAATTGCTTTTTCAGTGATTTTTTTTCGGATACAAGATTTGTTTTTAATTTATGGAAAAACTAGCGTGCTTTGGTTGATCCAAAGATCATACTAGTATGCTTTTGCCGTGGAACTAGTGCCAATAATAGTGACGCGGTTTGAGATGTCTCTGCGTCATGCAATAAAGAAACTTGGGACAAACAAACAAACAATAGCTCGGAGATTAGAGTACTCTGTCAAAGAGGCTTCCTTTCAGACCAGGACCACTGTCAAGAGCTCAGTGTGGTGGTTAATGAAAAGCAGTCAATCTAATCAGGGACGTTCTGCTTCCATCATAATAAGCAGGAAGTACTACTTGTGCAGTTATGGTAGTAGGACTAGTTCTTTTGTCCGTTCCTACTTGTTCGTATCTGGAACAGCATGTGAGCGAGTGTGTCTCCCACGGTCTCACTCCTCGCTTTATTTTTGAGAGAATTTCTTATTTGGCCCTTTCTTAAAATTTTGTTCCCTATTTGTTCCTGAAATTTTGTTTCTTCCTAATTTGACACCAAAATTTTATTTTCTTCCTAATTTGACACAAACGTTTGCTCCGTTTCGTTTTGCCGTTAGTCGTCATTTTCTTGGACCAAAATAGCCCTCGCAACTCACCTGCCCAATCGAACGAATCGAACCAGTCTCGCATCCCCTAGAACGAATCGAACCAGTCAACGGCGGCGGGGTGTGCTGAGGAGAAAGAGATGGCGGCGGGAACGGTTGTGGCCGGCGACGTGGGAGGCGCGCCCACCGTTGAGGCGAGCGGCGTGGGAGGCGCGGGTACGGCTGGGGCCGGCAGTTCGGGCGCGGGCGTAGGCACGGCTGCGGCCGGCTGGGGAGGGGGTTCGGGTTGTTCTCACATTTGTAGGAAGCAGTATGTCAGGCCGGCCGGTGGTCGGCTCGCCGCTCATTTCGGTCTTCACGGGCGCTCACGCTGCCATGGAGCTCTACGCCCTGTAAGGCTGAAAGGACATGGGATCTACGGCCGCACCGTCGCGCTGGCTTAGTTCCGACCACGCCAGCCCAAGATTGGTCAGACAACGATGAAACTGGATAGGCATAGGCGTTCTGGAGAAGAAGGTAGTACTGAGTTACTCCAAGATTCGTGTAGCACACGTGACATTGTTTAGGTGGGTCTAACTTGATGAGTAAATAAACCTGGTCTCACAGGATTTTTCTCCATGTATTTCAGCAATTTTTGACGTTTCTTATTTGCTTAAATGTGTCACGGACATTAGATAGTAATTTTTTGTCACATAATTTATCAAGGGTAAAAGAGTCTTCTTACATTCTAATTTAACACCGTTAGAGTGCTGAGAATGTACTACAAGACCATGTTGGGAAGGAAATGAAATTAAGGTATCAAATTGGGAAGGAAATTTTTTTAGGGCCAAATAAGGAACAAGATTTTAAAGAACGGTCAAATAAGAAATTCTCTCTTATTTTTTGGTTTGACCTGGCTTACGGGTCTGAAAATGATTTATTTCTATGATACGCGAAACCTTTTGCAAGACAAGAACTCTTATCTTCTTCATCAATCACAACTCTGAGCGCTGGGGAACACTGGAGAGCGCATCGACGAGAAGCCGGAGAACTGAGGAGGACACGTTCCATTCGATCGGTTCACTCTGCACGTACACGGTGCAGCTAGCCATCGATCGGTCGCTCGCCGATGCCAACGCTTTGTGAGTTATTAACAGCGTGCATCTACCTTGCACCTTATTCTCCCGTCTGCATGCGCCTTTATTGCTCGCGAGAACAAATGAACTGCACACGGAGAAATTAAGCTGGTGACCACAGTTCATTAACTGTGAACACATTAATATGAGAAGCTTTATTTGAACTGTACTGCTGGTAGTAGTACCATTTCCTGCAAAAACAGAGCCTGACGACTTCACTCTCGCGGCAGCGGCACCCAGCGCGCGAAGGACACGGCCAGGTTCCTTGTTGATACCCCAAACAGGGTACTGTGTGCGGCACTGCAGCTGCCGTTGTTCCGGCCGGCCCAAAGACTGCACATACAGTAGCCTCCAGCCGATCAGACCGACCTGGAGTGGTCACTGATAAAGGACTGAAATGTGCAAAGCTATATATGTGGCCATGCTGCACGGGAGCACGAGTGTTTCTGTTCCCTCTAGCTTACAAAGATGGCAATGGTGCAAAGTGCAAACTGATGAAATGGCCATCGATAATGCCTATAAACTCTTCCTCGAAAAAAAAGATGCCTATAAACCCCGGCCAAGAAAAATAAATAAAATAAAAGTTGATGCCTACTGAAAAAAAAGAAATAGGAAACAAGCAACATCAGCGCTCAATCATTCATTCCGCCTCATCCTCTCGTTGTCGTCCTCCCACCTCTCCGCACGGTTTACTTCAATTCCCCGTTTCCACAACATTCTCGCGGGAGGTCTATTCGTTAAGTGAGATCATAGGATTAATGTCACAAAAATCATATATGCAAATTATTAAAAAATCTGAGAAAATTACACAACATACTTACAGCTGTTTGTACAACTTCAAAAAGTTTCAGCTCAAAATTCGACCTACCATTAGAGAAAAAAATGCTAAACTACACTGTGAATAGTGTCAGATTTGAGCGAATAGTGTTTCATACTATTCCACCGAAATTTTTCTTTTTTGCCTCTAAGTATAGATCGAATTTGAAGCAGCCAATTTTTGAAGTTGCATATATAACATATATGCAAATTTTTTTGAAAATATTTTTGTCCATTTTAAAAAATTGATCTCATAGATCCTATCTAATGTGAGATCCTACCCAAGTTGACCCCCAACATTCTCCTTGCCCTTGACTTGTTCCTCCTCCACCATTGTCGGCAGCTAGAGCTACTGCTTCCGCACCACCATGGCTTCAGCTTCGAGCTCCCATTCTACCACGACAATGCCTTCATTCCAGATGTCGCCGACGGCTACATCAAGAACTCAAGATCCTAGTGTTGCTCCTCTACGTCCTGGGCGGCGGACCCTCTCCGTGCAGATCCTAGGATTCATATTTTTATATTCTGTGTTTTTATTGAACTATGTTTTTAAAGATTATGTATCATTAAGTCAAAAATTATTTCATGCCATGAGGGGTAGCTGAGCATGCAAAATCCATCGACAGATTCCGTGTTGCATGCTACGCGCTAATGCACCAACACAATCACGGAGAATGGTTAGTGCGACCGAAACTCACTAACACGCGCATGCCTAGCCGTGCGACGGACGTTAGATGTGGTAGTACGTGCGCTAGACATCACAAATCAAAGTATAGATATCAGAGCCAAAGCTGGATATCTCGTCGCATACCGCGGCCAGAAACGGCTTGGCTATACTATGGTACGTGCTTAACATGGGGTTCCTACCACGTATGCTTCCATCATACTGTAGAAGTCACACATCATCTGGTGTTTGCCCCACGCGGGGGTGCCGAGCACGCACGCGTCTTTAAGCCCGGCGCCCGACGGTAGCTAGTCATAGTCTATGCCTCTATGGAGGTACTGCAGGTCGTCTTGATCCGACTGCTGGAGTGCAGGATATTGTTCAGATCCTGTCCGGCGGCTTGGCCAGGACCGCGGAATCTATACGACTAACCAGCTTCCGTGGGTGACGGTCCCAACGCGTACGCCCTGAATCTATTTTTTGTTTCTTCTCTTTCTTTCCCCATAGATTTTCCCTGTCGTCAATCGTCATGCTTGTACAATAGAGGATATACTGTTAAACCTGAGAATGGTTTTTCCAAAACCGGGTGTGTTGGGTCGGTTACACTGTGCGGGCTTCTCTAGTTCGGGTGTTAACGGGGTGATACTGACAACAGTTTAGTTTAGTTCGGGTTTGTGTAACAAACGGTTGGGTACGAGCAGGTATGGGGCTGAAGAGTTATGGTTCCAAAACAGTTAACCCGTGGTTCCGTACCCGATTTGTGAGATTAGTTTAGACCTCTTTTCTCTGTCTTTTCATTTACGACTGCATCCAGCGATGGCGGTTATTGGACATGAGCCATCGGGGCCGGAGATGAGGTCGAGGAGCATCCGCCGCCGGGGCCGGCACGCGGCACACGACGCCGATGTCCTTCTCGCAGTCTCACGGCGCGGTGACAGCGGCGGCAGTGAAACGGCCAACGGCGAGGCCTGCCTCGCGCGGTGGACGAATACACTAGATGCTCTGCCAATCTAGATTCAGTATATGCTCTCATGCCATGGCGAATCGAGAAGCAGTATCAAAAATTGTAAAGAGGATTAATTGATCTGTTTTTTGTTTTGGATCGGGCTAATTGTTTTGGATGCTTGGTGTGGAGCTAGGGTCAGGGGCTGCCGCAGCCACCGGCGACCGAGTTCCTGCCGCGGTGCCGCCACCTTCCCTTCCCTCCGGCTGCCAAGTCGTTGTTGGATCTTTCTTCTCTGCCTCTCCCGGCCGCTGGCGGCGCGCCATGAAAGACCTACTCAGCACCGCCGTCGGCCCGGCCGGCACCCCGGAGAGCGCCGCCGCAACTGCGTGCGCTTCAGGAACTGCACCGAATCCATGGGCATCTTCACCCAGGAGAGCGTCGACTTCCAGCGCCGCATCGTCCAGCGCTCCGACCTTGGCGAGGAAACGTACCAGTGTGAGGCGTTGACCCATTAGATCGGACGGTTTCAAACCGGTTTTAATAAATGGTTTTAACCCATATATGCACTCAGTTTAGTTTGGTTTTGGTGGAAGATTGAGTGGATTTGGTTTTGGTTGGGTTGATACGTTTTTTAATCGGTTTAGTTTGGGTTTGGCTGATGGAAATATTCACGCGGGTTCAGTTGGGTTATGGTTCAGTTCTCAAACCATTCTCAGGTTTATATACTGTAAAACCTACAAATACTCCTTTGCCATGTTTCCAGACCTTTATCCTCCGGGCTCCGGCAGTTCTTGCTTCTCTGTTGTTCTCCCTCCTCTTTTACACTATCTTGACTTTGACAGTCGAAAGGATGCTGGCATTTTTCTGGAGGAAGTAGCTAGCTATATATGGTTGCAACATGACCTTTCTTGGCGAATCTACATGGGCAGCTATCCACCATGCAGCTCTGGCGATGCAATGACTTTTTCTTGCATGGCACTCGTTGGGAAGAGAGAGGCGAGAGGGATGATAGTATGACTTGTCAAGTGAAAGACAACGGGGTAAGCACAAAAGCCCATTCCCCTAATTAGTAATTAAGCACGTTAATTAATTAATTTGCCACTCTCGGTTCAGGGAAGACCCGCGCAGGCTGAAAGTACCTCTGGAAAGCATATACAGGTTGAAAGCCGAATGATGATCATAGGTAGATTGAGTACTTGTTTAACCACCAGTAATGAGTTGCTGATGGTGGTCCAGATCAAAAAGCTCGACCTTGGGGCAGTACAGTACTGCTCGCTGCTTCTCTGAGGAGAAATGTTTGTTCCCTGTACCGAAGCAGGGGCTTCCATGCATGTTTTATTCCCATTGGATTAGTTCCACCTCCACGGCAAAGCGGAGCATCGATCTTTGGAAAATAAAATAAACAACACCTAAATCAAACAACAAGGGCGCATGCAAAGGAGAACACACTGCATTGAACTAATATGTGACTATATAACAGGAACTACATCAGGAGGAGGATTACATCAAGCAGTAAGTAGTACTCACTCCGTTCCAAATTAATTGACTTCTATTTGTCCACACGTATAGATACATCCACATGTGGACAAATAGAAGTCAATTAATTTGGAACGGAGGGAGTACTTACTAGCTGATGACCTCTTCATCTACAACAAGACGAGTGGGAAAATGGCCTGTCGGAGACTCATCGGCCAAGGGAGTCGCCGCCGTGGCCGTCGGAGGCATGGAGTTGACCCCTTTGACGGAAAGCGACGGAGAACATCACCTTGGATCTTGATGACCGGGGCCACTAGCAGTCGCACTCCGGAGTGGCTTTCTGCTGCGCCGCCGGCAAGTATGCATATGGCCCAGAGCCCCAGATCTTGACATCCATGGCGTCGCCGTCACATACTATTGCTGGCTAAGGAATCTAACACAATACAGCTACTGAAATAGGAGTACCACTTTAATTCTTTACCCATATTAGTAACTATTTTCCCCTTTCCGTATGCCCGGCTATGATGTGGACAGAGCCCTGGCTGAGCAAGCTCCAGCTGCTCAAGCTCAATCCCGGCCCAGTCCCTCGCTTACCGCGGCGACGAAGAAGAAGGCGGCCAACAACACGGCAAAGACTAGGAGCCACGCGGAGACGAGCTTGAAGACCATGCCGGTGAAGGACCCGGCCCCGGCAGGCGCAGGCGCCGGGGCATGCAGGTTGAGGTAGGCGAGTGCGACGCCGGCGTAGTGGGCGACGATGATGCAGGCGAGGTAGGCCGTCAGAAGGACGACGACGGCCGCATCGACGGTGGGGCTGCGCTGGGAGGGCCCGCCCAGGAGGCAGCGGAGTGGCTGCATGATCCTGTGGCAGCCGTCGGCCAGATGGAAGGCCAGCCCGGCCACATCGGAGACAGTAGACATGGTCGTAACTCGTAAGAGGCTAGAGGCTAAACAATGCGGTTGAGGTTTGGTGGTTGGTGCAGACGCGATTCAGTAGAAGCAGTCCCTGAGTAGAAGTAGCCGGCGCTGGTGGTGGTGGTGGAAGCAGAAGAGGGGACTACTAGAAGGAGAATGGGGCAGGGATGTTGCTGAATAGGGACGGGGACGAGGAAAATGGTAAGCTATTCTTGTCTCTCCTAGAGCCACCAGGGGCTTTACTTTATAGTGGAGGATGATTAGGGCGTTTAGCGATTCAGTTTAAAACTCAAGGACCTGGATTGTAACTCACTCTCCAGTCTCCAGTCTCCAGTCTCCACATATACTCGCTTTATCTACTCTGGTGCATGCGCTCTCACTCCAATCACTCTTTCAGTGAACACAAGTGGTGTACTTACTGGTAATTTCGCGGCGGTGGTAACTAGTATGGTGGCCGTGGTGGTGGTGGTGCAAACAGAGAGCTCGGTGTGCTCTAGTTCTCACGGTCTTCTTTCAGTTCGTGTGTGTTGTTGATCATCCCAAGACACTGAAGCACGTACTACAAAGATTCAGCTTGGAGACACGGAAGCAACTGTGCGCTCTAGCCTTTTTTCCGAATGAGAAATATGTGCGGTCTCGCATTTTCGAAATGGAAAAAAGATGGCAAAGCGCTATACTACTCTACATGGCATCTCGTTCTTGCTGCCGCTCGTTCCACTTGCATGATGCATTCAACCCAGCGAGCAAACCATATGCAGCTACTCCAAAACGCTCCACGGATACCTAAACGAAAGGGGAGCTCGACGAGTAGTGCAAGAAGATCACATGATTGCTCAGAAAAGAGGTCGAAAGTTTCCTGCGACTTCAACAGGCTAATGCCGAACTGCACGTTCTCCCTCCATCTGAAAAGCATACTACAAAAGCCGAACATCCTAGTAGCTAGCTAGATTGTTTATTCTGTAAAAGCTGGGCCTTTGGCCTTTTCTCTGAAAAACACGCTACATTGACTCCTGATCATACTCCTTCAATGGAGATAGACAAAAATTTCTTTACTTGTCCAGAATCGGTGGATCCCAAGCTTTTCACGTTGCAGGATGGGTACAACATTGCGGTTGGGATTCGTACCACGTTGAAAAATAGTACTGGTAGAATCTACGGATCGACCAATGCCAAACTCTTTTTGGGCACTCTACTCGGACCGACCAATGCATACTACTCCACTTAGAGCATCTCCAGTCGGAGCCCCCAAATCTGGCCCCCAAACTGCGCCCGGACGCGTCCGGACGCGTCCGCGGACAGTGACCGGACAGCCCCGAAAACTGGTGTTCTACAACCATGTACCCCAAAATCTCCCCAAATTGTGGGGCCATTTGCATGTGGTTTGCATTTGATTGGTGGACAAGGAGAGAGAAGAACAAACAAAGGACAAAAGAAAGGAAAAGAAAGCAAAAAGGTGGTGCATGCGGACAGCCCGGACATGGCCGGACGTGCCTTTCTCCCCCAAACTCTCCCCACATTTGCCTTGGGTTTGGGGGCTGCCGGACAGCCCGGACAAATAAAACCACTTTGGGGACCATGGCTGGGTAGCTATTTTCCTCCCCATAGTGTCCGGGCTGTCCGCCCGGACAAATTAAACCGCTTTGGGGGGCATGGTTGGAGATGCTCTTATCTCCCGGAAAAAAAAGCAACCATGAAAATGCATGGTTTTGTTAACATGCTAAACATAGTTAGGACCGGTTCACGGGTAGAAACTCAAAGACGAAACATTGCGTTGAACTTACTACCCCCCCCTCCGGTGTCGCCTTGAAACCACCGCCAAACCCTCCCTCCCATGCCCCCTCGCCGCCGCTTCCGCCGGCGCATGCCGTGGTGGCGGCGAGCCCTTGCTGCCAAAAAGGTTGTTGGAGGAGGTCTTGTCTGCTCGTCTCGTCGTCGCGCCGACGGGCGGCCACCTCTGCTGGGGAGTGGAAGTCGTGTCGCCGGCGTTCGGAGGCGGGGGTGGCGGCCCCGAAACTGGTGGTCGTTGCGGTCGTCGTCCCTCGACGGCGCAACAAAGGTCTTCGGCGTTTCGGCCCGGATGCTGCTCTTTAGATCTGGCCCAGTTCTTCGGCGACGACCGGCGGCGCTCGCGGATGCGCCTAGAAGCGGCCGTGTCAGGTGTCGCGGAGCGACCGACGAGGCTCTCCCTGCAGCAGGCGGCTGTGGGGTGGCTCTCCCTAGGCAGGTGGTTGTGGGCAATCTGGGCCCGCGTCAGGCCGGGCGGACCGCGGTCGGCAATGCTTCACGCAGGCGCCATGAAGAGCATGGTGGTGCTTCCCTGCCCCCCTCGTGCGGTTGGAGTTCTTCGGGCTCCATGCCGCATGCGTGGACAGGTTGTTCGTCAGCGTCTTCCCGTCCAGGATGGTGTCTCTGACATCCCGGCAGCAAGGGAGCCAGGGCGGTGGCCCCAGGTAGGTGGCTGTGGTGCGGGAGGACTGGCTCTGGCCTCCCGCGGGCATATCGTGGTTGTCGCATCGTGAGGTGACACGACCCATGCGGCATGCGGATGCGACCGGTGGTCGGCACAGAGCCACTCCGCTCGGCTTGTTGCTCCTTCGCCCAAGTCCTCGAGCTTGGGGTTGAGGTCGTTCTCCGGGTGAAAAGCTTGGGTTGAGGTCGTTCTCCTTCGCCCAGGACCACTGTCAAAAGCTCACTGTGGTGGTTTAACACGCAGTCAATCTAACCTGCAGGGATGTTCTGTTGTCATCCGAAGCTTTTCAGATGTACTACTTGCGCAGTTATTATGCTCTAGTAGGATTAATTCTTTCTGTCCATCCGCACTTGTTCGTATGTGAAGCTGCATGTGAGCGTGTCTCCCACGGTCTCACTCCTCGCTTTTATTATTGGTTTGACTTGGCTACGTATGGGTCCGAAAGAATTCATACGCAGAGAACTTTACAAGACAAAGCACTCTTATCTTGGTTACTCGAAAAAAAAAAGCATTCTAATCTTCTACGGCAATCACAACTCCGAGCTTGGAGCACCGGGAGAGCGCATCAACGACAAGCCGGAGAACTGAGGATCGATAAAAGGTTCACTCAGCACGTACACGGTGCAGCTAGCCATCGGTCTCTCGCCGATGGCCTTTATTGCTCGCGATAATAATTTAGGCTGGCGAGAATATACTGTACTCCCCTCTGCTCTTGTTGGAATACTTACTATACTCAGTGAGCCACAGTCGCCACAGTTCATTAACTGGAACCTAAATATTAAAGTGTACTGGTACTAGTACGCCATTAAAATGGACTGCAAAAAAGAACCTGACAACTTCACTCTCACGGCACAAGCGAGCGGCAGCGAGTGTGGACTGTGGAGCCCCGCGGTCAGCTCCAGTGACTTGGTCATTAATTCATGTCAAGGAAAAACAGGCCAGGACATGCTGGACACTGAAAGTGGAGCGGCTGTAGGAACAAGATTGAACTCATTAAAAAAAACTGAGGCAAAAGATTTCTCCTAATCTATTAATTAAATTTAAAAATAAGTGAAAGAAGACCATACTAGTACCAGTGTACTACCAGTCCACCACCACACCAATTGAAAGAAGACTGTGAGAGCGAAAGCTTAAGCTCTTTGTTTGTACCAGCAAAATACTAGCACCACCACCGCGAAATTACCAGTAGAGCACTTGTGTTAAGTTCAGTGAGGCTGTGTGGAAAGAGTGGCCGCGTGTTAAACCACCCTCGCCCACCTCAACCTGCATGCCACGGCGCCGGTGCCGGCTCCTGCCGCCGGCGTGTCCTTCAGGGATCTGGGGCAGTTTGCCTTCATCGTCTTCACGCTCGTCTCCGCGTGGCTACTAGTCATTGCCGTGTTTTTGGCCTTCTACTTCTTCTTCCTCGGCACCGGTAAGCGAGGGACTGGGTCGGGCTTCAGCTGGAACGTGCTGAGCTAAATCCCATCCTAATCCCCCTCATAGCCGGACATACGGAAAGAGAAAATAGTTACTAATACTAGTGTCACTCCTACAGTACTTCTGAAGCGGTAGTATTTGTGTTAGATTCCTTAGCCAATATAGCATGTGAGGGCGACGCCATGGAAATAGAGTATTTGCCGGCGGCGCAGCAGAGAAGCTCTTTCTTTGGAGTGCGACTGCAAGTGGCCCCGTCAAGATCCAAGGCGCTGTACTCCGTCGCCATCCGTCGCTATAGCTTCAGCTCCGACTGGGACGGACCGGATGTGGACAACTGAGCCATGCCGGCGACGTCCATGGCCGATGAGTCTCCGGCAGGCCATTTTCCAACTCGGCTTGTTGTAAACGACGAGGTCATTAACTAGTCGTACTAGTTACCGCCAGATGTAATCCTCCCAATGTAATCCCCTGTTACTCTAATTATTAGTCAGATATAAGTTCAAACAAATTTGAAATGATAAAGTTTATGCATGGAAGCCCCTGCTTCGGTATAGGGAACGAAACATTTCTCGGATCGGAGAATCAGGCTACGACTGTAGTGTCGCAAGGGCGTGCTTTGTGGCCAGGACCACCATCAGCAACTCATTACTGGTGGTTAAACAAGTACTCAATCTACCTATGATCGTGTCTTGCCTTTTTGTTTACCCCGTTGCTTTCCACTTGAAAGCAATCGCCATATCTCCTATCGCGGCTATCTTTCTACCGAGGTGATTCCTCCATGATACGTAGAACAAGAAAAGGCAAAGAAAGCTCCCGGTTAGCCAATAGCCATAGGGCATGGCCAATGCTGCATATGCCCTAGCTGTCCGTGCAGATATTCAAACCAAAGCTGCTTCGTCCAGGAAAAAAGCTATCTGAGCAAACGTACGCTAGACTGCTCACAAATGGGGTAACTTCAGCAGTAACATAGGGTCCAGCTCAGCAAATTTGCTTATGTGGCAATGAGTTAATGAGAAGAGATTTAATCTGAGTAACTTAGCTAGGTAACATAGCGCATCGTACTAGACGTTTTTAATGCAAATGGATCCGATGCGGGTGGGCTGCATCGCGAAGAAAGAAAAAAGCCTAATCGCGACCTTCTCTTCCTCCACGCGCTACGCCTCCATCTTCTCTCTCCCTCGCCTCGCTCTCGATCTCCCCGGCCAGCGGCGCTCTGGCCGCCGGCGGCTCTGGACGACGGCGCCACCTAGGAAGCCGACCGAATCATGGCCAACTCTGGGGCCCGCAAGATGCGATGCCAGTCCGGTCATGGGCTACCTCGCCGCCGCAGCACTTCCCCGGCGCTCCGGCAAGCTCGTACGTCAGCCTCTAGGAACATCAGCCCTTCTACCCCGGCGCCCCTACGAGCTCCTCTCATGGAAACCTCCTCGTTCAATGTCTAGAGTACTAATTCAGCGTATGTAGGTGTTGAATCAGAGAGACTCCTAAGGCTGTAGCAACCTCTACCCTGAATTACCTAAACAATGAGCTCATCTACAGTTTGTTGCTTCCTTGATTGCACTAGTGAAGTAGTGATGTATCACAACTTTCTGTTGGAAAGAAGTTACCGATAGGAACTGACTTAAGTGTGCAGATGGATAAAAACTACTCCTAGCTGAATTTCCTTTGACTGTTATACAGGTTACAGTGCTTGCTGATTACAGCTACAAGATTATATCTCTCTGAATTTCAATTGAAGTTGTCTCGGTCAGCAATTATGTGAGCCTGATGGATCCTAATTGGTTCGATTGTGTGTGTGAACCTGATGGATTGTTCAGCTACAAGTTTATGTCTCTCTGAATTTCAATTGAAGTTGTTTCGGTCAGCAAGACTTGATCCATGTGTTCATATATTCGAGACTTGATCCCATTTTGGGCTATGATATATTATATACGAGACTTGATCCATGCATTTTTTTATGTATTATAATGCCACTTTTTAATCTATTATGAATCCATTTGGATATTGTGTTCTTGTATTTATCCATGGGCACCATTTGGATGGATTGTACATGCCACAAATAGATTATAAAGTTGAAGTATTATTATAGATCCCACAAAACAATAAATGAAACTCTCTATGTTACCACCTCTATGTTACCACCCACCATGGAGGTAGTAACATGAACTAGTAACATATGCATGTTACTACTCTATGTTACTCCCCATTGTGGCTAGCCTCAGGCTGAGACCGTCACACACGGAAGCTGGTTTGTCGGGACAGATTCCGTGGTCAAGGCCAAGCCGCCAGACAGGGTCTGACCTTATCCTGCACTGGGGACCGTGGTGGCACGCCCCTTCGTCGGGCAATTTCCATTCTCTTCCTAGTATTGGTCTTTGGGAAGTTTGCACCTCTACATTATTGACGCCCCCCTCCAATATGTTTTACACGCTCCATACATACGGTATACTGATCGGTGCACGCGCCTTCCTTTCTTCGGGCAGTTTCCATTCCCTTCCTTTTATTCTTGCGAAGTTTGCAAGTGTGCTGTAATTTTTTTCAAGAAAAGGCCTAGGCCATATATTAAACATCACAAATCTTAACAAACACACCCTTACCGAAAAGAAAATTACATCCAAATTCTTAGGGGTTATGAAATCTTCTTCCTCCTGTATCCACCGGTGGCGTGCTGAGACGCCTTGAACTTGAGAGCCAGGTCACGAGTCAGCTTTTTGAGAGAAGTCATGTCACTGGGATAGACTAGCTGCTTGTAGAGCTTCAGTTCTTCCTCGTCGCAGTCCGACTCGGCCAAAGCCGCGTCGCCATATCCTCGCACTCGTTGGCCTTCTGCTTATCTCCAGAGACAGAGATTACGTCGTAGGGATCTGGCATATTCAAGAAAACGTAACATGGGAGGGCCACGAACTTAGCGGGTCGACCCAAACCAGAATGACTATTGAAGTTGACGAATTTGAAAGAGAGGAACTCAATGTGGAAACTCTCCAAAGTGCCAAAGGCGACTTCGAGGTCTGCCAGGAAGTTGAGCTGAATTCCCTGGCATTATGCCACACACGATCGTGGGTGTACACCGCAGCTGTTTCTCTGACAGGTTCATCCGATTGAAAGTCTCGTATTACAAGATGTTTATGCTGCTAGCTCTACCCATTAGTACCTTTGATAGCTTCTAGGAGAGGGGCAACCACCAATGCAGACGACGTTTGTTACTTGGCGGATTACAATTGTCAATTAAGCAAGTGACTAGAGTAGATTGGCGGCCAGTTCTTGATAGTATACTAGAAGTTATGCCTGGGTTACAAAAGGGACCAATCAATAAAGAAGGAAGGAAAATTATAGATTCGGTTAAGATTAAACACATGCATTCCCAACTGAACTCATGCAAAATCAGTGATCACTGTAAGCAAAGATTAGAACAGAGCATTCAGATTCTGTCACGTTCATCACATACAATTTTTTATCATAGCACAAAATTTTATCATAGGAAGAATACTCATCCACACATGACATCTAGCTACGAACTAGTAGTAAATTATCACAAAGTCGTCACATGGACATATGTCAACGCCCAAAATTCTAAAGGAGTGACTCATCATGGGCTCTCGTCGTCCCGCTGGACTACCTTTTTGTCAAGCGTAGTTGTGGATAGGCTTTACCGTGCCCTCTTTCGATTCAATCTTGTGTGGCAGATCCTCACACACAACCCTGGTGCGGCAACAGACATATTCGGGTCTCCGCACAATGGCAGCGCTTCGTCGGCCTCCACAACAAGGGGACCGAACGAACGTACAGGTGGTGCGGGTTAATAGAAGAAGTCGTTGGTTTGGCCTGGGGCAGGGAATTAGCTTACTTACATGCGGCGTGGGCTGGTTTAGGGGTGGGCTTTGCCCCATTCTCAGGATGAGAAGGTGAATGGTCCATTCTAAGTATCCATTCTAAGTATTTTCTCAGAGGAAATTGCAGCTTCCGCCATGTTGTACTTATTTCGTTACGGAAACCACGAGCTCTACAAATCTTTTGCGCTCTCCACCAGATTTACGTCCAATCCGTTGCGACACAGTCTAAACACACCGTTGAGAGCAAAATTTGAGTCTAACCACCTAGCTGGTTAAACAATTCGAGGGGACGCTTTCACCCATTGTTTTTTTTATTGCAAACCAGGTTACCTGAATGCTGATAGGTCTGTTAACAGCTTCCATTTCTAGTCAGTGATGCTGGTTAACAAATGAGCCCAATCCTTTTCTTTCACCTAATTAATGTCCTGATGGCTGAACTGCTTCGGGACAAACAAATCCCAGGAGAAACAGAGAGTACTCTGTCCAAGAGGCGTGTTTTGAGGTCAGAACCACTGTCAGTACCTCACTAGGGAAGGTTTAATTAGTACCAAATCTAACCAGGGATGTTCTGCTGTCATCCTGTGCTTTTCATATATACTTGTGCAGTTGTGCTGCTAGGATTATCCTTTACTGTAGTATTTGTTCTTTGTTCGTATCTGGAGGCTGGAGCTCATTGTCTCTCACGGTCACTTGCCATTTTTGTTGACCTGGCTACGGGCCTGTCAAGAATACCTACTATATATAAAGGAGCGACATCTCCTCAGCGTCTCAGCGTGGCCACGTCGCGCGCGAGACGACAACCGTCCGATAGCGACAACGGACGGCCCAGATGCATCCACGCAACCCCCAGAAAACGCAACACTGTAGCTAACGACTTCCTACCAATCGCGTCACGCCACGTCGCCCGGTCGCCATCCGGTCGCCCCGGTTCCGAGCCGGTCACCACGCCACCTTGCAAAACAAACCCCCAAAAAACCAGCAATTCCTCCGCAGCCCACAAATCCTCACTACGAAGGAATTATATGTAGTTACAGGAAAACCCAAGGACTTTTCTGGGAAAACGTCCACTGACTCATCCCTCCCTCTTTCTCTCTCTCCCGTGGCGGCCCGAGGTCGCCGCCGCCGCCGACGCGCCATCCCGCCGTTCCGCTCCTCCCCCGACGGATCGAAGCACGCACGGAGCTCCGCCGTCGCCTCCTCTCCATCCGCCGCCGCATCCGCCCCTGCTTGCGGCGCAATCCCCTCGATACAGACTCGCCGCCGCCGCCACCTCCCCTGCAACCCATCCAACGCCCCCCACAACCAACTCCATCTCCTCGATCCAGAGTAGACTCGCCACCGCCGCCCCTGCTCGAGCCCAATTGCTCGATCCCCTTTCTTCTCCCTCTTGCCGCCGCATCTCCCTCGATGGCTCGATCCCCGCGTACGGTTGCTGGACGTGGTCAAGGGGCCTTCTCCCGGTCGATTCCCTCGCTGGGATCTTCGATCCAGTTACATGGTTGCAGCCCCGTCGCCTGATTCATGCACCAGCGTCAAGCTCCAATCCTTGCAGAGCTCGCAGCTGGGACGCAAGCTTCAGCGCCGAACCAAAACCTCCATTGATTGACTCCCTCTGGCATTTTCAAGAGGACCGCAGAACCGCGCGCCACACAAGGGCATCAACGTCGTCAGATCCGTATGACATGCTCATCTTCTCTCACACACTCGAACTGGCTGTTTTGTCATCATTGTCAACTGCTGCGGTAATTCCTTCTATTTTCACTCACTTGCCGACTCCCGTCAGCTTGCGTCTGCCATTGCTGCCGTCGACGGTTACTATCTTCTCAATCTCAAATTTTTCCTGAAGATCAGATGGTACCAGTGCATACACGCCTGCTGCTGCAGGTTGAGGCCAATTTTTTGGGGACAAAGAAGATGGAGGCAAGCGCATTTGGCTGCTACAGGCAAGGAATAATTAGTCTGTGACTACTGCTGGAAATAGTACCAACAGCAGCACCCACCTCAGGTATAGCTCACAGTCTCACACTCTTGATAGATTTACAATTGTTTCTGTATTCTTATCGATGAAATTCAGAGTCATGACTATGTAGAATATTTCTGTATCGTTGATGTGTGTGTCTACCATATTCTGTATTCACAATCAATATGGTAGAATTATCCATCAGATCTTTCTCTGCGTGATACTTGATGTTGTTGATTGCTTGACTAAAAGTTAAAGACATGCATGAATTGATTAAAGGTGAAACCTGCCGTGCGTTCTAATCTCTAAAGCATATTTCATAGTAACGTTTTGTAGCTGGATACTTGCTACCTCTGCACATACAGGCTAAATTGTATACCATGATATCTTAACCGTGCATCATTCAAAGAATAAATAAGATTCGGTTTGCTAATACTTTGTGCATCATTATAATTTATGAACGTGGGCATTACCAGTACATCGTTGTTTTTTGCCTCTTTGTTAGAAGAACTTAACCACCACCCAGATATATGGAAGATAAAAGCTGCTAAGAATTGTAGGATATATAAATTAGTTTCACTTTATATCAATTTCTGAACTATTTTTCCTTTACCCAAATGAACTATATTTTTATGTTTTCCACTGATTACTCTCATAATTTACTATTGTGATAGTATATAGCAGTCGGAGAAAGATGCTACATGCTTAAGGATTGCTGGGAGCGTTCAACGGATTTTCTCGCAGAATTTAATAGGTCAATATGTATGAATATCTCTGCAGTTTCTGCCACATGTTTGCACCGATTTCTAATGTACCAATGATTCTTAAACAATTGACATATGTATCTTTTTGTCTACAACTATCCCACTCTATCAATTTACGAAAATGATGATCATACTGACGAATTATTGCTTTGACTAATGGAAACGAGAGATGACGATATACTCTAGGCTTGCAAGTGATGCTGTCGTGTGCTCCCGTCATTCACATGGCCTATTTCATCTAAGAGTAGCACTAATGTTTTGTTCCATTGTCTAATTGGCTCACTGTAAGTAATGCTCTTATCACAAAATATTGATTGAGTACTCATGTTTTTTCATTCAGAACACACTACAGGAACAGGAAGTTTGGCTTGCTTGCAACATCACAGTTTGGTCAGGTAGATCTTTTCCCCTTCTCATAGGCATGCAATGACGAAGGGTGGAAGCTATTGGTGTTGAAAGTTGAAACAAAGGACTGAAGTTCGCATCAACACTCCAACAAGAATTCGATCCATAAGCGCCAAAGCTTTTCCATGGATTTTGCTATCAAAGATGTAGCAGAGAAGCACTTTCTTAGAAAATATTGGTGCTTACCGTTGTAGAGTCATTATGAAGCATCCACAATCCTGACGGCAGTTTTTGTTAGTTCTTGATACAGGCTTATATTGATGTGCAAGACTCCAGTCAAAATATGTTGTTTGGTTAATGCCGAGAGAAGTTGATGCCTTCATGTTCTGAAGTTGTTTGGTGAACTGACATAGCCTAATTTCAGTTTATGTATTTACAGAGCTGGACTGGAGCGCTATAACTATAAAGTACTTGCAGATTTGAAGTCGTTTTTAAATATTTGCACAAATGATTGGCCACAAATGTTTTTGTCCATGCAGAGCATAAAAGGATGCATCCCAATTAAGCAATTCCATGCTTTATTCTACTGAAGGAACATAATCTCCTGGTCCTTTCTGTTAGTAAACTATATTTGCTTACAAAAATGTTTGTTGGGCCGGACATCTAAGGATATGAGATCTTGGAGAATTTAAAAAATTAATTGTCCTTTATAGGAGTAATATTTTCTTACTCGCACCACCCATGCTTTGATGATTAATGATGTTAAGAAAAACAATAGATGTATGTATATAGTATATACTGACTACTTCAAGTTATTTCAAGATGGCTCCTGATATGTTGTAGTTCAAGTGCTGCTTCATAAAGCTTAAATTGACACAATATTCCTTCATATCAATTTCAATTTCTTTTCCTTTGCGGTTCAGCAAGTTAAGGCATGGTGGAAAGATGAACCTCTTATGCTCAAGCTAGCTTCATCATACACCATGTTAAACTAGACTGTTTATACCTTATAACGGGCGGCCATGTTATATACTGCAATACTGAAGTACTGACTTGATCTTCATGCCACCTTCCAGCAGACCTTTTTTCTGCATATGCCAGTCTCAAATTACATTGATGTGGTGCCACAACCGCCGCGCCACCTATGATGCTCCCTCAGGTATGACTGAATCACCAGTCGAACATGCCCAGGGCCTCTTCAGTTGTCCAGATAATGCCATGATAACCCCACAGCCAGTCTCTATACTCAAGGGAAATAAACTTTTCGTTGTGCAATACTGGTGTTAAGATTTATAATAAAAGTGTATGTCAAATAATTCTCTTATAATTTTGCACGTGAAATATCTACATTTATGTTAAACGATCCGATATTGGAGGGACAACATGGGAATGTGAGCCAAATGTTTTTTTTAGTTTGTTATCAAAATTTCTGATTTATTTAGTTGATCGGGATTTCCTGTTGCCCATCCACAAACAGAGCCGACAAATATAGGTTATTGTTATAGTTGAAACTATGAAGGGGTTACACTTTGAGTGCGGAGCCGTCGCCTCCTCTCCATCTTCGCCGAATATCGCGTGTTGGGACGCCCGAGCCGCGCCGGAATCGACGCCGCCATGAGCTTGCTACGGCCACCACGTTTGGTCGCCGCCGGCGACGCTCCGGCGACCCAAATGCAGCGGCGCCGCCGCTTGCGAGTAACCCGCGTCGACGCGCGTCCGACGCGCCCAGCCACGCGTCCCAGCTCGCGCGGATGCGACGCCGCCGTGGTCATCGCCGTGGGCAGTTCCGGTCATTGATGACGTCATCACGACGTCACAGTGGGCCCGGCCTATCAGGATTTTTTTCTTTCCGGAGACATTTTCAGAAAATGTTAAATCCCTGACAGGTGGGACCGGTTTATTTAAACAATTTCCAAAAAAATAAAAAAACGTTTGAAGATCAATATCTCTGAATATAACTATCGGGAAAATATGAATAATATATCAAAACGATCAGAAAAATATATGCTAACTACTTATGCTAAAAACAAACAAATTTGAATATTTCAATTTGGTAAATATTTGGAGATAATTCGAATGCATTTTCTCTAATTACAGTTAAATATTCATAGCAAAATACAAACATATTTGAACATTCCAACTTGCTAGAAATTTGGATATTCTCTAAAATACATAAAAAATGCTCAGGAAAAATAAATGCTAACTATTTATGGCAAAATACAAACATATTTGAACATTTCAATTTGGTCAATATTTGGATGCAATATAAATGAACTTTCCCTAATTGTGGAATCAAATCCAAAAAAAGTGCATTTCCACTAATTATGTACTTAAACTAAATATTAATGAGAAAATAGAAGCATAGTTCAACATTTCAATTTGCTAAAAAATTAGAAATACTCTAGAATATATCAACAAGCTCAGAAAAATAAATACTACCTATTTATGGCAAAATACAAACATATTTGAACATTTCAATTTGGTTAATATTTGTACATAATCTAAATGAACTTTATCTAATTCTGGATTTAAATTTAATAGATGCTCACATAATGCATTTCCTCTAATTACGGAGTTAACTTAAAAATTTATGGAAAAATACAAACTTTTTTGAACATTTAAATTTGCTAAATATTTGGAGGTACTCTACACGACAAATTCCAACGGATTTCAACATTTTGAATTACGACAGGTGCGGCGTGTCGCCGCTTTAGCACCTCCATTTTACTCTTTGAACAAAAAGACTAACTAATTAACACTATTAAAAACACAAAATAAGCTCATGTACACACAGGCGCGGCGTGTCGCCGCGCCATCTTGCCTAGTTCGTTTCTATGAGACGCAGAAACTTTACAGGGATAAGCTATCTTATATCTTCTCCAGCAGGCAGCAATCATCACATACTCCGTCTATCTATTTTTTTATATTTTTTTAGGTTACGTGGGGTGTAGCGTCTGTGCGCGTGCCCCAAAAACTTTCAGGACTTCTACTCCGTTGGCGACCTCCGGCCAATTAACAAGGCTTTCATGGTTCTGTTACCCAAAAAAGAAGGCGCCTGCTGCTCAATCCATGCTATCTCCGTTGAAGCCAGACCAACGTGAGGCCTGTCTCCATGCTAGCAGGTCGGAGTTGGTCAAGGCATGCAGGACAACGTGAGGAGCTGAGGGCTAGATTGCCCATCTGATTGGAGGCGCCGTTGAAGCTGACTGTCCGCTCGCCGCGGCCGAAGCGTCCCTGGCCATGCAGTGGCATCCTGGCCGATCTGTTTGGCCCAAGGCGCACACCGCGGCCGACTTGTCCATGGCCATGCAGCGGCGTCAGGGCTGATCTGTCTCTGGCCTGGGGCACGGCGCTGTCGCCGCTTGGCGTTACCAAGCCCACCTTAGGCTGGTTCGTCATGGAGATGCGCCGGGAATGCTAGAGAAATTCTCCTCAACAACAGGCAACGGAGGGACAGTACATGGCAAGATTTGCTTCGCGGGATCTGTGCGGCTACTCGACCAGAGCTTCGCGCCGGTGATGAGCCCGATATTCTGTCGCCGCGTCAGGCACGGAGTGGACTTGTCACACTCCGATTTGTCTGCACCTTGAGGTACGCCATGGCATAATTTGCTGCGATTACCGTGGTGTTGACAATTATGGAGAATTTGAAGATGGTTGTGCCGAATGAACAGTAGATTTCAATGGCTCATGTTGAGTTTGATACTATAAAAGATGACATAGACGAGTTTGAATGTGGTGAAGATTGTGTACCGGATGATCGATGTTTTGTAGCAGTCTCGGTAAGCGGGGGTGGCAACACAGGAGGACTTCGTTCTGGATGGTGCTCTTTGGGCACAAAGTCTCGACTTCCGGGGTGAAAACCCTATGTCTGACCTTCACTGGTTGTACCTGGCAATGACGGGTGTCTATTCGTATCCTTGTTGAAGGCATTGTCTGGAGTTTAATCGGACTTTTTTCGGGGTGATCAGACGACGACTGTGTTTGTGCACAGTTCCCTTCTTAAAGGCGTCGTTTTTGGAGAATCTTTTTTACAGTCCGGGTGTGGTCATTTGTGGTGGTAGTTCCTGCTGCTTCGCTGATCAGTTTGGCAGGGTTTTTCTTTTTCTTTATTTTTCTTTTGGCTATGTGCATCCTTATTGTCTCGACTAGATCTTGACAATATGTTGTTGCAGAAGCTGGGTGTAATCGATATCTGCTTGGTATTAATATATTCCCTTTATAAAAAAAAAAGGCGCCAACCGTGCGGAAAACTTTCGTCTCATCTCGCTCCAAAATACTTGCTTGAAAATCTGCACAAAAACCCTTACCCTCCGTCTCAAAAACCTTATGTCGTGCCTGGTTCACCCCGACCAAACCGGCTTCATTTCTGGGAGGGCGTTGGTCGAGAACTTTGTCTATGCCGCTGACGTGGTACAAGCCTGCCACAAAAGAATGGCTCCCGCCGTTGTTTTCAAGTTAGACTTCCTAAAAGCTTTCGACTCTATCAGTTGGGATGCTTTGGACCGCATCCTGGCGGCAAAAGGATTTCCCGATCTCTGGCGTGCTTGGATTAAAAACCTGAACATGTCCAGCCAGACTGCTGTTCTCCTTAACAGCGTTCCGGGGAGCTGGATCCAATGCCGCCGCGGCCTTCGTCAGGGCAACCCCCTTTCCCCCTTCCTATTCAAAATTGTCGCGGACGTCTTGCAACAACTTCTCTTGCAGGCCTCCCGTGATGGGCTCCTGCTCCATCCTCTGGTCGATGACCTAACTTGCCATGTCCTTCAATATGCCGACGACACCCTCATCATTATTAGGGCGGTCCCCGAGCATGTCGTCAACCTGAAAAACATTATTGAGAGCTTCTCTAGCGCTACGGGGCTGGACATCAACTATCATAAAAGTACCTTTGTTCACATCCGGATTTCCACCGACCTTGCATCTGCCATGGCCACCTCTTTTGGCTGCCCGGTTTCCTCCTTCCCTCAGACCTGCCTTGGCCTCCCGCTTTCCACTCACAAGCTGCGAGCTTCGGACTTCGGCCCAATCATTTGTAAAAGCGATAAACACCTATCCGGCTGGAAGGGTCCCTCCCTACCCATTGGTGGTCGTCTCATTCTTGTCAACTCCGTCCTTTCCGCACTTCTCTCTCATGCTATGGGGGCTGGATTGCTCCCAAAAGGCGTCCTTGAGGCCATTGATAAACGGCGTAGAGCTTTCCTTTGGACTGGAGAAGACCACTGATCTGGTGGCCAATGCAAGGTCGCCTGGACCGAGGTCTGCAAACCTAAAGACCGTGGAAGCCTGGGGGTGCTCTCCCTCTCTCACCAGAACTCTGCTTTACTCTCCAAGTTCCTAACCAAACTCCACTCCGACACCTCGGCGCCTTGGGCTTGCTGGTTCCGCCGTTTTTATGGCTGGACGAACTCCCACGACCTCGGTGACAGCCACCGTCTCGATACTAATACCTGGAAGGGGATCGTTGCCTCCTTGCCGACCTTTCGCTCAATCATTATCGTCTTCGTTCAGAACGGCTTGTCCACCTCCTTCTGGCACGATCGTTGGCTTGGATCTGACCCCCTCACCGCCCAATTCCCTGCCCTCTTCTCCCACGCTACACGAACAAACTCCAATGTTGCGTCTGCCCTCTCAGCGGGTGTCGCCTCCCTCCTGGTTCCTCGTCTCTCGACCGTTGCCTCCACTAAACTCGATACCCTCATCCTTCGCCTTGCCTCAGTTGTCCTCCGCACCGACGAGCCTGATAAACGCCTGTCCCGGTTTACTAACAACAAGCTCTCTAACCGTTGCTTTTACGCCAATGCTTTTAGGCAAGTGCAGGATGTTGTGCATTTACAGGGTCTGATGCTCTGGCGCAACGCGGCTCCAAAAACTTGCCAGATCTTCTGCTGTCTGGTGATGCGCCGACGCATTCCGACAAACGAGCGCCGCTTCCGTCATCATCTAGCCACCACGGCTGCTTGCCCCTCCTGCCCGCTTGATGAAGACATTGAGCACCTGCTGCTTTGCTGCCCCCGCGCCAAGGAGATGTGGGAGGCCCTCCACCTGACCGACGTCCCCACGACTACTCGGAGCATTGACGACCTCTGGAGCTCTCGAGCTGATACCTACGAGCATGCCACCATCTACATGGCGATTCTATGGAATATTTGGAAGCGTCGGAACGCTCTGGTCTTCAACACCTCCGATGAGCTGATCGCCCTTGTTGTGCGACGATGTACTGAAGATGTTAGGCTTTGGTCACACCGATGTCGTTCTGTTGTAATCAAAAACTCGCTCGTTGCGTGGTGTGCCACCTTCGACCCCCCGTAGCCTGCTCTTTTTCTTGTAGTTCTTATGCCTTCTCCCTCCCCCTTCCCCTGTAATTGAAAAATGCTTACCCCATGATATAATATAAAAAAAATTCAGGCTAGCCTCGACGCGCCGGTGTTACAGTCAATTTTTTTTTCCAAATATTCAAATAGAATCTAGGGCATTTTGGAAATGTGCCTCGAAAGATTCAAACTGTAGACACACTTTTCAAAAGTTTAAACCAAACCACGCAATTCCATGCTTGCTCTGGTCTAGGACTTTGTTGGGAAAAGAGTATTGCTTTGGTCGATCCAAAGCTGCTAATCCCAACCTTACGGCACAGTACTAATGTTTCGTACTGTGCCTTTTTTTTTTTTTTTTTGAAAAAGGACCGGGTTCCCTTCTGGGCATCCGTGGAGGAGAAGAGCAAACGGGTCGTCCGTCCGTCCGTGGATAAGGATGACTCCAACGGGGCGACGCATCGAGTCCGCGCGCGTTCGTCCCTATCCGCGCGAGCCAAAGACACGGCCCAACGGGGCGACGCAGACAGACCGCACGTCCGTTCTCCTGTCCGCTGCGACCCATTCGTGGCCCAAATTTGGGCCAGGTTTGCGTCGGCCGCCGACGCGCGCGGAGCGCAATTGTGTCCTCCCGGATCCGCCCCGGCCCACGTGTCATCGACTACAATGGCTAGAGCGGCCACCTACCCGCCATTAACTGTGAGCGGTGGAGCTGTATAAATGCCGCCTGCCAGCCAAACCCTAGGACACAAACCCTAGCTCTCCTCCCCAGCCACAGCGGCTACCACCTCCAAGCACATATCTGCGCGCCTGAATGGATCCGTCGCCGCCGCCGCAGCATCTGGTGGACGAGGTGGAGCGAGCTCGTATGAGCGCGCGGGCGCTATCACGGCAGCTTCTCGCGCCGGATGGTGACTAGCCCGGCATGGGCCGGCATGATTCCGCAGACACCGCGCCAGCTGCTGTCGGGTCAGGAGAGGAGGACGGTGGCGGCCGCGTACTGCGATGCCATCGACGACGACAAAGAGGCGTACGCCGCCGGTGTCGCGGCCGGCAGCGCGCCGCCCGAACCTATCATCGGCGTGGGCGGCTATGTCCACAGCACCGAGGAGGAGACGGCGGAGGCAGCCCACATGCAGCTGAACGCGCAGAGAGCGGCCGCGTTCATGTCCGCCGCGCGCGCCGTTGCCGACGCTGCACAGGAGGACGAGATGAAACAAATCCGTCGCGCCGAAGAGACCGCAAAGCGCACGGCGAGGCGCAAACGGCACCGGGAGGCAAAGGCGGCCGCGACGGCAGCCGAAGGAGCAGGCAGCTCCACTTGATGCCAGATCCCCGCCGGCGTGGCCGCCTATACGCGGCCAATTTTGTAAAGAAGCCGACGCCGCTACGTATGTCGTATTGGGTCCGGTGCAGACATAAAGGACGTTCCAGTCCCACGCCTGGTCGCTGGGTACCCCACGGACGGACCACGCCGGAAATTCGTCGTGGGGCCTCGCATCTGGCAGATGGCTCGCTCGCCTCCTGCGGAAGAAGACGCTCGGATCGGATTCCACAAACACATTCTGCTGCAATTTTCGGACGAGCATACATGTGGCTTTTTTTTTTTTTTTTTGCGCTGGATACATGTGGCTTCATGGCTAAGGAAAAACAGGCCGGGACAGCTGCGAGTCAGGCGGCAGCAAGAACGAGAGAGCCATATATAGCGCTGTGCCACCGTTTTTCCATTTCGAAAATGCGAGAACGCACAGCTTTCTTATTATTAGGAAAAAAAAGCCTAGAGCTCACAGTTGCTTCAGTGTCTCCAGCCTGAATCTCTCTACCACTACGTCCTTCTGGGAGACGTTCTGATTGCAGCCGAACGCAAGGGACCTGCGCTGCAACGTTTTGACTGCAGATCCAGACGTACGTGTTCCTAAAACATGCCAATAACGACAAGAACAGCAATGATTCCTGACTTACGTCCAAGTCCTTGAGTTTTAAACTAAATCGCAGAACGATCTAGTCGTCATCCTTCCTCTATAAAACAACACACATTGCCCCTGGTGGCTGTAGTGGAGACAAGAACAGCTTATCATTCGCCCCCCCCTTCCCTATTCACCAACATTCTCCTTGCTGCATCTAGAGAAAATCATTCGCTTTGGTTTAGCCTTCCTCTGTTCTTCCTCCACCACCACCACCACTAGCTGCGCCGGCTACATACGTTCTGCAACTCCAAACCTCAACCGCAGTGCTAAGCTTCTACATTCGCACGACAATGGCGGATTCCGTCCCGGACGTGGCCCATCTGGCCTTCCACCTCGCCGACGGATGCGCCAAGATCCTGGAGCCGCTCCTCGGCTTCCTGGGCAGGCGCTCCCCGCGCAACCTCGCCGTCGATCTGGCCGTGGCCGTCCTCCTCCTCGTCCTACCCATGGCGTACGTCGCCGCCGTCATCCTCGCGTACTTCGCCTGCGTCATCCTCCGCTACCTCATCGCTGCCCCGGCGTCATTCTTCGCGGATTTGGGGCGGTTCGTCGTTCTGCTCTTCACGCTCGTCTCCGCGTGGCTTCTCTTCATCGCCGTCCCGGTCGGCTCCTTCTTCTTCCTCGCCGTCGGTAAGCGAGGTACTGGGTCGGGATTCAGCTGGAACGTGCTCATCTAAAATCCCATCTAGCCTAGCCGGACATACGGACGGAAAAAATAGTACTACTACTATGAGCCAGAAATAAAACGATAGCAGTATTGTGGGTAGATTCCTTAGCCAAAATAGCATGTGACGGCGACGCCATGGATCCTGGATGTCAAGATCTTCGGCTCAGCGCCGTATGGATAATTGCCGGCGGCGCAGCTGAAAATACTCTTTCTTTGGAGTGCGACTGCAGTGTTCCCCGTCACTCAAGATCCAAGGCGATGTGCTCCGTCGCTATTGTCCGTCAATACGTTCAGCTCCGATGACGACGGACCGGATGTGGACAACTGAGCCACGTCGACGGCGGAGTCCATGGCCGATGAATCTCCGACAGGCCAATTTTCCACCCCGGCTTGTTGTTGATGACGAGGTTATCAGCTAGTACTAATTACTTCTTGATGTAATCATCCTGATGTAGCCCCCTGTTATATTAGTTTAATGCAGTGTGTTCCCCTTCGATTATGCATCTTTAGCATGTTGTCCAAACCATTCATAATTGGCATGCGCTTTTGCTCTTGGATCAACCAAAGCACGGAGGGATGTGGTCCCCGCGGCGAGTGGAGGGAGTGGGGACCAGCGATCTGGCCGGTGGAGATCGGGGGACGTTCTCCGCCACCGCCTGGCTCTTGCGGGACAAGAGGCGAAGAGTTTGGTATCTAAGACAAGAGTTTGGGCCACTTCTTTTGGGTTTCTGCTTATGCAGAAACCGGTTTCTTGATTCCGGTGGGGAGAAACTGTTGTGGGGAGAAACTGGTGTGGACACTTCTTTTGCATAAGCAGGTTCTGCACTCTTAACAATTTCTGAAAAAAATTAAAATTCTGACAAAGTGGACCCACTTGGCAGTGGCTGAAACGCAACATGTCCATGAGCTCGCTGGCGTTGGTGCGGAGCAGGAGCGGGGACGAGCTCGAGCCGGGGCGGGGAAGAGCTCGAGCCGGGGCGGATCTGCCAGGGCGGGGACGAGCCGGGGCGGGGATGGCGTGCGGCGGCGGGGATGGCGGCGGGGATGGCCGGGGCGGATCTGCTCGGGGGCGGCTGGGATGGCGGCGGAGATGCGGACGAAGCAGGGCGGAGCGGGCGGAGCAGGGGGTAGGGGCGGAGCCGGAGAAGGGCGGCGGGGGTGGGCGGGCGGCGGCGGATGTGGGACGGTCGGAGCGCGTGGGGGCAGGAGCTACAGGACGGGTCACGGGATGTCTGTTTTCTGAAAACGGTTCGTGAGGGTGAGGAGAAGCTCGGGAATCTGCGGGAAACTGCTCCCGATTGGTTTCTCCCCGCAGCAAAATTTACACTACAAAGGAGAAGCGCGGTAGGGAGAAGCTGCGGAGGAGCCGGAGACTTCTTTTGAGTTTCAGCTCCTCGGGACCCCGAATCTGCCTGGAAGCTGCAAAGGAAGTGGCCCTTTGTCCTTCCTACGACCACCCGCGTCCTGCCCAATGTATTGGGAAGTTGGGATACACCACACAACAACTCGTCCAGGCAGACATATATGTTATTCATTGGAGCTTGTAGTAAATGGTTAAATTTAGTTTTTTTTTTGAACAGTGGCAATATTTTTTGGAGGGAACAAAATTAATGGCTATAGATTAGTTATCGAAAATTCGGAGGTCCTCAGCTGGGTGCCCGGACACGAGGTCATGCAGTAGTACGAGTTTTGATCAGAGCAAGCACCCCACCCCCACCCCCACCCCCTTCCTAGGTGAATTGATCGGGCTAGCGAAGCGAAAAATCTGTGAGCCGAGAACTGTCAAGCAACACATCGCCAAGCGACATTCCATTTTTTGGTTCCTTCCTGACTTCGTCCACTTTTGCTATCGATTGTCAATCACCCACTCAGATCGGCACTTCGGAACAGTTGGTCATGATTTGGACAAAGAAAAAGTAGGGCCCATTTCACAGTTTGATACTGGGCCTTGGATTTGCGGGCCCGGCACGCGAGGGACTGATGGTATCATGTCTTGCCTTTCACTTGAAAAGCCATATCCCTCTCGCCTCTCTCTTTCTACAGAGGTGATGATAGAAGCAAGAAAATGCAGGAAAAAAACTCCAGCCATTTTAGGGCATGGCCAATGCTGCATGGAGAATGGCCACAGGCCACAGCTGCCCATGGAGATTCGTGGAAACAAACAAGAGAAGAAACAAAAGAGAGATTCCGGAAGGGGAGCATAGAAAAGAGAAGAGGCCCCGGGAGCGTTCCCCTCGTCGCTCCAGCGAGCGGCGACGGGAACCCTAGCCCTCCCTGCTTCCAGCCCCCCTCCTCGCCCTTCTCCCTCCTCGCCGCCGCCGGACGGCGTCGCCGGTCGAAGGCCGGGCGCTGGCAGCGGCGAGGCTCCTCCTTCTCCCTCGTTCGATGATCTTGGCGCGGGCCGAGTGGGGCGACTTGGGCACCGTGCTTACCGGGGGCGCGGCGGCGCGGCCGTTCTGGCGTCGACGTGGAGCCTCGGTGGTGGTGGGGCGCACCTGTGGTGGAGCTTCCGGTGGTGGCGACCTCAGGTGATGCGGGCAGCGGCTTCTTGGCCGGAGATCCTGACCACGGACGCAGAAGACGGACGGTGGGGACAAAGTCCCTACTGGAGGCTGTGACGGAGAGGTGCGGGGCTGCTCACCTTGGGCACGGTGGCTAGCGGAGCTGGCCTGAGGCGGCGGCGGCTCTCGGCCCAGATCTGGGCCCATTTGGGTTGGGCAGGCCCTGCTACCTGCGTGGTTTTAGTGGCTCCCGACGCGTCTGGGAGCCCTTCCCCCGACAATGGAGTGGATGGGGTGCTGGATGTAGGGAATCGTAGGCAGAAAACAAAAAATTCCTAGCAACGATAACCGTAAACTAGCCAAGATCTATTCTATGCAGATATACTATACGGAAGGAGAACGGAATACATACCCTTGTAGACCGAAAGCGGGATTACGTTCCCGCACGAACGTTGACGATGAAGACAACGAAGCCGACCTCAGGGTCGTGTAGAGGAAGTAGACAGCTCCCAGCGCCAAACGATGGCGCCTCGCGGTTCCACACACGTACGGTGTGGATGACGACCTCCGGGCTCCAGATCCAGCAGAGCAGCGGAAGTGGTAGAGTGGATCTAGCAGCACGGCGGTGTGCAAACTAAAGAGAGACTTCTCTCCTCGTACGAAGCTCCAGAATCGGAACCCCGTTCAAGGTAGGAGAGAAGAAGAGAGGAGATGGGCAATTTTCAAGGCATGGGGGCACTCCTATATAAAGGAGAGGGAGGGAGGCCAACCCCTTGGCTCCCCCATGTGGGACTATTCCCACATGGGGGTGCGCCGGCCATGGGGGGGTGCGGCTGCCCTAGTGGGCCCCATGTGGCCCACTAGGGTGGCAGCCCCCTTTTTCCTTTTTCTTTTATTTTCTTTTTCCCCGAATGGGCCTCTAAGGCCCATTTAACTTTTAATGCCTTTTAAATTCGAAATTAATTAAATAAAACATGTATTTAATCATTAATAACACTTATTAATATTAGATACATATTATTTAATTCATTCGGACCCCGAAACATATTTCGTGGCCTCCGATCAATCATCGGACAATTACCGGAACACTTCCGGAGCTCCAGAACACTTCCGGAGTTCCTGTTTCTCATTCTCTCTAAATCCAATCTAATCGTCACCCACCCTTAAGTGTGTTACCCCACGGTTCGGGATCACTCCAGACATGATCGAGACTCTCTCTCCGATCAATCGACTAACAGCGGAATCTGGATATCCATGATAGCCCCTGTGTGTCCACGAATGTCTCTTTATTCGTTTGAACCTGTAGACGTCCAGTTTCAATCTCTTGCCTGGTGATACTTAGATTGTCGAGTGTCGTTCTCCGGTATCACATTTTACCGAGCTTGACCTCATCCTTGACAATCTATCTTCTCTCGTCTGTGATGTTACATCCCCGTGACCTAGTCACATGCTTGCAAGCTCATTAGATGTAATCTCACCGAGTGGGCCCAGAGTATCTATCCTGCTATGCGGATTGGCAATTCCCGCTATTGATTACTCGCCCCGACTACTTCCTTCCAATACCCGAAGGTGTCACCCTTATTGTCGTGCGTATGAGACATGACGTTAGGTGCGATCAGCCGTATCTTTCAGAAGCAGCGACTTGATATAATCTCACGGTCCAAGATCTGAAACTACGTTTCTATATATATTTTGGGTATGTCCATCAAATCATTCACCCAATGATATGACTCCGTTGTTAACCGGTTAATGCCCATGATCAGGAAACCTTGATCATCTGTTACACAACGAACTAGTCAAGTAGAGGCTACTAGGGACCTGGTTGTTTCTATACCACACGTGTATTATGTTTCCGAGTAATACAGTTATAGCATGGTATTAAAACGTATTATGAACAATAAGAGATATGACAAATAAAATCACTTTATTAATTGCCTCTAGGGCATATCTCCAACAGTCTCCCACTTGCACTAGAGTACAAATTAATCTAGTTTACAACTTGGTAAAAGCTTGACACCAATAGCATTGCGGTGTTCTTCATGCTTGTCTCGTGGAAGAGGTTTCGTCAACGGATCTGCAACATTCAGGTCCGTGTGTATTTTGCAAATCTTTACATCGCCTCCCTTGACGTACTGTCGTATGACATGGAAGCGTCGGAGAATATGTTTGGCGGTGGAGTGAGACCTTGGTTCCTTCACGTTGGCAATGGCCCCTGTGTTGTCGCAGAAGATAATCACAGGGTCTCGCGCACTGGGGAACACTCCAAGTTCGATGATGAACTTCCTGAGCCAAACAGCTTCATTTGCAGCATCCGTTGCAGCAATATACTCCGATTCCATTGTAGATTGGGCGACTATGGGTTGCTTCCCACTTCTCCAGCTCACAGCGCCTCCGTTCACCTTAAACACATAGCCTGTTTGCGATTTCGAGTCATCGGGATCTGTGCAGAAACTTGCATCAACGTAACCTGTTACGCCAAGTTCCTCTTCACAGCCTCCATAAACAAGAAACATGTCCTTGGTATACTTAAGATACTTCAGTATGTTCTTAACAGCTATCCAATGATCCTTGCCAGGATTACTCTGGAATCGACTCGTCAGACTAAGAGCCAATGCCACATCGGGTCGAGTACTTAACATGGCATACATGATCGATCCTATAGCCGAAGCATATCGAGTGCCATCCACCTCAGCTTTTTCAAGAGCCGTCCGTGGACACTGAGCCATGCTCAATGTTTTTCCCTTGACAACTGGCACAAGACCCTTCTTTGCCAAATGCATATTGAACTTCTTCAATATCTTATCAAGGTAAGTACTTTGACATAACGCTAGTAGGCGCCTGGGTCTATCACGATAGATCTTAATGCCTAATACGTATGCAGCTTCTCCTAAGTCCTTCATTGAAAATTTACTGTTTAAATATTCCTTCACGCTTTTCAGAAGTTCCACATCATTCCCAATTAGTAATATATCATCCACATATAGAACTAGGAATGCAACTGAGCTCCCACTCATTTTCTTATAAATGCAGGTCTCTTCCAAATTTTGGACAAATCCAAAACCTTTGATCACCTCATCAAAGCGAAGATTCCAGCTCCGAGATGCCTGCTTCAGTCCATAAATGGAACGCTGAAGTTTGCATACCTTGCCAACATTTCCTGGACTGACAAAACCTTCAGGTTGTACCATATACAACTCTTCCTCAATGTTGCCATTTAGGAACGCTGTTTTGACATCCATCTGCCATATCTCATAATCATGATATGCAGCTGTTGCTAGCAAAACCCGAATAGACTTTAGCATCGCTACCGGTGAAAACGTTTCATCGTAGTCAATTCCATGAACTTGTCGGAAACCTTTTGCGACAAGCCGAGCCTTATAGACGGTCACATTACCGTCAGCATCAGTCTTCTTCTTAAAGATCCATTTATTCTCGACGCCTTGCGCCCTTCGGGAATCTCCACCAAAGTCCATACTTTGTTGTCATACATGGATTCTATTTCGGATTTCATGGCCTCAAGCCATTTCTCGGACTCGGGTCCTTCCATCGCCTCTTTGTAATTTGTAGGTTCGTCTTGTTCAATTAACATGACGGTGCAAACAAGATTACCGTACCACTCAGGAGAAGTACGGGTTCTTCCAGACCTACGAGGTACAATAGCCTCCTCGACATTTTCTCCCACTTCATCTGTTATGAAGGACGGTTCAGGAACTGTTTCCGTTGCGCCACTCGGTATTTCGAGTTCAGGATCAACTATCTCGTCGAGGTCTATTTTCCTCCCACTTACTCCTTTAGCGAGAAACTCCTTCTCGAGAAAGGTGCCGTTTCTAGCGACAAACGTTTTGCCCTCGGCTTGGTGGTAGAAGGTGTACCCTATGGTTTCCCGTGGATACCCTACAAAGACGACCTTTTCCGATTTTGGTTCTAGTTTGTCAGGCTGCAATTTCTTGACATAAGCCTCACAACCCCAAACTTTCAGGAACGACAGCTTAGGTTTCGCACCATGCCATACCTCATACGGTGTCGTTTCCACGGATTTAGATGGAGCCCTATTTAAAATGAATGCGGCTGTTTCTAACGCATATCCCCAAAACGATACGGGCAAATCGGTAAGAGACATCATAGACCGTACGCTATCTAATAAAGTACGATTACGTCGCTCGGACACGCCGTTGCGTTGTGGTGTTCCGGCAGGCGTAAGCTGTGGCACAATTCCACAGGCCTTCAGATGTGTGCCAAACTCAAAACTCAAATATTCGCCACCACGATCGGATCGGAGGTGCTTTATTTTCTTGTTAAGTTGATTTTCAACCTCACTTTGAAATTCTTTGAACTTTTCAAAAGTTTCTGACTTGTGTTTCATTAAGTAGATATACCCGTATCTACTCAAGTCATCAGTGAAGGTTACAAAGTAACGATAACCATTGCGCGTTGATACGCTCATTGGGCCGCACACATCTGTATGTATAACTCCCAATAATTCCGACGCACGTTCAACGAAACCATTGAACGGTGACCTAGTCATCTTGCCCATGAGGCATGGTTCGCAAGTGTCAAGAGATCCAAAATCTAATGACTCCAAAAGTCCAGCTGAGTGGAGTTTCTTCATGCGCTTTACACCAATATGACCAAGTCGGCAATGCCACATATACATGGCGGTATCATCACTAAGTCTAATCCTTTTGGCATCTATGTTATGGATATGTGTACTACGATCGAGATTCAACAAGAATAAACCATTATTCACAGGAGCATCAACATAAAAGATATCATTCATCGAAATAGCACAACCATTTGATACTGAATTGAATGAATATCCGTCTTGCAACAAGCAAGAACCACTTATAATGTTTACACTCAGAGATGGCACAAAATAACACTTATTTAAAACCAAAACTAATCCCGAAGGTAGATGTAGAGGGAGCGTGCCGACGGCCATCACGTCAACTCTTGATCCATTGCCGACGCGCATCGTCACCTCGTCCTTTGCCAGGCGCCGACTATTCCGCAACTCCACCTGTGAGTTACAAATATGAGCAACAGAGCCGGTATCAAATACCCAGGTATTACTACGGGCGCATGTAAGGTACACATCAATAACATGTATATCAAATATACCTTTATCTCTCCCGACAATCTTGCCGGCCTTCTTGTCTTCCAGGTACTTGGGGCAGTTGCGCTTCCAGTGACCATCTCCCTTGCAGTAGAAGCATTCCACGCCAGGTTTGGGACCAGGTTTGTTAGCCTTGGATTTGGCAACGTGTTTGCCATCCTTCCTAGACTTCCAGTTCTTCCTTCCCTTGCCGCCAGATTTCTTAAAATCGACGGTCTTGTTGACCATCAACAGCGTGTGCTCCTTCTTGATTTCCACCTCAGCAGTCTTGAGCATCACGAACACCTCAGACAGGGACTTAGCCATGCCCTGCATGTTATAGTTCATGACGAAGCCTTTGTAGCTAGGAGGCAACGATTGCAGCACCCTATCAATCGCCAGCTCATCAGGAATCTTGCATTCCAGAGCGTTCAGGCGTTGAACGTAGCCAGACATTTTGACCACGTGCTCGCTCACACTGCTATGCTCTTCCATCTTGGCTGAGAAGAAAAGCTCAGAAGCTTCATACCTCTCAGCCTTAGCCTGCGGCGCAAAGACAGCCTTGAGATCAGAAATTATCTCAAAAGCACTCATCTTCTCAAAGCGCTTTTGCAGGTCGGCTTCCATGGCGTAGAGCATGCCACTCTGGACGAAGGAGGAATCCTCCGACTTGGTCTGATAGACCTTCTTCTCGTCATCGGAGGCGTCGTCTGCAGGAGGGTCACCTAGGGCGGCTTCAATGACGTAAGCCACCTTGTGGGGAGTGAGGAGGATCCTCAGGTTGCGGAACCAGGACATGAAGTTCGACCCATTGGTCTTAAGCTTTTCTTTCTCAAGGAACAGGCCAAGGTTAAAGGTGGGGCGAGACATCTACAATGGAATTTGCAAAACATAAGACGTTTGTTCATAATAAAATATGGGTTCAAGTTTTAGCAAAATTAAAACTACCAGAACTCCCACTCAAGACGAGTATCCCTCTCATCGTCTTAGTGATTACACAATCCCCATCCATTACGCTACCCCCATCGATCAGGCGAATAGCATAACTTCAAAGGTAGACATCGTATATCAATCACATCACCGTATGTGACTCGTGCTTAACCTTTCGGTACTTGTGTTCCGAGGCCATATACTGGTATATGCTAGGCTCGCCATAACACCCTTTGCCGTATTTGCGTGTGCAACGTGGCTTACACCCACTGTATGCGAACGAAGAGACGAGTGTAGACGAACGGGATCGAAACCCCAAACGACGTACCCCGTAACGTAGAACTTTATTGGTGGTGCACGACAGAGGGAGAACACTATTATCGGAATTTTGGGAGGGATCATCTTATATTACTACCGCCGTGTAACTAATATATAGACATATATATATACACAATATAAGATGCACACAACCTACATAACATCTAATATGAAATGTAATGCGACATGATATGGTCTTCTCCGCGCCGATGGTCTCCTTCGCGCCAACAGTTTATAAACAATTTAATAAACCTACCTTGACCATATCACATTGCCCCTGCAAAATAAAGTTAGACGCTTCTACTTTATCTTTTGCATTTTACGTGGCTGCTAGGGCTTCCGCACAAGAACCGTTTCTTACCTACGAAAACAACCACAACAGCGATAAGACAATTGTCTCTATTACACCCCTTTCGGGGCCCTCCATTGTAAATGCGATATCAACTATTGTAGGAGATACAGACACCCGCCAGCCACATATACGGTACAAGCCATATGTCAGGTGTGGAACCAGTCTCGCGTAAGAGTACGCGTAAAGTCGGTCCGGGCCGCTTCATCCCACAATGCCGCGATATAAACAAGTACACGCTAGAGGGTAACAAATGTAGAATCGATGCCCACATTCAACATGTGTTCTAACCGTACAGATATATCTACGCATAGATCGGCTCTGATACCACTGTTGGGAATCGTAGGCAGAAAAAAAAATTTCCTAGCAACGATAACCGTAAACTAGCCAAGATCTATTCTATGCAGATATACTATACGGAAGGAGAACGGAATACATACCCTTGTAGACCGAAAGCGGGATTACGTTCCCGCACGAACGTTGACGATGAAGACGACGAAGCCGACCTCAGGTCGTGTAGAGGAAGTAGACAGCTCCCAGCGCCAAACGATGGCGCCTCGCGGTTCCACACACGTACGGTGTGGATGACGACCTCCGGGCTCCAGATCCAGCAGAGCAGCGGAAGTGGAGAGTGGATCTAGCAGCACGGCGGTGTGCAAACTAAAGAGAGACTTCTCTCCTCGTACGAAGCTCCAGAATCGGAACCCCGTTCAAGGTAGGAGAGAAGAAGAGAGGAGATGGGCAATTTTCAAGGCATGGGGCACTCCTATATAAAGGAGAGGGAGGGAGGCCAACCTCCTTGGCTCCCCCATGTGGGACTATTCCCACATGGGGGTGCGCCGGCCATGGGGGGGTGCGGCTGCCCTAGTGGGCCCCATGTGGCCCACTAGGGTGGCAGCCCCCTTTTTCCTTTTTCTTTTATTTTCTTTTTCCCCGAATGGGCCTCTAAGGCCCATTTAACTTTTAATGCCTTTTAAATTCGAAATTAATTAAATAAAACATGTATTTAATCATTAATAACACTTATTAATATTAGATACATATTATTTAATTCATTCGGACCCCGAAACATATTTCGTGGCCTCCGATCAATCATCGGACAATTACCGGAACACTTCCGGAGCTCCAGAACACTTCCGGAGTTCCTGTTTCTCATTCTCTCTAAATCCAATCTAATCGTCACCCACCCTTAAGTGTGTTACCCCACGGTTCGGGATCACTCCAGACATGATCGAGACTCTCTCTCCGATCAATCGACTAACAGCGGAATCTGGATATCCATGATAGCCCCTGTGTGTCCACGAATGTCTCTTTATTCGTTTGAACCTGTAGACGTCCAGTTTCAATCTCTTGCCTGGTGATACTTAGATTGTCGAGTGTCGTTCTCCGGTATCACATTTTACCGAGCTTGACCTCATCCTTGACAATCTATCTTCTCTCGTCTGTGATGTTACATCCCCGTGACCTAGTCACATGCTTGCAAGCTCATTAGATGTAATCTCACCGAGTGGGCCCAGAGTATCTATCCTGCTATGCGGATTGGCAATTCCCGCTATTGATTACTCGCCCCGACTACTTCCTTCCAATACCCGAAGGTGTCACCCTTATTGTCGTGCGTATGAGACATGACGTTAGGTGCGATCAGCCGTATCTTTCAGAAGCAGCGACTTGATATAATCTCACGGTCCAAGATCTGAAACTACGTTTCTATATATATTTTGGGTATGTCCATCAAATCATTCACCCAATGATATGACTCCGTTGTTAACCGGTTAATGCCCATGATCAGGAAACCTTGATCATCTGTTACACAACGAACTAGTCAAGTAGAGGCTACTAGGGACCTGGTTGTTTCTATACCACACGTGTATTATGTTTCCGAGTAATACAGTTATAGCATGGTATTAAAACGTATTATGAACAATAAGAGATATGACAAATAAAATCACTTTATTAATTGCCTCTAGGGCATATCTCCAACAATGGATCCGGGTCAGGAGGGCCTAGATCCGGTGACCGCCTAGCAGCCCCGTTTACTCGGGTCTGCGGGTGTGACCGGCGGGTGCGTCCTGCTAGTCATACCCCCGCTGTCCTAGGGTTGGCTGGCTTTGTACCTCTCATGTCCGTTCCGGTGGAACTGCCATCTTGACATTTGCTTCTCCGTGGGGGCGAGATCTTGGATGCCGGGGCGGCGGCTCCGGAAGGTGATCTGCTCGGATGACTCGGCGGCGAGTGACGTGGCAGTGGTGATGGTCGTCTTCTCTGACCACGTGGGTGGAGAGATGTTGGCGGTGGGAGGTCCTGGTGCTGGCTGCGCTTCGGCAATGGCGGCTCCCAGATCGTGTTTTGGAGGCCTGGCTCGGGGACTTTGGGCGGTTCGCGGTACCGGTTGTGGTAGGGAGGTCTTTCCAAGCGAAAGCTCTGCGCTCCGGCGCCAACGGCGACGACGCCTGCGGGTGTCGTAACCCTCTTGGGGGCGCCGTTGTGTGCACCTTCTCCACGCTAGAGCTCCGGGTGAAAACCCTTGACCTCTCGGTCTCGACGGCGGCGGCGTTATGCGTCGTCACCTTCTTGGGGGCATCGTCGTGGAGCCTCGGTAGTTCTCGACCTCGCGGTGGGGTCTTCGGTGGCAAGTCGGGTTTCCTTTGTTCTCATTTATTATCTTTGATCTGATTTGTAAGAGGGTTTCCTCATCACCTTGTGACAAGGGTATACATCTCGGGTACCCTACCGTGAGGGTACCTGGTGTACGTGACGACTAAGCCCCAATAGCGGAGAGCCTACTCGAAGCCCAAGACGAGAGGCCCAAGAAGATGGAGTACCCTCCAAGATTAGACATAGTCATAGTCGGTTTAGACTTTCTTACGTGTAAACTAGGTCGGTTACGAACAGGGGCGATTTTACCAGGTAGGCTTCGTCAGGCTCGAGCCTACCCTCTATTTTTGCAAAACAATTAGCAAATATATATGCTCTGGTTGTTTAGCCATGGATTGGAGCTTTCTCCTGGTTATTAGTTCGTGCGTTCTCGACAGAATATGCAGAAACGAAGCAAGGAAGCAGCGAACCGTTTTTCTGTTGGCTTTCCTAGCTGGGATTTTATCGTGCGTTTGGCCCATTAGTGCTGCTGGTCCTGTCCAAGATGGATACGTAGGAATAGAATCATCTCTCAGAAAAAAAACGTAGGAATAGAATCAGAGAAGGACCAGTTAGGTACAACAGTCAAACTCGCGGCGGCGGAAGTTGTGATCTGTCGATCAGCCGATCTCACACAGGCGCAGGCAGTGAGGATCGTCCGGGATCAAGGTCTCAAGGAAATACATTATGTCCATCTCTTCATCGATTGCTTGGTTGCAGCCAAGACCGAACGCAGAAGGTACAACTCATTGAACCGGCCAACGCCTGATTGGGTAGTTCTCTAACCTCAAGTTAGCTTAAGCAATTGACTTGTTTATATTGAGTAATCTGTTAATTAGTTTGATGTGGCGTATTTTTTTGTCAATTGCAAATGAAGAAAGGATCACTTGCGTCACGTGCTAAAAATCCATTTGATTTGCGTTGCTTTTATGCACCTAAGTCTTAATACTCCTTCAACTGATACCGGCAAAATTGTCCCACCAGATGAGAACCTGAGGTGCACAATACCATATCGATTTGTTTAAGTCATCTTATTTGAGTGATATGTTATTTGAGCCCACCCTCCAAATTAGTTCTAGAATCGCCACTGGTTACGAACTCCCGAGACCCAACCTATTTAAAAAGCCTATTTCATCAAAAGAGAAGAAACAAAAGAGAGATTCTATTGCCTCGCGGTTCCTCCCGCGCGCATATGGCTCGCCGCAGACGGAAGAAGACGCGCGACGCTGGGACTAATTCCGACAAGACATCCCGCTCCGAATGCATTGAGCTCGCTGGGTTGAATGCTTTTTTTTTAAATGGGGAAGCCCCAGCCTGGGTTGAATGCATATGGATTCATGGCTAAGAATAAACAGGCAGGGACGCAGGACGCTGCACTCTGGAGTCTGGAGCAGCTGCATGCAAGTGGAGCGGCAGCAAGAACGAGATGGCAATGCCATGTACCGCGCTTTGCCACCGTTCTTCGATTTCGAAAAGGCGAGAGCGCACAGCTTTCTTATTGGAAAAAAAGGCTAGAGCGCACAGTCACTTCCGTGTCTCCTAGCAGAATCTTTGTATTACGTGCTTCGGTGACTTGGGATGATAAGAAACACAAGAAGACCGCGAGAAGTAAACCACACTGAGGACTGAGCTCTTTCTTTGCACCACCATACTACGTAGTTACCACCGTCGCGAAATTACCAGTGAGTACACCACTTGCGTTCAGTGAGACTGGAGTGAGCGCGCGTGCACCCGCGTAAATAAAACCTGCTAGCTGGGCCTGGGCTGCGCAGACGACCTGCTAGCTGGGCCTGCTGCTTACTGCGCGGCCCGCTCAGCCCATTTTATTTTTTTCCCTTTCTGTTATTTTTCTTATTTCCAAAAAATTTCGAAACTTTTCAAACACAATTCCAAACAAATTCAGACCAACTTAAAAAAAAATGTAAAAATCAAAACAGTCATTTCCAATACTTTGTATCTCACAATATTCAACGAACCTACTAGTACTGATAATGACGGGCCAGTAGTTTATTATGCTTCTTTAGAGACCAGGCTCCAGAGTTGTTCTTCAGAAAAAAAGTCATATGGACGGAGACAGATTTTTCTTGTTCAGAGAAGTCATTGACAATGATATGACCAATCAATCTGGTGATCTAGGGAGTTAATATGCCGGATCCAACCGATCATGAGCATCCAAACAAATTGCAATCTAGCCAGCTACGTCCCGGAAACTTCTTTCTTTTTGACACATGCAGAGAATTTTTCCCGCATTTATCTTTTATTCAGAGAGTTTTTCTTGTACTGTTTTTATGCAATTTGTTAATCTGAAGCAGCAGCCCCTGCAGGTTGCAGGTGCATTGGAAGCCCTATAAAAAGGCCATTTGCTCTTCCCCATCTCAACCATCAGCTGCAAAGAACAACCATCTCCTTCAGAGATTCAGATATCAGAGCCTAACCAGTCTAGTACAGTACATAATACATTCTCCCTGCCCATTCTTCTTCCTCTAGTATTCCCCTCTTCTTCTTCCACCATCACCACCACCGCTCCACCAGCGCCCGGGTACTTCTCCTCCGTCGGTTCTGCACCAGCAAGCCTCAACCGCATTGCTGAGCTCCTAGCCTCGCACGACCAACCATGGCTGCCGTCTCGGATGTGACCGGGCTTGCCTTCCATCCAGCCGACGGCGGCCGCAGGATCCTGGAGCCGCTCCTGTTCTTCCTGGGCGGGCCCTCCCCGCGCAGCCCCGCCATCGATGCGGCCGTCGTCGTCCTTCTGACGGCCTACCTCGCCTTTATCATCGTCGCCCACTACGCCGGCGTCACCCTCGCCTACCAGAACCTGCATGCCCGGCGCCGGCGCCTGACGGGGGCGGATCCTTCGCCGGCATGGTCTTCACACTCATCTCCGCGTGGCTTCTAGTCTTTGCCATGTTGTTGGCCGCCTTCTTCTTGGTCGCCGCGGTAAGCGGGGGACTGGGCCGGGATTGAGCTGCTGGAGCGTGCTCAGCTAAATCCTAGTTCAGTCCACTGTCCACGTCATAGCCGGGCATACGGTAAGGGGAAAATAGTTACCAATATGAGTAAAGAAATAAAGTGATACTCCTGTAGCGGTCTTTATGTTAGATTCATTAGCCAATATACTCCATGTGACGCCATGGACTACAAGATCTGGGGTCCTGGGCCATGGATAGTGGTCGGCGGCGCAGCAGCAAAGACTCTTTCAGCAGGTGGCCCCGTCAAGATCCAAGGTGATGTACTCCGTCACTATCCGTCAAAAGGTTCAGCTCCGACAACGGCGGACCGGATGTTGACAACGGAGCCACGCCGGTGACGCCCATGGTCGATGAATATCCGGCAGGCCATTTTCCAACTCGGCTTGTTGTAAACGACGAGGTCGTGAACTAGTAGTACTAATTACCACTAGATGTAATCCTCCTAATGTAGTCCTGCTTGTTACTCTCAGTTAGTAAGATAAGTTCATTGCAGTGTATTCTCCTTCAGTTTCTACCTGTCCTCGGTATCTTTAGGTGTTGTTTATTTTATTTTCGCGGGATAACAATTGTGCTTTGGTCGATCCAATGATGCTCCGCTTTGCCGTGGAACCAATCCCAATGGGAATGAAAGCCCCTGCTTGGCTGCTTCGGTACAGGGAATGAAACATTTGTCCTCACAGAAGCAAGGCATGTACTTTCCCAAAGGCATGCGTTGTGATGCAGGACCAGTGTCAGCAACTCATTAATGGTAGTTAAAAACTATGTAGTACTCTATCTAACTAGGATCGTCATTCGGCTTTGAGCTTATGCTTTCCAGATGTACTTTCAGCCTGGGCGAACATGCTTAATTAAGGGCATGGCCTTTTTTAGCTTACCTCGTTGCCTTTCACTTGGAAACAATCGCCATATCCTCTCACAGCTCTGTTTCTACCGAGGTGTGCCATGAGCCCATGAGTGACAGATAGAAGCAAGAAAGGCAAAAAGCTCTGTTGCATCGCCAAAGCTGCCAATCCCAGCTGTCCATGTAGATTCGCGGAAGAAAGGTCATGTTGCAAAGATGGAGGAGGCAGCGCAGAACAAAAGCAAGACCTACCGGAGGCTAATGGTACAACGAACTAAAGGAGTACTTGTAGGTTAATCATGGCAGAATCTAGCGGGAAAGCAGCTTAGCTTTATGTCTCGCGTCATGCTCGTCGTGCAGACAAGAGAAGACACGGAGCATTTTCTTTGACCAACGAAGAAACAAAAGTATGCTCGCTGCGAGCGTACGCGCTCAGAACGTCACGCGTCACCCACGCAGATCGAGCTGGTTTTCGTCGTACAAGCCCCTCCCCCCGTGGCCTCGCCTCATTTGCAGTCGCGGCTCCCGCTCGCTATTTGTATTCCCGGCAAATCACGACTGCTTTGCTTCCAATCCAATGAATTAATCTGCACCAATGTTTTCCTTTATTGTGCTCTATGTATATCATTACTATCATTTTTTCCTCGTATTCTGCTTGCCATTTTGAGTACTGCATCTATCCTTGTCAATCGTAAATACAAGCCCAGTAGCTAGGCACGAAATGGTTGAGAAGGAGATCTGAGTTAATATACTATGGTCTAAATATAAGCACGGATTTGTGACTCCCGAGCACCAGTGTGCCCTTCTAGAAAAAAAAAATTGAATTTTTTTAATTGGAGTTGGAAAAATCCCCAAAAATTACTATGATACCTATGCATGTTTTGTACATGTGTGCCAATTTTCGATGCCAAAAAAAGTCGTATTCCGAGCTATATAAAAATAACAAATTTCAGGGCACAACAACGAAAATATAGTATGTTGAATCTGTTAGAAACTTATCTTTTTTGTGTAACCCAAAATATAAGGTTTGTTTTGTACCTAGAGGTATGATTTTCAATTTTTTCAAAAAACGGGCACACTAGTGCTCAGGAGCCACTACGGATTTTCCTAAACTTGCAAATAGCATAAGGGAAAGGTCCCACTACAAAATTGTAAATTTCGAATTGAATCCATTGTCTAATATATTATATTGTTTTTCGAGAAAGCCGCCACTCGGATTCGAACCGAGATGCTTGAGCAGTGCTTTCTAAGAGGAGCGTGTGTAGCAATTTCACCTTGGCGTCTAACTGAGATGGGATGATCGAGCAGATCCCAACTTTAAATTAATTAAGCATGTCCGGCCAATGTTCACCACGCATACAATAAACCCTGCAAGAGGCGCTAAATAAAAGGTTCCGATAGCATGCAAGATACAACAAAGAACAAATAGGGAAGCTCAAGAGCGACGGTCTAAGGCGAGCAAGGAAACAGCTAACGCTACAAGCTAGATAGGGCACCTAGGCCGGTCTGTCCCGGACGGAGTCGTGGAGCGAGCGGATCCTGCCAAACATCTACTCCAATGCGTCACTGTCTCCTAGCCACTCGCTTTCACACCTGTGGTCTCGAGGTTCTTGGCAGCCGGACGAAGCTCAGGCCGCGTTGCCACCGGCACGGCGTCGCCAAACCGAGGAGCCGGGCGCTCTTGCGCCATGGCGGCTAACTTAAAAGAATAATAGCTATTATCTCGCGAACAATCGAGATTGGAGAAGTCCATAAAATTTAGGAACATTAGAGTCTTCATTAAAATAGACTTCATTCATTTAGTAGTCTCGGTGCGAATCTTTTACAATAAACTCGCTTTTTCTGCCCCTTTTTCTTCCATGTATGTGTCTCTGCTCGGCAAGGTACAACAGGTGGTTGATTTATATGCTAATTTTTTTAAATAATACGCGAAACTTATTTAATTAGGAAAATAATACACGTTTTTTTTATTTTCAAAAATATTACCCAGTCGTCCTGGCCGAAGACGATTAGTACTAATCATCCTGGCCAAAGACGATTAGTACCAATCGTCTTGGCTGAAGACAGTTGTGTACTAAAATCCCGGTACAACTCACGTGTGCACGTAACAGCAAAAACAGTTTTGTACTAAAATCCTGGCGCAACTCACGGGTGCACTTAACAGAAAAAACTTTGATCAGGTTTTACGTGTTTCCGTTGCTCCCGTGTCCCTTCACGATTTTTTTTTTTTTGACATTTCCCTTCGCGATTTGTAGTTGACTGGATTAATGAGGGTGTCCGTGTGTACGTTTATAGCGTGCGCACGTGTATGTAAGCGTCTGACAAATAAAGAATCCACCTTACTTCCGTTAAAAACTCGTGCGTGCATGACACATACATGGATCGTCAGACTGTTACGTAATTATTAATCTCTTATTAAATCTAAGCCATAAATTTTATTAATCTCTTATTAAATCTGAGCCATAAATTTTAGATTCAACCAATCAAATAATTTAGATGATGTGGCTTAGCATAGAGTCTCTATTTTAAATTTTAGATCCAATCAATCACATAATTTAGATGATGTGGCTTAACGTAGTAAGACCCATATAATTTTATTTTAGTATATAATAGAAATAGAAACAAAAATAGAATAGATAGATAGATAAATTTCAGATGCAGTTCCGCAAACTTGTCGGTCTATTTTTTTTAAAAAAATCCCCAGCATAAGTTTCTGTAGGAATCAATCGTCCTTGTGCATTTTCTACCTTTTTTTTCTATGTCTGTGTCTCTGCTCGGCAAGGTACAACAGCTGGTTGATTTGTATATCTAGCAACCACCGGTTTCAGTTTCAGAGACGAAATCTGCTAAAATCCGCATCGGTGCAGAAACGGTGTGGAATGAAATCTCTAGCTCCTTCAGCTCATGACAAGTGAAACTATTTAATGGGAGCGATGGCATAAGAGTTTAATGATCTGGTTGTTGGTAGTGGTGAGCGATACACATGAGTTAAAGTGAGGGAGAGAGCGATGACGACTATTAATCCATTCCAATGATTTCATGTCCACGCTCATCCACGGCCCCCAACAAAATGCCCTGGATTTTAGCCGATTTCGTCCTATAAAACCAAGCTCCCGGTGCTCCTAACCGAGACAAGCATCGCCCTCAGCCTCCTTCCATTTCCACACACATCTTGACCGCTCTCGACTAGATCGCAACCTCTTCAGCAGCCCACACCTAGTCTGTCTGCCGTCCCACGACAATGGCGGATTCCGTCCCGGAGGTGGCCCATCTGGCCATCCACCTCGCCGAGGGATGCGCCAAGATCCTGAAGCCGCTCCTCCGCTTCCTCGGCAGGCGGTCCCGGCGCAGCCCCGTCGTAGATTTGGCCGCTGCCGTCCTCCTGCTCGTCCTGCCTATCGCGTACGTCGCCGCCGTCGTCCTCGCGTACTTCCTCAGCCTCATCCTCCGCTACCACAACCTGGCCGCACCGGCGCCGGCGTTGTCGTCGTCGTCGGCCACGGCCCTGGTTCTCCTCTTCATGCTCGTCTCCGCGTGGCTTCTCCTCAGCGCCCTCCCGCTCGCCGCCTTCTTCCTCTTCCTCGACGGCGCCGGTAAGGGAGGGATTTGCCCGGTGTTCAGCTCGAACATGCTCAGCTAAATCCCGGATATTTCCCCATCATACGGAAGCTAAAATCAGTTAGTACTAATATGGGTAAACAAATAAAGTGATGCTCCTACTTCTGTAGCAGTATCGAGTTAGATTCATCCAAAAACAAAAATAGCATGTCACACCATATGGATGTCAAGATCTGGTGCTCTGGGCCATGGATAGTGGCCGGCGGCGCCGCAGAAAAGACTATCCCGAGTGGGACTGCAAGTGGCCCCGTCAAGATCCGAGGTGATGTACTCCGTCGCTATCCGCAAAAGGTTCACGTCGGCGACGTCCATGGCCGAACGAATCTCCGGCATGCCATTTTCCAACTCGGCTTGCTGTAAACGACGAGACGAGGACATCAACTAGTAGTAGCACTCCCTAATTGCCGCTAAATGTAATCCTCCTAATGTAATTAGTCAGATATAAGTTTAATCAATGCAGTGCATAAAAATTAAATTCTACCCGCCCTCAGGACTGTATCAAGTGTTAACGAAACGTCTCTAAAAAAATATCTTCTCTAAAAAATTAACGAAACGATGCATTTTCATTTTCGCGTGCTTGTTACCAAGTACTCCCTCCGTTCCAAATTAATTAACTTCCATTTGTCCACGTGTGGATGTATCTACGGAGGGAGTAGCATCTGAAATGCTGTCTAGTATTACTTCCTCCGTTCGAAAATAGATGTCTTAGATTTGTCCAAATTCGGATGTATATGTACACTAAAACATGTCTACATACATCCGAATCTAGACAAATGTAAGACATGTATTTCCGAACGGAGGGAGTATAATTTACGGTAGTGCTAGACCGCTACTGCAGCATCAGCAGCTCACACAAACAGATCGAACGCAGAAAAATGGTTGAGATAAAGTTGCGTCTGGTGATTTCGGGAGCATTATTTTATGCAACTTCTGGCCGAGAACCTTTTTTTTTTTTTTTTGAGAACTGCATATATATATCAGAAAATACAAAGTACACAGTACAATACATATGCCAGAACAGGAACACGCCGGGGGAAAACACGAACCAACGCAACGGCGACGCCTTCACCGTCGCCGGAGAAGACGAAGCCACTCCACCCACTAACCACCACCTGAGAGAACCTCTCGGCTTCGAAGACAAGAGACGTCCGCCGCAGAGCGACGAAACCTAAGCCGTTGAACGAGCATCGCCAGTCCTCTCGCAGATCCAAGCACGAACGCCACCGAAACGGAGCGTCGACGACGGATCCACCCACCTTCGACCACCACACCCGCGCTGGCCGCGGAACCACCCAAGCAGGAAGTCCTCCGAGCACGTACCTCAGCAGCCCTACGCCGACGACGGAGGAGACGGCGGCGCATCGACAGAGGGCCCAAGGACAGGGATCCCCACGCTCAGGGACGACGTCGTCGCCACGCCGCCCACGAAGGGGAACATCCACAGATCCGTCGCCAGCGCCACCAGCACCGTCGAGGGGGAGCCGGATCCAGGATGACACAACGACCACACACGCCGGCGCCGCCCCCACCAAGACGCCAACGCCGGCCACACACCTCCCAACCCTATTTACAACCCGACGACACGGATCCGGGGTTCCCCCACCCCTCCCCCGCCGCAGCGGACGAAGGAGGAGAGGGGAACCACCGGCGGCGCCGGGGAAACGGGGGGAACTCGACGATCTCCCTCTCACTCGCCTCTCTCTACTGTAGAAGGGGGAGGGGGAGGAGGTAGGCTGGTAGCCCTGCAAGCCTAGGAGATGGCAACATGGAGATGTGGGGTTAGGGAATCTCGTGGTGCTATGCTGCTGGTGGCAAAGATAGACAAAGGTATGCTGTTTTACATATGCAGATGGAGAGAGGTGGAAGTGGAAGCATTGGCATTTTGGGATGTTTTGGGGTAGTAGCTACTCCCTCCGTTTCGAATTATATGTCGCCGGGGGTTCGTAGGCAAAAATCTGGCACGTTACGAGATTTTTGAGTTTTCCATTTTTGCCCTCCCACCTCGACCGCTCTCTCCCTCACACGCGACCGCTCTCTCTCTCGCTCGCTGGATCCGGTCTTCTCCCTCCCCGTCGTCGGCCCGTCGCCTTCTCCCTCCCCGTCGCCAGCCCGTCGCCGCCGTCGTCTCCCCCTTGCCGCCTCGCTCCCCACCACCCGCGCTCCCTATCTTTCTCGCACCAACCCAATTTCTCCCCACCACACGCAAGTCAAAGATTGGATTTTTATCCACATAGCCGCCGCCTGCTCCAAATCCGCGACCGCGACTCCGACGGCAACTGGCTGCCCCCGCGGAGGGCGAGCCGGACAGGGACGCGGTGGACGCCGCCGTGCGCCACCTCTACGCGCTGGATCTGGCCGCCGGGTGGGCGTCCACGTCTGCCTGCCGCCCCGGGAACTCCCCGTCCGGCCGGGCCGTGAGCAGCACGACGCGCGCGCCGGCACCGGGCGCCACGCCGCAGATGGCGTCGACGGTAGAGAACGCGCCGGGCCCCGCGGAGGCGACGAGGATGTCCCCGGGCGACGCCGTGCGCGGGGAGGCCAAGGTGCGCGAGGCGCATGCAGAGGGCGCGCATCATGAGGCCCTCGCGCCCGACGCCGTGCACGAACACGCGGCCGCCACGGGAGGCCACGGCGGCGAGCTCTCCGCTCTCGACGGCAAGGACGCCCTCGACCTCTCCGCCCTCGCCTCCGCCGTCCCCAACGCCGCAGGTTCGTCTTCGCCTCTTCTCCCCTGTCGTTGTTACTGTTGCTTGCTCGGCTGTGCCTGCCTGCGGCTGTTTCTTATTGGTTTCGGTGGTTCCAATGCAGAGCTCAGCGCCGAGGACAAGGCCAACCTCGTGGAGTCCATTAAGGTGAGGTTTCCCCTGGCAGTTCTGCGCGGTTTTCTCATTTACCGTCCGTTGATTTTGGGGTTGGATTGGCTATGTGGTGGACTGTGTGCTGATTCGGCGTCGTGCTTCAGCAGAACACGCTGCAGAACTTAGATAAAGCATTAACAAGTGTTAACTGAAATTAACAAGTGTTAACTGAAATTAACAAGTGTCAACTTCCAGTTCAACTTAGATAAAGCATTAACAAGTGTTAACTGAAATTAACAAGTGTCAACTGAATTTAACTGAACTTGGAGTACTGTTGCTTGCACTGCTTAGAACTTCAGTGTCACCACCAGTTCACTCCTGCATGCATTCTTCTTATGCCTAGAAAGTCAGTCTCGCTGCCTCTCAAATGGTTGTTCACTATAGGACAGTGCTGGCGAATGATATACTGAAATTTGTTCCTTGTGCAATATGTTCTTCTTCGCCATGTTGCTTGTTCCTTGTGCTTCATGTACTGGCAAAGAGATAAAGCATTAACAAGTGTTAACTGAAATTAACAAGTGTCAACTGAACTTGGAGTAGTAGCATGTCATAGCAGCAGTAGTGTTTGCTTGCACTGCTTGCAGCAGCAGTAGCTTAATTTTGTGATGTGTATTGCTTGCAGCAGCAGTAGCTTAATACAGCACAAAGAATGATTGTGCTGCCTTTTTTATGCTTATGCTCTGATGTATTGAATCCTTTCGTTTGTTTCGATCTGATCTGTTTCTGAATGAAATGATGAAAATGAATCAGCTCCAATTAGGAGTACTGTTGTGTGTGCTTCGTCTCTACTACTTGCAGTACTGAAATTTTTTGTGCTTGTTTGTTGCTCATTTGTCAATTGCAAACAAGCAGATATAATGTTTGTTGCTTGTTTGTGCTCTTGTACTCTTATCTCCTCTATTAGGTGAAATACAGAATCATAAACAGTACTACTCCAAGCAACACAGAAACATTAACTTACACACACACAAACGTTTTCAGTACAATAACACACAAACCATAAGCAATTGCTTGCTTGCTTGCAGTATTAACTTACACACATTAACATACAGACTTGTTTAGGCAACACCTTGGCCTAGAAAGTTAAGAGCATATGCAATAACCTCAGGAGGACAGCGTAGCCTTTTAGGTAGCTGACCCAACCTTTCAAACCTATCCTTGTTTGCATGGGTTAACTTGTAACCATTTCCTCCTGCATTGTTCATTATCTCCACCATGACATTCATTAAACTTAGGAAGATTCTGTTCAGTTTATATGATTCATATGCTGCAAATTCTTCCTGAACACCTTTAATAAACTCCTTGAGCGTTTTAGCAGCGAGGCAATTAGTTAGAGACTGTATGGATCTAAAAAAGCCTAGATCAAGGACATTCAAGTCTGGACTATTTGCCGGCTGTTGCATCAATCTGATTTTTAGTCTTGAATTAGCCACAGCTTCTGCGAATGCTGGGTCATCGGGCAAGATATGCGGCTTGGCATTATCCTGCTGTATAAAAATGGTCTGCCCCACATCTTCTTGAGGCCAAAGAGCTTCAATTGCAGGCAATAGCTTATCAAGAAAGTACTCTCTCATCACTTTCCTTGTGACAACCAAGTTCTTAGTCTCCAAGGTGCCTCTCTCCCTATTTTCACTCCTTCTTTGGGCCGGTATCTCTTGCACGAAGGGCCACATGCCTATCTTCCCATCAAATGTCATATTGCCCTCACTGTCATACCTAGGGCGAGCAACCGCAGTAAGAAACATGACCTTTCCTATGCAACTGCTAGGTAGAGGCCGTATAGGATCTGGTTCATCTGGCAGCAAGTAGTAGGTCTGGTTGCTTTTGGTCATATTGAACCATTTTTCGTCAACATGCAGAATTCTGTACATGTCGATGAAAAGTGGGTCTGCAGTACCAATTGTATTCTCATCAATCATGCCTAGGCAAAATTGAGCCCTTTTTTCCTTATGCTTCTCCGTTAGTGCAGGCGACAGGGCATTTGAATGTCTGCGAATGAGCTGCATCTCAAATTTTCTGAACAATGTGGTTGGATTGCAACCAAGCTGCCAAGCCAGAGATCTGATGGTTGATCTCCTGTTCAATGGGATGGTGGGAATTTTTGATAGGTCTATGTCTATTGGTTTCCTTCCGCACCTTCCCTTTTTCTTGCTTGAAACGTCTACAGGCGAACCCTCTGCAATTTGCTTCATGGCCAACTGCCAAATCCTCTGTATGGTTCGAACATTAACCTCAAAAAAATTTGCTAGGTTCTTCTTATCATCATTCTCAAATTTACCACCTCTGCTCATGCAGACTGTGTGCATAGCTACATAAGCAGCATATCTTTGAGTGTCATTGAGTACTTTCCTTGTCTTCTTCGCTTGCTGTGCACCTACAAAAATAAATGAAACAAAAAACAAATTAAACTTGGTTGCTGGAAGAGCTGGCTCAACCCGCAAGCTGCTGCGTGGTGGCACCTAAACAGGAAGAGCTGGCCATCCAGAAGGTCAACCCGCAAGCGCTAACGAAGAAGGTAATAACTCGTGCTGCAACCTTTGCTCCCTTACTAGTCTAGCTCAACGGAACGATGATATATCTTGACCAAAGAAAACAAAAAGGGGAATCAACCACCTCTTGTAAAGTGCATTGTCGCTGGCAGGTGGACTACTCCTTGTTCATAACAAATGGAATACCTGTCATGTTCAGGACCTCTTGTTCTTCTAAATATACTTCTTGTTCTTCCATATTGACATCTGGTTCTTGTATATTGACCTCTTGTTCTTCTAAATTGACTCCTTGTTCTTCCATATTGACATCTGGTTCTTGTATATTTACCTCTTGTTCTTCTATATTGATCTCTTCTTCAGGTGGTGTGAAGTTAAGATCCAACATTGCAGCTTCAGGTGCTGGCAAGTTCAGGTCAAAACCCAGGAAATCTGCCATGTTCTCTGGAGTTGTTGTTCTCTGAAGTTGCTATTCTCTGAAGCTTGGAGGAGATGAACCTGGGCGAGCTGTTCTCTGAAGCTTGAAGGAGCTGTTCTCTGAAGTTGCTGCTGGTCGTGCTGCAGGTGTTGGTGAGCTCTGCGGTGCTGCTCTGCTCTGTGGATCTGGTGCTAGAGGCGATCTCCTCGTGGCAAGCTGCTGCTACGAGCCTGGGGGAGGCGGAGGCGGAGGCTAGTCGGAGGACACCTGGGAGATGGCTGCTGGCGAGGTCCCAGCAGAAGCTGATCGCTGCTGTTGGGGGCGAGGGAGGTGTGGTCGTTGACCCCAGCAGCAGCAGCAGCAACAGATCGCTCCTTCCCTGGCGCCCCAGCAGCAGAAGATCGCTCCCTCCCTGGCGCCCCAGCAGCAGAAGATCGCTCCCTCCCTGGCGCCCCAGCAGCAGCAGATCGCTCCCTCCCTGACGCCCCAGCCGCAGCAGATCGCTCCCCAGCAGCGGCAGCAGATCTCCCTCGCGCCCCAGCAGCAGATCGAGGGGAGAGGAGAGAATCTGCTCGACGGAGGAACGGACGGAGGAAGACGACGGAGATGTGATTCAAAATTTCGTGATCACGTACCGATTCAGATAATGGGGGTATGATGGTAATTGTGTGCGTTTTCACCTGGTCGGAACATTGTCCCCAGCGACTTATAATACGAAACGGAGGGAGTATTAAAGTTCTACAGATTGGTTGAAGCGATGCCTTTGACTCGGCTCGCGTTGCGTGTTAATATAGGGGTCAAGCCCAACAGATTACATCGATGTTACAATACGTGAGGATCACGAAATATCTCAAGTTTCGGTTTATACAAATATCGAAACTTGGCTACAGAAACATCTAGAAGCCCTATCGTTTAACATCCTCCCTCAACCTCAACGTTTCCGAGTTGAGGTTGTTCTTGAAGGCTTCTAACTGTCGAACTTGCAGTGGTTTGGTAAACCCATCAACAACTTGATCTCCTGTTGGAATAAACCATATCTCCAACAATTTCTGTGCAACTCTTTCTCTTACAAATTGAAAATCAATTTCAATATGTTTTGTCCTCACATGAAACATTGGATTAGCAGAAAGATATGTTGCACCAAGATTGTCACACCACAAACACCCTGTATCAGGATGATCAACACCAAGTTCATCAAGCAGAGATTCTATCCATATTAGCTCTGCAGTTGCATTTGCCAAGGACTTGTACTCCGCTTCTGTACTTGACCTGGACACTGTGGCTTGTTTTCTTGCACACCATGACACAAGATTAGAGCCAAAATAAACTGCAAAACCACCTGTTGATCTACGATCATCTTCAGCATTTGAAAATGCACTCACAAGAGATGACGCCGACTTACTGAACTTGAGACCGGTGGCAGCACTTTCCTTGATATATCTCAAAATTCTCTTAACAACAGTCCAATGTATATTAGTAGGAGAATGCAAGTATTGACATACTTTATTAACTAAAAAAGATATATCCGGCCTTGTCAAGGTTAAATACTGCAATGCTCCTACAACACTTCTATATCTAGTTGAATCACCAGGACTTAACAATTCACCCATGTGCATAGATAATTTTTACGTGGTGGAGAGAGGAGTAGCTGCTGGTTTGCATTGTTTCATGCCAACACGAACCAAAATATCCGAGGCATATTTTTCTTGAGTTAGTAATATACCATTGTCAACTCGTTTCACTTCCATACCTAGGAAATAGTGAAGGTCTCCAAGATCCTTCAACGCAAAATCAACTCTCAAATCATTCAGCAATGCTTCGGTTGCCTCCTGTGACAAGCTAGCAACAATTATATCATCAACATATACGAGCATAAAAATAGTGACCTTCCCTTGCTTATAAAAGAAGAGAGACGTATCTCCCTTGGACGGTTTAAAACAAGTTGTTGCAACTTCATACTTAGCCTGTAATACCAAGCTCGAGGAGCCTGCTTTAGGCCATACAACGCTTTATCCAACCTGATCCGGCATAGCCTCATCTTCATACCCTGGAGGCTGCCGCATGTAAACTTCTTCCTCCAGAACGCCATGAAGAAACGCATTCTGAACATCCAGTTGGCGAAGACTCCAACCCCTGGAAACAACAATAGACAACACCAATCTGATAGTAGCTGCTTTAACTACAGGACTGAAGGTATCCTCGTAGTCAATATCATACCACTGCTTAAATCCTTTTGCTACCAACTTGGCCTTATATCTATCTATAGTGCCATCAGTCTTTCTCTTAATTTTATAAACCCATTTGCAATCTATAATGTTCCTCCCTTGATTAAAAGGTACTAAGTGCCAAGTTTTATTTTTCATGAGTGCATCATATTCAATATCCATAGCATTGATACGTCTCCAACGTATCCATAATTTCTGCTGTTCCATGCTTATATTATACCAATTGCTACATGTTTTATATACACTTCGTATCACTTTTATGCAATTTCTGGGACTAACCTATTAACAAGATGCCACAGTGCCAGTTCCCTGTTTTCGGCTGTTTTTGGTTTCAGAAAGTTACTTCTGGAAATATTCTCGGAATTGCACGAAACAAAAGGCCAGGTCCCTATTTTTCCAGCACGTACACGGAGTCCGAAGGAGAGACGAAGATGAGCCACGAGGTGGCCAAACCACATGGTGGCGCGGCTGGGCCCACAACCGCGCCTGGGGGTGGTTTGGGCCCCTCGGGGGTCCGCCGACATCGCCCCTTCGCCTATTTATTCCCCGAGACGCGAAAACCCTAAAACACCGAGCCTTTCATCCAGAACATATTCGCTGCCGCCGCCGTCGTCAACCCTAACTCGGGGGGTTTCTGAAGCTCTTCCCGGCACCCTACCGGAGAGGGGAATCATCACCGGAGGGCTCTACATCGCCATGCCCGCCTCCGGAGTGATGCGTGAGTAGTTCATCCTTGGACTATGGGTCCATAGCAGTAGCTAGATGGTTGTCTTCTCCACTTGTGCCATCATGTTTAGATCTTGTGAGCTGCCTATCATGATCAAGATCATCTTATTGTAATGCTACATGTTGTGTTTGCTGGGATCTGACTTCTATTGATACCTATGTGGAGCTGAATATTATATTATCATGTCTATGTCATTTGTGATCTTGCATGCTCTCCGTTACTTGTTGAAGCCTTGGCCAAGTGAATACTTGTAACTCCAAGAGGGGTATTTATGCATGATAGTTGGGTTCAACCTCTATTTAACCTGGGATAGTGACAGCAAGTTCTAAGGTTGTAGATGTGTTGTTGCCACTAGGGGTAAAACAGCAATGCTTTATTCAAGGATGAATGTATTGTTTACATTACGCACATTACTTAATGCAATTGTCTGTTGCTTGCAACTTAATACTGGAAGGGGTACGGATGTTAACCGGAAAGTGGACTATTTAGGCATAGATGCATGCTGGATAGCGGTCTATGTACTTTGTCGTAATGCCCAAATGAATCTCATAGTAGACACCACAGCTCACACATGCATGTTATATGCACTTATCAATTGTCAATTGCCCAGCTGTAATTTGTTTACCCAGCATGTTAGTTATCTTATTGGAGAGACACCACTAGTGAACTGTGGACCCTGGTCCATTCTTTTACATCTGAAATACAATCTACTGCAATCATTGTTCTCTACTGTTTTATGCAAACAAACATCATTTTCCATTCGATACGTTTAACCCTTTGTTTTGAGCAAGCCGGTGAGATTGACAACCTCACTGTTAAGTTGGGGCAAAGTAGTTTGATTGTGTTGTGCAGGTTCCACGCTGGCACCGGAATCCCTGGTGTTGCGCCGCACTACACTCCTCCACCAACACCTTCGAAGCAAACCTCGTTTTCCTACTGGTCCGATTAAACCTTGGTTTCATACTGAGGGAAAACTTACTGCTGCACTCATCATACCTTCCTCTTGGGGTTCCCAACTGACGTGTGACGTACAAGCATTGTTTCTGGCACTATTAACCTAGAGCCACCAAGCATGCTTCCAATTTTCATCACCTAGTGCTTCATGCAAACTTTCTGGTTCTCCGGTTGCCAAAAAATTAGCATACCTGATTGTTCCATCCTTCGGAATAAATGGACGAAAAATGCCACTTTGTGATCTTGTGTGTGCTCTCCGTACCACAGCTTGCTGCATAGGGTCTTCATGCATAGAAGATCCAGGAGGGGCAGAATCTGCCTCTGCGTCAGCCGTCCCTGACGCGTCAGGCGTCGGTGCGCCAGTGGAGCCGACCGGCCTGTCATCGTGCTCCACGTGGAAAGGCGACATGGGACCGCCTGTCCCATGCGCCCCTGTCGCCCAGGTGCCACCTTCTGGTTGGCCCGAGGCACGTGCCGACCCGACGCCGCCTGGAGTTGCGCGCGCAGGCGACGATGAAGACGTGTTTTCTGCCGTGGTCCTCCGCCACGTGCCGCGCCCTGACTGGCTGTTTCCGGATCCCGCGGCTGATCTACCTGATCTGCCTGCAGCGGATCTCTCGGGATCCCCACGAACAGGAGAATTGTCTCCGTATCTCGCGCATGTCTCTTCTGTCCGTATCTGCTGCATAGAATCACAATTTGGCAAACTTTTTGCATGGTTAGGATCAGAAATAATTGGAGCATTAGACATATGATCATTATCATCTAGTTCCCCTTGATCAGATAGATTAAGAAGCATATCTGGGACCAAAAGAATCTCGGATCTAAGACGAGCTCCGGCATTAGGATTTAACTTAGAAAAGGGGAACACGTTCTCATCAAAAACGACATCTCTAGATATATATATATATATGCGACCATTAGCAATATCAAGGCACTTGAAGCCTTTGTGAAGAACACTATATCCAAGGAAAGCACATTGTTTTGAGCAAAATTCAAGTTTGCGCGAAGATTCGGCCAACATGCACATCCAAAAATTCTAAGGAATTGATAATTTGGCTTCTCATGATAGAGACGCTCAAGAGGAGTTTCAAAATTGATGACACGACTTGGTGTACGATTAATGAGATATGTGGCTGGAATAAACGCTTCATCCCAGAATTTTAATGGCATGGATGCATAAGCAAGAATAGATAATCCTACTTCAACGATATGAGGATGTTTTCTCTCGGCCGAACCATTCTGTTGATGAGCATATGGGCATGAGACATGATGAGAGATACCAACTTTGGTAAAAAAGGAGTTAAGCTTTTCATACTCACCACCCCAATCTGTTTGCATGGCAAGAATTTTCCTATTGAATTGTAGCTCAACTAGATTTTGGAAATCATGAAACTTTTGAAACACTTCAAACTTATGTTTAAGCAAATAGTTCCAAGTGAACTTGCTGAAATCATCAATAAAACTGACATAGTATTTCTTTCGTCCAACAGACTCAATAGCAGGACCCCACACATCGAAAAAAAACAAGCTCTAAAGGAGCACTAGATTCACTAAAAGACTTTGGATAGGGTAATTGATGACTCTTGCCCTTTTGACAGGCATCACAAACAGAATCATCATTGGACTCAATGGAACAAGGCAAATTATTCGAACTAATGACTTTCTTGACTATGATTGACGACGGATGACCTAAGCGAGAATGCCACCTCTCCGAAGACGGTTTGATGGCACTGAGGACGCGCTTGCTTGAGCTGGATGAAGTGGACGAAAGAGGGTATATACCACGTCTACACCTGCCTTGAAGAAGAGTTCTCTTCGTTGTCTGATCCTTAATAGAGAAAAAATGCGGGTGAATTTCCACAAAAGCATTATTATCGAAAGCAAGACGATGTGCAGATAGTAGACTTTTACTTGCTTGAGGAACATGAAGAATATTTCTAAGATATAGATCACGATCTGGGGTACTAATGACAGAATGACCGATATGACTAATGTCCATACCTGACCCACCAGCATTGTAGACTTGCTCATTGCCATTGTACTTGTCGCAGATCGTCAACTTGTGGAGGTCTCCGGTGATGTGGTCGGTGGCGCCGGAGTCGATGTGCCAGTTGGGGTCGACGTTGTACGAAGTCGTGGCCGCCCCAACACTCTTTTCTTGCACATCGGTGTAGTCCTTATTGAATCTCTCCCAGCACTTGTGCACAGTGTGCCCAAGTTTGCCGCACAGTTGGCAGCACGGCTTGGTGCCATTGCCCCCATTGCCGCCGTTGTTGCGGTTGTAACCGCCACCATTGTTGTAGTTGTCATTGCCGTGGTTGCCGTTGCCGCCGTGGTTGCCGTTGTAGTTGTTGTAGTTGCCGCCGCCCCGTAGTTGCCACGGCCTCCATTGCCGGGACCTTGCCCGGGAGCTCCATTGCCACGGCCTTGGTAGCCACGACCAGGTCCACCACCACGCCCGCCGCGCATAGCGGCGTTCACCGAGGACTGCGAGTCGCCTTGTTGGAGATCGAGGCAGGACTCAAAATTCGTGAGCTGAGAGTACAGCTCGGCCACGGTTACAGGTTCCACGCGGCCACACATAGCCGAGACAACCGAGTTATACTCAGAGTCCAGGCCAGCCAGAACGTAGGAGATTATGTCTTCCTCCTCGAGCTTCTTTCCAGCGGCGGCCATGTCGTCTGCCAGAGATCGGATCTTGCCGAAGTATTCCGCGATGCTCATGTTGCCCTTCTGCATATTGGCGAGGGCGATGCGGATGTTTACGGTGCGGGCGCGGGTCTGCGACGAGAACATGTTGTCGACCGCGGCCCACAGCGTCGCCGAGATGGTGTTGGAGATGACCTGAATCTGCACCTCCCTCGACAGCGTCGTCAGGAGGAAGCACATCAGCTACTGGTCCTGCGCCAGCCATTGGGAGTAGAGGGGATTCGGCTCTTTCACCATTTCTGTCCCCTTGGTCACCATCACCTCTTTGGCCGGTGGTGCCTTCTCAGTGTCGAGTTAGCTCTCCATCTGCGCGCCCTGATGGCGGACATAACTTGCGCCCAGTGGCGGACCCAGGATTTAGGAAAGACCGGGGCTAATTTCTGACGGCCCAAAAACTATGAAAAAAATTACATATCGATCCCCTCCCAACAGCATAATATATTAGGCAAAGCACACAAAAAATGCATCAATGGAGTTTAACGTGAAGGATGAGTTCAATATTTAACCAAAATATGATAAGAAAAGAAAAAACAGTGTGGTGGCATATATATCAGCATAATGAGAAAAACAATACCTAAATAACGAAACTTTGCTCTGACCCTAGCCTAGCATTTCCTCATCGATTATAAGAGAAGAACTAAAACCTACAAAACAAGAAAAAAATTGTGAAGCCGATAAAAAATAAGATGACCCTGGTCTTGAATAAGTGTTCGATCTCTTTGTGCCCCTCATCTTTTACGTAATCAGATTAAATAAAGGTAAATTTACTATTGGCTAAACCTAATTGTAGCAATCTTGTAGCAGTTCAATAACTGAAAGTTGTAGCAGTTTGACTATTCCCTTCATTAAAATTCAGACTTTGCACTGGAAACCAACTAATTACCTATGAGCAGATCCAGAGCGCGCAAGAAGACGTCCAACTGAAGGCGATGAGATGAGACGATGAGGAGTTGAATATTGGCAAGCGCCCGGCGCGGTTCTTCAGGCTCAAACGTTGCAGCGTCGACGCCTTCGCAAGGTTCAGACGAGCGCATCTTCATACGCCGGTGCAGCGACGGGAACGGCGGCAGCGCGATCGAGTCGACGGGCCTGGCGCGATCAGTCTGACAGAGCGCGGTTCGTCGAGGGCTGGTGCCTGGAGGCGGCGATTGGAAGGAAGTGGCGAACAGAGTAGGAACAGGCAGTACACGCGTGTGGCGACGCGAACGTGCGTTGATGGATCGCTCCTGCCTGCTAGTTGCTGGCATGGTGGGCACTTGATGCTAGCCCTGGTCGTTCTAGGCCAGAGACACGTGCTGGGCTAGCTGGGTCTACAAATTTTGGTGAAAATTAGTAGGTTAATACCTATACTGCGTAGGCCACGAACGGGGCTGTAGCCCGGGCTGCCCTGGGTGCAGTTCCGCCCCTGCTTGCGCCTTCCATAGGACATGGGTGCTCTTGGTGAGTTTCTCGGTCACGGTTGTGCCGAAGAGGGAGCTAGGAGGCTTGGAGGTGGAGGAACTCGCCATGGATGAGTTGTGGAGGACGAGCTCTGATACCATATTAAAGTTCTACAGATTGGTTGAAGCGATGCCTTTGCCTCGGCTCGCGTTGCGTGTTAATATAGGGGTCAAGCCCAACAGATTACATCGATGTTACAATACGTGAGGATCACGAAATATTTCAAGTTCCGGTTTATACAAATACTGAAACTTGGCTTACAAGTTAGCTACAGAAACATCTAGAAGCCCTATCGTTTAACAGTAGCTGCTGTTCCTCCACCCTTGTAATACACACCTAAACCACAACCTTGGAGTATGCATCGTGCACAACCCGAACACAACCTTAGGTGTTGCATCTTGTCAGGTTTCACCTCAAAACCACATGATTCTGTAAAGTTTCCGCGAGTGTCGGAGCAGCACGCATGCATACCGTAGAGAAGATAAGGTATGCAAACTACTACGTCTTACATGACTTACATCATAGAGCCGTTGCATGAAAGATGAAGCAACGAGAACTAGGCAGTGGCCTAGTGGCAAGGGGCGCAGGTGCGCAACCCCATCCTTCACGGTTCGACTCCCGTCGGCAGCTAATTTGTGGAGTTTTTCACCGGGTGGGCTCTATCTTAATTAAGATGTCGTGGGTGCTAGTGCCCTTGGATCTTGAAAAAAAAAGGATGAAGCAACAGTACCTCAGCCGATACAAAACCAATCCCCTGGTGGTCGTAACCGAGACAAGAGACATGGTACCAAACGCAGAAGATGCACCTGCATGAATTTGTATTTATGCCTTGGTCAAGTAGTAGTCCAGTGACTTGCTTTATGTTTCCCCGGGCTACCAATGCGTTTGTGTTCAGTACATGTAGTTTAGGGCATGCCCGAAAACGAAAAGCGAAGGGCCAAGACGTTGGCAAGTAGGATGTGATTGGCTCTTCAGGGATGTGTCGGTTTGGCTCTGTTCTCTGGAAAGATTAGGTGATGTTTTGGGCTCTGTTCTGAAATCATGCGGGGTATATTTGGGCTCTGTTCCCGGGGAAGTTTGGCTGGGCTCTGTTCGTCCACCTTTGTGGCCCATGCTACAGTACAACTTGTGATGTTTTCGTACGGGGCCACTCTGTTCTGTAAAGTTAAAACAAGGGCGAGAGAGCGCGACAGTGCCCCAGCTTCTACAAAACCAAGCCCCTGGTGGTCTGAAGTTTTCGTTCAACATCTCAGTCAAAATGAACGAACGCAGCAACAGTGCCACAGCCTCTACAAAACCAATCCCCCCTGGTGTTCGTAAACGAGATAGATCTGGGATCGCTAGTACTAATTCCTTTCCATTCCACCAACATTCTCCTTTGATCTTTGAGTATTGACTGGTTTCTACTAGTACTAACTCCTCTGTCTGTTCGACTGTTCCGTCGATGGCGTCCATCCCGGGTGTGGCCGAGCTGGCCTTCAACCTCGCCGAAGGCTGCGCCAAGATCCTGGTGCCGCTCCTCTGCTTCCTGGGCGGGCCGTCCCCGCGCAGCCCCGCCGCCGACAAGGCGGTCGTCTCCCTCCTCGTCGTCCTTCTGACGGCCTACGTCGCCGGCGTCTTCATCGACCACTTCGCCGGCGTCGTACTCGCGTACCTCCCCTGGCCGCCACGGCGCCGGCGTTGGCCAGTACGGATCTAGGACAGTTCGCAGGTCTGTTCTTCACCCTCGTCTTCGCGTGGCTCCTAGTCATCGCCGTGCTGCTCGCTGCATTCTTCTTCCTCGGCGCCGTTAAGCCAGGGACTGGCCCGGGGTACGTTCAGCTGGAACGTGCTGGGCTAAATCCCCTTAAACCCGGACATACTGAAGGATAACTACCACTAGTACGAGTAACGAAAATTCCGTAGAGGTCGTCTATTAGATTTATCCAAAGTAGTAGTAGTACTGAAGTAGTATCATGTCTTCATGTGACGGCATGGATGTCCATATCTGGTACTCTGGCCATCGGTAATGGCCGGCGGCGCAGCAGACAGGATTCTCCGGAGTGCGACTGCGAGTCGCCGATCCGAGTTGATGTATTCCGTCCCTGTGCATCAACAGGTTCAGCTCCGGCAAGGGACCGGAGGATCACCGACATGTGGACCAGTGCGCCACGTCGGCGACGTCAATGGCGGATGAGTTCCCCGACAATCCATTTTCCAACTCTGCTTGTTGGAACTTACGAGAGACCATGTGGATGTAATCACTTGTTAATTGCTCCTAGTTTAATGTAATATATGAATTTCACCTTCTCCAGTTTCAGTCAGTAGTCCGTGCACTTGTATCGTAGGTTCTTGTCTCTTCAGATTTGGGCATTTTGTTTCTAGTTTGGGCAACTACCTGTGTTATTGGCGACGCCCACCTCTTGATCCGAATATGATGCTCATCTTTGGAGTACTAATACTGTTCTTCGTGCTGTAACGGAATCACAGAACAGTAGATACTAGTAACGGGAAGCCCTGCTTCAGGAGAAGCAGAGTACTCTGTGACCATGGAAGAGAATAATATTTTGGAGAAACTTTACGACCAACACAAACTTGCAAAATTTTGGAGAAATTCCAGCGAGTTGTCCCGCAACTGAACAACTTTCATTACAACTAACGGAGGTCGCATACACCGCGCTCGTGCTCATTCTCTCTGTCACTCATCTACAACGCCTAAACATCTCTTTTCTGACGCACCCCACAATGTGAAAATCTTACGAACAGAGATTTCTAACTCACGAGGTCTATGGATCTCTTTATTTGACTTTAAAAAAAAAATATTTACAAGTTTTTGAAAAACTGAAAACTAATCATGCATGTTGTAAATGATGTTTATTCCACACACGTGTAAAATCTTAATTCGAAATGTGTTACAGTGAGAGCTTCATAAAAATTAAAATGTGAGTATCTGAGTATACACACTTTCGGGTCTCTAAACTATACAAGATTTATCATTGTTGTGTAACCCAAAATATAAAGAACTTCGTATTGTGAAGTTTGCACGCTTGTATGATGCAACGTTGACTACATCCAGTTTTCTTTCATATTTTCTAAAAAAACTTGTAAATATAGTTTTATTTTTTAAAGAAATAAGGCATCGTTGGAGTTCAGTAGCTAAAGTGATTTTTTGAAAACTTTACGAGAAACAAAATATAGCATGGTCTAAAGGTTGCCGTACATTGGAAATTCATTTCGGCTTGTGGGACTAGATGCTCGTTGAGAAACATTTTTGAAAATGTCAAAAGTTTCGAAAAATAATTGGGTGTATATCTAAAAAATTTATGTCCGCATAAAAAGTTTCGTGAAAAAAATATATATTGCCTTATGTAAGAAAGACACAAAAATATCTCTCTAAACTTCTTTTTGGCGACACCAAAATTTGTTATTTTTACACAAACCATAAAAATATATTTTTCACGAACTTTGTGAGATTAATATAAAATGCCCGGATATATATACCATAAACTTTTATTCGATTTTTTCGACATTTTAATATTTTTAGAAAATGCATTTTCCGTAATGGTACTAAATGCTCTGGTGAGCCAAAACATCGTATAGGGCCTTACAATCTTACGCACAATATTTTCTGATGCACAGAACGGATGCAAAACTTCACTTCTCTTTTTTGCCGGAGAGAATGCATAACTTTAAGAGAAGCAATGCATTTGCGTGAGTGGAAATTTGGTGCTTCCGAGGTTCAGTGATCGCACTATTTTCAAAAAAATTATAAATATAATTAAATGTTTAAAACAATATGAAACAAATCATGCATGTTCTCAATGATATATCCTACAAGTGTGCAAATCTTAATGCAAAATACTTTATGTTTTGAGCTACACAAAAATGACAAATATACAGATCTGAGTATAGTAATTATATGTTGTTTTAAATTTCCAACTTTTGTCATTTTTGTGTAGCTTAAAATATATTGTATCTTGTATTGAGATTTTGCATGTTCGTAGGATATATCATTAAAGCATGTATGATTGTTTTTCAGATTTATTTTAATTTTTCTTTTTGATTTTTTTTTTGAAAAAAGCGAGATCACAACTCAGGAGTACTTTAACAGTTCCGTTTTTCTTTGGTTTCACGGCCAGCCTCCGACGCCCTTGACTTGACTACTGATACACAAAGGCTTTGGCTATTTGCCGAACATATCACGCCATGCCCAGAAAACATATATATCGCGCCATGTCCGAGCTAGCTATGGTCACGCGAAAGGCAGCTTCTGAAAAACATGATAGATCGTAGGAAGCACCGCAGTAGGGGAGCTACAGATCCAATTGCACGCGCCTTGTGCCTTGTTGGGAGTATTGACAGGCAGTTGCGAAGCCAGGACGAGCTGACGCCCCAGGCCACCTTCAGAGCACTGCAGCTACAGTACGGTACTGTAGCTACAGGCAACAAAGAAAACCACAGCCACACCCCGGGCGACGGACAGGGTGGCCTGGGGCCTGTCTCCGCCACTGTTGACAGGTACTACGCAGTGGTGGAGCTAGCTATCTAGCAAGCTCTGGCTTCTGCCACACCTACATGCCTATATTTTGCATATTGTGTATGTGTAATTGTGGATAAATTAGTTTGTTTTGTTTATAACATGTTCCTTCTGCCACACCTCAATTTTGATTCTACCTCCGCTACTACTATTTCTTTTTACGGGAAGGCCTTCTGGCTAGCTTTATGAATCTCAAATAACACTTACATCGTCCGCAAGTAAACTAGAAATAAAACCTAGGGGAGAGTCCAGCCACAACGTTGGTGGATCATCACACCCCTGTTGAGGTAGAACATGAGCAACTATGTTAGATTCCCCATTACAATGCTCAATCAAAACCTTCCCGAATTTTCTCAACAAATTGCGACAATCTTCTAAAATGGGAGCCGTCACCATAGAATGTCCAATATTGCCCTTCAAAGCCTCCACCACAACCAGATTATCCATTTGAACAAAAACATTATTGCAACCAACATTTTGGGCCAATTTTAGACCCTCAACGAGAGCAGCGGCCTCGGCGGAAACTAGGTCAAGAACATGTACAAGCTTAGCAGTAGTGTATGGTCTGAGATTTTGCGTGTACGCCCGTACAATGTCTCATATTATGTACCGAAGCACTTAGCCAGCGTGTATTCCCCAAGGTAGCTGAAAATGGGTCAATCTCTGGACTCTGGTAGGCCGGTTGCCCTGCAAGCCTAGGAGATGGCAGCATGGAGATGTAGGGTTATTCGAATCTCGTGGTGCTATCCTGCTTCTGGTGGAAAAGATATTCAAAGGTAGGGCTAGAGAGAGGGGGCGCGCACGTGAAGATGAGGATGTGCAAACTACTCCCTCCGTTTCAAAATAGATGACTTTCATTTATCTACATATGGATGTATATAGACATCTTTTAGTGTGTACATACATCCATATGTGGATATATGGAAGTCAAGTAATTTGGAACGGAGGAAGTAGTTACTAGCTACTGTACATCACGTGTAATAAGACAAGAACGCAAGCGTGAACAGTGCCCCAGCTGCCTCTACAAAGCAAGTAGCTGGTGGTCGTAACCGAGACGAGCACTTCGCCGCCGTCGTCTTCGCATACTTCCACCCGGCCGCCCCGGCGCCGGCGTTGGCCACTGCCGCGTCATCTGTGTATCTGGGACTGGGGCGGTTCGTCGTCCTCGCGTTCACGCTCGTCTCTTTCGTGGCTTATCGTCTTCGCCGTGCTGCTCGCCGTGTTCGTGTTCCTCGGCGCCGGTATGCGAGATTTTTTTACAAATGTAACCCTCTGCCCAATGTTATTGGCAAAAATAGCCCCCCTCTGAAAATCATTGTCAAAACTAGCCCGGCGGGAGGCAGAAAAAGCAACATGTGGCTCTTTCCGCCACACAAGTTGGCGGCAAGTTCTTCCAGTCATGCGGACTGGCGGAATGCCCTTCCCGCCATTCGCAATGGCTGTATGTGGTGTGACTGGCGAGAGGAACGGATTACAGCTGGTGCTAGTGCTGGTCTCATATGCATGGACGTGACCCAGTCAGTTAAGATCCGAGGTGGTGTATTCCGCCACTGTGCATCAACAGGTTCAGCTCCGGCATGTGGTCCAGTGCGCCACGGCGGCGACGTCAATGGCTGATGAGTTGCCCGACAAGCCATTTTCCAACTCGGCTTGTTGTAAATGTCGAGGCCATGATTATGTAATCTGATGTTACTTTAGCCAAGTTTAATGCAATATAAATTTGTCTTCTTGTTTTTCCTTCCGATCTGTTCTTTGGTTTCTGGGAAATATATACTTGTGTTTCTCGATCCCAAATCCCAATATGACGCTACGCTATGCCGTGGGACTGATCCTAATCAGAGTAAGTCTTAACATTGTCATTGGTGCTGCAACGGAATCGTTGACCGATGGAGAATAATGGAAGCCGAGAGGAAGCAGAATATGTTTCTTTGACTATATGGGACTGCCGTCAGCAGTAACTTAATGGTCCGAGAAATCAAACATGCTCTCCTTTGATTTTTTTTTGTTTTTTGAAAACAAAGGCAAAAAGACTTGCCTTATTAATTAAATAAGAAGGAGTTTAACAGAAGTTTACATCCCCATACAATGAGCAAGAACGCTCAACCCCTGCGAGCGAGAAAAAAAAGACAAAACTAGTCTCCCAGCATGATCTCCTTTGAAATGTACTTGAACATGCGTAGTGAACGCTTTCCTTGTTTCTTTTTTACTTTCCGGGCCTGAATAAACTTACATTGCTACTCGTCGAGGTCGTGTACCTATGCTTGGGCGTTGATCCATGACGATCGTGCTCAGCCGTTCCAATGTTCCATACCTGCTCGGTGTCAATACAGAGTAGAGAAGAGGATGTGTGATGGTACCGTACGTGCACGTGGCTGTGGGTGGCTACTTCGCGGGATGCAGTGATGACTTTTCAGTTTATTTTTTCGCAGCGTCATCACGTGACACATTTATCGCCAACAAAAAGAACAAGAAAAGATCTATCGTATCGTTGCCACTTTCTCATGACGGCTTTTCCATGGGCAAGAGCGGAATCGATCCACCTTTGGGCTTCTCTTGCCTTCTTGGGTTGCGTTTTCTTCCTACCATGTATTAGGGCATCCGTGGCGCTTCTAGTCGCATGCTACCCCCGCATGCATGCATGCATGTATGGGTTGATAGTTGATATTCTCTCTCTCGTCACTGTAGCTTACTGCTGCCACAAATTGTAATCTTTTGTTACCCAATAGATTTGTTGCAACGTTTTCCTTTATTCTACTCCCTCCGTCTAAAAATAAGTGTCTGAAGTTTGCTCAAAAGTGAAGGTATCTAGACATGTTTCATGTATAGATACATCCACTTTTTGTCAAACTTGAGACACTTATTTTTTGACGGAGTGAATATATTATAGTAGAGCTGGTATTCGTTTATTCCTGCCATTTGAATGTTGTATATCTTGCCTTGACCATTGTGAAGGCAGGCCTACTAGCACTATCTTGAAACAAATAAATTAATTAAAGTAAAACACAGTCTTTGTGACGCATCAATTTGATTAAGTAGGAAACTCCATGAAGCTAGTACAGTTACCAAGTATTACAACTGAGTGCAGGTACGTACATAACCGAGAAACTGCATTACAATTATTCATTCTAGCTGCACCTAATAGATACTAAATCTATCTAGAACTGGCAGTAAGTAACTAAGTAGTACTCCCTCTGTTTTTATTTATTTTGCGTACTGGGTTTAGTCAAAGTTAAACTTTGTCAAGTTTGACAAAAAAAATAGAAAAAATATCAACATTTACAATATAAAATCTATAAAATCAGAATCATCATAAAGTATATTTTCATATTATATACATATGATATGATGGATGTTGATATTTTTTCCTATATTCTTAGTCAAACTTCAAGTTTGACTTTGACTAAACCCACAACGCGAAGTAAATAAATCGGAGGGAGTAGTACTAAGTACTCCAGTGAGCTCGCACTAACAACCAGTTGTCGTCTCCTCGTGTTGTATGTGCTCAATCCTCAGTCCTCACCTTCTAGAATGGTGAGAAAGACGACGGCCATGAGAACCACGACCAGCCACTACAGGAAAACGGATAGTTGCCTACGGCTAAATGTATGCCGACGGCATTTTGTCGGGGCCGTCGGCATATATGGTTGTATGCCTACGGCTTTATAAAAGCCGTCAGTATAAGTTTGGCCGTCGGCATATACTTTGTATGCCTACGGCTTTTTAGAAAAGCTGTCGGCGTACGTATGGCCGTCGGCAACTATGTTGTATGCCTACGGCTTTTCAATAAAGCCGTAGGCATATGTTTGGCCGTCGGCATACAAGTCTGTATCCGTTACCAAGCTGACGGCGCCACCTATACGCCGACGGCCACCTTATTTAGGCCGTCGGCATACAACTTTTTTCCCAAATAAATAATCTGTGAGTTTGTATGCCTACGCCTTTTTGTGAAGTAATTTTTTGAAAACTTTGTCAAAACTCAAGTTTATCATTTATCCTATCAACTAATACATATAAAAGGACTGCATGCCAAAGGATTTCTTTTTTTGAGTATTTTTCACTTTCTTTTATTTTTTTGAAAAAACGGTCAAAATGGTCGCCATGTCTATTCATAGAAAGGGGTCGAATTATTCAAAACTATCGACGGTTCTGTGATATAACCACTACTTATGTAACTTAAAATTATTTTTGTCAAAATTTCAGAGCAAACTATCACACACTTGTAGTTCAAATTTGAATTACTTTTGGAAAATAGGCATAAAGTCGTTTAAATAGGCAAAATTAGGTAGAAACCGAGAAAATTCCTAATATTTCTGGATTATCCATCAAATATGGTCTACTTTGTGAGATATTTGGATGGGTGCCATTTTGCACCATATTTTTTGTACTTGCTTCACAAAAAATGTCATTTTTTACACTTAAAAAATGAAAAATGATATTTATATAAGTAATTTGAAAAAACTTAGTTCTGCAACATTGTTTGTAATATCAAGATACAGCTATGTGTCAAATATGGGCACATTATCACAAACTATGCCACGGGAATGATCATACCTATGTCATTTGATTCGAAACTTATACATGTTTATAGATGATTGATCTTTTTGTGAAGTAATTTTTTGAAAACTTTGTCAAAACTCAAGTTTATTATTTTTCCTAGCAACTAGTACACATAAAAGGACTCCATGCCAAAGGATTTCGATTTTTGACTATTTTTTCACTTTCTTTTATTTTTTTGAAAAAACGGTCAAAATGGCCGCCATGTCTATTCATTGAAAGGGGTCAAATTATTCAAAACTATCGACGGTTCTGTGATATAACCACTACTTATGTAACTTAAAATTATTTTTGTCAAATTTTCAGAGCAAACTATCACACACTTGTAGTTCAAATTTGAATTATTTTTGGAAAATAGGCATAAAGTCGTTTAAATAGGCAAAATTAGGTAGAAACCGAGAAAATTCCTAATATTTCTGGATTATCCATCAAATATGGTCTACTTTGTGAGATATTTGGATGGGTGCCATTTTGCACCATATTTTTTGTACTTGCTTCACAAAAAATGTCATTTTTGACACTTAAAAAAAGAAAAATGATATTTATATAAGGAATTTGAAAAAACTCAGTTCTGCAACATTGTTTGTAATATCAAGATACATCTATGTGTCAAATATGGGCATATTATCACAAACTATGCCACGGGAATGATCATAGCTAGGTCATTTGATTCGAAACCTATACATGTTTATAGATGATAGACATTTTTGTGAAGTAATTTTTTGAAAAGTTTGTAGAAACTCAAGTTTATTATTTTTCCTAGCAACTAGTACACATAAAAGGACTCCATGCCAAAGGATTTCTTTTTTTTGACTATTTTTTCTGTTTCTTTGATTTTTTCAAAAATATGGTCAAAATGGTCGCCGTGGATATTCATTGAAAGAGGTCGAATTTTTCAAAACTATCAACGATTCTGTGATATTATCACTACTTGTGTATGTTAAAATGATTTTTGAAAAAAAATCAGAGCAAACTATCACACAGTTATAGTTCAAATGTGAATTATTTTTGGAAAATTGGAATAAAGTCATTTAAATAGGCGTAATTAGCTCGGAAGCGAGAAAATTCGTAATACTTGGGGATTATCCATAAAATATGGACTACATTGTGTGAATAATTGATGGGTGTCATTTGTCACCATATTTTTTTTGCAATTGCTTCACAAAAAAAGTCATTTTTGCCATTTATAAAATTTGACGGGTGCCATTTTGCACTATATTTTTTGCATTTGCTTCACAAACTTGATATATTTATGATTAAATCTTAAGTGTGTACCTAAAAATGGTGCCTAAAATGAACAAAATAAATCCTATTTTATATTCTGATAATAATCTGCTAAAGGTTTTGTAAATTCCAAAAAAAAAGCAAAAAAAAGATTTTGCAGAGGCCAGCCAGGCCACAACCGGCCCAGCCAGCCCACTACACCAACATGACCCCAAACCCTAACCCCCATTCGCACGCACACAGTCACAGACACACCACACACGCACGACCACCACTCGATCCCCTCCTCCCTTCAGCGCCGCCAGCCACGATCCGACCGCAGCCGTCGTCCTCTCCTCCCCCCATGGCCGCGTCGGCGTCGGCTTCGGACGGCGAGCCCCAGAAGCAGCGCCTCGACAACGTGGTCGCGGCGGCCGACGCGGCCACGGCGGAGCTCGAGGCCACGAAGCGCGCGCGGGAGGCGGCGGAGACGGAGCTGCGCGGGAGCCAGGTGCAGGCCTCCATCGGCGCCTCGACCATCCAGCCGCCCTAGTCTCCTCCCTCTCCCTCGTCTCCGGCCGCCGCCGCCCAGCGAGCACGGCGTCTGTAGAGTCCGCTCCACGCACGATTTTGGCTGCTGGTTTGAAATTGTTTCTGCCTGGTACTTCTGTTTAATTATTTAGATCCTTTTCCGTTCATGTTTAGATTAATTTGCGTGGTCATAAATTGAAGCCCAGATGTAACAGAAAATCGTTTGGTCTGTCTGTGTCTGGGAACAAGTAAAATTTGATTGGGTTTCCTCTATTCTGTGTAGTTTCTGTGATAAAATTATCGAACTCTAGCAGAACGAGATATAAACCTACGATGCACCCTCTAGTTTCTTACATTGAGACCTAAATGTAGCAGGATTTTTGTTAGGTCTGGCAGGAACAGGTAATCGGTTAGATTATTTCCCCTATTCTGTGTAGCCTCCGTTACACAAAATCAAACTCTAGCCAAATGTTTTTGTATCAGCTATGAACTTATGATGCTAGCATGATTGGATAATTCTTTTTAGATGCGCAACGGCTGCATTAGTGAGCAAGATAAAAGCTTAATCCGGCACAGTGGCTAGTGTGAACCTATGTGATGCACCCCCTGGTTTCATATGTCCATAGCTAACTGCAACAGAAAATTTGTTTGCCTGGCCAGGACTAGTAGTCAGTTAGATTTCCCCTATTCTGTATATCCTCTGTTATACTAAATCAAACTCTAGCCAATTGGTTTCGTATCAGCTGTGAACTTATGATGCTAGCATGATTGAATAACGCTTTCTAGATGCACAGGTCTGTATTACTGAGCAATATAAAGGCTTAATCTGGCGACCTATATGATGCGCCCCTTGGTTTCATATATCCAGACCTAACCGTAAATGATTTTTTTTTGTCTGGCGGAACAAGTAGTCAGTTAGATTTCCCCTATTCTGTGTATCCTCGGTTGTAAAAAAATCAAACGCTAGCCAAATGGTTTTGTATCAGCTATGAACTTATGATGCTAGCATAATTGGATAATGCTTTCTTAATGCGTGATGACTGCAATAGTTAGCAAGATGAATGCTTAATCTGGCATGCAGTGCTATTTCCATCTATGGGAAGGCTGTGGCATAATTGCTGCTCGCCTGCTGACCCTCATAAGACAGTTTTGAATGTTTTTTTTTTGCAATTGACAACATATATAATGGATGTTTTGTTGTGCAGGGGTCAAGATGGTTGGCTCATTCATTACCAGAGCTTAAATGTAAGCAGCAATGCAATTGTTATTTCGTTACAGCAATGGTGCAATTCTCCTGTTTTCATCTGCAATCTGTTTGCTGTTTATCTGTTTTGCAGACTTGTTCTTGGATATGCATATCCAGCCTATGATTGTTACAAGACAGTGGGCGTTGCTCCCGGCGGGCGATAGGGCGACGGCGGCCACCAGGACGCGACGGCGCCGATGCGAGCCACGGAGGGCCGTCATCGCCTCGCGCTGCAAGGAGGGTTCTTCCCCGACGCCAGGCAGGCCGTGGGCGCGCAGGATCCGAAGGCGGGTGTGATGTTGCGTCTTCCCCTAGCTGCGACCTGCTCTTCTGTAAGTTTCCACCGAAATCCCTTCCTATGCGAATCCTAAATTCATGTTTTCCAGTTTAAAAGGGTTGATTGGTTTGTGCCTTTGTGGTGAATTTGATAGCTGCAGGGCTAGATGACTGCTTGGCGTGGTGAAAATTCTTGTTCTGCTCCGAAGCACCACATCAAGGTACCCCCTAGCCTCAGATCCATCTCCTTGTGGACCTGGTTGACGCACCAAGATATGAGCTTCTTGGGGAGATTTTCCAATCTTTCGTACTACTACTAGTCTGTCAGTAACTGGCTGCTAATTATGTATAGCAGAGTACTAGTCTTTCGGTTTAGGGTACCCTGCAAACTCGGATCCACTTGTAAACACACTTCTACTAGTATGCAGTTTGCTTTATTCTTTTCACTCATTGTCCATATATAATAGTTCTCACTCAAGGCTAGAGTTGTTGATTCCTACTCAATCTAGTGTGTACCAATTGGTTCATGTACTGTAATCTGATTGTGCAAGCACTACTTGTGCTTGTAGTACTCCACTGCTTGCACAATTTTGCTAAACTTAAACTTGTTTACTACACTGCTTGCTTGCATGATTGGTAGCTGAATGTTCATTGCCTAGAACAGTATGGGTTCTTGCCTGCTCATGTGAAATAAAAGTGTCTGAGATGTTCCGCTTGTTGTTATCTATTGGAATGCTCGGTCATAATTTAAATATGTTGGACTGAACCTAGTGGTGTGATCATGCTCAAGTTTTATTGATAGCTGCACGGCTAGCTGCCTGTTTGGCGTGGTGATCATATGCAAATGATCATATGTGACTGCTTGGCGCTGCAGGTCGTGGTCTTCTTGGCGCGCGCCGGATCTGAAGGCCAAGCGTGCTGCCGGTGTCTTCCACGTCCTGGAGCTGCGACCTTAGTGGCTCGAATCTGAAGGCCGAGTGTGCTGCCGGTGTCTTCCATGTCCCGGAGCTGCGACCTCAGTGGCTCGAGTCGCCGTCCATACTCAACTTGGCTCGTCGCTCGTTGCTATGTAAGTTCCCACCGACATCCATTCCCATTCCTAGCTAATTCAGCTCCAAGTCAAAAATACGAATCAGCGGAGGATCTGGTCATGTAAAATTCTGAGCAAAGAGACTTTTAACACTATGTTATCCATCAAAACTGATTAGCTTTGTTGCCTTTTTCTTATATAAAAATTTGAATGGCTGAATACTAGTAGCACCACATGTATAGGCAGCAATAGCATTGCATATGTAGGTAGCAGTACCACACATATAACCATTTACAAGTATTACTACTACTGTGACAATTTTTTCTTGTGAAATTACATGCCTTCGAATTGCCTAGGTCACTTAAGTAGTTGAGCCTTTAGTGCTACTGTTTTAGCTGTTTCTTGAACATTTTTTTGTTGCTTTTGACAGGTGGATGAAACAATTGCAATTGGTGGCTGAAACTAAATTGTATAGGGGATTACCATTGTTGAGTGTAATCTAGTGTGATTTCCAATGCTGAATCATGTATTTGTAATTAGCCTTTTATTGATTTTTTTTTTGGTTCTGGTCATCAAATATGCCTACGGCATTGCCATAGGCATTTTCTCTGCTTGGCCGTCGGCATAGTTATCGTTTGTAGCCACCAGATCGTGCCACATGGCCGCTGTATGCCTACGGCATTTGCCGTCGGCGTAGATTCAGACGGCGTCAGACGGACGTGATGCACTTTTTTTTGCCGACGGCCAAGCATTGCCGACAGCCAAAGAAAACCGTCAGCATATGTGCCATATGCCGACGGCAATTATATGCCGACGGTTTTTCCTTTGTATGCCGAGGGAGCAAAAGACGACGGCATTTGTGCCTTTGCCGACGGCATTTGGCTGTAGGTATATCGAGTTATTCCTGTAGTGAGCGCGAGGAGAAACAACCACACGAACGACAGAATAGCGAGACACCGCTCTCTAATCCTGGTCTCCTGGGTGCGGTGGACATATAGACGACGATGGCCGCGACAACACAGGAGGCTAACAATAAGAGGAGGAGAACGGCCAGGACGGCGACGAAGGCTGCCCACAAGACGATGTGGAGGAACACCGATGACCTTGTCGATGAGGACGCCGACGGCCGTGTCGAGAACGCGGTTGAGCGCTGGCGCGGCGGTGAGTTCATGCGAGGGCGTGTTGCTTCATGGAGAGGTAGAAGGCAACATGGAGCGCGAACGTGGCGGCGCTGAAGAGAAGGGAAGCCATGGTCAGTGCCCAGTGGGGACTAATGTGCGCTGGTGGGAAGACAAGAAATAGCAAGCGTAAACTGGTAGAACAAGAGCTCAATGCATCAGACACCAATGGTGGCCCGGTGGAAGAGAAGAGAAACCAGAGGGTGCCTCTTTAATAAGCTTGGGGCTCCTTCGATTCATGGGATTTCCTCAAGATTTTTATTAGATTGAGACCTGTAGAATTTTCTGTTGAGAAGTTGTTGCTCATAGGGTTATTAACCTTAGGAACTCTATAGTACAAGTGCACAAGAATATTTGCATTAGGTTAGATCTCGTGGACAAATCGTGGTGGGAAGGAAAACGAGTGTGCGTCAACGCGACTCTCTCGCGGCAAAACACAACACTTCATATGGTTTTCTTTCACTCCAATCAATCAACCATTGTGATAATCTTCTCTCCATTGAATTCAGGTGAATAGGTCATCCCCATCCTAAATCCCTTACCTTTACCTTTCGCACCCTCTGAAACAAAGGAGACCTTGATGTTGTCTGTGTGAACGGGAGCCGCAGATGGAATGAAAATGCGTTTCTTTTCCTTTCCCCTACCCCTCACTAGTGGAAAAAGGACTTTTAGTCCCGGGTGGTAAGGACCTCTGGTCCCGGATGCCCACCTGGGACGCCGCAATCGGGACTAGAGCCCCCCCCCCCCCCCGCCCTCTAGTCCCGGGTGGCTTACGACCCGGTACAAGAGAGGTCCACGCGGGGCCGTGGCAGAGCGCGTGGCTGGGGACTTCTTGTACCGGGCCGTAATACGACCCGGGACAAGAGAGTCCCCACGTGGCGGCCTCTGCCTTTTTTTGTTTTTCCAGCTTATTGCTACGATTAATCTTGCAAAATATATGGTTAATTAATTACAAATCAGAAAAATAAATATAGCATATCAAAATATTCATAAAAGAAATATTTATGAGAATTCGACCGGGACTAGAGCCCGTCTATTCGATTACAACCGAGACTAGATCCCGTCTATTCAATTACAACCGGGAATAGAGCCCGTCTATTCGATTACAACCGGGACTAGAGCCCGTCTATTCGATTACAACCGGGACTAGAACCCGTGTATTCGATTACATAGAGGTCGACCGGGACTAGAACCCGTCTGTTCGATTACATGGAGATCATTTCCTGGACCCGTCGATGGCATTGTATCTTCCCTTTGTGTTTATGACATAGTCCATCAAAAATCCCGCAATTTCCTCTTGAAGTGGTCAAAAGCGGTCCTTTAGTTCCAGGTTCCTCCGCATGCTATCCATCTATAAAAGAAGGAGATCAATGTGAATATCAATCATTATAACAGAAATTATGAATGACACTCAACACAATTGATGGTAATAAAATAAAACTGTGAATATATTTTGTTCTCTTACGCCTAGAAATGTCTGTGGGTTCCGCTCACTGACCTCCCGGCGAATCCACTGGCACACGAAGTATCCACACAAATTGGTCTCGGTGGCTGCCTCTCGCAGTACTTTACGAGAATAGATTTCAATCAAATAATAATCAAGCATGGTATGATGGTATTGAAATTTGAATTAAAGAGATGCGCGAACCTAGCTCGTACTACTTACCTTGTCAGGATAAAAACTAAGCACCTCTTTAAATTGACCTGCTGTCCTCACTCTGAATTCTTTCCAAATGCTGCCCGGCAAACAAATGAATAAATGAGTTATTAATTAGTTACTTGATATCTCAGGAATTGAACAAATTAAAGAGACCGATATAGTACGATAGAAAATACCTTTGGAAGACATCTATAATTAGTTGGTACCTCTCTTGGGGCCACCCCAATGAGTCGAAGATGTCAACTCTTGCATCATCAACTTGAATGATTAGCAGAATGTAATGGTCGCTGCGCACGTTTATATATGTCAGTAACTAATCAGTTACACTTAACATCGAGTAAGCAAAAATTAATGTGTACAAGACAGTAACACTCTTAATTACCTGAAGTGGTAAGGAGCTCCAGCGCTGCAGCAGCGTCTACAGCGCCTACATCTGAAGTGGTGCCTCACGAGGCTACCGCTCCTCCTCCTGAGACAGCGGCTCCACCTCCCGAGGCGGCCTACATGCTCTGGAGATAGCTAGGTCGGGGATTAATCGGGGAAAAAGTTAAAATAAAATTTCACGGATGCATTTTCACATTCTGTGTATTCATAGTCGCATCGCATAACTAGCATTTTTTGTGCCCTGCATATAAATGATAAAAAAAATGCCTAGTGAAAATCCTTATTTTCTCCCCAAAATTTATCTTTTACACATGCCACCAAAATATCGGTTTTTCGTGAAACAACTTTGTGGACACATATGATGTTAAGATCTATGTGTGATTTTGTTATTGCAATTTTTGATATTTCAAAATGTGATTACAATGTATTTAGAATAAATGGTATATGCACCTTGTGTAAGAAAACAATAGATTGTAGATCATTTTTACACGGAAACATAAATCTTCCCACAGAAATTGCTGCGCGCATGCAGGGATTGATTTCGCTTTGTTTATCAGCGTAGTTTACTGCTCTGGCCTAAATTTCTGAATCCCTTGCTTACGCAATGCGTTTGCATGCAGCAATATTATGATTTTCTTTATTCCGCTTATATTAAAGCTGCAATTTTTTATTCCGTTATTCCCTGCTATTTGTATGTATCTTTTCTTCACGTGGGTTGCAGGCAGTGAGCTATGCATCTTGGGACCCACATTTGAGTAGAAAATAGTTGGGTTTTTTTTTTTTTTTGAAAGGAGAAAATAGTTGGTTTGATTTGTGCATGGTACGGCCACTAGTAGAAACAGAGGCATTGATGCGCCCCTTTAGTACCGGTTGCAACAAAAACCGGTACTAAAGGGGGCATTAGCACCGGTTGTGCTTGTGCGCCAGCAAGGGCCCCGCGGCGAGGACCTTTAGTACCGGTTGGTATTAACAACCGGTACTAAAGGCACCTTTAGTACCGGTTGTTAATACCAACCGGTACTAAAAGGGTGCAGCCCCGCAGGCCGCGGTCAGTGGCCCCACGGCAGGCCCTTTAGTACCGGTTGTACCAACCGGTACTAAAGGGCCTGCCTATATCTTCCACCCCGAGCCAGCCCCATTTTGGAGCAACTCGACCCCAACCCCATTTTTCCTCTCTCCCAAGCTCTCCCAAGCTCTAGTTCACCCATTTTTTCTCCAACATTTGTCAAGATTGGTGGCACCCTATACAAGGGTTAGCAACTTCTTCATCTTCTCTTCCGGCTTTTCAAGTTTAGCTCATTTTCGTGCAAGTTTAGCAAGTTTGATTTTGGTTGTGCTTGCAAGGTGTTTGATGAAATGACTAAGTTAGGGATTTCATTTGTTTTATATGCATTTTGAGCTCAAATTGAAGTATAATTTATGGTTTTATATAGTGTCGTCCCGTCCCCTGATCCTCACCGCCGTCGATCGCCCGCGCCGCTCCGTCGCCGACACCACCTCGGTGAGCCTCTTTTTTTATCTTTTATTTTAAAAATTGTTAGTTATATGATTTAAATGCATAATTATTTCTTGTATAATTTTCTTATGTTTTTTTTATATATGTATAGTGTCATGGTTTTGATATCCGTCCCCTTCGGCCCTCGTCCGGTCTATGATTCGGATGTGGTATATCTTTTTAAATATTTATTTTGTTTCGTGTTTATAACAATCATGCCGACCAACTTGACGTAGATATATTTTTATTTAGGAGGTAGTTGAACCGGAAATTCCGGCCGACCCTATTGTCGAGTATTTTAAAAAAGAAAACGACGATTTGAGAGCAAAATTGAAGATAAGTGAAGATCTTCGTCTCCAATGCCTAGAAGAGAAGATGGAATTGGACTTGAAGATTGCCGACATCATTGATGCTCACGGGGTCGAGCTTGCCGACGTCGTCACTGCTCACGAGAGGAAGATGGATGCAATGCGCGCCAAGCTTAAAAAGATTATAAAATATGCCATTAGTCAAGAGGCTTGGTATCATTATGCTGTTGGTTCAATAGTTACCTTGGTTGCGATTCTGATCGCATTTGTTGTTGGATTTAAATTCTTTAGATAGTTGTATGTTAGTTTCGATTGATGTATGTTTCGTGAGAACTATGTATTACATTTGGGCACTACTCTACTTTGATTTTAATGTGATGAACGTGTATAAATTAATTTGGTCACGTATCTCTATTCATTATTTAGCTGGTGTCATGGTTTTTGATATATTTATGTAATGCAGATGAGCCGAGAATGGATGTACGGTGATCGACGCTGTCCCGAGTTCATTGATGGCATGCATCGTTTTCTCGATGTGGTTAAGTTAAACAAGCTGAAGAATGGTTTTATGATTTGTCCATGTGATGAATGTTGGAATAACAGGAATTACCCGAGCGTAAGAACCATACACTCCCACTTGTTGCGACAAGGCTTCATGCCCAATTATTTTTGTTGGACCAAGCACGGAGAAAGAGGGGTTATAATGGAAAACACTGAAGAAGAGGATGATGACAACTATCCCGTGTTCTCTGATGAACACGGTGATACTACAATGGGGGAAGAGCATGAGGTCATTGTTGATCAGTCCGACGATGATAATCTTCGTCAGGTCATTCGTGATGAACAGATGAACTGCGTAACTGAAAACGAGTGGTCGAAGCTGGAGCGCATGTTAGAGGATCACAAAAAACCGTTGTACCCAAATTGTGAAGATGGCCAGAAAAAGCTAGGTACCACCCTGGAATTGCTGCAGTGGAAGGCAAAGAATGGAATATCTGATAAGGCATTTCAAGAGTTGCTACAAATATTTAAGAAGAATCTTCCGAGGAATAATGAAATGCCCCACAGCACGTACGAAGCAAAGAAGATTGTCTGCCCTCTAGGATTAGAGGTGCAGAAGATACATGCATGCATCAATGACTGCATCCTCTACCGCGGTGAGAAGTACGAGAATTTGAATGCATGCCCGATATGCGGTGCATTGCGGTATAAGATCGCGCGAGATGACCCAGGTGATGTTGAGGGCGAGCCGAGCCCCAAGAAGAGGGTTCCCGCGAAGGTGATGTGGTATGCTCCTATAATACCACGGTTGAAACGTTTGTTCCAAAACAAATAGCATGCCAAGTTGTTGCGATGGCACAAAGAAGACCGTAAGGAAGACGAGATGCTCAGACACCCCGCTGATGGGTCTCAGTGGAGAAAAATCGACAGTGTGTTTGGGGATTTTGCAGCTGACGCAAGGAACTTAAGGTTTGGTCTAAGTACAGATGGCTTGAATCCGTTTGGGGAGCAGAGCAGCAGTCATAGCACCTGGCCCGTGACTCTATGTATCTATAACCTTCCCCCTTGGTTGTGCATGAAGCAAAAGTATATTATGATGCCAGTGCTTATCCAAGGACCGAAACAACCCGGCAACGACATTGATGTGTATCTGAGGCCATTAGTTGACGAACTTTTACAGTTGTGGTCTGACGAAGGTGTACGTGTGTGGGATGAGTACAAACAAGAGGAATTTCCCCTACGAGCGTTGCTGTTTGTAACCATCAATGATTGGCCTGCTCTTAGTAACATTTCAGGACAGTCGAACAAGGGATACAATGCATGCACGCACTGTTTAGATAAGACTGACAGTGCATATATAGTGAAAGGATCGAGTAGGTTGACTAGAGGGGGGGGGGTGAATAGGCAACTACCAATTTTAATTTTCTTTTCAACAAGTTAAGGAATTGCTCAAATATAAGTTCTCTAGATATGCAACTAGGTGAACAATCCTATATGATGAGCAAGAAGCTAGCTAACAAGATATACTAAACAAGGTAAGCTAGCAATACAAGTAAAGGTATATATAAAAAGGATAAGCACACGGTGACACGGAGATGATTCCCGAAGTTCACTTCCCAATGGAAGCTACGTCTTCGTTGGAGCGGTGCGGGGTCACAAGTGATCCCCGAATAGCCGTGATATGGCACACCGTATCTCCTCCACTATATGATGCCCTCGAGGTCGGCAACAAACCTTTACAAGGATGAGGCACACTCCACAACCGAATTGGAGGCTCTCACCAATTCCCACGGCTTCCAAAGCCGCAAGAATCACAAGGCCGGGGCACGTCTCCACAACCGAATTGGAGGCTCCCGGCTAGTCCCCGCGGCTCCCAAAGCCACAAGAACGACCAACGACCGTCTCGGGTTCCAATGAACCCAAGATGCACAAGTTCCTCTAAGGAATGGATATGGAAATCAAATCGCTTTGGTGGAAGGGTAGATCTAGGTCAACTCTCCCAAGTCCTAGAAGGACAAGGTGTTTGAGTGGCTAGGGAGAGAGATCTACCAAGTTTAAGCTTGCAACAATGGTGGGGAGATATTTCTGGTCGTGGTGACCTTTCCAATGTAGGAGAAGGCCTTTATATACTGCCCCCAGATTCTAGCCGTTGCAGACAGGTAAATCGGATAATCCGATTCAAGTCATCATCGGATTATCCGATATCGGATAATCCGATCAGACAATCATCGGATAATCCGAACAGCGTCAGTGAAGATTTCTTTCAGTCCTTGCAGAATTCCAGCGAAATCTTGATCATCGGATAATCCGATTATTTCCAACTCGGATAATCCGAACATCTTCAGTGTGACATTTCTTCTAGTCCTTAGCAGAATTCCAGCGAAATCTTGATCATCGGATAATCCGATATTTTGCAACTCGGATAATCCGAACAACTTCAGTGTGAGATTTCTTCTAGTCCTTAGCAGAATTCCAGCGAAATCTGCAGATCGGATAATCCGATATTTTCAACATCGGATAATCCGGTTTACTTCAGCAACAAAACTGGCTCTTTTCAACTCCCTTTTTGGTTTCGATGCAAAGATGTTTTACACACTTAAAACCTGCATCACTTGATTCACATGTTAAATTGTCACTAGTGTTGTTGCCTAACACACAAAACACAAGGGATTAATAAATGTCCTTTCAATCTCCCCCTTTTTGGTGTTAGATGACAACACTAGGATTTGCAAGGAAAGCATAGTTATATTATCTAGATTCCCGAGCTTAAGTCATGAGAAGCTCCCCCTGAATGTGTGCATATAATTAAATTGCATTGGAATACAAATGCAATACATATAGGAGGAGGACACTTCCAAATATTGAGGAAACTAGATGGAGACATATCAAAATAGGTTGAGTTTCGATAGTGGACTATACCTTGTGCATAATAGAGTAGAAATGAACCTTAGCACAAGAATACAACTCATAACCATATTAGAAATCCATATGTCTCATAACTTAAAGGTTCACACACATAAGTTCCACATGAAAACACAACACAAATAAGTTCGACATAAATGGACACAAGCGCAACAAGAATGGTAAAAGCATATGCTTGTGCCCGAAACCCATGCAAATCCCACACGGAGACCTAATAGAACTACTTCTCCCCCTTTGGCATCGAAACGCCAAAAAGGGAAAAGAGCGATGCTACGACCCAAGTAGATCACTCCGTCGCAGAGGCATCATCATCATCAGTGTCATCACTATCCTCTTCTGAAGACTCATAAGTACGGGCACGAGTGTAGGATGGCGGGAAGGGCCGGCAGACGCTGTCTCTAGCAGATGAGACTCAAGCTGAGTCCATGGAAACTGAGAGCCCTCGTTCCACTGAGCAAAAGAGAGAGGAGCAGACTCTGGAGGATCATTGGGAGGCGAGGAAGGTGCTTGAGAATGTTCTCCTGCCTAAGATAAGTGTCATATTGTCCCCTCCGATGTCAGCATTCATGCACAGATGTTCCGCTGGAACCAGTTGAGTTTCTTGGGCGGATCAAAGGAAGGAACCAGACGGACGAGTGGCACCACGACGAGCATCACCCATGAAGGAACCACGGGCAGGAGCTGCAGCAGCAGAAGATGGAATGACCTCTTTCCTCTTCTGATAAACCTTCTTGTACGTATGGGCTCCATATCATACCGGCTGAAGTTGTGGTTCTTCAGAGTGTCCTTGATGAGCATCATGATGTAAGGAGCATACGGAATAGTGAGCCCACTGACCAAAGAGTCATACAACTCACGAAAGATAAAATGCATCACATCCACTGTAAAATCCTCTTCAGGGTTTTCATTCTCAACAATTTTCTTAGCAAGGCAAAGCAGATTTGCAAGAGGAGCAACTATATTGTCATTGTTACCTCCACTGGGAGCAATAGTTGAGCGGAAGATGATCGCAAGCTGGTCATAGAGGGGCAGGAGGCCCTTTTTTCACCAATAATTGCACCAGCCCCATACATATCCTTCATTATGTTTTTGTTGAACTTCTCAACAGTGTGCATAGTGTAACCATTGGGAGGAAGGTTGCTCTGGTAGGGTGCATAGCCAAGAAGAGTAGACAACCGAGCAAAGGAGGATGTGCACTGAGTGCGACCCGTCATCCACTTCATGGTCTTTATGTGGTCAGTCTCGATCACCAAGGTGGAGAAAAACTGCAGAATCATTTCCACATTGTAGGGGCATTGCTTCTCAATGAGTGAAACCAAGCCCATCTGTTCAATCACATCTGCAGCTTGAGCATAACTGGCTTGGCCTTGATATCTCGCATTCTGTAGGGCTGCATCGGGCGAATAGGATGGTTATAGTGCTTATAGATGTCATTTATATATATATATCTGCTCCATGCACCAGAAGTTGGGATCTTCAATATCATCATCTCTTGGCATACTCGTATACCAGTTGGACTGACGGACTCGGGCATAGTCAATTGGGTTCATGGTCAAATAGTTGGGGCGAGTTTCCTTGAGCTTCTTGGTTCTATGAGCAACTTGCTTCTTCTTCATGGGTTGCTTGCCTTTTCTAGCATGTTTCTGTGGAGGACTACCCGAATCACGACTGCCGGAACCACCTGTGAGATAGAATAATAGATGGATAGCATAGATGAGTACACACAAGTCACAGAGCAAGGAATGGTACAATGTACACTAGAAGAGCATCCCTAAGTTGAGTCTACTAAGTCCTGGACAAATCAAGATGTGGCTGAAAAATAGCACTGAGCAATTTCGGATAATCCGATTCAGTATGAATCGGATAATCCGACGGGTCGGAATATCCGGTTCAGACTGGATCGGAAAATCCGATCTGGATCTGGCAGCAACAAAGTGATTCAAGTCCTAGGTCTAGCAGTAGATCGACAATAAGGGGGGCTAGCCTAGTGTTCTAAGTACCAAGGGGAACCACAAACACCAGCCAAAACAACTTCTTCCAAAGATTTAGGTGAGGAACACCTAGGAGATGAGAGAGAAGAAGTTACCCTCGTCCATTGAGGAAAAAGCTTCGGTGAATGTGTTCCCGGGGAGGAGGAGCACCAAATCCGGCCAAATGCCGGAGTTGGGGCGGCCGGAGATGCTGGGGAGGAGCCGGGAGAGTAGGGGCGGCGGTGGTGGAGAGAGGGGGTCGGGGTGGAGAAAGATGCTCGAATGAGCCCTTCACCCCGACCCCTGTTCTATTTGGAGACAAACCGCCAAATCGGATAATCCGATTTTGACTTGGATCGGATATTCCGATAGTCGGATAATCCGAGCAAGTCAGAATCGGATAATCCGATTTTCAGGATTTCGTTAGAAATTCTGGCCTGCTACACCCTTTCTCCTCAGTTTCAAAATAGGACTTGTGTGCATAAGATGAAGTGTTTTTAGGGAAGATAGGCTTGGGATAAGATTGTCAAACTGACATTGGTACTCCACACTCAAACTTGCAAAAATCGAACACGGAAATGCCAAGATGAGTGGGTTTCCCATAAAAAACAATAGGACCAAAATTCCAAATGATTTTCAATTAAGACCGAAAAGAACCAACTCTTCATAAAGAAGAGGGCGGTGGCCAAGGCCACCATGTATGAGTTTGTGGTGTGACACCGCGAAGATGTATCTCGGGTTCACGGCCACTACTCGTCATTTAAGCTCACAATTCATGAAATGAAAATATAGAGACAAAATGAGTTCTTACTATCGGCATAATGGGGGGAGGGATAGCCCAATGGATTAGGACCGCACTCCCCCTATGTCCATGCCTACACCTAAACCAAATAAGTATCGTCTAATATGGGTAGGTATGCAAGAAATCCACTAAATCCAATTGGATATGTCCACCACATTGAGTTCTCCTCTCAACTCCTTGAATCTTGCTTCACCAAGAGGCTTCGTGAACATATCGGCGAGTTGATGCTTGGTGTTGACATACTTGATTGCAATATCACCCTTCTCAACATGGTCTCGAATAAAATGATACCGAATCTCAATGTGCTTGGTCTTGCCATGAAGAACCGGGTTGTGTGCAATTTTAATAGCACTTTCATTGTCACATAAAAGAGGCACTTTGTCACAAATGACACCATAATCCTTTAAAGTTTGCCTCATCCATAATAATTGTGCACAACAACTACCGGCGGCGATGTATTCGGCTTCGGTGGATGACGAGGCCACACAATTTTGCTTCTTGGAAGACCAACTCACAAGGGACCTACCAAGGAATTGGCATGTACCCGAAGTTGATTTTCTATCCATTTTACAACCCGCCCAATCCGCATCCGAATAACCAACAAGATCAAAGCTTGTACCATGGGGATACCAAAGACCATAGTTGGGAGTATCCAACAAATATCTTAGAATCCTTTTGACCGCGGTTTCATGACTTTCCCTAGGACTTGATTGGAATCTTGCACACATACCCACACTAAACATAATATCCGGTCTAGATGCACAAAGGTAAAGCAAAGATCCAATCATAGAACGATAAAGCTTTTGATCAACTTCCTTACCATCCGGATCTAAGTGAAGATCCGCCTTGGAGTCCATGGGAAACTTATATGGCTTGGCATTGTTCATATCAAATTTCTTGAGCATGTCCTTAATATACTTGGCTTGACATAAGAATGTTCCTTCTCGAAATTGGTGGATTTCAAAGCCAAGAAAATAATTCAATTTTCCCATCATGGACATCTCAAATTCCTTGGTCATTAGCTTGCCAAATTGATCACTAAATTCACGGTTAGTGGAACCAAAGATAATATCATCAACATATATTTGGCATACGAAAAAATCTCCATTTACCCTTTTTGTAAAAAGAGTGGGATCTATTACCCCAATTTCAAAGCCACGGTCTACTAAGAACTCCTTGAGATGATCATACCAAGCACGTGGAGCTTGCTTGAGCCCATAAAGGCCTTATGTAGTAAGTAGACGTGGTTAGGAAATTTAGGGTCTTCGAAACCCGGTGGTTGTTTAACATACACCAATTCATTTAGTGGACCATTTAAGAAAGCACTTTTAACATCCATTTGATATAAGACAATATTATGAGTAGATGCATAAGCAATTAGTAAGCGAATGGATTCAAGTCTAGCAACGGGGGCATAGGTTTCACCGTAGTCGACTCCTTCGATTTGGGTGTAGCCTTGTGCAACCAATCTTGCTTTGTTGCGAATGACTTGATGAAAGGACAATGATGTCGCCTAGAGGGGGGGTGAATAGGCGATTAAAACTTTTCCGGTTTAGGCTTGCTAATTGCGGAATAAAACTAGGTGTTTAAAATAACAAGCCAACAACCTGAATAAACTAGGCTCACCTATGTGCACCAACAACTTATGCTAAGCAAGACAAGCAACAAGGTGATAGCAATATAGAATACTTCAAGCACGAAGGCTATCACAATGTAAAGTGCATAAGTAATAAGCTCAGGTATAGAAATAACCGAAGCACGCGGAGACGAGGATGTATTCCCGAGTTCCTCCTTGAAAGGGAGTACGTCTCGTTGGAGAGGTGTGAACCGACACAACGGTTCAACAACCACAAAGGTTTCACCCTCTTCTCCGATGAACCGCACCACAAAGGTTTGGTTCACCTTCCACTATCGGTATTCCTTCGAGGCGGAATCCGGAGCCTTTCAACAACAATCCGGGGCACAACCCACAATGGGATTGGGGGCTCCCGAACGGCTTTCAACAACAATCCGAGGCACAACCCACAAAGGGATTGGGGGCTCCCGAACGGCTTCAAGTGACCACACAAGGGTCCAACCACCACAAAGGCGTCTAGGGCCCGAAGACCCAAGAGTAACAAGTTCACAAGCTTTCAACTTCCACGAATCCTCGTGGAGAGCACACCGATGCACCAAAGGCAAGAGCACAAGTGCTCAAATCCTTCACTCTCAAATCCCACCACAAGCAACTAATGCTTATGGGGGGAGAAGAGAGGAAGAACAAAGAAGAGAACCACACAAGAACTCCAAGAACTAGATCCACTATGTTCCCCTCACTTAGAGGAGAGATTGATTGGTGGAAATGTAGATCTAGGTCACCTCTCTCAAATCCCTCAAAGATATGCAAGAATCATGGGAGGAATTGGGAGAGGGGCAAGCTTTCCAAGGTCAACAATGGAGGTGAGAGAGGGGGAAAACGTGCTTGGAAAAGCTAGGGAACCATTGGGGAAGAGGACCCCTTAAATAGGTTCCCTGGAAATCTGACCGTTATGCCCAGTTTTCGTACCCAGCGGTACTACCGCTGGGACAGCGGTACTACCGCTGCTGGTCTCACTGCGGTACCCAGTGTACTGCACAACCCAGCTGCAGCGGTACCTCGGAGAAGTACCGTAGCTGCCAGGCACAGCGGTACTACCGCGACACTGCCGGTAGTACCGCTGGGATCCTTCGAAAAATAGAAGGAAACCAGCGGTAGTACGAGGCAACTACCGGTGGGTACCGTAGCGAGTCCAGAGAGCAAAACCGGCCTAGCGGTACCCCTGGCGGTACCACCAGCGGTAATACCGCTGGCTGAAACCAGCGGTACCACACGGTACCACCGCCAGGAGGAGTACCAGCTGTGCTGCAGGAGTCCCGCTCCAGGTGGAGCGGTACTACCGCTGCAACAGCGGTACTACCGCCAGACACAGAAAAGCTCTTCCTGAAATGCAATAACTTACTCGTAAGAACTCCAAAACAGGTGAATCCAATTGCGTTGGAAATATTAAGGGTCACAAATATAGAGGGGATACCACACATGGAGAGGTGTGGACCCTATCTCGAAGGAGGACCGATAATATTTCCAACACGAAAACGCAACAAGTTTTCCATAAGAAATCCGTTTTCGAAGAACTTGGGCTTGTCATGAAGACCACGACAAGCACCAAGACCCAACAAGGAGAAAAGCCAAATAAGAACCAAGAAAGATGATATGCCAAGTATGCAAAGGTATGAGCTCTCCACAAAGATGCGATCAAGTTACTCACTTGAGAACCCCTCTTGATAGTACGCCGTCTATCCTAAAACCCGGTCTCCCACTAACAACATGAGACCGGTAAAATAGAAAACCTATCAAGATCATACCTTTGCCTTGCGCATTCCACTTGAGCTCGATGATGACGATCTTGACTCTCTCAAGTTGGAACACCTTTCTTGATTGTGCTTGCTAGCACATGATTGATGAAGACTTCACCAAATGCTCCCCCATACTCCATTATGGGAGGGCCTCGCAAAGCTCCGTCTTCATGACTCCTTTGCAAGCATCAATCAAATGATATCTTTCGAGATGGATCATATTGAGCTTGCACTTCATCTTCTCTACTCATGACCATTCTTCATATAAACCCTTGAATAGAGCATTGGTCATCATGTCATCTTCTAGAGTCCAACACATGAACTCCAAACAATTCCTATGGACAAGATCTACAAGTATATCTCAATGCAAACATTAGTCCATAAGGATTGTCATTAATTACCAAAACCACACATGGGGCAACACATGCACTTTCACTTGACCATGTGAGTCTTGCTTGTTCTTAAATATCCACTTGGTTCCAATGACATTATGGGAGGAGTCATTGGGTCTTTCACTAATGACCATACTTTGTTGCGCTCGAAGTTGTTCAACTCTTCATGCATAGCCGCAACCCAATCCATGTCTTCAAGAGCATCATATACCTTGAGAGGTTCTAAGCTAGACAAACAAGAGACATGACCACAAAAGTTAGATAATTGATTGCGTGTGGACACACCTCTACGGATACTCCCAAGGATATTTTCTTTGAAGTGTTGTTGGTAATCCAATTTTGATGCACGCCGGATGACCCGGCGTTCCGAGGCTTGACCAATTGTTTCACCAACACAAATATCTTCATCATTGCCTTTATCTTGCTCATGGTCAACCCGAAGTGGAGTTCTTGGAGTTGTGGGTTCATTATGTTCTTGTTCACCACTAGAGTTGGGTGGGTCTTGACCATCTTCTTGATCAATATTTGAGGTGGATGGCTCAACTTGAGTAGAACTTGTTCCTTCTTCTTGAGTATCATCAATAGGTCCTTCAATAGGAATTAGTTCTCCAATCCCCATAGTTCTTATGGCTTGAGATGGAGATCATCACCTACATCATCATGATCAATATGCTCCGCTTGGGAGCCATTATCCTCGACAAACTCCACGTTCATAGATTCTTCAACACACCCGGTGGATATGTTGTAGACCCTATAAGCATGAGACTTTGCGGCATATCCAACAAATATACCATCAAAAGATCTAGATTCAAATTTAGCAATTTTGCAACCTTTAATGTAAACATGGCATTTGCATCCAAAGACTCGAAAGTAAGATACATTTGGCTTTTTACCGGTGAGGAGTTCATATGGTGTCATGTCCTTGAGAGGACGGAAGAAGAGCCGGTTTGAGTAATGACAAGCGGTGTTGATGGCTTCGGCCCAAAAGTTGTATGGGGAATTAAATTCGGCCATCATAGTTCTTGCCATATCAATAAGAGTGCGGTTCTTCCTTTCGGCAACACCATTTTGTTGGGGAGTATATGCAGCGGAATATTGGTGTTGAATGCCCTCCCCACTTAGGAAATCATCCATAGTGTAATTCTTGAACTCCGTACCATTGTCACTTCTAATTGCCAAAATCTTGGAGTCATATTGGCGTTGAACTAGGGTTGCAAAGTCAATGAATATCTTTTGAGTTTCACTCTTCTTCTTGATGTAGAAAGTCCAACAATATCTTGAATAATCATCCACAATCACCAAACAATATTTCTTGCCACCAAGACTATCATATGTGGGAGGCCCAAAAAGATCCATATGAAGGAGCTCCAAAGGCCTCTTAGTGGAGATAATGGTCTTCTTGGGGTGATTCTTTCATGCATCTTTCCGGCTATGCAAGCACTACAAGGACGATCTTTGGAAAAATTAACATCGGTTAGTCCTACCACGTGTCCACCCTTTACAAGAGTTTGTAAATTTCTCATACCGACATGGCCAAGTCGGCGATGCCAAAGCCACCCCTTGTCGCCTTTAGCCATTAAACATGTAGCGATTTGAGTGGTCTCTTTTGAGAAATCAACCACATACAAACCGTTTTCACGAAATCCAACAAAGGCGACATTGAGTGTTTGAGTGAAAAGGATGGTCACGTGGTATTTATTAAAAATAACGGTGTAACCGGCATTGCATAATTGACCAACGGAAAGTAAATTGTATGAAAGAGATTCGACAAGGAGGACCTTCTCAATGGATAACTCCGGAGTGATCACCACTTTACCAACTCCCACTACCTTGAGTCTTGCATTGTTGCCAACGGTGACATGAGAGAATGAGAGTAGTTGTTTCAATAAGTCCTTTACTAGTTCTTTGCTTCCGGTCATATGGGATGAGCATCCACTATCAATGAGCCATGAAGATCCACCGGAAGAGAAACCCTACAATAAATCAAGTCTTTGATTTAGGTACCCATTTTGGAATGGGTCCTCTTTTGTTAGTCACAAGGGTCTTTGGAACCCAAATAGCATAGTGATAATCATCTCCATATGAAGAGCCAACATATTTAGCAAAAACACAACCATTTGTAGATTTCAAAAGAACATATGAGGGGTTGTATTTTCCCGCAAAGTTATTGTGAGTGGCATTGCCCCTAGTGACATTACCACTCCCAATAGAGTTGTCATTTGCTTTGGCTAACTCCCCCTCCTTCACAAAAACAATATCTTTGGAAGGGGGAGTCGCCTTCTTCTTCTTGTTGTTGACCTTCTTAGAGTTGGGTGTGAACCCAATTCCTTCTTTGCCAACCACTCCCTTTTGATTGCTCAAAAGATCATTGAGGTTCTTTTCCCCTTGGATACAAGTGGCTAGGCCCTTCTCAAGTTGGGCCTTCAACTAGTGTTTTCCTCAATAAGAGATGCCTTGACACATAAAGGGTTAGTGGAACAAGCATTTGCATCTTTATCATTATGAGAAGTGGTGAAGCTAGCATAGATAAATTGAGCTTGTAGTTTGGCATATGACTCCTTGAGTGTAGTGAGCTCACTTGAGGTCACCTTGTGGGTTTCCCTAAGTTGCTCAAAACCCTCAAAGAGCTTGTTATGACTCTCTACAAGTTCCTCATTTTTACTTTTTAGATCAATAGCAATTTGAATAGAGGTTTCACGAGTTTCTTTTGCCTTGGAAAGATCCATGGCATGTGTCTCCTCAAGTTGCTCACGGAGCAATTGTTCCTCAACAAGTTGATCTTCTAGCTCACCAATTTTGTCGGCATGATCACATGCATGCCCTTCGAGCTCACAAATCCTAACATCCTTCTCATTAAGAAGATGCTTGGCTTCTCCATATTGATACATGAGGGCCTCAACCATTTTCTTGGTTGGACCTTGGAGCTTGCTAATGAAGATAGAAATTTTATCCTCTTCTTCAATTTTCCCTACATCCTCAACACAATCCAATAGTGATGGGTTAGAGGAGATAGTAATTTTTGGTGGGGAATTCACCTTTGTTTCCTTGGCCATGAGGCACATAGGCTTGGAGATCTTGTCGTCGTTTGGAGATGAGAAGAGGTTGGCCAATGATGGAGGAAGGGTGCCCATTGCAAGAGCCGCCATTCCTACTTCTTCACTTGGTTCTTTATCCTCCTCACCTCCGGACTCGTATTCCTCTTGATGGGATGCCACAAGAGCCTTTTGAGGTGATCTCTTCATGTAGGTAGGCTTGGGGTGGTACTTGTTCTTCTTTAGAATGAGTTGACCACCATTATCCTCTCTTCTTTCATAGGGGCAATCCTTCACAAGATGAGTGTCCTTTCCACAATTGAAGCACATTCTTTTTATTGGTGGAGGGTTGACGCTCTTGTTCTTCTTGTTCCAAAACCGGGTGGCGGCAAGTGCAAGAACTTCATTGAGCTCACCCTCCAAGTCTTCTTCACCTTCATAGACCGGGCTTTCTTCATATCTTGGATGGTCTACCACACGAGCCTTCAAAGCAAGAGTCTTTGGGCCACGGACTTGGTTGAAAGACTTGGATGTGGACTTCAATGTATCATATGTGACAAATTGAGCCAAGATGTCATTGGGAGTCATTGTTGTGTAATCCGCTCTTGCATGGAGGTTCATCACCATAGTTTCACTATATGGCATAATTGCTTGAAGGAACTTGGCCTTGACCCATTCATCATCCATATCCTTCTTTCCATTTTCCCTACATGTCACCACAAGCTTGTAGAGTCTTCGGTAAAGTTCGGTCGGAGTCTCTTCGTCTAGCATGATGAAGTTGTCAACTTGATGTTGAAGGACGGCCGCATTGGAGCGTTGAATGCCCTCATTTCCTTCATACACGGTTTCAAGATAGAGCCAAGCCTCATTGCAAGTTTTGAGATTCCGCACATGATCTTCATCATTTGCGGTCATAGCACTCTCAAGAATGTACTTGGCATTTGCATCAAGTTGCTCATCAATCTCTTCTTGCTTGGTCAAGTTGTTGGGATCAACTGGGTTGAAACCATGTAGAACCACCCTCCAAAGATGCACCGATGAGCTGCGAAAATAAGACTCCATAGATTTCTTCCAAGTGAAATAACGAGTATTATCAAGCTTAGGAGGGGGTCTACCAAGGTTGGTTATATGAGGTTGAGTGAGTGAAACTTGAGTGAGATAAGAGCTAGGTGGAGCAAAGTTAAGAGAAGGCTTCTCATTAGGTTTATCATTTTTATCCTTGTCACTAGCACCCTTAATAGGGCTAGCGGATGATGAGGAGCCATTTTGATTAGATACCCGAGTATACACCTCATCCACCATTTTGCCTTTCATGAACCCAAAAAGTTCAATCATGGACTTCATGGTGATTGGGGCATCACCCTCGGGAGGGATTATTCCCGCTTCGATTAGTTCTTTATCAAGTTGTTCTCTATCAAATTTTTCTTGTTCCTTAGCAAGTCTTAACTCCTCATCTTTAGCACGTTGTACATCCTCCGCACTAGCCATCCTCCTCTTTAGGCGATTAAGCCCTTAATAAAGAGACCTTGCTCTGATACCAATTGAAAGGATCGAGTAGGTTGACTAGAGGGGGGGGGGTGAATAGGCAACTACCAATTTTAATTTTCTTTTCAACAAGTTAAGGAATTGCTCAAATATAAGTTCTCTAGATATGCAACTAGGTGAACAATCCTATATGATGAGCAAGAAGCTAGCTAACAAGATATACTAAACAAGGTAAGCTAGCAATACAAGTAAAGGTATATATAAAAAGGATAAGCACACGGTGACACGGAGATGATTCCCGAAGTTCACTTCCCAATGGAAGCTACGTCTTCGTTGGAGCGGTGCGGGGTCACAAGTGATCCCCGAATAGCCGTGATATGGCACACCGTATCTCCTCCACTATATGATGCCCTCGAGGTCGGCAACAAACCTTTACAAGGATGAGGCACACTCCACAACCGAATTGGAGGCTCTCACCAATTCCCACGGCTTCCAAAGCCGCAAGAATCACAAGGCCGGGGCACGTCTCCACAACCGAATTGGAGGCTCCCGGCTAGTCCCCGCGGCTCCCAAAGCCACAAGAACGACCAACGACCGTCTCGGGTTCCAATGAACCCAAGATGCACAAGTTCCTCTAAGGAATGGATATGGAAATCAAATCGCTTTGGTGGAAGGGTAGATCTAGGTCAACTCTCCCAAGTCCTAGAAGGACAAGGTGTTTGAGTGGCTAGGGAGAGAGATCTACCAAGTTTAAGCTTGCAACAATGGTGGGGAGATATTTCTGGTCGTGGTGACCCTTCCAATGTAGGAGAAGGCCTTTATATACTGCCCCCAGATTCTAGCCGTTGCAGACAGGTAAATCGGATAATCCGATTCAAGTCATCATCGGATTATCCGATATCGGATAATCCGATCAGACAATCATCGGATAATCCGAACAGCGTCAGTGAAGATTTCTTTCAGTCCTTGGCAGAATTCCAGCGAAATCTTGATCATCGGATAATCCGATTATTTCCAACTCGGATAATCCGAACATCTTCAGTGTAACATTTCTTCTAGTCCTTAGCAGAATTCCAGCGAAATCTTGATCATCGGATAATCCGATATTTTGCAACTCGGATAATCCGAACAACTTCAGTGTGAGATTTCTTCTAGTCCTTAGCAGAATTCCAGCGAAATCTGCAGATCGGATAATCCGATATTTTCAACATCGGATAATCCGGTTTACTTCAGCAACAAAACTGGCTCTTTTCAACTCCCTTTTTGGTTTCGATGCAAAGATGTTTTACACACTTAAAACCTGCATCACTTGATTCACATGTTAAATTGTCACTAGTGTTGTTGCCTAACACACAAAACACAAGGGATTAATTAATGTCCTTTCATATAGGTACCAAGATTGTGTACATGGGGCATCGTCAGTTTCTTCCAAACATGCATCACGTAAGAAACAGAGGCAAGCACTTCAAAGGTTTGGCAGATATCCGGACGAAGCCTACACGCCGTGATGGTGATGTTGTATATGGCATGGTCAAGGATTTGGAAGTAATATTTGGAAAGGGTCCTGGCAGTCTAAATGTTCCGAAAGACGCAAACAAGCGCGTACCCTTGTGGAAAAAGAAATCTATATTTTGGGATTTACCCTATTGGGAAATCCTTGAGGTTCGCTCTGCAATCGACGTGATGCACGTGACGAAAAATCTTTGCGTGAACCTGCTAAACTTCTTAGGCGTGTATGGGAAGACGAAAGATACAGCGGATGCACGGCAGGACCAGCAAAGTACGCACCACGGAAGAGACAATCTGAATTCAGATAAGTATCAAGGTACTTCCAGCTACGCTCTTACCAAAGAAGAGAAGGAGATCTTTTTTAAGTCCTGAGCAGTATCAAGGTCCCGTCTGGCTACTCGTCGAATATAAAGGGAATAATAAACATGGCAGAGAAAAAGTTCCAAAACCTGAAGTCTCATAACTGCCACGTGATTATGACACAATTACTTCCTGTTGCATTGAGGGGGCTTCTACCGGAAAACGTTCGAGTACCCATTGTCAAGCTATGTGCATTCCTGAATGCAATTTCTCAGAAGGTAATCGATCCAGCAACTCTACCAAGTTTACAGACGGGTGTGGTCCAATGTCTTGTCATCTTTGAGTTGGTGTTTCCACCGGCCTTCTTCAATATTATGACGCACCTCATAGTTCACCTAGTCGAAGAGATTTCCATTCTCGGTCCTGTATTTCTACACAACATGTTCCGCTTTGAGAGGTTCATGGGAGTCTTAAAGAAATACGTTCATAACCGTGCTAGGCCAGAAGGAAGCATGTCCAAGGGCTATGGAACAGAGGAGGTCATTGAGTTCTGTGTTGACTTTCTTCCAGATCTTAAGCCCATCGGTGTTCCTCAATCGCGCCATGAGGGGAGACTGCGTGGAAAAGGCACGCTAGGAAAGAAAGCAACAAGAAGTATGGACGGACATTCTTTCACTCAAGCACACTACATAGTTTTACAAAATTCCAGATTGGTGGCTCCGTATATCGTGGAACACATGGATATTTTACGCTCAGAATACCCGGAGAAGACTGACTTCTGGATTAAAGAAAAACACGTGGATACTTTCGGCAGTTGGTTGCGTACACATCTCATTAGTGACAACACTGTTGGACAAGAGCTATACTTGTTGGCCAAGACACCATCTTCGACTATATTGACTTTCCAAGGGTACGAGATAAATGGGAATACATTTTACACGGAAACACAAGACAAAAAGGGCACTAACCAAAACAGTGGTGCCCGCTTTGATGCAACAAACGATGATGGAACAAAGGACACATATTATGGTTGCATACAACATATATGGGAACTTGACTATGGACCTTATTTTAAGATCCCTTTGTTTCAGTGCAAATGGGTTAACCTGTCATGCGGGGTAGAGATAGACAAGCGGTACGGAATGACTACAGTGGATCTCAAAAATCTTGCGTACAAAACCGAGCCATTCGTCCTAGCCAATGATGTGGCTCAGGTTTTCTATGTGAAGGACATGTCTTCCAGACCGAAAAAAAGAAAAGATAAGCAAGCCGATACATCATACAATGAGCCAAAGCGCCACATAGTTCTTTCAAGAAAAAGAAACATCGTGGGAGTGGAGGACAAGACAGACATGTCAGAAGATTACAATAAGTTTGCTGAAATTCCGCCCTTCAAAGTGAAAACTGACCCAAGCACCGTGTTAAATGATGAAGATTGTCCATGGCTACGACGCAATCAGAAGAAAGGGACACACAAGAAGAAAAAGTGAACATTAGATAGGGATGTTGTTGCTGATGTGTAATAATGTATTAAACCTTTTATGTAACTATGTCCTGAAAACTCAGAAGAGAGATCTAAACACTAGATAGGCAAGACATCTCTGATGATTTGCAACAAGTGTTGGGGATGTTGCTAATCATCAGAGCGTCTTGCCGCTGCTTGGATCCGACCAAACGGTTGCAGGACGTAGCTAGGGAATCCGAATGTTTTGTGTTTGAGCACAAGGTAGAATATATGAGTGAGTAACCTGGGAAACAAAACACACGGTTTCTCCTAGCTACAGCCCGACACTGATTCACGGTCGAATGTCGTTGCATTCAGTGTCGGGCATAGCTAGGAAACCCGAATGTTTTGTGTTTGAGCGCCACTTCGATCCAAGCAGAGGTAAGACGTCTCTGATGATCTACAACCGCCGGCAAGACATCTCTGATGATCTGCAACCGTTTGGAACGGTCGCAGGTCATCAGAGACGTCTTGCCGCTGGTTGCCCAAAGATGCCTCTCCGAGTGACGATGGAATGTTTTGTGTGAGTGAGTGAGTGACGCTGGAATTCCGGGAGGTGGGCTATATATAGGGTCATGTGGCTCACGAAGTGGTCGTGATACTGCTGATCCAACAGCTCACAATCCCTCAAAATAAACACACCTCTGATCCAACGTCTCACAAGCGCTTGAAAGAAACACATGATCCGTGTGCTTCTTTAGTACCGGTTGGTAACACCAACCGGGACTAAAGTCGGGCTCACCCCTGATCCAACGTCTCACAAGCACTTAAAAGAAACACACCGCTTGATCCAACGGCTCCCAAGCGCTGGAAGGAAAGACACGATCCGTGTGCTTCTTCCTGATCCAAGGGCTCACAAGCGCTCGAAAGAAACACACCGCTTGATCCAACGGCTCCCAATCGCTGGAAGGAAACACACGATCCGTGTGCTTCTTCCTGATCCACTGGAGAAGGTAGGCAACTTCGATCCCGCCACCGTTTCCCGCCCAAATATTTCCCGCTATCGTTCCCCCCAAATGCCGCCACCGGTAGTTCTATAAAACCCAGTCGAAGGTAGGCATGGTACTCACTTGAGCGCAAGCATGGTGTGTATTGGTCCTTGCGAGAAGTGTGTGTCCGGGTTTCACATTTCCGCATCCGAGCATCTCGCCAGGCTTTCGAGCAATTTGAAGGTAGATGGTAGGGTAGTTCCAATTGAAGAAATTTTGCACACTGAGAGTCATCTCGCTTTGCTCGGAGCGAAGCTATGCCGCGATGGGTTTCCGTATAGGACCCCGCTCCAAATTGGTGCAGAAATGCTCACGCTTGCAGAGAAGTTTGACAGGAAAGTTACGAATAGTCCGTTCTACCGAACTGAAGCTGACCGTGATTCGTACGGTCGTTCCTGTCTCTGGGTAGTTGACAGCGATGATGACGACGATTTCATGCCGTCGTCAAAGGAAAGGAGGGTTGAAGCACTGAGCAAGAAGGCTGAAGCTTCGTCCAAGGGCAAAGGCAAGAAGGCAGAATCTTCGTCAAAGGGCAAGGAATGCAAGAAGACAGAATCTTCGTCAAAAGGCATTGATGGGAGATAGGTAGAGTCTTTGTTTTACTTGTGTTGTATCGTAATTTCAAGTTGTACCTTAATTTGTTCTATCCAGTATTTAGAACTAGTGAAGTTGTAACGTAGATGTCTAGTTGTATGTTAAATCATCTCTGCATAAGACGGTTGACCGCACATCGGAGTTGTATCTTGGTTCACACGGTTGCGAAGATGGCGGCCGGCTTTTGGAGATTTTGTCCTCTGTTCCTCTCTTCATCGCGGTTGGGTTTGCTCTGACCTTTCTGCGGAGGTACTGGAGGTGGTGTGGCCTGCTCCCGGCGGTGGTCGTCGGTTGGCGTGCTCGCCTGAAGAGGATTGAATCGGGGCGTCGCCCCCGCCGATATGGCTTTCCTCCGTCTTCAGATCTCGGCGTCCGCGTCGGGTGACTACTGCGGCGACATCACCTGGTGGTAGTAGAGAAAAAAGTAGAGAAAAAAACAAAATAGAAACCAAATAGATATAAAAAACAGAAAACAAAAGAAAGAAAAAAAAACTAGAGAAAAAAAAATTCAAAAAGCCCATTAGTACCGGTTGTAAACTAGAACCGGTACTAAAGGGCTGGGCTTCGCGCGGGAATTTTCGCCGCGGCCCAAAAGGCACCTTTAGCACCGGTTGTAGACTACAACCGGTACTAAAGACCCTTTAGTACCGGTTGTAGTCTACAACCGGTGCTAAAGGTGTGTTGGGGGCAGTTAAAGCAGGGGATCGACGAATCGATCCCCAAATCGACAAGCCCCCGGCCGCCGGGCTCCAGCCTTCTTCTCCCCGGCGGCGAAGCCCTGCCACGCTCCGTCCCCGCCGTGCTCCGGCCTCCGCCGCGCCCCCCGCCGTCGCCGCGTCCTCCGCCCTCCATCGCCGCGTGGCCTCCGCCATCGCCGGCCGCATCGCCTCCGCGCGCGCACGGCATCGACGCCGGCCGCGCGCCGCCTCCGCCCTCCAGCCTTCTCCGGCACCTCGTCGCCCCCGCGCTGCTCCACTACCGCGTCCCGAGCTGCTCCGGCGCCGGCCTCCACCACCGCGTCCTCGGCCTCCACCACCCGCGTGCCATCGTCGATCGCCGGCCATTTTGTAAGTTTTTTCTTTTTTTTATTACTGTTTTTTCATTACTGTTTATTACTGTTTTTTGCATTTTGTTAGTTACGGATTTTTTTAGTAGTGTTCATTACTGTTTATTACTGTTTTTTAGTAGTTTGAAATTGTAGTAGCTAGTTTCAAAGTTTGAATTTTTGCTAAGTTTGAAATTGTAGTTTGAAATTGTAGTAGCTAGTGTTCATTTTGTTCATTTTGTTAGTTTGAAATTGTAGTAGCTAGTTTCAAAGTTTGAATTTTTGCTAAGTTTGAATTTTGCTAAGTTTCAAATTTTTTGCAAAGTTTGAATTAGCTAGTAAATATGTGAATTTTGCTATGTTTGAAATTGTAGTAGCAAAGTTTCAAAATTTTAGCTAAGTTTGAAAATTTGAAATATTGTAAAATTTGGAATATTGTAAAGTTTGAAATATTGCTAAGTCATTTAGATAGTTTGAAAATAACATTAGTAAAAATAAAATTGTCAAGTTAGAAATATTGTCAAGTTAGAAATATTGTAAAGTTTGAGTACTGTTTTTTTTAGTTAATATTAATTGTTTAGGTTAATATTAGTGTAGCTAAGTTTAGCTAAGTTTAGTTTATCTAAGTTTTGTTTAGCTAAGTTTAGTTTTGCTAAGTCTTTTTTATGTCTAGTAGTTGTTCTTTTTTTAGTACTTTTTTTTAAGTTAATATTGTTATTAGGTTAATATTGTTTAGATTATTAATATTGTTATTTGGTTAATATTGTTAAATTAGAAATATTGCTAAGTTTCAAAATTTGCAGTGACAGAGCTATGGCGGACGATGCCCCCACCTTCGTCCGAGATTTGGAGGAAGAAGACCGTCTCCAACAAATAATATATAACAACGCTGCCGGACCCAATTCCGATGGAGAAGATTCGTCCGACGGAGAAGACGCCGAAGAATTCAGCGCAAAATGTTTGAATGACTCCGGTGAGGGACTTGAGTTAGAAAAATTCAGAGATGACGACGACGACGAAGAAGAACCGTCTGGATCACTAGCTAAGAAGAAGGTATATATTAAGTCTTGTTGATCACTATAGCTAGATGCATTAATTGATTTATATGCGCACTTATTAACGAAACATTTTTCTTTCAGCCCTCTGGATCTAAGTCGTCAATCCCCGTACGAGGCCCAGCCCAAGGGTTAAAGCTCCCGGAAGGTGCAACGTTGTCGATCGACGAAGTTACCTTCAAAGGCAAACCAGAGAAACCCGATGGAATCTACAATAAATATGTACGGCAGTGCGGAGTTTTTGTAAGGGACATGGTCCCGATCACTGTGACAGAATGGAATGAGCCGAAGAAAGCCAACATAGGCGCAAAATATCTCGAGCAAAGAATTAAAGAGACCCTTTGGGACTCGATGATGTCTAAATTCAACCTACCGGCAGATCTCCCACAGAAGATGAAGGGTAAAGTCAAGGAGTGGACTCTTAGCAAGATGGCCCAGCAATTCAACAACTGGAAGAACACATTGTTGAGAAAATATGGGAACAAAGATATAGTTTTCAAAGGACATCTAGAGAAGCTAAAAGATGAATGGGCTGAATTTGCGGCGTATAAGAAGTCGGGCGTCGCTGTGGCCCGATCGACACAAAATAAGTTGAATGCCTCGAAGAAGAAATATTTCCATCATTTGGGCTCAGGTGGCTACAAGACTGCCTTGCCTAAGTGGCAAGCCTATGAAGACGAGCTGTGACTAAAAGGGATCCGTCCACAGACAGATGACTGGCCCGACAGGTCCAAGTTCTGGTTGTTCGCGCATGGGGCAGTGTTGCACCCAGAAACAGGGCTGATTGTTGCAAAGGGAAAATGGCGGAGAAAAATTAGAAGAGTCATCAGAAAAATAAAAAAGGTCATAGTACTAGTCAAGGAGGGAAAATATGTTCCCGATAGAGAGGACGACGAGCTTTCACAAGCCCTCAGGAATAAAGAACACTGGGGGCGATGTCGAGGCAGAGGAGGCGGGGTTGGTTTTCTTGAAGGGTTTCCGGAAGACGTTGCAACTTATAGAAAACATTGCAGAAGTAAGAAGAGGGAGGCGGAGAGGGTTACTGCATTAGAACGCACGGTGCAGGATGTGCAGAAGCAACTGGCCTCAATGACCCAGACCAGGGAATCTCAACTGCGAGTAGAAGATCCTGCAGGCGATGCCTGCCCATCTCAGCGGAAAAGCAGCGTGGGTTCCACGCAGCTACAAGATCCTGCAATTGATGAACCAGTTGCTGAACCATCAGCGGCTCACTACCCTGTGGATGATATCACGGAGAAGACAAATTGTGAGTTACATGCGCCGATGATGAACATTACTTATCCGGTGGCGACTGGCTATGCTTTACGACATCAACCTGGAGAAACCTTCCATTTTGGTGTGATTCCGCCTGGATTTGCTCGTGTCGGGGTCACGAAAGTTATGCCGGGATTCAACGCAATACGTCTTGAAATTCCTGGAGCTGAAGGCGAGAAGACATTGGGAGAAGTTGAGCTTGGTATCGTTCTACGGAAGAAGAAATACATCAAGTTTCCAGACTCGGAGCCAAGGCCACCGACTCCTCCCGTTAGACATTCACCACATCAAAGTCCACCCGCCTCCCCCCACGAAGTTTGGGATCCCGCCGCGAGTCCATCTCCCGCGCTGTCCCGTCAACCGACTGATGTGCCCACTAGTAACTTGACAAAGCGGAAGCTGTTCCCGTCGTCCACCCCTGTCAAGAAACGTGGAAAAAGTGTGCGGGCTCCTGAGAACCCCAAGGAAGTCAAGGCTCCTGAGAAGTTAACTTCTGAGATGACTCATCAGGAAATAGCTGAGAGCCTACGTGAAGGGTCGAGAGCCTTTTTTGAGCAGAAAAAGAAGGAAAGAGTGGAGGCAAGACTTGACCCCATAAAGGAACTTCTGAAGACTATACCAAATGAGGTAAAAGATCACACCGTTGACAACCTATATGACCCTCCACCTCCGCCCATTTCAGACTACGAGCGAGGTATTGACAAGGTACTTTCCTCGCAGAATGAGCAAGAGAAATTGTGCGGGAAAGGAGTTGCCCAGCTCGGAGAACAAGAAGCACAATCGCTCGCCCCGCTCATTGTACCTTCTGAAACTCGGGAAATCGAGCATGGAGAAGTTGTCGTTGGCGACTCAGGTTACCCCATGGCGGAGATTGCCCCACGATTTGATTTTGAACTCGGGCTGCCTATGGTGGAAAATCCGAGCCAGCTAACAACACAGTTATGGAATTTGAATCGCTGGTACATGACCGCCGCAAAAGAAGGGAAATTCTATCTCATGGCGGCGGTTAAGGAACAACACTACTTCCGAGAATATTGTGTGCATGTTGAGTTCCGAGAACTTTTTCAGATGTACAATCAACGTGCTCTCGACAAATCTCTCATCAGCTGCTATTGTCTGTAAGTAATTTATTCGTGTAATTTAATTATTTATAGTTATAAGCTCTCGTTCATTGCTTGTAATTATCGTCACAAAATTCTTTTGTACGCTAATTATGCAGAATGAAGATACGTGAATGCAGACTCGGAGGAATCTGGGACATTGGTTTCATTGACCCGGATAAAGTTCATGTCAAGACCGTGGATGAAAATCCCGTGAACACAGAGGACGTTTTGCTAACGTTCTTTAAGCGACAAAGTACCAAAAAGGAAATACTATTTCCTTACAACTTCGGGTGAGTTTTACCGTCTTCTACACATTCTATTTTGCTTCCCCGATATAAAGTGTAATCGATAAGTTCTGAATACCTGCGTATATAAACGTGCGCAGGTTCCACTACATTCTGCTAATCATTAGACTCGAGGAAGGAGAAGTTGAAGTCTGGGACTCACTAAGGAAAGATCAAAATGAATACAAAAGCGTGCGTCTAATGCTCAAGAGGTAATTTCAATCGCACTATATCAGCCTCTTTCGTTCATTTCCGGATATCAAAAGTATAAGTAATAACTACTCAATTCATTTTCTTTTCCGGACAGGGTTTACAGAAAGTTCAAAGCGGAAGAACACGGTGTATGGCCAGAAAAGCTGGAGTTCAAGTCTAACAACGTAAGTACTACTACGTGTATCCTTCTAATACCATTATCATTCTCTTGATTATTATTTGATTAAATTATATTCTTGTATATATAGTGGTGTCTGCGACAACCATAGGGGACAGAACTATGTGGATACTACGTTTGCGAGTACATTCACACGAAGGTCAATGAGAGAGTCAAGAGTGTAAGAAATCGAGAGGTACGTGAACATCATACACAACTTTTATTTTGCCACCATGCATCAATTGTGTTTAGTTTCGATCATAGCTGATTTTATTTCCTTCTTTTAAAGATGTGAAACAAGCGGAACCAGCTCCTACCACGCAACCGCGTAAAAGCTATTGCGGAGGAATTGGCGGGATTCTTACTTACACATGTCATAGATGAACTCGGTGAATTCTACTTTGACGAAAGACCACCTCCACCCCCTGCAGTCGATGCTACAAGGGAACCGCCGGCAGTCGATGCTACAAGGGAACCGGCTCCATTGTAATTAATTAGGAGTACTTAAATTTATATGTGACGAGAGTACTTTGTATGTGTATAATGACTACTTTATATGTGTAGTGAGTACTTTATACGCGATCTCCTCCGAAACCCTAAAAATGAGCGAAAAGGAAAAAAACAGAAACCCTAAACCCCGAAAAATAATCGAAAAGAAAAAAAACCAAAACCCCCCTGAAAAAATAAGCAAAAAAAGCAGGAACCTTTAGTACCGGTTTGTATTACAAACCGGTACTAAAGGTCCTCAGGGTCGAGCTCGCCTGTGCGCCCACGTGGAGACCCTTTAGTATCGGTTGTGCGGCCGGTACTAAAGGTCATCTACAACCGGTACTAGAAGTGGGTTCTCTACTAGTGGGCCCACATACATGCTTGCGACCCCATATTTGTGACATGATGTTGGGACCCCCATTTTTCTTGACATGATGTTGGGACCCACATTGAGAAGCTGGAAATGAAGCCAGTTGAAGCCAAAGAGCGACCAAAGCCATACATCTTGGACCTACATGAGTCTGAGAGGCTGAGAGATGGTTGATCAATCTACGACGGCCTTGTTTCATTCATCTATTTTATAATAACATTTTGTGAGATTGTACTCCCTCCATTCCATATTAGATGACTTCCATTTGTCTACATGTGGATATATCTATACATGTAACATGTCTAGTTAAATTCAAATTTGGACAAATAGAAGTCATCTAATTTGGAACGGAGGGAGTACATGTTAGCATGAATAGTTGAATACGCGTAAGGAAACAATAGATTGAAGATCATTTTTACGCGGAACCATAAATCTTCCCAAAGAAACTTCTGCGCGCATGAATGAATTGATTTCGCTTTGTTTATCAGCGTAGCTTACTGCCCTGGGCCTCTGGTCACAAATATTTGATCTCTTGTTTACCCAATAGATATTTGCATGCAGCAGTATTATAGCACATGGTGTTTTGGCTCATAGGATCATCTAGTCCCATTATGTGAACTGCATTTTAAAAACATTTTAATATGTCAAAAAATTATGAAATAAATTTCGAGTGTACCTCGGAACATTTTATGTTGACACACAAAGTTTCACAAAAAAAAATGTTTTGTGTGTTCTCTATAAAAAGACAAATTCGGTGCCCAAGATTGACTTTTTACTAGACATGTTTTTGTCTTTTTTACTCAGGGCACAAAAAATGTCAGTTTTTTTACGAAATTTTGTGTGCCTTGATAAAATGTCTATATGTACACTCAAAAATTTTTGGTAATTTTTTGACATTCCAAAATATATTTTTTCATAATGGGAGCATCTAGTCCCACAAGCCGAAATGGATTTTCGCAATATTATGCTTGTCTTTATTCCACTTATATTAGAGCTGTCATTTTTCCTCCTGTTATTCCTGCGATTTGAGGACTGCGTCTTACCTTAACTATTCTGAAAATGAACACCTACTCGGCTACTGGCACTATCTTGAAACAGAGAAATTAAAAAAAAAAAGTCTTTGTGCTGCACTTACTACTAGGAAACTTCAGGCAAGTAGTACAAAGCGTTATCACTGATTGCAGGTACGCAGATAACTGAGAAACTCCATTACAACTACTTCATCCTAGCTGCGACTAAAACATACTTAGACGGTTAGACCTTGCAGAGTTGCAGTAAGTACTAACTACTGAGTACTCCTACAAGTAACCATTTCCCGTCTCAGCAGTGTTATGTCTTCACTCCTCGCCGTCTACAATGGCGAGAAAGAGGACGACCATGAGGACCACGGCCACTGTGAGGATGAACAACGAGGCGAAGGAAAGAAAAGCGATACGCTCCTCTCTACTCCTGGACGTCCGGGCGCGGTTGAGGTAGACGACGACGGCGGCGACCACGCAGGAGGCGAATAATATGAGGAGGATGACGGCCCGGACGACGGCGAGGAAGACAGCCCAGAAGGAGATGTGGAGGACGCCGACGGCCGGGTCGATGTGGGTGCCGATGACCATGTCGATGTTGAGGACGCCGACGGCCGTGTCGATGTGGAGGACGCAGATGACCGTGCCGATGACCATGTCGATGTGGAGGAGGACTCCGACGGCCGTGTCGATGTGGAGGATGCCGATGAGGGTGCCGATGACCATGTCCATGTGGAGGACGCAGGCTGCCGTGTCGATGTGGAGGACGCCGATGAGGGCGCCGATGACCATGTCGATGTGGAGGATGCCGACGGCCGTGTGGATGTGGAGGAAGCCGATGACCATGTCGATGTGGAAGACGGCGACGGCCGTGTCGATGAGGTCACGGACGGCCGCGGCGGTGGGGCCGTGAAGGAAGAAAGCGGGAACATGTTGCTGCATGCCGCAGCTGAAGGCGATGCGGAGGGCGAACGTGACTGCGTAGGAGAGAAGTGAAGCAGCCATTGTCGGCCGGCAAGCTCAAGGTTGGGAGTGCTACAAAGGGGTGGGATGGGGAATGCAAGATCAGTCAGGCAGGAGGAAGAGCTCAGCTCAGTGAGAGAGATTAGTGGTGAGTTGGTGACTGGTGAGACGAAGTCTTTTAATAGGCGAGCGAGGGGGCACCGGGCCAAGGAGGGGCGGGGGATCGAGGGGATGAAGTGGGTTCCTTTTGCTTCTCCGTTGCCACCATCAGGCCCACCCTCTTTTCCTTGTCCATTGGCGTCCCCCAGACCCATATTCTCTCCCCCCACAGATGTGCGGCCCACCCTCTTTTCCTCGTCCATTGGCGTCCCCCAGACCCATATTCTCTCTCCCCCCACAGATGTGCGGCAAACCAGGGGGTGTCAGACAGGGGATGTGCCACCCCTCCCCCACTGTTCCTGGGCAATTTGGACACTGTTGACCTCTGGACGAAACTACAACACAAAATGAACCTCCGCGAAACTATTTCACGCATCTAACCCTTTTGGGTAGCGCTTCACGATCGAGCGCTACCCTTACACAGTGTAAAGCTTATGATCAGGCTTTACACTGATGTGTAGCGCCTGATCGTAAGGCGCTATACAGTGTAGCGCTTTACCGTAAGGCGCTACACTGTGTAAGTGTAGCGCCTGATCGTGAGGCGCTACACAAAGGGTCAGAAGCGTGAAATAGTTTCGCGAGAGGTTTATTTTGTGTTAAACTTTCGTCTAGAGGTCAACAGTGTCGATTTTGCCCTGTCCCTGCCCACTTCCCGATCTCCGTGTGGAGTGGAAGTGAGCTTGCAGTGGCCTATGCTTGTGTGCATACACAGCGCCGGGAAGAGGGAACCCACCAAAGCACATATTCCTACGCGTATCTGCAGTGGTCAGGTCGCGCGCCTAGCTAGGAAAACGGGGCACGCTATTCTCTCACCCCCGCGCGTCCTTTCTCGTCGTCCATGCAACACGCGATTCGCAGTCTCTCTCTCTGCAGCTAGCTATGCCGCTCTCTCTCTCCTTTCCGCTAGCTAGCTGCTGCGCGCTCTCTCTCTCTCTTTGCTCTAGCAGGCGCGCTCTCTCTCTCTCTTTGCTCTAGCAGGCGCACTGTCTCTCCTCCTTTTAGCTAGCTGCTGCGATCTCTCTATATTTTAGCGGGCCAGCTAGCTAGCGCGTTCTCCCTCTAGCTAGGGCAAGAGGAGAGTCAATCAAACCTTTGGCCAACCGAGAAAGCATATGCATGGATCGGTTTCCGGCTTTGAGAGTTTTGTCATGTGGGACTGCACTATGTAAATGGACCCGCCTAGCTCTCGGTTGACCGAGAAATAAGATAGAGCTCAGTCGTCTTCCTTCCTGGTTTTCTTCTTCCCCTCCGGTGACCCACCGATGTAATCGCCAGCCTAACCGCCGACGCCTCGCCGCCCGCCCTACCCCGAGCACCTCCTCCGCCGGTCCCCGCCACCCCGGCTATCCCTCTAAATCCCTCCACCCCCGGCCGCTTCTTCTACGGCGTTGGCACCCCCACCCTCCAGCTAAGTTCCTTGCTCGCCTCTGCCACCTCCGCCGCAGCCGGCCACGTCGTCGGTGGCTCCGGCTCGTTCCATTCCTCGTCGCCGGCGCGGTTCGCCGCCGCTGCCAACCGCGCCGTCGCCTACGAGGATCTCTGCCTCCATCTTCTCGTTTTCTATGTGCAGGGAGTTCGACCAAGCCCTAACTCAATTCTTGGTTAACCGAGAGTTAGCAAAAGTGTATGTAAATATTTTGCTTACCCAAGGACCCAGTCCCAATTTTCCCTGGTTCTACTCTACTAACATTAGAGCTGGCATTTATCCCATGTGCTTCTTTGCATTTGAGTACTGCTTCTAGCCTTGACCATTGTACGTGAGATCGCCTCGCACGGATGCAGTTCTGGACGACGGCAGTTCCGGCGGGCATGTATATTAGTGTATAGCTCAAGAAAAACTGTAACTGAATAGTGTTAGTTTACAGGAGAGTCAAGGTGTACAATAGTCAGTTGTGCGAGACCGATGAGAGAAGTTTCCAAGAATTACAACATGAGGGCGGGGCTAGAAGATCAGAGAAGTCCCACAAACTTACCTATAGGCTACAGATGAAAATCAGAGTATCTACCCACCGTTGGCTATCTCCTAAACCTCTTATGTACCGTGGACAACGCAATTTGCCAGATGGTCAATGTCAAGTGCTCAGCATCTGCTCCTACAGTGATGTAAATGGCCACTACATACATACACCCTTGGCCGAACAAAGAGCCCAAAAGATATGAACAAAGTCACAGCAAGCTAGAAAAATTCCTAGGTGCTACTGGCAGCATTGTTGTATCGGTTATTGCTCTCAACAATAAGAGAAGTCAGCTCGTTTTCTTGTTGACTTCTCACTCTTGACAAAGTAGGAAGGCTCCTTTTGATTCTCTCCGGTAGAAACCTGGAAATTTTGGAAACAAATCCTTTATGACTGCGAACTACAATCAGAGTAGTGTATGGTACAGGACTGAACAAACATATAGCTGCGGAAAGTTGATCTACAGAACACAACTTACATGTCAATTCTTTCTGCGATTGCTCTGCGCACTGAAGAGTTGAGACCATAAGCAATCGAATTAAAAAGGCCCTAAAATTGTCAGGGATCATTAGTCCATTCCGGGGAAACGATGAAAACTAGAGAAATATGTAATTAAAGTTATTAACAAAATTCTTTTGTACATAAATGTCGGCACAAATGAACAGTATGATTCCAGCAAATACAATTACAAGAGTGTAAGGCCGGCTTTGATGATAGATGTTAGCTAATCCATTCAACTAATTTCGTTTTATAATGAAGACTAGCAAATACAAGTCTATTGCATGCGATCGTCCCAGGAAATAAAGAGGATGGAACGCAAGACGAGCCATCATTTGGGGTGTAAGTAGTAACTATCAATAGAACTGAATAAACAATACAAGGGTGGAATGGTTTAGTATCTCCGGGAAGCAGGAATCAATAGAACTGAAAACCAATGCGCGGATGAATTGGTTCAGTATCTCCAGGAAGTAGGAACCCCGAGTTTGCAACTCTGTGTCATGAATTCAAAAGCATCTAGTCTAGAATGAAAGACAAAAGCATCCAAAACTCACCATAAGTCCAGCAAACCCAATATCAAGAATGGATAGCCAGAATATCTTGTGTCCAGGATTGGCAAAGTCATACAGACGATTGATTGTCGCGAAAGACCATGAACCGATTAAAATCAGAGGATAATAACCCCACCGATTAAACGCCTGCGGAAGGAACCGAATAATGCTAAGACGCTGATCAAGGACAGGCCAAAGTAGCATAATAAACAAGCAGATAACACATAATGACATGTTCCACACAATAAGAGCAGTTCTAATTTTTTATCAGGTATAGCGAAGAAGTAAAAAAACATAGAAAGAGCTTATGAGGTAACAATATTGAACAGTCTGTTTTCAGTCAAATATGTTGATCTGTCTGTACATAACGCATATACCTTTTTGTCCGCCCTCATGTCAGATTGAATTGGTCGATCACTTATGCCAACAGCCATCTACAAATTAACATTAACTTTTAGAAGATACAAGCAGAAAGAGCAGAACCTACCAAGTGCTACAATACAAGCCTCGGTTACCCTACCCTCAATAGTCAATATACAAGAGAAAACAGCTAACAGAATGTGTGCTGTCTGCATACCCGTGTCGCATTGTTCAACATGCGGTTTACTTGATAGTATGTAAACCCATTGTAGAGAATGGCACCCCAAAGTGGAAGGTAAAAGGTAATCAAGTGTAAGATCTGCAAGTAAAGGCATTTTAGTTAAGGAATTGCTAAGAAGCTGATCAGTGGCAACATTTACATCCCAGGAACTGAAGAGTGAAGACTATACAAAAGAATTGTAATATATTGTGATGTCTTCAAAAATCTGAAGGTAGTCTAAGCATGATATGTCAGCACAGCAATACATAAAAATGGTGATTATTGGTATGCCGCAGTTTGAACCATTTGATAACAGCTATTGATGGAGTTAAAATGCTAAATGGGAACAATAGATCAATTCAGGAACATAATTCTAACTATTTGGGCTGGTCTTGGAATCACTAATAAGCAAAACAGGATCAAATGTATCCTAGTTTAAGCAACAAGAGTGCCTATAACCAAAATGAGAAGCTCACGATAAAAAAGAAAGATGCACCTTTCCCGTGCTTCCCTGCTGGATCCAACACCAGGTCCCTGGCCTTCCATAATCACTTCCTATTGAACGTAATACAGTGGTAGCTAGTGAAGTTCCTGAGGGAACAAAAAATGAATTACAAAACCTTGCCAACTGAACTAGGACCTTCCATAAAACAACATTGTTGTAGTGGTCTTCTGTTAAAATGGATATCTGCAAGGTACTATTCATCTATGTTTAAAGCAAATCATATGCACATAATGTGAACTAGGACAAAAATCTACTGAAGAGAAATGGATTTTTGAATTTGAGCACAGTGATCATCTGCACGAAAAACTACGGTGGTAAACTCAGATAGTACACAAACAAAATCTGCAGCACAAGTTACTAAACATGGTTAGAGGACCAATCGGTGCTTGGTTGGCTAGAGCGCACACACGTGAGCTCGTGCTCCCGCGTACGAGAGCAGCCTCCGCAGGGTGTCTCACTTCTTAGAAGAAACACCCTAGGTGCTGGTGCCCATAGGTTGAGTTTTTTGTAAGTTACTAAACATGGTTGGTTACAACTATATGAAGTCATAAAATGCAATCAATCGTACTCATTTACCAGACACAGGCATGAGGATCTGAATGGACAAATAACAGAAACTAGTATTGTCATAAAGGATATGCCAGGTTGAAAGCAACACAAAAAAGTGGTACATACGTGCACCATATATAAATGTTGCCATGAGATATAGCAACCTAATAAATATTAAGACTGACAAAGCGTGATGCATCAAACATAGGTACAGGGGTGGAGCTAGAATGATTCATGGGTATACGCTGAATAACCATGATTTTTTCCCAAACAAATTGGTGCATATGCGGTTGTACCCCAATGCTATCCCGCTTCCTGGCTCATCCCTCTTTTCACTCTGGTTGACAGGTAGCACTGGAGCACCGGACCGGAAAAGATTCATGTTACTTCACCAATCAAATCAACATGCTCAGTTGCTTTTCCCGTCTTCCTCGTTGGTGTTTGTTGATAATTTCCTTATGATTTATTTTAGACCAAGCTGAAGGAGTAATATCATACTGCCGTCTCGATCGTACAACAACCGTGCCCATAATCCCCCTAATTGAATGCAATTTACGAGTGTGGAATTCAATCATTTTGAACCTTGATCGACATAGTTCTTAGTATGACGCCTGTCCCTTAGTCTCGGTGGATGGACCACTTTCATAACAAGAAAGAGAGCTTATGTTGACTAACCCCTTAAGAATTGTCTCTATCAGTAGATGGACTGCTCTTTCTCATTAATAAAGTGGTCCATCCGTCGAGACTAAGAGACTGGTATCATAGAAAGGACTGTGTCGAGCAAGGTCTGGTGGGATCTGAATTCTGTATACGATACATTCAGTTCGTGGAAATTATGAGCACAAATGCTTGGTGTACAATACGAGACGATGGCATGAAACCACTCCTTACTTAATTCTCTACTTCAGTCTAGTCTATAATAAATCATAAAAAGAGTATCAGCAAAGCCAGCGGGGAAAGATAGAAAGAAATCAAGTGAGCATATTGAATTGCTTGTTGAAGTAACATAAATCTCTTTTAGTGCAATGTCTCATTGCCATATAGAGTGAGAGATTTATGAACCAGGAATCTGGTGAGCCTTCAATCACATATGTGTACCCTTTTTTTTTAGAAAAATCCATTAATCATTCTAGCTCAGCCCTTGCACAGCTATGTGGTCTGAAAGATTCCATTTTCAGAAGCAAAATAACTACACACAGATGATACAGCTACGGAATTATGAAGTTTTCAAAATTGTGATCTCTTCTAAGAATGCATATTAACTGGTTGCCTGGTTTAACAAGTCACTGCAAGTAATTTGGAAACGTGATTTCTAAGAAACACAGGGAACTGCCGAAGTGGTGAACAACTTACATACCCCATACATACAAGTGGAAAATGAATCCAAAATCCTCAACATCAGTTTTGTGCTTGACAACTGTGCGGTGAAGAGTGAATGCTATAGTGGTTGTCCATAGAAAAGAAGCCACACAGAAGAAGTGCGCACTGTAGTCATGCGCAAAGCAATAAAATGCATTTGCTGGTCCCCTACAACATCAAAGAACAAACTCACTAAATTAATTTGCCACAAGCATATAGCAGTAAGTCACTAACTCAGCAAACAATATGTATGGAAAATAGCAGATGTAAAATATGGAAGAGACGAAAGAACAGTCTGTTTTGTTATACCAGAAAAAAATTCTATAGATCCATTTACATTCCTCGTGATTTGTAGAAAAATATTAGGCTGGTAAGACTGTCCATGATAAATTCTTAATGTGGCATTTTTACAAGTGTTATTAGCAAAGATGAATATAATCAGAAAGACAGGAATCAACAATGTTCATCAAAGAGTATAATCAAATTGTACAGACATCAACGTACCCCATTATAGTGAATAAACTGCAAAGCATATCCTGCAATTCAAGTAAATGTTGTCAGAAAAACTGAAACATACAGTAGCTGAAGCAATGACGGGAATGGAGAAACTTTGCTTCACCGAATGTTTTCCCTAGCTGGACTGGACATGTAGTTTTCATTTTTCTAAGAATGAATTATGCATTTGTTGCTGAAATAAGAATAGGTTGCAATGTGACCTCTTGCAGATGAACAAGGTAAGGAATAGCTATCGGATAACAGTTTTATCCACATTCAAGTACATATGTGGAAAAACATCATACCGCTACATTCGTTAAACTGGAGCGCACCATGTGGGGATCACAACAGGTACAGGTCATATGATCTCGATCATCTCATGAAGCAAGCGTTAACTTGACTAATTTGAAACTACTCATCATACTGTAAGACATGAGTAGATTCATGCCATAGCTACGAAACTATCAAGGAAAATGGATCTCTCATGGCCCCAACTGGCAGAAATAAGCATCATGGGTCAACATTCTATGCATATAGTTCTGACGATCCCAGTCCTTACTACTCCCTCCGTTTTTTAATATAAGATGTTTTAGCTAGCTCACATGTTGGCTAGGTGCACACTCAAATAAGTGTACATACACATTAAAACATGTCTACATACATGTTGACACATGTGAATGTGGACAAAAGCTAAAACATCTTATATTTATAAACGGAGGGAGTACTTCATGCACCAAATTCTCTACGTCTACTTCAACTCGTACATACAAAAAACAAAATGTAAGCCATTATGCGCTAAAGTAACGAAACGAGGCACTAAAATCACGCAATTACAGACCAAACCACTGCCCACCGCTGCCAGATCGCGCCCCAAGCCCCAAATTCCGAACCGCGCCCACGCCAGATCACGCAACCAGCATCAAACTCAGAAACTAGAACTCAGGTCCGAGCGTCTCACCGCGACGGCGAGGAAGTAGACGAGCTTGAAGGAGAACTTGCGGAGGTCGCGGAAGAGGAGGTAGCAGAGCACGATGAAGGAGGAGCCGGCGAGCGAGAGCGCCGCCGCGGTGGTCCCCACGGCGTCGAGATCTCGCGGTTCCTCAGGGACTGGCTCGCCGCCGCCGTAGCCGCCAGGCCGACGCCGCCATCTGCTCGCCGTCGCCGGCGATCTCTGCGGTGGTGGGCGGAGGGGGTGGAGGGAAGTGGCGTACTGGGACGGCTGGTGGAAGTCGTTGGCTGTTGGGTTAGGGCCGACTGCCTTCGTCGCGAAGTTTGTGGTTAATGTGGGCCTTCTCATGAGTACTCCTGCAGTTGGGTATGCTTTCAGCCTTTTAGGCCTTGTGATTGAAGGTGTCAGGCGGCGGCCCGCATAAGCAGGAATCAGTAGAAAAAGCTGAAAATCTTGACACGATTCTAACAACTAGCTTAGGCTATTTTTAGCTAAAGCGGGCCGGGTTCGGACGTCGCTCTGCAACCTGACTTGTGATGAATAAGTCAGTGACACAACAGAGTAGAGGTTTACAAACCGGTCCATTAAAACAAGTAAACAACCCTCAGTGATGAGAACTAAAAAACAAAAACACACCCGGTAAACAAATTGTTCACTTTCGACAAATCGAATTAAAGTTTGGACGAAGTATTACCGAGTTGTTCTTATTTACGAGGCAACACGCCATTGGTCTACTAACTTGTACCCAGATGAACGGATTGGTCACTGAACTCTTAAATGTGAAAACACGACACTTAACTCTCGTTTTATGAGTGGTCTGGTCGCACACCGTCCATGGAGTGGTATTTTTGTCCACGCGCCGTGTTGACTTGATCCAGGGGATAGCCTGTGATATGTTTTTACAAAGCCATGGTTTATATATTCTATACTAATCCAACAAGAACATATGTATTCTTTATATCTCCAATTATCGTATCTCATGGTTCACATCGTTTTAAAGATAATTAAACAAGAACATATGTATTCTTTATATCTCCAATTATCGTATCTCCAATCCCTTGTTTTTCCATAGGTGAAGTTATTCCATAGGTCCAGTTTAATTATCTTTAATTAATATCTGCACACCCTTGTTTCTTATAAACAATTCTAGCACTTGTTGGCACATGTGTGCTATTTCGTATGGAACATAAAGAGAGAATAGCGAACAATGTCCTTGCTAGCATTACCTACCAATAGCGCCTTCACCTCTTGTGCATTCGATAACCTATGCTACTCTATGAAATAGGGCCCTACACGATCTGGTGCGCTGACCGGTCCGAACATCACCAACAACCAAATATGCCCTATGTTTTCTTAACTCGTCAATCTAATTCATTTATGTTCACAAACTATTAAGGTGCAATGTACCTCCCTAAGATTTTCAATGGTTCATTTGAAAATAACAATGTGTTTCATTATTTTTCATTGGAAAATAACCATACCGTATGAAATTACAACAAAATATGGAGAAATGCGACACACGAATCGAGAATAGGTACAATATTGAGGTGATGTGAGCAAAAAATAAATTGTCAGCAGCAAATCCTGTTTTAAAATATTATTTGAGTTTTTTACTTTCTAAAAGTCTTAGCGATGTTTTTATTGAGAAGTCTTAGTGATGTTTTTATTTTGAGAAGTCTTAGTGATGCTACCAATAGTTTTTCTGATAGTATTATTTATGTTTTTATTTTTTGAGAAAGTCTTAGTGATGCTACCAATAGTTTTTCTGCAAGTATTATTTGGTTGGCCGGCTACACCTTAGCTGTTCTTCCTAGAATATCTTTTTTCTAATGAATTTTGTCAACTCCATTTAACTCTTAATCTGAAGGGATCAGAGCTTCACCAGTTCCTTCCGAAACTTGGAAATTTCAATTGCTCGGTAGGCTCTCGGCTCATTGATCGGGCGCTAGCAGCTGGCACACACTCTTTAACAGATGGTCAAGTATTGAGTCAATGACGATTAGTTCGCCCATGATTGAGCTCGAATCTTAGACTCTTAGTTTAGCTCAAGCGGACGGTCGTATAGCTAAGCTTTGTTTATTCGGACGCATTTTCGAGGTTATCTTGCAACAAGTAGTCAAGAGCTCTCATACAGTATAAAAAAATAGTGGAGTTCTTTTTCCGGATAGCTTAATCTATGTACCTAATTTCGCCTGTAATTGTATACATCCATACACAGACACGTACTGAACCACCTGCTCGTTGATAGATCGAAGTCACGACGGTCAATGCCGGCCCTTAAGTACTCCATAGGACACATCAGTACAGCTACAACACCCTTCGAGATAAGGAGAAGACACCATCTGAAGTTAATAAATAAAGTTATAGAGTAGATTATCTTACTACAATTCAACTGTCGTAGACAGATGACGGAGTACCATGGCTACCGTGATTTGCGCCTCACTTGCAAGCAAGAGGACGCCGAAAGCTAGCTAGCTCATGTGGAGCGTATATATAGCTGCTTTCCGTAGCAACAAGGAGAAGCAGGCGACAGTGAGAGATCGACACAATCTCTAGCTAGCTCTACATCTGCATTACAGATGTCGTGGTGGGATCACGGCAGATGCCATAGGTATGGCTAAGATGGGGCCGAATGGTCGTTGGGGGAATCCGGGGAGGGTTTATGCACTCAAGAAGTGCACAAGCAAGAACACGCAAGAAACCGCAAGAACATGAACTAGAAACCAAGAAACCAAGAACACAAAGCACACCACGATGTACCCTGCTTCGGGGCCCTCTTGTGGAGGTAACACCCCTACTACAGCACTATCCTACTTGGTGTATAGCTCAAGGTGACAAGTACAAGCTGCTCCTCGAGCTGTGTGATGATACAATGGTGAGAACTTGAGGTAGAAGATGAAGCTACAAGGGGGAAAAAGGAACTCCGAGCTTGGATCCGAGGTGTCTCCGGGGATTCCGAGGTTCCTCTCTGGATCGATCCTTCTCCCTCGTCGATCCTTCTCGCAGGAGGGGTTGAAGCCCATTATAAAGGCCAGCCGAGTTACCGTTGTGCCCCTTGCTGAACACTGTTGCCATGCCTCTGCTTTGGTCATCATCGTACTCCTGTCAGGGACAAGACATGGCCTGCCCATCCCCTGCATCACCACAGCAGAGCTAGGATGTCCCCTCTGACAGAGACAGGACGTGGCCTGGCTGAGCTACCTCGTAGCCTTTCCCCAGATCTCGCGTGGTCAGCGGTCAGAGACGTGCAGCCCCGCAGAACCCGGAGCACGCCTCTGCCGGGCGCCGCGCGTGTCAGACGCTCTTGTGTCAGGCAGGAAGTGACAGGAGCATTGACTCCTGCCCGACCTACGGCCTCTTGCCTTGGTTAGCCCGGCACGGATGTGTCGGGCTCCTTACCTCGGGTCTTGCGGTTAAGATCTGACCAGGTCGGACCTTACTTCCTTCAAATAGCTTCTCCTGCACTCACAATACAAATCATAACACCGAGGTAGTTAGGTCGGCTGATCATAGCTCGGATTATGAACGTCGGCCCATGCCAACGGGATACCTCGGACCCCTCTGGGCCAAGACAGGTCAGCCTTTATATTCTCCAGGTCAAGATAAAGCCCGGACACTCCCAGGCCCAAACAGGTCGGCCCTTTCCGTACCTCGGCACATCTTTAAACTCAACGTATGCCAAGCCTTGACCCTACCCGGGGGTGGCTCCCCGACAACAGACATGGTGGACGTTGGGGCAGCGCGGAGGGCCATGATGTTCCGCATGCCGCGGCGACGGAGGACGGAGACGGCGGCGGCGGCGAGCGGCGGGAGGAGGAAGAGGATGGCGGTGGCGAGGCTGGGCGGCGACGGTGGCAGCGGCGTAGGAGGAGCACCACAGAGGCGGAGGTTCTTGGGCGCGCTGCGGCGGGTGCAGGTTCGTTGGTTGGCGGCTCTGTACCGGCGGACGTTGCGGCGGCTGCGCGCCAGCTACGCCAAGGCCCTCCGCGAGCTCATCGAGGGCAGGGCGCTCCTGGGCGCCCTCAACGCGCCCGCGGGCCTCGACTGCTCCCGCGCCGCTTCGTTTGGGCCGGTCGCCACCGTCAGGTTCTGATGCTCTATATGCATGGCCTTGCTGATGTCTGCGCTCGGCGGCGCACGGAAGTTCCCGCTGCCGGTAGCCTTGGTGTTTTTTTTTTCCTTTGTACATTTCGAAGGTGTGCATTTTGGCTGTGGTGATTGTACCATAGTCCCCGTCTTTGTTCAGACCTACTGACCTACTACATGTAAACCTCTTCTCCTTTGATAGTTTGGTTGATGGACATTATCTCCGGTTGTTCTGTTGGTATTTTTGTTTCTTACTCCCTCCGTTCCAAATACTTGTATTCCATTTGTCCAAATTTGGATGTACCTATACACAAAAACATGTCTAGTTACATTCGAATTTGGACAAATGGAAGGCAAGTATTTTAGAACGGAGGGAGTAGATCAAAGAAGTGCCAAATAATCTCTATTTTTTCAGGTAATACGTGTCTAATATATATAAAATAAGGATTTTTTTCAAGAACATGCAAGAGTGCATGTCATGTCATTAAGATAAAATAAAGATCACATTACAAGAGGTTGATGTTTAAATGACAAGGCAGGTAAACACCGACCACCTAAGAACTGAAAAGATAGAATAACGGATAACCCCAACTTTTGCATAAGAATTCTCGGTCAGGAAAAAAATACAACCCAACAAAAAAATCTAAGCAAGGTACCAACGTCTGTACCTCTCCTCCGACACCATACTAGAAGTCATCCAGGGAAATCATACTCATACAGATCACCTCTTCACCCGAGTTTAACGTGGCTACATCGTTGATCCGCAGCTTTACGGACCTCCAAAATAGCTTGCCCAAGGCAAATCCATTACCGTTGATAGAATCAGACCAGGACATCACCCCGGTCCCAGGACATGCCATTGAACTCCAAATCTAACACCCTGCGCGACAAGTCGGAGGAGGAAACCAGACCTAACAAACCGAAAAACAACCAAGAAGTGTCGATGAGATGGGTTGTGCTAACTTATAAGTACATTTATACTAGTAAGGAAAAAGTATAGATTTCACCCTGAAATCTCACATATTGGCTACATTTCACCCTGAACTTTGAAACCGGCTAATTTCAACCCTGAAATCTACCAAACCGGTCAAATAACCCCTATAGTGGTTTTGGTCGAATCTGTGCTATTTTGTGTGATGACGTGGCGATGACGTGGCGATGATTTGGTGTCGGCCATCAAAAGCGGCCTCGTAACTCCGGCGGCGGCGGCGCTCCTGATCGTCGTAGAACTTGGACCAGAGCATCACCCCTCCGTACTTGCTGGAGCCCTTCAGAGCCGGGAGCACCTACGACTCCAGGCTCGCCACTGGTATGAACCCACTCCCTGAACCCGTCGTCAGCTCTTCACTCTTCAGCCGGAATCGCCGGCTCTTCTCCAATACCAACTGACACCCAGATCCAGACCGGTGGACGCCATCGGCATGGTGAAATCTCCCTCTAGCGGTATCTGTGTTGCTAATCCCAGTTCGTTTTGGTTGCTCTCCTGTGTTTTCTTTTGCATCGCGCGAGCGAAATTAGCACATGACAATAAGGGCATGTACAATGCAAGGTGCTTATGGAGGTGCTTAGAAAAATAAACCGGTTTTTAACTAAGCACCGATGCTTATTTGTACTAGACAAATGCTTAACTAGGCACCTCTCCTATAGGAACAGGCACCGGTGCTTATGAAAAAGCTTGGTTTATTTTGGTAAGCACCTATCTAAGCATCTTGCATTGTACATGGCCTAAGCAAGACAGGGACTCTGCAGCGCTCCCTGTTCAAATCGGGGCGCGAATGATGCATCATCTAGGGGAATCTCTGATGCCAATACCTAAACTCGGCGCCGCCGGCAGCCCGATGAAGATGTACTTGGCGTGGACCTCGGTGCCTTGCCCACAGAGCGTCGAATCCTCCCGGCGTCGGCGGCCGCAACAGAGCGTCGATTCCTCTCAGCACGGCGGCGACCCGTGAGGTGCAAGGCGGCGCGACGGCTCAACACGGCCTGGCCTCATCCTCCGGCCGGCGGTGCCCTCCGCGTCAACCGCCGACGACCTCCAGTGGCGGCCGATGCGCCCTCATCACCAGGAAAATTTCGTTCGTCGCGAGAGCGGCTGCCACTGCGCGGCCTGCGACACGGCGGCGGCGGAAGCCCACAGCCAGCTGACGGTGGCGGTGCCCTGCCGGCCCTCGGTACCCATGCGCCACATGTATCGAAAATCAAATACTCTTTTTTTTTTGAAATTTAAAAAAAATCTAATACTCAGACTGGGGAACAAATGAACGCAGGAGGCATCCTTATGTACATCCATTACTGCGAATGTTCCGGGAACGGGCACTGCGGAGCCGCCGACAGGTACACCTCCTTGTTCTTGCTCCCTTTGCCGCTGTAGGACTTCAGGTGCGTAGCGAGGGCGCCGTACTAGTCCGGTTTCCCTCCCTCGATGTCGAAGTCAACGTCGTCCAGCACGTGGCCTGTGGTCGTGGCCATGCCGCCGAGGCCCTGCTGGCCATACGTGTGCGCGCCGTCTCCTCACCGTGCTCCCCGCGCCTGCTGCGCGTCGGCACGCTCGCGACGGACGAGCCGCGCGCCCTCGCACCACGGTGGCCACCATAGCCGAGCACCTCAAGCTCGCGCCCCGATGGCGGAGCCGCCCGCCGCGCCAACCGCCCGGGCCGCCTGCTGTGGACTCGAACCCGCCGTTTTCCCACGCCGTCGCCCGCCCGCACTCGAGCCAGGAGATGGCCGGCCGCCGCCGCGACCTGAGCTTCTACTCGGTCAACGCGTCCTGACAGGTGGGGTCCACGAGAAAAATAGCACAGTGTGCCACGTCAGCCCGCCACGTCAACTAGCAAAACCACCCCAAATTGACTCAAAACCGCCCAAATTCGACCAAAACCACTAACAGGAGGTTATTTGACCGGTTTGGTAGATTTCAGGGTTGAAATTAGCCGGTTTCAAAGTTCAGGGTGAAATGTAGCCAATCTGTGAGATTTTAGGGTGAAATCTATGCTTTTTCCTACCAGTAAAAAGACTTGTATATTTATAAATGGGCTGGCCCAGGCTTGGTCTAGGTGAGACCCAGCGCCGATCTGGCCTAATAGCCCAGCAAAGCCCAGAACGGGACCAACGACCACTTTCACTCACCCAGTCGACGGTCGAAGCCCGGCGTTCCCCACCGGCCCCGGCAGCCCGGCCACACGGAGATTTCCCTTCCGTCTTCCTCTCCCTCCGGCAGCGGCAAGGCCAGCAGCGTGGGCACTGCCGCCCCGCCCTTCATCTACGGCTTTAAATCCGCCAGCGCTGGATCCACCGCCGCCGGTTTTCCGCCCGCGACGCTGTCTGTCGCCGCGGCCACCTGCCGGCTCTTGGATTGGACCTGTCCCGCCGCACCCACCATTTCGACTTCTTCGTGGTTGCGCTCCTACAACATCATCCCCGAGGTGAGTAGATCGTGGACTCTTCTGCCGCTGTTTGAAGTACTCTTGGCGAGAACGAACTCGTTAAGTTGCTGCCTGACGAACTGAGGTGCTGTTCTTGGATTAATCACCATACTGCTTAAGATCTTGTTGTGTTATCAGCGATGTGTGTATGCCTTTTTTATCCCCGTTATCCCAAACTTAGTTTCGTACCATAGCTGTCAAAACACTAGATCCCGGGGGCTATTTCCTGATGCAGCTTTCGCGTAAAATGTCAGATTAGACGTTGAGATACTGAGATGCTTAGAGCTGGCTACTGATTAGATGTGAAATGTAAGGTGCCTTTGAGGGTACCAATTTCGTGCGTGAAGTGTTCGAAGCCAAAGCAGCATTGCTGTCAATATGGAACATACATGGGTCGTTGGACAATGATCCAAACGGCCCCAGGTCAGCGAAGGAAGAACCTCTCTATTAGAGAAAAGTAGGTAAGCGAACGAACCGAAATGGGTTTACCTAGTATCAAAATTCTTCCCTTCGACTCTAGCATAACTGTTCCCACCATATATGTAGTTTTCCTATGTTATAGGAGCATTATTTCTTACTGCAAAACAGTGAGAGATCTGGTGGTGCCACGGGATAGTACTTAACACCCAAACTTGTACACAACTAGTCAACTACACAATTTGACAAAGTACATGGCACATGTTCGTACATAGCATATTCCAGAGCATCACAAATATTACGAAAAATTAAATAAATTACTTCTTGTTATTTGAGAATTTAGAATTGTTTGTGAATTATTAGACCCTTTTCTACTTTCTAGAAGAAAAAAATTTGATTGAGCAAGTAATATTAATCAACATAAAAATAGTAGAAAGGCGTAACCACGTAATTTGGAATCCAAATTATCTTTGCTGCTTTACATTCCTTTCATGTTTCTTCAAGACAAACATAACCAATATGCATTGCCGGTTATTTGAGATGCTACCCTCATATCCTTCCTCGTATCTGGTGGATCCACCCTCTATGACTATGAATTTGTCTCAAGATAAAATATCAGCATTGGGTTCGAGATCTAACTGGCTTTTGGAACATTTTCTCCAATTTGGTCCCAATCTGATCCGGCAGGAAATGTAAATTCTGTTTTCAACCATAGCTGGGACTGTGCAAGGGCAAGAAAGATGGTAGGAATGACTTCTGTGGTAGTGTGCCACGGTGACTGTGATGATGTACTTGCCACTAGCAACCACCGCAACTTGGATAGTTTTGATTAGCTTTCTTAGTCCTTAACGATTGGAGTTCCTTAATTAATTCTAGACACTTGAATCAGCCTAACAATGCCTTTAATGGTTTCGTGCCGTGCATCCACAACTCCATGGTAATAGAGACTCCCCAAGTCTGTAACATAAAGCAAATCTCAACCGCCCTTCATCCACGGCTTTAAATCCCGCCAGCGCTGGATCCACCGCCGCCGGTTTTCCGCCTGGGACGCGCCGTCTGTCACCGCGGCCACCTGCCGGCTCTTGGATAGGACCTGCCCCACCGCACTCACCATTTCGACCTCTTGGTGGTCGCGCTCCTACAAAATCGTCTGTGAGGTGAGTAGATCGTGGACTCTTCTGCTTCTGTTTGAAGTACTTTTGGCGAGAACGAACTCATTAAGTTGCTGCCTGACGAACTGAAGTATTGCTCTTGAATTAACCACCGTGCTGCTTAAGATCTTGTTGTGTTATCAGCAATGTGTGTATGCCTTTTTTATCCCCGTTATCCCAAACTTAGATTCGCGGGAGCTATTTCCTGATGCAGCTTTTGTGTAAAATGTCAGATTAGATGTTGAGACACTGAGATGCTTAGAGCTGGCTACTGGTTAGATGTGAATTGCATTTGAGGGTACGAATTTCGTGCATGAAGTGTTAAAGCCCAAAGCAGCATTGTTGTCAATATGAAACATAAATGGGTCGTTGGAGGTTGGACAATGAGCCAAAGGGCCCCAGGTCAGCTAAGGAACCTCTGTCTTAGAGAAAAGTAGGTAAGCGGTTGAACCGAAATGTGTTTATAGCCAGTATCATAATTCTCCCCTTCGACTCTAGCATAACTGTTCCCACCATATATGTAGTTTTGCTATGTTATAGGAGCACAATTTCTTACTGCAAAACCGTGAGAGTTCTGGTGTGCCATGGGGTAGCACTTAACACCCAAACTTGTACACAACTACACAATTTGACAAAGCACATGGCACACGTTCGTACATAAGCATATTCCAGAGCATCCCTAATATTAACAATAAATAAATAAAATTATTTCTTTTTATTTGAGAATTTTAGAATTGTCTATGAATTATTAGACCCTTTCTATTTTCTAGAATAAAAAAAACCTAATTGAGTGATAATTTTGATCACCATAAAATAATAGAAAGACTTAACCACGTAATTTGAATTCCGGTTTATCTTCAGTGCTTTAAAATCCTTTCATGTTTCTCCAAGGCAAACATAACCAATATACATTGCCAGTTACCTGAGTATGTTACCCTCATATCCTTCCTCGTATCTGGTGGGCCACCCTCTATGAAAATGAATTTGTCTCAAGATGAAGTACCAGGATTGGGTTCGAGATCTGATTGGGTTTTGAAACTTTTTTCTCCAATCTCATACGAATATGATCCGCCAGGAAATATCGACTCTGTTTTCAACCATAGCTGTGACCGTGCCAGGGCTAGCAAGATGGTAGGAATGACTTCTGTGGTACTGTGCCACCATGACTTTGATGATGCACTAGCAAGCACCACAACTTTGATAGTTTTGATTAGCTTTGCTTAGTCCTTAACTATTGGAGTTCCTTAATTAATTCTAGACACTTAAATCAGTCTAACAATGTCTTGAATGGTTTTTTGTCTCGAAAAAAATGCCTTGAATGGTTTCATGTCATGTGTCCACAACTCCATGGGAATATGAGATTTCACATGTCTCTAACAACCACAAAGCAAATCTCACCCAAACTCACACCTAAATATGGTGATTAGCACCGAAGCCCAAAGGTTAAGGCAACATTGTAGAAAGGAAACTACAGTCCTATCAACATGCTAATCTGCGTCTAAGATAACCCAAGAAATGTCAGTTCCAGCCCTTGTCTTCTTCCTTCCCTTTCCTCCTCCCTTGTGGAGCAGAGGTGGCGGTGAGACCACAAATGATGCATCTTACCTACTTCATAGTGGCTTCCCCTTTTGGCAAAAATCATCACTGAACACTTCCGTTGAATGCCTCTAGGCCTCCTTCAACCAAAAAACGTCACCTCGAGGAATTCTTCTCTAATAGTCATTGTTTTGCTGGTAAGGAAGCTCTAGCTTGCTTTATTGATGTAAGAACTTTGGTATCCTCTTTTGTTTGATTGTTCAATCTAATCCCAAACTTTCTTCTGGGATGAATACTTAAATGCATCCATTTCGGCGCAAGATTGGGAGAGGGACCAACTGAATCTCAAACACCCCATGTTTCATCAGCTGCAATGCTGCATTACCATTCTGCGATTATGTAGACTGATGTGCTACATACAACTTTAGATTTGAACATGAAACAGTGAAGTACCTGCAACATGATACCATTGGATTTATTTTGTTGTAGCATCATATCAGGAATCTGGGAATTATACAGTTATCAGACTGGAACTTATGGATGCATTATACTTTTAGGGTCTGTTTGGGCACACATTTCTTTGGATGGTTCATATACACAATGAGTGCTACACTTGAGTAACATTAGTTCTCAGATTTTTAGTTTGCTTAACTCTCATGGATTACCATTCTAGTGTCTGCTTCTCCCAAACTGTACATTTGACCTTATCTGAAGGACGCAAATAACAAGTTGGAACAGCTAGTTATGTTGTTAGCGATGACAATGTGCTGCCTCGTGTAGTGCAACCAAACTGCACCTCAACTAAACTGACAACACTTTATTTCTTGTTTATGATAACATAGTTCCGAATGCAAACATATCATTTTCTGAGGAATACAAGAGAAAGTCTATGTCCGCTTAAATTTGAGAGTTGAGACAGTAACACTATTTTATGTGCTTCGTTGAATTTATTTCTAGTTGTTCTCTCTAATTTCATTTCAGAGTGTGCACTCTATGCTAGCGTAAATCCTCTGAAATCTTGTAATTCTATTGCAGTTGAGCAGTTCAAGCAAATCAGATGGCTACATCAGAACCAGTACAGGACAGCTTGATGCTGGAACCCAGTAAGCCTCGGGTCCTCCTCGCAGCTTCAGGAAGTGTAGCTGCTATAAAATTCGAGAGCCTTTGCCGTATCTTCTCTGAGTGGGCGGAAGTTCGGGCCGTGGCCACCAAGTCATCGTTGCGCTTTGTTGATAATCATCGCTGCCTAGCGACGTCATTCTGTACACCGATGATGACGAATGGTCTACCTGGAAGAAGATAGGGGACGAGGTTCTACACATAGAGCTGCGGAAGTGGGCAGATATCATGGTGATCGCTCCGTTGTCAGCAAATACTCTTGCCAAGGTTTGTCTTCTCTTCTGCATAGAACCGTTCTCTGAATCAGTTGAGAGAACAACAGCAAGCTGCTTTCATTGCACAGCACAAACTGACATTTTATTAGTGTCTCAGATTGCTGGTGGGTTGTGTGACAACCTCCTGACATGCATAGTGCGAGCATGGGACTACAAGAAACCGCTCTTTGTCGCGCCAGCCATGAACACCTTCATGTGGAGCAACCCGTTCATGGGGCGCCACATCGAGATAATCAACCAGCTCGGGATATCTCTGGTCCCGCCCATCACGAAGAGGCTGGCCTGTGGGGATTACGGGAACGGCGCGATGGCCGAACCTTCGCAGATCCACACGGCCGTGAGGCTCGCGTGCAAGGCACAGACGTTTGGTACAGGCAGTAGTCCACCTGTGGGTCCTTCCAGCGGCAACCCTGTCTAGCTGATGTATGATGATGATCAATATGTCCAAGTGTGTTAAGCTTAGTACTCCCCCACCTCTGGGTGTAAGAAGTGAAGAGTATCGTCAGGTTTTTACTAGGGGTTGTCTGTATTGATGAACATGTTGTTGTTAGGTCATAGAGATCGAGGGAATGTTGTTGTTGTTCTTAATTTTATTTCCCGATGTTAGTACTGTTGAATCTACTTGCACTGCACTGTACTAGCTCTGAATTTTACTGTGCTGATTTGCAAATAACTCACAGCTCTGGGTCTTGTGGCAGACGCTTGCAAATTTGCACTTTCAGGGACAACAATGAGAATGACGTGGCGCAGGGAAGGGCGCTGGACGAGAATGGCGTGGCTAAGCAACAAGATAAGATGATGCCAAGTCCAGATAAGCATGGGAGTGTTTGGTTTTGTGACCCACAAGGTTGTGGTGAGGGATGAATGGTTGCTGGGTGCTCTGTTGACTCGTCTGGATAATGGTGCCAACGTCAGAAATTCATGTCTTACCGGTAACAAAACTCTGAAGAAAACCGAAAGACTTGCCTGATATATCAGATCTACTCACCTTCTCGTCTTTACACGGCGAAAGCGCATTACGTGGGCACTCTCATTGCCTCAGAGTGGCTAAGCTGACAGGTTAGTGCAGTAAACAACCCTGGCTGAAAAGTGAGAACGTGTATGCGGATATTCTTCTTCTTTTGTTTGTATAGTAAAATAAAACAAGGCGTCATGTCACCGTTTCTCTGTCTCCCGATTAATTCTAAAACACGTCGCCATTTCCTCTTTCACGTGCTGCTAAAATGACATGATCGATTTCGTGTGCTCCGTTTGACTATATCGTCAAGAACAGTAAGTATTTTCTGAGGGGGACTAATAAATTTTACGTATATGCCTCTCTTTTTTTTGAAATTAATTTTACGTACATGCCTCTGCAGAGTAACGATGAGACGGATAGAATCGGAGCGGCGAGAAACGGGATAAGAGTCAGTGTGGAAGTTGACAGCAAGCTGCAGAGCAGAAACCCGCGACGGCGACGCAGACTTGCACGGCGCAGCGTAGTCGTCGGCGGCGGCCGGTAAACAGAACAGCGCCCGCTTTTCGATCGACCATTTATTCTGGATCGTCAGCTGTTCTTCTTAATGGGGTGCCAGGAGCTACTTTCTTCTGTAGGAGAGGAGTGAGGCAGGGTGATCCTCTGTCTCCTCTCCTCTTTGTCCTCGCTGCCGATCTCCTTCAGTCTTTAATCAATGATGCTATGCACAATGGTCCTCTGATCAGACCCCTTCCCCTTCAGTGCTCTCGAGATTTTCCGGTGGTGCAATATGCCGATGACACTTTGATTATTATGCAAGCTGATGTTGCACAGATCCTTTTCCTAAAAGATCTCCTCTTCAGGTTTGGGGAGGCTTCGGGATTAAAAGTAAATTATGCTAAGTCAAATCTCATTGCGATAAATGTGCCAGAGGAAAAGGTTCCCTCTTTGACCAATGCTTTACACTGTCAATTGGGTGTTCTGCCGTTTACCTATCTTGGACTGCCACTTAGCACAACTAAGCCCAGAAAGGAGTTCTTTTTGCCACTTATTATGACTGTCCAAAGAAGATTACCAGCCTGCACTATATATTTGAACTATGGAAGAAAGCTGCGCATGGTGAACTCAGTTTTATCTTCTCTCCCCACCTTTTATCTCAGCACTCTCAAAGTCTATAAATGGGTTCTTGTGGAAATTGACAAGTACAGAAGACATTGTTTATGGAGAGATAAAGATTCAGACAAGAAAAATCCGCCTTAGCTGCATGGGACCTTGTTTGTAGACCAAAGGATCAAGGAGGTCTTGGAGTGATTAATCTCGCAGTTCAGAATGAGTGCTTATTAATGAAACATGTGCATAAATTCTATAATCAGCAGGATCTGCCGTGGGTCAAATTGGTGTGGGAGTCATACTATCAACATGATCTACCACCGGCTAAGTCCAAAGAGACTTCCTTTTGGTGGTGCGATTGTTTAAAATCTCTAATCACATATAAGAGCTTTGCTTCCTGCTCAGTTTTTAGTGGCCAGACAATTCTCTTATGGCATGACCCTTGGAATAATTTTCTCCTAAAAGAACGCTGGCCTCATCTATTCTCCTTTGCCCAGAATGCTGATATTTCAATTAGAGCTGCCCTGTTGATCGAGACTATTGATGAGTTGTTCCACCTGCCACTGTCTGTTGAAGCATATGCCGAGCTATTTGAATTTCAAGAGGTGCTGGGCAATTTAACCACGCAGCTGCAACCTGATGTGTGGACAGCTTTCAGCAATTCTGTTAAGTTCCAAGTGTCCAAAGCCTATAGGCATTTGATGAAGCAAAATGATGTTTGCCCTGCTCTGAAATGGATCTGGAAGACATGCCGTCAACACAAACATAAGGTGTTCTTTTGGTTGCTAACTCAGAACAGACTCAATACAAGGGCAATGCTCCAGCGGAAGAATTTCTTTATGCCCTCCTATTGCTGTGTTATGTGCAATGGCTCTGCCCTGGAAACTAGAGACCACTTGTTCTTTGAATGCCCTTTTGCAAATCTGTGCTGGAAGTATATGTGGCCGACCTGAATCGGCCTGACCATCAACCCATTGAGGAGATTATTGGAAGCCTAAGAGTGGCAATTGCTCAGCCATTTTCCATGGACATCATCGTTTTGGTTGCCTGGGCTATCTGGACCACTCGGAATGATTTTATATTCAAGCAGCTGGAGCGCAATATGTACAGATGCCGTAAGAAATTCAAGGATGAAATGCACCTTCTGGTCCATAAGGCTACTAGGAAATCATACCATGGTTTGGAGAGCTGGGTTCTTAGTTTCATTTGATTTTTCTGCTGTTTTTGGAAGCTCGAGGCTTGCAGCCCTCGGTCGACATCTTGTCGACGTGTAATTGTGTTTTGTACTTTCTCCATTTATTAAAAAATAAAAATAAGCAGTAGGGAAACCTACTGTACAGCTTCCAAAAAAAGTACGGGTCACGTTGCCAAATTGATTGGTGGCCCGCGGCGAAGATTCGCGATAATCCCAGCCGCATCACATCGCATCGATAGGACAGACAGGTACGGTACGCCAGGTCGCTCTCGCCTCTGATTAAAACCGGACGCCACTTGATCTATCTCCACCAACCTCGCTACTCAGCTCGCAAAACTGATACCGCAAAAGAATCTTCTGGAGTTTAATTTGTGTGGGCGGTACAAAAAGGTTTATGAGTTTGCGTATAATTCCAGGCCTGAATTTGTAAGTTTGGGAATTGGAGCAGGATGAGATCTAGCAATCGTGGACGCGAGCTGAGGAAATTGCACAAACCACCACCTATTGGTCCTATTTTCTTTGCGCAAAACACCTACTTTTGGGTAATGAGTTGCAGCTAGGTCTAATCTAGTGTTTTTCTTTGTTAACTGACTGCTGACAAGTGGTCCCATTTGAAGTGCCCATGTGGCAAATAAAACCGCCCACGTCAGCCTCCTGGTAAAAAAAAACAGAGAATTTTGTGACAATTGTTTTTAATAGGCAAATAAAAACTGCCAATATCTCCCGAGCATGTGATCCAAACGAGGATTTTTTTCTTCCAAATTCACTATTGGTTGCATCTGTGATCATATCATAAACTTTTATGTGAAAAAAACATAAGATTGATACACAAATCTAATAAGATTCATAAATTGGCTATTCAGAAAATAGGATCAATAGCACCAAAACATGGTAGAAATTGTTGCCATTAGGTTTTAGCATCCAAGTATACTTGCCAAGTTGCAATTCGGCCATTACAAACTAATATTCGACATTCATTCTTGCGGAGGCTGGTATCCTTGACCTGCAGTAAAGTACGAATACAGTCTCGTGTCTTCATATCCTCGCATTCCTAAGAGTGAGCCACTTGCACTTGAAGATCTTCTGGTCACACTCGATTCTTGAGAAAAAATGTGCAGCTGCCCTTGGAGGAGCTGGACGTGGATCATCAATGCTTGCATGAACAGGAGGTAGAGCAGCAGCCTGTCGAGGAGCTTGTGGCGGGGCAGCAGCACGTGCATGAGCTGAAGCTTCATTTGGTAGCCTCCTCACAGTCTGATTTTTTTTAAAGTTTGCCAAACATGTAAATATATGGTAAACATAGAAAAAAACAGGAGGGAGACAACAATTACCTTGTGTTGTGACTTTCTACCATGTTTTGGTGCTACCGATCCTATTTTCTGAATATTATGGCAATTTATTAATCTTATTAGATTTGTGTATCAATCTTATGTTTTTCACATAAAAGTTTATGATATGATCATAGATGCAACCAATAGTGAATTTGGAAAAAAAAAATGCTCGTTTGGATCACATGCTCGGGAGATATTGGCAGTTTTTATTTGCCTATTAAAAACAATTGTAACAAAATTCTCAGTTTTTTTTTCTTGACCAGGTGGCTGACTTGGCCGGGTTTTTCTGCCACATCGGCACTTACAAGCGGGACCCACTTGTCAGCAGCCAGGTTAACAAATACAAACACAAGATTAGACCTAGCTGCAACTCATTACCCTAATAGTAGGTGTTCTGCGCAACGAACCTCAAAGTAGGTGTTTTGCGCAAAAATAGCACCAATATGTGGTGGTTTGTGCAATTTCCTCACGCGAGCTAGCTAGATGCTACTAGCTGGCTAGCCGCTAGCTAGCCCACTACCAGTACGTACGATTTTGTTTTGTTAAGAAAAAAACATGTTTTACGTACATTGCGCTACCACATGCATGTTTGGTAGCATAGCTGGTGTCGCGATGAACGATTCGTACCACATGCATGATTCGAGCATCTTTTCCATGGGGGCTGATCTACCTAGTGGTTGAGATTATTAGGTGGACCTAGTGTTAGCCATGGACGGGTTTGCGTTTTTGTCGCCACTCTGATTTCTTTTACTGGTTCCGTGTTTCGTGAATAGCGCAAACTTATGGAAGAGGATTTACCACTTTTAGTCCTACATCTTATACAGGATAGACGTTTTAGTCCCACATCTTATAAAATGGACATGTTTAGTACCTAAACTTGCTAAGAGTGGACTTTTTAGTCCTGGTGATCCAAATCGTGTCATGTCAGCACGATAATTTAGCATTTTCATCCTCGCGGTTTGCAAAAATTCTACTTAGGTCCTCCCACCTGTGGCAGTTAGAGATCCACGATTAGTTCGATCATCTTCACCGACGTTGCCAATTGGAAGCGCCGACACGCGTTGCCACTCTAAACGTGACCGGTTACCCAGCGTTTTTAATAGAAATTTTTCAAAACAATATGAAGCTAGAGAATTTTCAAACCCGATATAACTGCATGTGAAATAATTCATAATAAAACCATTACATAATTAAGCACAAAACAGTACATAGAGTTCATTGTCGGTGGCGTGGTCCTAGTCTTCATCGGAGTCGACGATGACCATCGACGAAGCAACCATGATGGGAGCCGACAATGCACGTGGTGGAGGCGGTGCAAAGAAATTTTCGATGGCCGCCTGCATGGCGACTACGTCTCTGAGAACTACTCATCCTCCCGGAATTTGCCGCGACATTGGAATCACCAAGCACCCGTTTCCCTGTCGTGCATTAACACTAGCGACTCGTCGCGTCGTTTGCACCCTCTTGGGACACGATTATCCCATTTTATTAGAGCTGACCGATGAACTTTGTATAGTGGATCGGTCTTTTGAGTCACTTACAGGGTCGGCCCACCTATCAGTATCCGACGTGAAAGCATTTGTTGGTTGTGTCCGGCACTCCCACGCCGTTCGGTATGAACATGGACCGGGGAAAAGTGTCGGACGTAGTATTGGTTCCGTCCAACAAATTTGCCGTCATTGGGGACGCAGGTTAGCGCCGTTTTCATGTCCGGCCCTAACCGGAGCACCCGGTGGAGATGCTTTTATCTGTTTCATTTCGAGTGTACTTGGAACTAGCTAGTTCTTGTGAAGATAGTTACTCCCTCTATTCACCCGTATAATATGTGGTTAAAATTGAATTGGTAGGTAGAGTGCCTTATAAAAGTAAACCGGAGAGTAGTTTTTTTAGATGAATATAGTTACTCCCTCCGATCCATATTAGTGGGCATAGCTTTGTCTAAATTCATATGTATCTAGTTAAGTATTTAGACTAGACTAGATACATGTGTATCTAGACAAAGTTGTGTCCACTAATATGAATCGGAGGTAGTACTTTTTTACTACACGTACTAGATGAAAGGAAAGGTAGGCTCATGATTGGAGGCACCAACCAAGACAAAACCATGCAGCTAGCATCTATGTTGCAGCTTTGTCACCGCCGGTAGGCTTTGCTCTTCATGCTGAGGCTCATGCTCTGCTATTAGCGGTGAAGGTTGCTGAAGCCCTTCAACTACACCATGCTTATTTCCTCACAGATTCTCAGGTCCTTGCTTCTGCTGCTAAGTCTGATCGCAATGCTTCTGAAGGACCTTGGAAGATTAGAGCGACGGTTTCCCAAATTCGAGCCTCTTCCAATTTTCATCCAAGCAGATTATCATTCATATCCAGGGTGCACAACATAAAGGCTCATCATTAATCTAAACTTGCCCTTCGAATCTCTTCTTCTTCTGTCAAGTGTTTGACAACAGAATCGGGCCACTGTCCCGTGTGTACTGTCATCAGAGTCTCAAGTGTTTTAACACTTAGACTGATGCTTGTAAAATGTTCTTAATGCTTATCAATAAAGTCGTTTAGTGTTAAAAAAAACCAAGACAAAACCGAGCAGCTAGCGGCGCCAAAAAACACTCCTGTCGGCTGTCGCTATGAAACCTCGACGGCGACGTGTCAGGCACTCGAAAACGGAAGGCCGGGCCCAGCGACAGCGACGGCCCATCCGAACCCGCACCAAATCCACCCGACCCCTGGGTACCCACGGTGAGCAGCTCCCGTGGTCCGCCTAGTAGGCTAGCATTCCGGCCCGTCGCCAGCTGTCACGGCCGGCGCCATTAATCCAGCTCGGCTCCCCGACGTGGACCTCCCTTTGGCACGGCCACACCTTCCAACCCGCACATGAGCCACCACCGACACGTGGGACCGACCTAATGGCGAGGGAGGACGTCGCCCACATGCGTGCGTGCATAAATACCACCGCCGCTGTCTCGGTGCAGAGAGTACAGGGGGCGGTGCGCGGCGAGCTGAGTCCGAGGAGAGGGAGAGACGTCGCCTGTTGGCCTGCGATGACACCAGGCGCCGACACCGTCATCGTCGCATCAGCAGCAGCTAGCCGGAGCGAGCAGACTAGGAGGAGCAAGCGCGCGGCGGAGGCGCCGTCCGTCCCGTCGTCCTACGTCGTCTGGGAGAAGGAGCGGTAATCTATATAATCATCGACCGAACAAGAGCTAGCGGATCGATGGAGGTGGAGGCGGCCAGGTGCGAGTGCTGCGGCTTCACGGAGGAGTGCACGCCGGAGTACATCGCGGCGGTGCGGGCGCAGTACCTCGGCCGCTGGGTCTGCGGCCTCTGCGCGGAGGCGGTGGACGACGAGGTCCGCCGCGCGGGATCCACCACGGCCGAGGCGCTCGACCGGCACGGCGCGTTCGCGCGCGAGGCGCCGCGTGCGCCAGGGAGCAAGGCCGCGGAGGAGCTCGTGGCCGCCGTGTCGCGCTTGCTCCGGCGCTGCCTCGACTCGCCGCCGGCGTCTCCGGCTGCGACGCAGGCCGGAAGGTGGCCGCCGGGCCCCGGTGCTCGGACGGCGAGGATGCTTGATTGCCCGGCCGGCCGGCCGGAGGCGAAGGTGTTAGAAGGCTAGCTAGTTGGTGGTTGCGTCCTGCTATCGCTAATGATTGGGCAAGGCGCCAAGAATAATAAACTTGGGGGACACGTGTCTTGTGCAGATTGGCTTCCTGAGGATTAGTTTGTGTTCAAACTGATGATTGCTCGAGAGAGGAGTAGTTAAGCTCCGTATGATCGAGCATGAAGTTGTTACTATATTGTGTAATGTACGTGAATAGACTAAATCGTTGTGAGAAATGTGTACTAGGTGTATCCGATTGTGATGAGAGTATACTGTTCCATCAGTTCAGGCTTCGTCTAGGCATTGCAGACTTGTACTAGTCACTATATATGTGCAAAAGCGTTGTATTATGATTTCTTGTAAAGTGTTGCCTTAATTATCTATTATCTTTGCCTATTTATGCTTGTGGTTCCCTTTCTTTGTTGCTTTACTCCACGGAATGCATGTACTTTAGGCTTGATTTCGAACATACGGAGTATAGTTGAGAAAAAGGGCAACACGTGAACTTAATAGGAAAGTAGGTAACCCTGATGTGTTTCTGACGACCACGCTGCAAGCCTATATGTTCCTATGTCGTCGTAGTTGTACCATACTTTCAATTCGAGTAGCAAGATTTTTTGTTGTTGTTGAGCACGACTCTCCGTTCTTCCGGTGTCCTCCATTGTCAAGGGGGGTGCATGTTTTCTCAAGGGTAAATCTCTAACTATATCAAAGACGGAACCTTTCTCGCCCTCACAGCGCTCGTGCCTGTAGCAATCTACAGTAGTACTGTAGATTGCTACAGTACTACAGTGGCTCGATCTCCACCGTTGCTTCCTGATCGAACGGTACACGCAGCACAACCATGACGGTTTTGCAAAAAAGTCCCTCCCAGAAACAGAAACCAACCCGCAGTCCATTAAAACGCGAGTCGAGGGGCCAATTCGAAAATTCCTAAAAAACCTGGACTTTTTTGCAAATTTCACGACAACATCCCCCAAACTCTCACTCACAATCTCCTCTCTCCCCTCGCTCTCGCTCCCGCGGCGACCTCTGCCGCCTCATCGTCGCCGACCGATTCCGGCGTGCTCCGGCCATCTACGCCGCCGTGATGTGCTGCGGTCCACGCGCTGGTCGACGCTCCACCTTCTCCTCCACTTCGATTTGCTTTTCCCCTCCTGGCGCGGCCGCGCGCGACCCAAACCTAGGCTAGGGTTCGGTGACGGCGCCGCGCCGCCGTGCTCTCCCTCGCCTTCCACTCGCCCTCACCGGCCATATCTCCGACTTCGTCGCCGGGAGGAGCACGGAGCCGGCGTCCTCGCCTGTAGCCGCGCGAGGAGGAGGGCGCGTGGCTGGAGCACGGAGCCATGCATCGGCCGTGCTCCGACCGGATTCCGCGGGGTGCCCAGTGCCGCTGGGGTCAAGCCCACTGCTGGTGAGGTCGGCCTGCTCCGGCGGGAGGTCAACGGGGCAGAGGGAGCTGGCATCGTCGACCAACTCCGATCTAGGTCCCATGTGCTTTTTTTTGGGTCTGGTTTTTGCTTCACGGTTTGAAGAAATCAGGTTGGTACATGGCTGCCCACCTTACGCAAACAAAACTACAGGAAACAGCCTCGGATTGTGATGACGAAGAGCAAAGAAGCAAAGGCAGATACATGGGTGAGGTTTCAAACTGCAGTTCATTTCAGTTTAGTTTCTGAAATAGAGCTATTTGTTTGGTTCAAATGTTCAGGGCGTCTGGCAGTAAATGGTTTGCTGCATATACAAGTGTTCAGTTTAGCACTTTCCTGTTCTTCCAAATTAACAAGCAAGCACACGATTATTTATAGAATACCACTTGCATATGCACCAGCAATTATATATACACTACTAGGAAGTGTGTTTTCTCCACTTTTCAAATGCTAGGAGCAGCATATTCATATTGTCCAGATGGTAGGACAAAACCTGATAATGAATTGCATACAGATATATTTCAAAATGTTCACAATATATGGAAATCAAGTGAAAATGCAAAGAAATGTTCAAAACTAAACTCGCATTCTTATTCCAATATCAATTTCATGCAAAATTACATAGCTGCTAGACCACACAGAACCTCTCATGATCAAAGCACGACCCACAGACATACATCAGTACACACACATAATAATAATTTCCTTCCTATCTCCATTTCTCATTTCTTTTCTTCTTATTGACAGATTCATTTTTTCCTTGGGCTACTGTTTTACATGGCCAATTCTTAGTCCATGTTAAGGTAGAAATTTGTTTTGTGTATCTTCTCTAAATTTGTCCGGCCAGTTAGAATGTCACCTCGGTATATATGCTAGATCTCAATCATGTGTTTAACTTGCTGCAGGTTATATATTTTCTTTGAAAAAGATGACCCTGATCAAATAGCCTTTTCTGTAGGTTAAATATTGCACGGTTACGGAAAAATCTGTGTCAGAGCTTTACTAATTGGTGACAACAATTAGCATTCATAGACAGGAAATTAGGCATGAGTCTTTCTTTTTTGTAAACGCGGCCAATTCAGCTTGCAACAGCGTGGAGCCGTGGATCATTAAATGGAATACCACTTGCTGCAGGTTCGAAGTATCAAGGATTTCTTCAGCAACATGTGTGCAGGATTCATCATCAATATCGTCAGGTCAGATTCAGCTGACCCGGAACACCAGTAAGTTATGTGGAGTCGGCCAGATCGAAGCTTTCTCTGATGGTATGTACAAGGAAAATTAAGGCGAGATGCCGCATGATACGTCTCAAACGTATCTATAATTTTTGATGTTCCATGCTTGTTTTATACCAATTGCTACATGTTTTGCATCTACTTTATATCACTTTTATACATTTTTTGGGACTAACCTATTAACAAGATGCCGAAGTGCCAGTTCCTGTTTTCTGCTGTTTTTGTATTCCAGAAAAGCTAGTCTGGAAATATTCTCGGAATTGGACGAAACTACACGGGGGTGCCTATTTTTCCAGAACACGCCTGACGGAGCGAAGGAGCAGCAGAGGAGGGCCACCAGGAGGCCACACGCACCTAGGGCGCGGGCCCCCCTTCTGCCGCGCCCTAGGGTGGTGTGGGCCCCTCGGGGGTCCGCAGCCGCCGCCCTTTCGCCTACTTATTCCCCCGACGCGAAAACCCTAAGTACCTGAGCAAATATCCACGAAAAGATCCAGAGACGCCGCCGTCGTCAACCCTAGCTCGGGAGGGTTCAGAACCTCTTCCCGGCACCCTGCCGGAGAGGGGAATCGTCACCGGAGGCTTCTACATCGCCATGCCTGCCTCCGGAGTGATGCGTGAGTAGTTCATCCTTGGACTACGGGTCCATAGCAGTAGCTAGATGGTTGTCTCTCCACTTTGTGCCATCATGTTTAGATCTTGTGAGCTGCCCTACATGATCAAGATCATATTATTGTAATGCTACATGTTGTGTTTGCTGGGATCCGATGAATATTGAATATTATGTCAAGTTGATTATCAATCTATCTATATGTTATTTAAGATCTTGCATGCTTTCCGTTACTCGTAGATGCTTTGGCCAAGTAGATGCTTGTAACTCCAAGAGAGAGTATTTATGCTAGATAGTGGGTTCATGTCTCCGTTTAACCTGGGACAGTGACAGAAAGTTCTAAGGTTGTGGATGTGCTGTTGCCACTAGGGATAACCTAACGATGCTATGTCCACGGCATATGTGTTTGTTTACATTACGCACTTTACTTAATGCAATTATCCGTTGCTTGCAACTTAATACCAACGGGGGACTCGGATGACAACCCGGCGGTGGATTATTAGTCATAGATGCTGTTGGATAACGTCTATGTATTATGTCGTAATGCCCAATTAAATATCATAGTAGTCAACATGTCATGTATATGCATTGTCATGCGCTCACTATTCGTCAATTGCCCAGCTGTAATTTGTTCACCCAACATGTTAGTTATCTTTTATGGAGAGACACCACTAGTGAACTGTGGACCCCGGTCCATTCTTTTACACTGATTAAACAACCACAAACTGCAAACTGTTCCTTTTTCATTCTCTGCAATTTAATACTCATTTTCCACACCATACGTTTAATCCTTTGTTTTCAGCAAGCCAGTGAGATTGACAACCTCACTGTTTCGTTGGGGCAAAGTAGTTTGATTGTGTTGTGTGCAGATTCCACGTCAACAGTCCAGACTCCCTGCACAGCTATTTTTCTGGCGCCGTTGACAACCTTCTGAAGAGTTGCTGCTCCTACTGGTTCGATAACCTTGGTTTCTTTCTGAGGGAAAACTTGCTGCTGACTACATCATACCTTCCTCTTGGGGTCTCCCAACGAACGTGTGTTTCACGTCATCAAGCTATTTTTCTGGCGCCGTTGCCGGGGAGTAGAAGCTTCAGTTCAGCTCCTCCCTTCAACACAGCTATTTTTCTGGCGCCGTTGCCGGGGAGACAGCAGTCTTCTGCAAGGGGAGTTTCACGCTTCCAATCTCTTTACTTTGTTTTTGTCTTGCTTAGTTTATTTTATTTTATCTTGTTTGCTTTCAATTATCAAAAACACAAAAAAATTAGTTACTTGCATCTAGTTTATTTTCTGTTTGGTTTTTATTATTTCATCATGCTTCTCCCTAAGTATACTTTAAAAGAAATATCTGTGGGTAGTGGGTCTATCATTGGAAGAGATAACATTGAGGAATTCTTAATCATGTTAGTATGGTTAAAGATTTTGAAGATAGATCCTTGGTAGAACTTGCTCCAAATTATGAAATTGCTACAGCTTCTCTAGTTCACATGTTGGAAGCTCGGTTTGTCAACCTTAGTCCCATAATGCAGCACATGTTTCTAAAACTCCATGATACGGAAGATGGTGAAAAGAAAGATTTTGTTTTAGAAACCCTACTTAAAGAATTTGGTGATGTTGCTAGGGAAGCTAGAAAAGTTTTTATTAAATACAAGATGCTTGGTTATTGTATTGACGTTGTTAATACACTTGAAAAACTTGAAAAAGAGAGGCTCAAGTACACTAAGGAAACTAATGGTGAGGGGGAAGTTAAAATACCAATACCTTTTAAGCTTATAGGAATGCAGGAGGCACTAGAAAAGAATTTTGATTGGATTGTTCCTGAGAACCCATTTGATGAAAATGATGAGCCTAGAGGTATTGAGAAAGGGAATTCCGAAACTACATAGATAAGATAAATTGCATTGTTGAGAAAACTTCCGACCTCTGTTGATGCTTCTTCACTTGGTAATACTTGATGCATGCTTTGTGCCTAGCTAAAAGGCGTTAAAGAAAAGCGCTTATGGGAGGCAACCCATTTTATTTTTCTGCAATTTTTCTTTTATTGAGTCAAGGAGTTTGTTTACTTCTGTAGCAACTCCTTTGTATCTTTATTTTCTCGCATTGTTGTGCCAAGAGTAGCCTCTAATGATAAGATGATGCTTAATTTTGATTGCTGCGCAGAAACAGATTTTTGCTGTTCACTGTACGAAATTCCTAAAATCACCAGATTGTTAATTAAATCTGAAATTTTTGTGCGTAATCTTTATGAATGTCTGAAACTTTCATTAGTTCAGAGTTTCTCGATCTGAGCGTCGTAAGTGCCTCGAAAAAATTCGTCTTTGCGGACTGTTCTGTTTTAGACAGATTATGCCTTTTTATTTTTGCATTCTCTCTTTTACTAGTGTTGAGTGAAATTCTTTTTTGGGTGGAAGAGCTTCACATAACATCAGTGGCTGTAGCTAATGTTTAAAGTAACAAATCATATTGCGTCTTTATAGAACATGTGAATTTTTGATTATGCACTAACCCTCTAATGAGATCTACTTTGAGTTTGGTGTGACGGAAGTTTTCAAGGGTCAAGAGAGAAGGATGATATAATAGGATCAAGAAGAGTGAAGAGCTTAAGCTTGGGGAGGCTCCCATGGATCTCCCCAGCATATTTCAAGAAGACTCAAGCGTCTAAGCTTGGGGATGCCCAAGGCATCCCCTTCTTCATCGTCAAAATTATCAGGTCATCTCTAGTGAAACTATATTTTAATTCTTTCACATCATATGTGCTTTTCTTGGAGCGTCTGTGTGCTTTTATTTTCAGTATTGCACTTTTATTTTCAATAAAGCTTGACTGGACCCTAGCATTCTTGATTGGGAGAGAGACACGCTCCGCTTTTTCATGAGAATACTCCTATTCTTCACTTATATTTGTTGAGTATTCATATCTAGCGCTGTTCAGCTTTTAGCTCTTGTTTTCATGTATCTCTTGTCAGAGCTATTAGCTTTCTTTTGTAGAAAGTACTCTCTTGCTTCACTTATATTTGTTTGGAGAGTTGATGAAATAAATTGATTGGTGTTTGGTTGGTTCAGAAAATGTTGCATGTGGTAATTGGTATAAGGAAAAACTTGCTTAATCTTGTAGATCACTAAAATGGATAACTTGATGCTTGTCAATTGTTTTGAGTTAACAAGTAGATCATGATTAAATTGTGCATCACATGAGTTAAGCCTATTAGTGAAGAACTACCGTAAAGCTTGTTGAAAATTTGGTTTGCATCGGTGGTACCTCTAAGGTCTAGATATTTTCTAATAACAGGGTTTGGTTAACAAGGAAGACGGTATGAAGTCTTATAACGTTTGCAATATGTTTGTCATATAAAACTTGGTGTACGGGTTGATATTCTTGTTTGCTTACATAACCTTGCTAGCCTAAACTCTGTACTGAGAGGGAATGCTTCTCGTGCATCCAAATCCTTGAGCCAAAATCCATGCCATTTGTGTCCACCATAACTACCTATATGTGGTATTTCCTTGCCACTCCAAGTAAATTTTTCATGTGCTACCTTTAAATTATTCAAAATGTTATTATTCCCTTTTTGTGTCAATGTTTACTAGCTCATGAGGAATTAGTGTGGTTATTCTTTATTCTATTTGTCGAGTGGACTTTTACACCTGGACTAGTGGCATATACATCCGCTTATCCAATAACTTGCAAAAAGAGCTGGCAACGGGGTGCCCAGTCCCAATTAATTACAACTTTAACCAATTAATTCTCTTCACACTTTTGCCCTGATTCATCAGTAAGCAATGACAAACAGTGAAATACCTGAATGTGTGTAAACCAAAGAGAAAGAGGGATGATCTGCCTTGCTGGTAGAAATAACGTCCTTCATGGGAGCCGCTCTTAAAAGTCCGTTCGACAGGTAGAATACTGTTCTCACCCGCTACCATTCGTTGACAATTAACAAACACCTCTCAAAAATAGATACTCCTCCATGGTATGTGATTGATGGAAGGCACCCGAGGATTCGGTTAGCCATGGCTTGTGTTAGCAAGGTTGGGAGGAGTATCAAATATTTTATGCAATCTCTATATGCTTTCAAAAACCTAAAAGCTCTAGCACATGATTTAATCCCTGCTTCCCTCTGCGAAGGGCCTTTCTTTTACTTTTATGTTGAGTCAGTTTTCCTATTCTTTCTGTCTTCCACAAGCAAACACTAGTGTCAACTTTGTTACAACATGCGTTATATGCAATGTATTGGACTTGTTATACTACTTTGTGTTGACAATATCCATGAGATAAATATGTTGAAAGTTGAAGCAAATGCTGAAACTAAATTCTTCCTTTGTGTTGATTAAATACCTTTTATTAGAAACTATTGCTTTATGAGTTAACACTTATGCAAAACTGTTTGATGCTTGTCTCGAAAGTACTATTCATGAAAACGTTTAGCTTGTGTGATTCATTGTTTACTCATTATCTATTTGGTAGCAAATTATAGACCATTGACTTGGATCACTTCATTCATTTACATGTGCCTTGCAATATTATATGATCAAGATTATGATAGTAGCATGTCACCTCAAAAATTATTTTGTTTTTATCGTTTACCTACTCGAGGACGAGTAGGAACTAAGCTTGGGGATGCTGATACGTCTCAAACGTATCTATAATTTTTGATGTTCCATGCTTGTTTTATACCAATTGCTACATGTTTTGCATCTACTTTATATCACTTTTATACATTTTTTGGGACTAACCTATTAACAAGATGCCGAAGTGCCAGTTCCTGTTTTCTGCTGTTTTTGTATTCCAGAAAAGCTAGTCTGGAAATATTCTCGGAATTGGACGAAACTACACGGGGTGCCTATTTTTCCAGAACACGCCTGACGGAGCGAAGGAGCAGCAGAGGAGGGCCACCAGGAGGCCACACGCACCTAGGGCGCGGGCCCCCCTCTGCCGCGCCCTAGGGTGGTGTGGGCCCCTCGGGGGTCCGCAGCCGCCGCCCTTTCGCCTACTTATTCCCCCCGACGCGAAAACCCTAAGTACCTGAGCAAATATCCACGAAAAGTTCCAGAGACGCCGCCGTCGTCAACCCTAGCTCGGGAGGGTTCAGAACCTCTTCCCGGCACCCTGCCGGAGAGGGGAATCGTCACCGGAGGCTTCTACATCGCCATGCCTGCCTCCGGAGTGATGCGTGAGTAGTTCATCCTTGGACTACGGGTCCATAGCAGTAGCTAGATGGTTGTCTCTCCACTTTGTGCCATCATGTTTAGATCTTGTGAGCTGCCCTACATGATCAAGATCATATTATTGTAATGCTACATGTTGTGTTTGCTGGGATCCGATGAATATTGAATATTATGTCAAGTTGATTATCAATCTATCTTATATGTTATTTAAGATCTTGCATGCTTTCCGTTACTCGTAGATGCTTTGGCCAAGTAGATGCTTGTAACTCCAAGAGAGAGTATTTATGCTAGATAGTGGGTTCATGTCTCCGTTTAACCTGGGACAGTGACAGAAAGTTCTAAGGTTGTGGATGTGCTGTTGCCACTAGGGATAACCTAACGATGCTATGTCCACGGGCATATGTGTTTGTTTACATTACGCACTTTACTTAATGCAATTATCCGTTGCTTGCAACTTAATACCAACGGGGGACTCGGATGACAACCCGGCGGTGGATTATTAGTCATAGATGCTGTTGGATAACGTCTATGTATTATGTCGTAATGCCCAATTAAATATCATAGTAGTCAACATGTCATGTATATGCATTGTCATGCGCTCACTATTCGTCAATTGCCCAGCTGTAATTTGTTCACCCAACATGTTAGTTATCTTTTATGGAGAGACACCACTAGTGAACTGTGGACCCCGGTCCATTCTTTTACACTGATTAAACAACCACAAACTGCAAACTGTTCCTTTTTCATTCTCTGCAATTTAATACTCATTTTCCACACCATACGTTTAATCCTTTGTTTTCAGCAAGCCAGTGAGATTGACAACCTCACTGTTTCGTTGGGGCAAAGTAGTTTGATTGTGTTGTGTGCAGATTCCACGTCAACAGTCCAGACTCCCTGCAACAGCTATTTTTCTGGCGCCGTTGACAACCTTCTGAAGAGTTGCTGCTCCTACTGGTTCGATAACCTTGGTTTCTTTCTGAGGGAAAACTTGCTGCTGACTACATCATACCTTCCTCTTGGGGTCTCCCAACGAACGTGTGTTTCACGTCATCACCGCAACAGGTACAACAGAGTATTAACTGCTACTGGTGATCAGAAACTTAGCAGTGTATCCTATTTTCTCCTTGACGAACTCATCTCATATTTAGGAGAACAAAGTCCTGCGAGTTTTTAGTTTGTACAAATCCCAGACTAAGATAATGTGTGTTATCTATACAGCTGATAATATGTTACTTATGAGCTGCTCCTAATAGTTACATTCCATCACACTGCTGCTGCTCCATATTAGTACCTAACCTAGCAGTTCTGTTTCACAAAAGTTGTATTAGTACCTAAAGTAATTATGTAATGAATATTATGAAAGTTTCTAAAGTTATGTTCTGAAAGTTGTTTACTTGCGTAATGTTTTTTGTTACGAATGCTTCCCATTACTTTGCAACACTGTCTCTTATCAATAGTTTGCATTGCCACTAGGCTGTTTTGTCCATGTATTAGAACATAGAGATGTTTTGTCCATGTATTTCAGGGTGATTTAGTGCGGTTTCATGGTAGTTATTTCATGTTTCTCCACAGTTCAAACTCACATCATTGAGGTGCATACAGTGGATCAAGACATTAATCATGTATCGCCTTCCACAGATCTCATAACAGTATAGGATATTATATATTATACAACTAAAACAAGAAAACATACCAACAACACAAATTCTCACTAAGGGCGCGGCGTGCCGCCGCGCCGAATTCCACTAGTAGTGTATCTATTTTTGTGAAATCCCATCTTCCAAACTAGTGGCGAGTAGACTAAATCGTTCTGAGAAATGAATGCATTGTGTTTTTTCCTCGATTGAGTACCACATTGCAAGAGCTCATCCGTTCATCCGGTTATATGTATTCTTATGGTACTCCATCGGTTTTAAATTACTCCAAACATTAGCTTTGGTCAAAATCAAACCATGGATGTCTAGCGATGCCGCAGGCGATGCAGGATCTCCGTCGTATGCTCTCTTCCCCCAGAGGATGAGACGGTGATCTCCATCGTATGCTAGGGCTTTGGTGTCACACACCTGATTCTCTGCCTCAATCCATGGGCCAATTGTCGTGCTTACACTCGCATTTAGTGAATGGTAAAAAATGATTCCAGGACTAAATATATAGTAATTTTATTGAAAGCTAAATGATAAGAAAATGAGGTGCAAAATATGTTCACAATATTGCTAGATTACATTTAGGTGGCGATATTATGTTACTCCAAGATTTGAATCATAGTTGCAGCTAAACTACATAAGGAGCATCACAAATATGCTTACAACATCTCACCCGACCCAATCCACCAAAATTGAGATTACAAACAACTATGCATGGCAGCGTAGACCAAAGTCTAACTCTTACTGTTTCAAACTGACCAATGGAGTTGTAACCTTAATCATTTTAAACACAAGTATCAAAAATAAACATTCTAAAAGGATTAGGGGGGGTCGGCCTCTGGACACAAACATCTTTACTATTAAAGGTGAGTCCGTGGTTGGTGTCACACCTCCTTTTATTTACCATGCCCTGCCACCGATAAGTGGAAATACCGGTTCCGATCGAACGAAAAGAAACCAACCTCATCGATTGCTAAGGAACGGATCGGCCCATCTAACCATCGGGTCCGGCATCCCTCGATAAAAAAACTAACGCGCAAACAACCTCATGTGCAAACCAACACAACGATCCTTAAATGTGTTGGGATCAACGAAGCCCATCAACCCCCTTATTCCCCAGATCAATCACCACACATACATCATGCTATAAACAAACTGAATTCCAATAGAACCCCCCTCCCAATGACATGTATGACTCTGTTGGTAAGAAAACTTAACCATGACAATAATTGATTTCAAAAATACATAGCAATGTTACTAAACTAAATGATAGGGAAAAAGCAAAACAAATACACAAATTAACCATTTGCACCTAGAGTGTGACATGATTAAACTATCTAAGTCGTGACTAGAAAAGCTACATATTTGACACAATGCTATCTTAAGTGAGCATACGATCAACTTAAAAAGGATTAACTTAGTTGGGCAAATACTCTTGCATTTCAAAAGTGGCATAACTGAGTATACATGCAAAACAAACAGAAATGCAAAACACGAGGTGCAAAGATACAAAAATTTGCTATATTACATCCGTGCAGCTATACTACTCGAATATTTCCAACATACTAGCAGCTAAACTACACAAGGAGCATCCCAAAAATTGTTTACATCGACTCACACGCTTCTAGTCACTGAAACTTACGAACAACAAAATGCATGATATATACTTTGGCTCAAAATCTAACTCTAATTCAAACAAACCAATAGATTCAAACATGAATCACTTCAAAAAAATATAAACCAAAGGTAATCAACCTCAAAAGGAAGGTCCGTATTTCCATTTGACTATAAGCGATAGAAAGGAGTGTTCATAAAATCCAGAAACCTAAACATGAACTGAATACCAGTCATCTAAGTGGCTGACCAAAACACAAACACATAGATCTGGGAGGGTGAGTTGAGCCATACCCAATGCACATCAATCCCCTCTATTTCTCAGATCAATCGCCACACATTTTTTAATGCCACAAACTGAATCCCAAATGAAAAACACCCCCCGTGACACAAGTTGGCCTTTTCCGCCCGTCCTTGATTCAATACTCCATTACCACGACTATAAACACCACCATACGAAGGACACAACGACTACAAGGGAGACGATGCACACAAACCAAGCAATAGAGAAATTACACGCGCGCATATGTGGTAGTGGATACTATTTTTATCTATATTGGTGGATTTCCCTTATCCTTTGGTTTATTGACATCGTAAATACCTGTTCGAACTTAGGTTGCTCACCCTAGGATACCGCAAAATACTCTGCCAACGACGACAAAGGATGGGGAAGCTTAACATCTGGGGCTGCTTCCCCCATCTGGGCACCGTCTCCCCCACCTCCCCCTCGCGCAAAATAAGATGGCTAACCTGAAGGCGCCATCGAAGACTACGCCGGAAAAAGTCGCTTTCGCTTCTCCACCTTTTCCCACCGCCCCTCCCACAAAGACGGAGGAAATAGAGAGATAACACTGCGTTGAATTCGAAAAATTTGTCGATCTTGTGTCAGAAAGTAGCACGCATCTTGGCGCGGGATCGGATGGCCGAACTGATCGACTGGAATTTGTGAAAATTCCAGCTGCTTATGATATAGCAAATCTGTTATGATATTGGTGCAATTCTTTGACAGCTTGACGGTGAATTTTTTTAACGTTATTTGTAATGCTATTCGTAATCTTAATGATGTCCAAAAGAACTACCTTATCACTGAAAGAATTATCTGTTCTGGTTGATTTTAATGAGGAACGCTAGTGAGATCCCACCTATATCCCAATTTTAGTTTCATATAATTTTACACCCTTATATCTGGCTTCTTTGATTCTAATGATACGGAGTAGTAAATAAACAACAAGTGGCATATAAATTTGGCAAGTGCTAAGCGTCAGTCGGCTGTAGCAATGCCACCTTCCGCACCGTCCGATCCACATAAGTGAATCGATCCCATGCGTCCGATCAATGTAACAAAAATGGTTCGCGTGTAGCAATTATTTATGTGCATGTAACATCTCATGTAGCAATTTTTTTTTAGAAAATGTTACGGCCGACCCGATCGATGTAGCAAAAACATCCCGCCGCAACAAAAAAAAGTTGCACATGTAGCACGGTGTGTAGGAAAAAAAAAATCGGTGTAGCCTGCATCATGTAGCCAAAAACATGTTGTAGCACTTTAAACACAACCATGTAGGAAAAAGCAACAACATAGACAACAAATCCCAATTTGGTCATAGCAAAACATCAATAAAACATCAATTTTGCAGAAATCATTGTAGCATTTAGCTCATGTTTACACAACCAAATCTATATACTCATGATAGGGCAAAGGTGTCCGATCTTTCGATGAGATGAAGATACGTCGATTCTGGTGGAGTTTGACCTTGGCGATCCGACTACTACGCACACGTAAGCAGCGCCAATGCAATCGCTAAACCAATCTCCCGAGGTTACCGATCCTGTGGAAGCACGATCAGCCTGACCAAAAGGTTTAGTTCTACCTGCGATCGAGAAACAAGTAAAAACTAATAATGCAATCACGAATTGCGGATGAAAGATGAACTTTATTGGTGAAGGTGGGATCTTGCAAGTGCGTAGTACAGGAGGTCTAGCCGACACTCGTGCCTATGGCGAAGACTAGCAAATAGCTGAGTTCTTTTAACTAAACAAAATCCGAGTCTAAACGTAACCCTAGACGAGGTATATAAGGAGGAAAAGAGGGGGTTTTCGGCCAGCCTTGGGGGTTGGCCGAATCCTACCCTAGTTAGACTTTCCTTCCCTAATACGGACTCAAAAAACGCACTAAAACTTCTGGTCCGAAATTACATGGGCCCTGGCCCACAAATAAAAGGTGACGCAGCACCATACGTGACTATGGACAAAATTATGAAGTGTAGTCTTGATGAATTCGTCCAAGTCTTCAAATGTCATCATGGTCGCTTCAAGTTGCGGTAGTCTCCATCGGTGGCATCATCCTCTCCCTTGTTTCCACTCCTGCGGCTATCTCCATCCACGTACATGCTCCATAGCTTGTCCCTCTCGTCCATGTTTGGTCCATCATTCCTAAGAGAAACAAACACATCTACTTTAGCCAGCATCATATTCTCATGTACATTAGGAGTAGCTTGTAGAAACGAAAGTACCTGCTGTTGTAGTTGACGTGCACGAGCCCTAGTCAACGGTCCTTGTAATTGAGGTGGTGCAGTAGTTGTGGTTGCGTCAATGGTAGGGATGTCCTCATCATGCTCCTCTTCTTGAATTGAAGTCGTCCTCGACGCCATCTCATCATTTTGCCCCAAGTATGGCTTCAAATCTGCAATGTTAAATGCGGGACTAACCCCAAACTTTGCAGGCAGCTCAAGTTTATATGCATTATCATTTATTTTCTCCAACACTTTAAATGGACCATCAGCTCGTGGCATTAGTTTAGACTTGCGCAAATCAGGAAAACGATCCTTGCGCAAATGCAACCAAACAAGATCTCCTGGGGCAAACACAATATGCTTTCTTCCCTTATCCCCATACATTTTATACTTAGCATTCATACGCTCAATGATTTCCTTAGTAGATTCATGCAACTTAACAATCATTTCAGCGCGTTGTGTAGCATCAAAATTATTTTTGCACCGTTGTAGGAAGAGGCAATAAATCAATAGGTGCACGAGGAACAAAACCATACACAATCTCAAATGGGCACAATTTAGTAGTAGAATGCAGCGAGCGATTATAAGCAAATTCAACATGAGGCAAGCATTCTTCCCACATTTTAACATTCTGTTTTAACACAACCCTAAGCATAGTAGACAAAGTTCGATTTACTACTTCAGTTTGTCCATCAGTTTGGGGGTGACATGTAGTACTAAACAATAATTTCATTCCCAACTTAGCCCATAAACATCTTGATGGCGTGAATCACACGCTCGTTGGGAGACCCCAAGAGGAAGGTATGATGCAGTTCAGCAGCAAGTTTTCCCTCAGAAAGAAACCAAGGTTATCGAACCAGTAGGAGCAGCAACTTTTCAGAAGGTTGTTGGTGGCTCGCACGGCGCAATACGATCACCAACGTGGTATCTGCACACAACACAATCAAACTACTTTGCCCCAACGAAACAGTGAGGTTGTCAATCTCACCGGCTTGCTGAAAACAAAGGATTAAACGTATGGTGTGGAAAATGAGTATTAAATTGCAGAGAATGAAAAATGAACAGTTTGCAGTTTGTGGTTGTTTAATCAGTGTAAAAGAATGTACCGGGGTCTACAGTTCACTAGTGGTGTCTCTCCATAAAAGATAACTAACATGTTGGGTGAACAAATTACAGCTGGGCAATTGACAAATAGTGAGCGCATGACAATGCATATACATGACATGATGACTACTATGATATCTAATTGGGCATTACGACAAGATACATAGACCGTTATCCAACATCATCTATGACTAATAATCCACCGTCGGGTTGTCATCCGAGTCCCCCGTTGGTATTAAGTTGCAAGCAACGGATAATCCCATTAATTAAAGCGCGTAATGTAAACAAACACATATGCCCGTGGGCATAGCATCGTTAGGTTACCCCTAGTGGCAACAGCACATCCACAACCTTAGAACTTTCTGCCACTGTCCCAAATTAAATGGAGGCATGAACACACTATCTAGCATAAATACTCTCTCTTGGAGTTACAAGCATCTACTTGGCCAAAGCATCTACGAGTAACGGAAAGCATGCAAGATCTTAAATAACATATAAGATAGATTGATAATCAACTTGACATAATATTCAATATTCATCGGATCCCAGCAAACACAACATGTAGCATTACAATAATATGATCTTGATCATGTAGGGCAGCTCACAAGATTTCAACATGATGGCACAAAGTGGAGAGACAACCATCTAGCTACTGCTATGGACCCGTAGTACAAGGATGAACTACTCACGCATCACTCCGGAGGCAGGCATGGCGATGTAGAAGCCTCCGGTGATGATTCCCCTCTCCGGCAGGGTGCCGGGAAGAGGTTCTGGACCCTCCCGAGCTAGGGTTGACGGCGGCGGCGTCTCTGGAACTTTTCGTGGATATTGGCTCAGGCACTTAGGGTTTTCGCGTCGGGGGGAATAAGTAGGCGAAAGAGCGGCGGCTGGAGACCCCCGAGGGGCCCACACCACCCTAGGGCGCGGCAGATGGGGGGCCCGCGCCCTAGGTGCGTGTGGGGCCCTCCTGGCTCCTCTCCGTTGCTCCTTCGGTCCTTCAGGTGAGTTCTGGTAAAATAGGGACCCCCGTGAAGTTTCATCCAATTCCGAGAATATTTCCATACTAGCTTTTCTGGAATACAAAAACAGCAGAAAGCAGGAACTGGCACTTCGGCATCTTGTTAATAGGTTAGTCCCAAAAAAAGTATAAAAGTGATATAAAGTAGATGCAAAACATGTAGCAATTGGTATAAAACAAGCATGGAACATCAAAAATTATAGATATGTTTGAGACGTATCACATCTCCAAAAATGGCTAAGAAACTTAGTATCACGATCAGAAACAATAGTATTTGGCACACCATGCAAACGAACAATTTCGCGAAAGAACAAATCAACAACATGTGTAGCATCATCAGTCTTGTGACAAGGAATAAAGTGTGCCATCTTAGAAAATCTATCCACAACAACAAAAATGCTATCCCTCCCCTTCTGAGTGCGAGGCAATCCCAAAACAAAATCCATAGAAATATCCTCCCAAGGAACACTAGGAACGGGTAGAGGCATATATAAACCATGTGGATTAAAGCGAGACTTAGCTTTTTGACATGTAGTGCAGCGAGCAATGAACCTCTCAACGTCTCGACGCAAGCGTGGTCAAAAGAAGTGTGCAACAAGCATGTCCTCCGTCTTTTTGACTCCAAAGTGTCCCATCAATCCGCCTCCGTGAGCCTCCTGCAACAACAAAAGACGAACGGAACTATCTGGGATGCATAGCTTGTTAGCACGGAACACAAATCCATCATTGAGGACGAATTTGTTCCATGTTCTACCTTCTTTACAGTTCTGCAATACATCTTTAAAATCAGCATCATGCACATATTGTTCTTTGATGGTTTCCAACCCAAAAATTTTAAAGTCAAGTTGAGATAACATGGTATAACGACGTGACAATGCATCAGCAATTACATTATCTTTACCCTTTTTGTATTTAATAACATAAGGAAAAGACTCAATAAACTCCACCCACTTAGCGTATCGACGATTCAGTTTTGCTTGACTACGAATATGCTTCAAAGATTCATGATCAGAATGTATAATAAATTCTTTCGCACATAAATAATGTTGCCAAGTTTCTAAAGTCTGAACAAGAGCATATAATTCCTTATCATAAGTTGAATAGTTCAGACTAGCCCCACTCAATTTTTCACTAAAATATGCAACAGGTTTGCCCTCTTGTAATAACACACCTCCCAACCCAATTCCACTAGCATCACATTCAAGCTCAAAAGTCTTATTAAAATCAGGAGGTTGGAGTAATGGAACATGTGTTAACTTATCTTTCAATGTCCTGAACGCATCCTGTTATGCCTCACCCCAAACAAAGGGCACATCCTTCTTGGTAAGCTCATTCAGTGGCGCTGCAATAGACCCAAAATCCTTGACAAAGCGCCGGTAGAACCCAGCAAGGCCAAGAAAGCTCCTCAATTGGGTTAACGTCAAAGGTGAAGGCCAACTCGAATTGCTTCAATTTTTGCGGGATCCACTTCAATGCCCTACGCTGTAACAACATAGCCAAGAAACGCAACTCGATCGGTGCAAAAGGTGCACTTCTCAAGATTACCAAAAAAATGTGCATCACGCAAAGCATCAAAAACAGCACACACATGAGTGAGATGATCCTCTAAAGACTTGTTGTATATCAAGATATCATCAAAGTATACCACCACAAAACGTCCAATGAAAGCACATAAAACTTCATGCATCAATCTCATGAAAGTACTAGGAGCATTGGTCAACCCAAAAGGCATAACTAACCACTCATAGAGGCCAAATTTAGTTTTAAATGTTGTTTTCCATTCATCTCCCAATTTCATACGAATTTGGTGGTAACCACTACGCAAATCAACCTTAGAAAATATGGTAGAACCACTCAACTCATCAAGCATATCATCCAAACGTGGTATAGGGTGTCTATAACGAATTGTAATGTGATTTATAGCCCTACAATCAGTACACATGCGTGATGAACCATCTTTCTTAGGTACTAATAAAATCGAAACAGCACAAGGACTAAGAGACTCACGAATATAACCTTTATCGAGTAGTTCCTGAACTTGTCGTTCAATCTCTTTAGTCTCCTCTGGATTGGTACGGTAGGCTGCACGATTAGGAAGTGAAGCTCCTGGAATCAAATCAATTTGATGTTCTATTCCTCGAATTGGTGGCAGCCCCGGTGGCAACTCTTGTGGAAAAACGTCCACATATTCCTGCAAAATGTTAGCAATGGCAGGGGGCAAAGAGGGAGGCATATCCTCAAATGAAAACAGTACCTCTTTGCAAACAATTGCATAACAAACAGAAGTAGAAACATCCAAATCAGCAAGATCAGATTTGCTAGCAAAGAAACATGGTTTTTTCAACCGAATTTCATTTGGAAGTTCTGCACTAGATTTATTATTTTTAGAAGGTGGCATTACTTCATTAGCAACAATCTGATTCTCACTTTGTTGTTTCTTCTCATTTTTTGCTCTACTAGCTCTAGCAAGATCATCCTTCAAAATTTGTTCATGAGTCATGGGTTTAAGGCCAATTTTCTTTCCATTGTGCATAAGAGTATAATGATTAGTTTTACCATTATGAACAGATTCTTTATCAAATTGCCATGGTCGACCAAGTAACAACGAACAAGCTTGCATGAGCACAGCATCACAATCAACAAAATCAGAATATGTACCAATGGAAAAGTGCACGCGCGCCGTACGTGTTACCTTGAGTCTACTGTGGAGTCGAACCATTGAATATGGTGTGGATGGTGATGTTGTCGCGTTGATATAGAGAGCTTTTCCACCATCTCCATGCTTACCAAATTGTTACAACTCCCACCATCAATAATGATCCGAATAGCATGCTCCTTCACAACCCCACGAGTCTGGAACAAATTATGGCGTTGATCATGCTCAGCTTGATTTAGTTGCACACTCAAATCACGTTGTGCAACCAAGCTCGTGTAGGTATCCGCAGCTTTAGCGGCCATAAATTCTATGTCTTCATCAGAATGGCCATCGTCCCCTTGCTGCGCGGATATAAGGGCAAGTGTCTCCTCATCATAATCACTTGCAGAATCATACTCACCATCTTCTCGCACGATCATCACCCGCTGTGTTTTGCACTCTCTCTCAATATGACCGTAGCCCCAGCATTTGCGGCATTGAATGTCCCTTGTTCTGCCCGTGGAGCCCATGGAAGACGCCGAAGTCCGGGCAGGAGCAGTAGATGTCAATGGCGGAGGCGGTGCTGGTGTGCGCGGAGGCGGCATGGTGGACTTGTTGGCAGAAGAAGGTGCAGCACTGCGTGAAGCTGTATCCGGTTGGTGCGGCGCCCATGACGATGTACGACCTGCAGAAAAATTAGTTCGTGGCCGTGGCTCCCTATCCTACACTTCACGTTCAGCTTTGCAAGCAAGATGAAATAAACGAGTGATAGAATTATACTCCTTATATTCTAAAATCGTTTGAATTGGTTTATTCAGCCCCCCAAAAATCGTGCAAACATAGCTTCATTTTCCTCAACAATACCACAACGAATTAGCCCGGTTTGCTATTCTTGATAATATTCTTCCACTGATTTTCTACCTTGTTGCAAGCGTTGCAGTTTTTGAAGCATTTCACGCTCATAGTAAGGAGGTACAAAACGAGAACGCATAGCACGTTTCAAAGCATTCCAAGTAGTAGGAATATTATCATGATACAGACGACAATGTTCAGACCACCAAACAGAAGCAAAACCAGTAAATTCACAAGTGGCAGCACAAACACGTCTATCTTTAGGGCAATTTAAACATGCAAAGCGTTGTTCTACCTCTAATTCCCAGGTAAGATATGCATCAGGATTATATCTACCCTCAAAAGGTGGAATTGTCAATTTTAGCTTAGCGACATGTTCGACATGTTCTTCATCACGCACCTGAGGTTGCTGCTGCAAGTTGTTCTTAGGGTGTTGGTGTGGACAACCCCGCGGTTGTTGAAGAATGTCTACCTCTGTTTCATAGCCGTCCAAGTTAGCGTCGGCGCCAGGGTGGCTCCAGACGCCACTGAAGCTCCTCCTGACTCCTCAAGGCGAACCCGACCGGCACGAGAAACAGCTCAGGTATGCGCGTCTGGAGCTTGTCCAGCAAGCGATCAAACTTGCCAGTCAGATCAGTCAAGAGGTGTTGACGCCGTCAAATTTAGTGTTGAAAGTGCCCTCTAGACCATCGAGACGGTCCATGGCGCTGCCAACCCGTGTCTCGATGTCCAGAGAATGGTTGGACACCATCTTCTCGAAGTGCTTGTACAACTCCTTGTTCGTCATCTTGTTCATCTCGTCGCCTGACATGGTTAGTAGAGCCAGGAGACAAAACACAGGTATATGTTCCTAGGATTACAAATATGGTGGACACGGCCCTTACAAATTCCTTACCACGCAGGAGAGCGTCACGGCAGCCGCGAGGACAAGTACCTCAAAGATTGGCAAAACGATTACCGGGAAGGCACAATGCACGTAGTAGAAATCTGTGGAGCTGTTGGAGGCTTTATGGTAGCAAGGATTAGCAATAATCAAATCAGGAATGCAAGTTGAATAAACACTCAAAGACGGTACTGTGCTGGTCCTAGGCTAGACCGGACTAGAGACGCGAGCCTATAGCACCAACAAAGTCAAGGCGCGGCAACAACAAGCACAAATGGAGAGATCAAAAGCAAGATATAAGTGAAGATCACATATTTCCGAACTTTTTTCACAAAAGTGGCAAAACCTCAACATCATCATCTCCCTTGTTTTCACTCCTGCGGCTATCTCCATCCACGTACATGCTCCATAGCTTGTCCCTCTCGTCCATGCTTGGTCCATCATTCCTAAGAGAAACAAACACATCTACTTTAGGCAGCATCATATTCTCATGTACATTAGGAGTAGCTTGTAGAAACGAAAGTACCTACTGTTGTAGTTGACGTGCACGAGCCCTAGTCAACGGTCCTTGTAATTGAGGTGGTGCAGTAGTTGTGGTTGCGTCAAAGATAGGGATGTCCTCATCAATTCATGTAGCAAATCACAATACCTCATGCAACATCGACAAAAATCCCCAAAAGCTGACCTTCGCCATGGACAATGGAGGCGCCGCCTGCCCCGATTCAAGCACGTCGGCCACGGATTCCCCACAACGGAGGTCTCTCGGCGCCAGATCGGTGAATCCCAGTCCAATCCACTTCGGGGCGTCCCTCTTCTTCGAGTCCAGTGACTTGTGGGAGTTCAACATCCATGGAGAGCTCTGCCACGTCTTCCCCCATGGATCCCGAGCCCCCACAGGAGGAACCGTCGGCGGAGCGCGACACGTTGAGGAGCAGCACCTGCTGGGCGCGAGGGAGGAGCTCGTGGTGGAGGAGAGGCTCGCCGCGGGGCTAGGGCTTGGGGGAGGAGGTCGTCGGCGTGTCTTCCATGCGGGGGGGGGGGGGGGCAGGCGGCAGGTTCGCTGGAGGTCGAGTGGGCAGTGCGGAGGAGAGGGAAGGATGAAAGGAGGAGGCGGAGGGGATGGTCGTACGCGTGACTCGACCCGACCGCAGGAGCATTCGGGATGGACCCGACCGCAGGAGAAAATACCGGCAAGGCAAAGAGACCCTTTCGAATCACCGGACGAGAACTTGCCTGTGGCATATGGTTAGGAGGATGGTTGTACCCCCACTCCACCAGAGTTCAAACCCCAGGTTTGATGATGGTGTTTCTCATTTAAGCCGGAATATTCTTCAGTGGGAGGCGACGTTTCCGTCGACAACGAGGCACCCGTGGTAACTTCGTCAATCTCAAGACTCAACCCGCCGACTCGGTCTCTCGAAGATACTCATATGGATAGGGTGTACGTGCGTGTGTTTTTAGGTTGAGTGTGTACGCGTGTATATGAGCGCCTGCGTTGTACCGTGTTTTGAAAAAAAAACAAAAATCACCGGGCCGCACCGCGCCCGCCCACCTGGTCCCGTGAGCACGCGTGGCCGGTCCGGCACGCGGCTAAACGGGCCGTGCCTGGGCCTGGAGGCGAGGCCCGTGTGCCGGCACGACCCGTTTAGCAGGCAGGCGCGCAAAATATACAAAATTTCACGTTACCTGGGTTCGAACTCGGGACCTCTCTCGCCAGGCACGCCGTGCATACCACTACACCACTTATGTACTCGTGTCAAGTTGGTAGATCGACGACATATTATACAAGTTCGTATTTTAGTTAGCTAGCTTAGACGAATCTTACATACTGGCGAATCATATGCACTTGTGCACGCACGTACGCAAGTACAAATTTTTGTTTAGCTAGCATTTTACATATTTATATATTTATCTGTGAATTTTTCAGATATTTCCGCTATTTTTTAGCTACAATAGGCAAAATAGGCACGTGGGCCCAATTGGCCCATTAGTGCTAAACGGGCTTGTGCCGGCCCGTTTCTTTGCTGTGCCGTGCTGGGGCCTTAAGGACAGGCCCGCGTGCCGGCACGGAACGGCCCACCTACTAAACGTGCCTACCCGTGCCGTGCCTGGCCCGCCAAGATCTAAGTGGGCCTGGGCCGTGCCGGCCCGTTGGCCAGGTTTGCCGCCACCCACGGCCTGATCCCGTCACCGATCCCAAGGAAGGCCAGCACCCACCCATCCATCCTTCTCCTCCACGCCACCGCTCACCCGATCCTAGCCCCACCACCCGCCGCGTCGGGTCAAACTCCACCATCCCTCGCCTATCCTCCTCCCCACCCATCCCTCCTCCTCACGGCGGACGCCTCTCCTCCTCCGTCCAAATCCCGGCCACTCCGTCTCCGCGCCGGCCTCGGCTCCTCCTCCCGTTCACCGCGCGTGCGCGTCCGAACCGACTCCGTCTCGTGGGCGGTAAACCGAAGGCTGCCCCGCCGCGGTGGAGGGCGGCCGGCCGAGCCTTTTTCCCCTCCGCGCCCCCCTATGGGCCGGTCGCCAGCTATATACCACTACCAGCTCGTCGACCGGCGGAAAGGCATCGGCTCGCGTTGGCGGGAGCTCTCCGGATCTGGCGCAAGGGCTCGCCGGTAGATCTGGCCTCGGATCTCGCGCGCCGTCCTGCTTTGGTTTTAAGCGTCTTCTCTTCTCTCCCAGCGTCTCTTTGTTGTTAGCGCGTGCTGGTGGCCCGGAGAGCGAGCGAGGCACGCAGGTGCACTGTTTGCTCAATCTCCTTTTGTTGCTCTCTTGCCTTGTTCGCGCGTAGTATGATTTTTCCAAGTTTCTGTTTGAGCTGGAGCTGCTCACAAATTGACCTAACTCTCCCGAGCTTGTTTTGTTATCTCTTTTACCGCTACGTTTGACGCTCATGTCAATTTCGTGTAAAAGAGCCAAAGCGTACGAACAAAAAGATACCAATTTTAACTTCTTAGCTGATGAATGTGACGAATACAGACCGGTAAAACTAACTAGATGCCGCTTCTGTGACGTCGGGTAGCTGTAGTGAGGAGGTAGGCAGTTATGTGAGCTAAGAAAGGGCACGCCATTTCGTGTGCATACGGGTGACACGCGCCTTTTTTTGGTAAGATGCCTACCTGCTTTGGGTCTTGTGTAAATATGGAAACCTCTATTTCAAGTAACGGTGGGTGGTGGTGTGGTACTAGTGTTGCCATCTCTGTAACAAATCTAATGGAACTGACTTGTTTGGCGCTTCTAGAAGTTATAACTTTCCTCACTGAATAGGTGCTCATTTATTCGTCCATATATCATGTAAATCAGTAAATGGCTTACCTAGTTTAGAGTTCACTTGGCTTGCTCTAAATATTAGTACTCCAATAATGTTTTTTTAGAGCCATTCTAGATAAGCATTATTTTTTCCTTGAAAATAATGTCATTTTCAGTAATCTGGCATGAATTTATTATCACTAGTTACCTCACAAAAAATCATGGAAGTAGCTAAGTAATTTGCAGATTAGCAAATAGTTTCGTAATGTGACGGTAGTGATGCCTTTCAATTTCATTTATTCATAGAGGATATATTTCTTGTATATGTGTTGAACCATGCTAATACTTCTTGTAAATGTTCTTAACCATGCTAATACCAACCCTTGTTTTTATTACCTTTTCAGGCTTGAGTAAATCTTATTAGTAGAAGATTTTTTTTCTTGTACATGTAATTTCTGTTAAAAGATGACTTCACTGAGTAAAGTTGCTCCAAATAATGGAGATGCAAGGTCAATGTTACCAAATAAAGTCACTGCATTGAATCCCAATGCAGCAGAATTTGTCCCTTCATGTGTTATTAGACCATCCTTCGGTGGTAGCGCAGATTCAGATGTAACTAAGTCTGAATTTAAGGGTCATCTGGTAAAACTATCCTAGATAGGTCCGAGTCATCCAAGTCTAATAACTCGGATGATGAGGCGCATCAGTTCTGGCGTAAGCAGCTTCCAGATGATATTATTCCAGACTTTACTTCTTTTGAGAAAATCGAACATGAACCTGAAGAGCTGTCCGTTGCTGGCTTATCATTGGATGCACCTCCGTTCTACGGGGCAAAAGCTAGCCGCTTGTCAAGAGAACACCAACAGTTGTCTTCTTCAGCTAGCAACATCCTGGACATGGGGCAGACCGATTTACTTTATGAGGATAATTCACGGGCAGCCTTTTCAACTGTTGGTTCAAGCAACTGGGAGCAAAATTATGTGGGTGATCTCCATTTCGCCAATGAAAATCAGGACCTTCATTATGATTCTGACAGTTTTGCTAATGAGTATGTTGCCGCGTCAGATGGCCTTTTTGATCCCCTAAGTATTTGTCGTCTCAGTTTCCTGGATTTTCAGCAGAGAGTCTAGCAGAGCTGTACTATGCAAATGGATGTGACTTCAATCATACGATTGAAATCCTCACCCAGCTAGAGGTAGGTAACTCTTTCTGCCTGCAATATTCGTACTAACTCTTCCAGACACCCACCTAGAGCATTGCTTAACATACCCATATCTTTTGACATATATGGCAGCAAGTTTAACTGTGAATTTCCTTCTGGTTAAGGCACAATTAAATGTACTCCCTCTGATCCTTTTTAAGTGACGTGGGAAATGAACTGAACATTTACAAAACCTTGTACAACTTACGACATTTAATTGGGATTGGAGGGAGTATCATGTATCCTTGAATAATAATTTTATAATATGTTTCCTGTTAGGTTGACAATGTAGCTGTGTTACAATTGCAATATTCAGCAGCATCTCAAGTTTTTTTTCTTTTGATTTTTCAGATGCAAGTGGATCCTACCCAAACCAGACTATGAATTTGACCCCCACTGCACCAAACTTCAGCACGGGGGACTTCCCTGCTCTGCCAACAGTAGAAGATCAAAACGGTTTCTCCAAGGGAAATTTGGATATCCTTGGCATCTTCAATGGACGCAATTCATCCACCATATCTGGTACTGGCGATTTTGTTTCAGCTGTTCGGAAACTTGCATCTCAGAACACTGGACATGGGAAGTTCAAGAAAGGTCCTGATTATGGCAATGGTGTTTCAACCGTTTCTGCACCCAAGCAGTACAGTTATGGCACTAAAGCATCTTCTGGGAACAAGTATCAAAGTTTTAGCAGTGCACGTGCAGCTCCATGGCTTGATACTGGTGATGCAGTCGGTAATACTCTTCTAAATATTACAAGTCATTACTGGTGCAGATCGCACAACTTCGTCCTATTTATTTGATGCTTATTGCATATTGAATTGTCGTTATCTTATAATATAGGCAAATTAGCATTTGTACCTTTTTCTTTACGGTGTATTTGAACTAGAACTATGTGGAACCTGGTTAGACCTCAGGAGACAATCATAGTTGGAATTGTATTAGTAAACTTTTTTAACAGGGTAAATCACAAAAATTCAAAAGTAATGAAGTATTAGTATATTTTCATATTTTTGTTCTAGATAGGTGCAAGTACAAACTGATGAATTTATCCTTTTACTTGGCCGAACAGCAAACATGTATTCAGAATCAAGGGAGGAAGCTCGTGATTTTGCTCGTGTCCGAAATGCATGTTTTGAGCAGGTAAGCATCTTAATTGTGGTCTCAGATGCTAGGTTGTATATATATGTACCTACGCGTTTATAATTATACAAATGTACATACTGTGTGTTCACATTTGCATGCCTTCTGTAGACACCTGTTCAAAAGGAATATTGTAATAAAATGGTAGTCTTATGTGACCTATTTCCAGAAAGCGCGAATCTGGCACCATATCTACTATCCCGTAGATTTCATCCTGGATGTCACCAGTTGCTAAGTTGCTGCATATTTTACTCCTTAGTTTTGTTAGTTGTTGAAGTATTCATGAAATATGTACTTTACAGCTCGACAAGCTTACCTAGTTGGCAACAAAGCTCTGGCCAAGGAACTAAGCATCAAAGGACAGACCTACAACTCACAGATGAAAGCAGCTCATGAGAAAGCCAGAGAAGCTATTTATCGACAGAGGTTCTTGATCTACTTTCTACCCTTCATATCTAATACCTGCTCTGGACATATATGTATTTACAAGTACATGTACTTCATGCCGCGTTTGTTTCATTGTTCAGGAACCCTGGTGCTTTGCAACGGGGGAGTGACCGTCTGATCGATTTACATGGCCTCCATGTAAGCGAAGCAATCCACATCCTGAAGGTTGAGCTCGGTTCCCTGAGGAGCGCGGCGAGGGCTGCAGGTGAGAGGATGCAAGTCATGATATGCGTCGGAACAGGCCACCACACCAAGGGTTCTCGCACCGCGAGATTGCCTATCGCTGTGGAGCAGTTCCTTCTGGATGAAGGCCTCCATTACACGCAACCACAGCCCGGTCTGCTTCGTGTTGCTGTGTACTAACATCTCCTAGGTCAGCACCACAGAGAAAAGAAATCCAAAAAAGAAAAGGAGAAAGAGATGCAAGAGAAGATAGAAAACTAAAAAGCGCTGTTGGAGCACTGTAAGTTCTTGGTAGTTGTATATTAAAGGAGCCAGCAGGAGAATAGCCTGACACAGAATACAGTGTAAAATTATACATAGATCCATTCAATTCACATTCCATTTCATTCTGCCGTGCCTATTCACGATGTTCGCTGGAATGCGTGTGAGATGGGCTGCATACATGACCGGTTACATACATAGGTCACATGTGCCTATTCAATCGGTATTCTGGTGTCCAGCATGTGAGATTTTGTGGACCATATGAAATCTGAGACAAACATCTGATACTATAACCATTTCGTTGATTTTGACTGAATTCATGAAAAACGAACTAAGGGTGCTTACAGTTCACAAGTACTCGCATCCTTATTAAAAGTGATGGAATTGCTAATTTTAAGCAAGGTGATAATTAACTTAGCCTTTACATGTGATTTGTGCACCTGTGAGTAGTAAGCTGGGTTGCAACGGAGAAAAATGTTCGGGGCGGTGTGGCAGCCCGACATCCTGAGTTCGAACCCTGTCGGGGACGATTTTCCTGGATTTCTCGCAAAGGAGCATTTTCTTCTATAAAAAGATGCCCTTGGGTCTCTTTTTTTTTTTTTAAAATGGTCGGGATCTTTGGATTTGCTTGATGATTCGTGCTAGGTATGTGTTGCCAGTTGCACCCTAAAAATAATCACATGGTACTTATCTCTTACTCTGCGGCTCTACTTCTGTTGTAAGATATTTTCCATAGTGCGGTACCAAATATCGTTTTTTTTTTCGTTGTCCGCTTAAACTCTCAACGTTGTCGTGTCCAGTTCTCCACTGTTGCAGCGGGCGTTCCACCCTCCTCCATCCTTACACCCATGACAACTACACCCGCAACTCCACCCCCCACCTCCATGCGTGCCTGATCACCCTATTGGACTGGATGCCGCTCATGTCCGTTTCCTCCCATCGTTCTCCTCCCCTTCCACCCCTCCCTCCACGCGCCACCTCCATTTGCAACCACTACAGCCACAACGTATTTTGCGAGCGACGACTTTGAGTACCCGCTCGTCGACCCCTTCATATGCTCACCCCACCTCCGCTTCCCGCACCTCCCCGCGTTCCGCTTCCCCTCCTCCGATTCGCTCCTCCTTCTGTTCCACGGCCGTCACGAAAAGGGGACCTTGCGGATGACCTTGCGGATGACGAAAAGGGGACCTTGCGGATGACCCCTCCTCTCCTGGTTCCGCGGCAGTCGTCGTCAAGCCGGACCAGGCGGCAGCGGCGCCACAACGATGTTCTCTTCTTGAAGATGTCGCCTTGGCTATTGGGAGAAGACGTTGTGACAATGGGTGACTGGATGAGCCGATGTGATGGTCGTCGGTGTTGGCTGCGGCACAGGGTGTGGGCTTTCGGGGCGCTATATACGGCATGGCAGATGCAGCCAGTCGACGCCTTCTCCGAGTCTGGTCAGATCCCGCCTTCTACTCGCAGACTCTTAGGCGCATGGGGGATGGTTGCGTTCAGTGGCGGAGCCAGGAAATACACATAAGGGGGGCCGAGCATTGGGCACAGCTCTAAATTGCAAAAAATTGAGTGGAATATATAGATTTTTTAGACAAAATATGTACTACCTCCGATCCATATTAATGGGCTCAACTTTATCTAGATACGGATGTATCTAGTTAAGTGTTTAGACTAGATGCATCCGTATCTAGACAATGTTGAGACCATTAATATGGATCGGAGGGAGTACCATTATACCCTATAAATATGTTAAAAATATTAAGACAGCCACACAAGAGTTAGCATGGAGGCAAAATATATGATTAAATTTTTTTGCCAGTAAAATATATGATTGAATAATAGTGAACTAAAATTTTCTAGTTGAACTGCACAAGGCGTGTCATCGTATTGAATTCATAAATAATTTAGAGAATCCATTGAAATCTCTTTCTTGATGTATAACAAGCCATCTCTTAGAAACTCGTCTTCTACAGACGACTATTGCAAGTCAGCAGATCAAAAGTGAAATATAGTTCATCATGCTCCATGAACAGAGATGATTAAGAGCAAGTACAATAGTATAGCCGGCTGTTGGCTATAAGATGGTGCCATGTCATCTATAGCCAACCTAATAGCCAACAAGTATAATAGTTGGTTATAAATATGGACTACTTTATTAATAGTGGCCCACCTTCCACTCTCACAAATTGCCTAGGAGCACGTGCTGCAGCTGGCTCTTGCATGAGACCCCGCTTCCACTCTCTCTCCTATTCTCTCTCTTCCATGTAAGCACAAATATATTATTAAAATTCTTATAGCCCGCTGACTGGACCTTATTGTACTTGCTCTAAGGGCTTGGTCGGTTGGGTTTAGGTGCTTCCGGCTTAAAATATTGATGAACAGAGGGAGGGGAGAGGAACTACAAGAACAAGAAAAGCACATGCAGGCATGCAGCATGCAGACTCTTGGCGCTGAAAAAACGGGAGGAATAGTCAAAAAGCTACTCAATGCGATCTTCTGTGAGCAGTGTACGTGTATTTTCATGTTTGTGAGATGGATATAGAGTATGACACACAGCTCAATGCACAACTAATCGGGGGTCATATAAAAAATTATGCATGTTAGGGGGGCCGGGGCCCCTGCTGGTCCCCCGTGGCTCCGCCGTTGGTTGCGTTGGTCCGGTTATCTCAGAGTCATTGTCGTGCTTCGGTGGTATCTTGCTTGGTATGTGACGCGGCCTTGTTGCTATGTGCGACATCTCCTCACCATTATTGGTAGGAGATTGAACTAGGCAAGTCGTTTTCGCCGAGTCATATGTTTGGGTGTCGTTGTAAACGGCTTGGCAGGTGTGGTATTGTAAGTCTTCAATGCCGTTGTATCGGCCGTCTTGGTATTTCTTCTATGAATGCGTCTTCCAAGTCGTATTCTCGAAAAAAAAATACATTCTCGAGAAAAAAGTATGCAATATGCGTTTCATGCTATTGTTATCCTAATATAAGTTGTAATCGTGATTGCAGATTATTTGGTAGCAGTGTAGCACGAAGCAGTTGTATGAATAAGTAAAGAAAAAACGGACTCGCAAGTAGGATCAGCCTTAGTCTACTAGAAACAGAGGAGAGCGAAAACATGGTGCGTTTGGTTGGGTGGCTAGCCACCAGGTGGTTGGTGGTAGCTAGTTTTCAGGTGGTTAGCCTCTGTTTGGTTTGTGGTGTTGGTTGTGTGGGGTAACCATATTCTGGGAATATTCCCTCTAAAAAGTGGTTGAGCTCAACCACCAGAAATGTGGTGGTTGAGCTGGGGCGAGACGCTAGAATCACCTCTGAAACATTTTTTGCGCTGCTCACCTTCTCCTCTAAAATAGAAAAACGGCAAGTTAACCTCCTCATTCTTTCCCCAATATTATTGACACGTGATTTGAAGTAGACATGGCACTACGGCATGCACTGTTTGAAGGTGATATTCTGCATCAATACCGAAGGTAATTTTTCTCCCCCAAATTATAATATGTTTTGGGCAGAAAATGTGCATGCTCATGTTGTGAGGGTATTCTCACCATCATATCAAGAGGTTACCATATCACCTAACATCTCAAGACAAACATAAATATGGCTACCCCTAACCACTTTTTATCCCTTCAACCAAACACAAAACTTGGCTAGCCAACCCACACAAACAAACATGAAAAATGGTTACCACCAACCAGGTGGTTGGGGTTACCCCAACCATGGGCGGACGCAGCGCCCCTGCTGCCCGGCGCCCGCCCGGGCTTCCATCCCGTCCGCCTCCTGCTTAGGATCGATGTTAGGCTAACACATCTCGATCAAGCTGGGGCAAAACTGCTCCGTAGCGTTTCGTGGGCTTTGAGGTATTAGGCCTGGGCCGTTCTTGCCCTCTCGCACGCGCAGCAGGCCAGTGATCCTGGTGGCGACTCACAGGAAAACTGGTCGTCGTTCACTCGTTACGTCGTTCCAGAGACCAGGATCCCTCGATTCCCAAATCCCCAATTCCCCCATCGACCTAGCTCTGAAACCCTTGCCCGCGACAACTCCGACGGGCGCGGCGCCAGACCGGCAGGTGGTCGGGCAGACCATGGACGATGGAGACCCGGGAGGAGGTCCGCCACTGGCCACAGACCTTCGCGACGGCGACGGCGGCCGTCCCAGGCAGCAACGGACAGGCCCAGCCGCCTCTGGCGGCCGCAAGCACCGACAAGGCGGCGTGGGGGCGGTAGGCTCGTCTTCAGGCTCGACTTCAACATCAAGAAGGCAGATGGGTAATTTCTATGCCTCAATTTTTGTTTAATTCCGGTTTTTAACTCAGTTTAGAACATTCCGACCATGAATTGCTCACCTTTTGTTGATAGGATTTGTGCATAATTTTCTAAATAGCTAAGTTGCAATGGCTTGAATTAATGATCAATCTTGATAAAAATCTTATAAATTTCAGAAATTGAGAGCTTTTTGGTTGATAGAAGAAGCTTGCCGCAACCACCGCCACAACCAAATGTGGCAAATGAGGAGGAAGAGAGGCATGAGGCGGAGGATGTGTTTAATCCAGATGAGATAGTGTGTGATCCCGCTCTTAGGAAACAAATCAATGAATATCATCCAAATGTACAAGATCAAGTGAAAAGAGCATACCTTTGAAGGGCCCAACTAAACCAATTGTGAATTTTCCTAGGAATGGTAGTGGATCTAGAGGGTTTTCAAAAACATGGTATGATAAGCATGATTGGATAGAATATAGTGAGTCCCATGATAAGGCTTATTGTTTCTATTGCTTTCTTTTTAAGCCACTTGGAAGTGCAAACCGTTTTGGTAGTGACATCTTCACCAAAACCGGGTTTAGTGATTGGAAACATGGTTACAAAGCTTTACCCGAGCATATAGGTGGTGTCAATAGTGACCACAATAAGGCAAGGTTGCATTGTGAGGATTTTGTTAATCAAAGACAAAGTGTCTCTAGTAACCTCGCTCGTGCATCAAAGGAATCCGAAGAACTATACAAGATCCGTTTGACATCTTCCTTGCATTGTGTAAGATTTCTCATAAGTCAAGGATTGACATTTCATGGCCATAATGAATCTCTTAGTTCATTAAACAAGGGCAACTTCCGTGAGATGGTAGATTGGTATAAAGGAAAGGATGAAAAGGTGAAGCATGCATATGAGAAAGGAGGAAATTCCAAGATGATCTCTCACAAAATCCAAAAGGATATTTCCAAGTGTTGTGCACAAGAAGTCACCAAGGTGATTATGAGAGAAATTGGTGATAAGAACTTCTCCGTTCTTATTGATGAGTCACGTGATATATCCGTGAAAGAGCAAATGGCGGTAATGTTGAGGTTAGTTACTAGTAGGTTGTCTTGTTATTAAATCTACCTATTATTCCATGCTTCTATTTAACCACATCGTAATTGTTTTGTTGTAGGTATGTGAATAATGAAGGGAAGGTTGTGGAGAGATTTCTTTCTTTATACCATGTCCGTGAGACTACATCGGAGGCACTAAAGGATGCTCTCATTTGCATTCTTGATCGTTACAAGCTATCTATTCATAGGCTACGAGGGCAAGGATATGATGGGGCTTCCAATATGAGAGGTGAATTCAATGGCTTGCAAAAAAAGATCTTAGATATAAATCCTTATGCCTTCTATGTTCATTGCTTTGCCCATCGTTTGCAATTGGTAGTTGTTTCCGTTGCTAGTTCTAGTTCCTCCATTTTTAATTTCTTTGAGTCCATCTCCGGGATTGTGAACACATCAAGTTCATCTTGCAAAAGAAGAGATGTGCTTAGAGAAGAACATCATTAACATCTTGTGGATATGCTTGAGAGGGGTGAGATATCTAGTGGAAGAGGCTTGAATCAAGAAACAAGTCTCACTAGGCCCGGGGATACTAGATGGGGTTCACATTATAAAACTTTGCTTCGTGTGCACCAAATGTGGTTGGGAGCCTTGTATGTTCTCCGTGAGGTCAATGATGAGAGCCGTGGATTGACCCAAGCGGCGGGTTGGATAGAGAAAATGGAGGACTACAAATTTGTTTTCATTTTGAAGCTAATGATAAAGTTGCTTGCCATCACGGATGTGCTTTCACATGTTTTGCAATCGAAGGATCTAAATATTGTGCATGCAATGGAATTAGTTAGTGATGTCAAAGCTCGGTTGGCCTCTATGAGAGATAGTGGTTGGGATGACTTGTTTGATGAGGTCAAACAATTTTGCATGGAGAAGGGTATTCCGGTTCCAAACATGGATGATCAAATACCGGTTCGGGGTCGTTCAAGGCTTGATGGCTTTGCCTACACTAACCTTCATTTCTACAAAGTTGAGATCTTCTATGTTGCCGTTGACAAGATATGTGTTGAGATGGATCATCGCTTTTGTGAAGGATCTATGGAGGTATTAGAGAGCTTTGCGTGGCTTAGTCCAAAGAACTCTTTCTCATTGTTTGATGTGGACAAGGTTGCTCGCTTATCTTCAATTTGTCATGAGGATTTCTCTAATGATGATCGTGCAACCATAAGAGGACAACTTGAGAATTACATTCACCATGTGAGAGTCCATGCCTCCTTTTCTTCTTGCATGAATCTTGAGAGTTTGGCTATAAAGATGGTGGAAACGGGGAAGCATTTGGTCTTTCCATTGGTCTACAAGCTTATTGAATTGGCCTTAATATTACCGGTGTCAACCGCATCGGTTGAGAGGACTTTTTCGGCAATGAAGATCATCAAGTTTAAATTGCGTAACAAGCTCAAGAATGGATGGTTCAACGACTTGATGATATGTTACACCGAGCGGGAGCTATTTAAACTACTTGATGATGGTGTTATCGCTCAACGGTTTCAAGCTATGAGGAAGAGGAGGAAACATTTACCTCGTAGGCATAGGACTAACTAGCATACTATCTCGGTATATTTCTTTATCCCATAAATCAAGATGAATATATTTTAAAGGCTTGTTCATATGATTTACTAATCCGTCTTTCTTTTTATCTTGTAGGGTTTCTTTGTCGGTGTTGGCGTTTCAACTTTTGGTCGACCGTCGGAGTTTCATTAGTATTTTGATAGTTCTTAAGTTGTGACTTGTGAACATTGGAACATGTTGCGAGCATGTAATGTATTATATTTGTGTTTCCGCATTAAAACTATCTTGAAGACAATATTTGCTCCATATTTCGTACATTTGTCCAAGAAAAATTTTAGTTGCACTGCGGCGCGCCCAGCCTTCGACAAATTCCTAGATCCGCCACTGACCCGAACCACTTTTTCATAACCACCAAACACACCGTCAAAGTATGAGGAACAGCAAGCAAATTTCAGGAAATCCGTTGGAGAGACGCTCTTGCTCGCCGTGCGCTCTTCTTCGGCTCGAACAGATTTTTCGAGTGCGGTGCGAAATATCTTCTTCTCCATTGCCCGCTCAAACTCCCAGCGTTATCGCGTCCGGCGTTTCACTCTTCTCCGCCATTGGCGCCCGCACCTGCAGCTCCATGCGCGCTTGATCCCCTATCGCACCCGATGCCGCTCATGGCCGTCTCCTCCCCACCCTTCTCCTTCCCCTCCACGCGCCATCTCCGCCGCGCAACCACCGCCGCCGCAGCGTCCTCCGCCAGCGACGACTTCGACTACCCCCTCGCCGACCCCTCCGTCCGCTGGCCCCACCTCCGCTTCCCGCACCTCCCCGCGCCCCGCTTCCCCGCCGCCGACACCGCTCCTCCTCCCGCCCCGTCGCGGCCATCCCGGGAGCGGGAGCCCGCGGATGACTCCTCCGCGCCCTCCGCTTCCGGTCGCGCCGTCGTCGCCGTCGAGCCTCTGGACGCGCGCGCACACCGCGCGAGGGTGAAGAAGCTGAGCAAGCTGGCGCTGCGGCGGGCGCGGGACTGGCGGGAGCGCGTCTCCGAGCTGGCGGACCGCCTCCTGGCGCTGCCCCCCGGCGCGCCCGTCGCGGGGGTGCTCGACGAGGCGTGGGTCTCCCCCGACGAGCTCGCCTACGTGGTGCGCGCCGTGGGCGCGGCCTCCTGGCGCCGCGCGCTCGACGCCTACGAGTGGCTCGCGGCGAGCGGCGCCGCCGGGCCGGGCCCCCGCGTCGTCGCCGTCGTGCTCGGGGTCCTCGGCCGCGCCCGCCAGGACGAGCTCGCCGAGGGGGTCTTCCTCCGCTTCCTGGGCGAGGGTGCCGCCACCGTGCAGGTGTTCAACGCCATGATGGGCGTCTACGCGCGCTCTGGGCGCTTCGACGACGTCCGGCAGCTGCTCGACGCAATGCGGGGGCAGGGGATCGAGCCGGACCTCGTTAGCTTCAACACTCTGATTAACGCCAGGGCCAAGTCTGGGAGCTTGGCCCCTGGCGCCGCCTTTGATCTCCTGCTCCAGGTTCGGCAGGCGGGGCTCAGGCCGGATGTTATCACTTACAACACCCTCATCAGTGCTTGCTCGCAAGGTTCCGTTCTGGATGATGCTGTGGCGGTGTTTGAACAAATGATTGATTCGGAGTGTCGGCCAGATTTGTGGACGTACAATGCCATGGTGTCGGTTCATGGCCGGTGTGGGAGGGCACAGGAGGCTGAGCAGATGTTTATGGAGCTTTTAGAGAAGGGTTTTAAGCCGGATGCAGTAACTTATAATTCTCTCCTTTATGCTTTTGCGAAGGAAGGGGATGCCGACGCAGTGGAGCGTGTGTGTGAGGAATTGGTTAAGGCTGGGTTCAGGAAGGATGGAATAACTTACAATACCATGATTCATATGTATGGAAAGATGGGCAGGCTTGATTTGGCGCTTGGTCTGTATGATGAGATGAGGGCTATAGGCTGCACTCCAGATGCTGTGACTTATACTGTCTTGATCGATTCCTTGGGGAAGATGGATAGGATTTCTGATGCAGGGAAGGTGCTGGAGGAGATGGCAGATGCAGGATTAAAGCCAACCCTGGTAACTTTTAGTGCTCTGATATGTGCGTACGCCAAAGGTGGGAGACGGGATGAGGCGGAGCGGACATTTGATCGTATGGTTGCGTCAGGCGTCAAACCTGATCGTTTAGCCTATTTGGTTATGCTGGACATTATCGCAAGGTCTGGTGACACGAAAAAGCTGATGGTTCTGTATCGGACAATGATGAAGGATGGTTATAGACCAGATGCCACCTTGTATCAGGTCACGCTTGCTGCACTTGTAAAAGGAAATGAATGTGAAGAGATTGAAGGAGTTATGCAAGACATGGAGGTAGTTTGTCAAATGAATCCGCAGCTGGTATATAGCATACTCATCAAGGCAGAGTGCATTTCTCAGGGTGCTAAGCTGTTAAAGAAGGCATGCCTACAAGGACATGAACCAGACAGTAAGAGTTTACTGTCCATTTTAGATGCATATGAAACAATGGGAAAGCATGAAGAAGGTCTCTCTTTGCTTCAATGCATCCGGGATCATGTCCCCAACTCCCATAACTTGATATCTGAATGTTCCATCATGCTTCTGTGCAAAAACCAGAAGATTGCTGCTGCCATTCAAGAGTACGACAGTATGCAGACATTAAAATGTGGATCTTTTGGCCGAGATTGTAACTTGTACGAGCACTTGATTACTTGCCTTGAAGAGGCTGAATTCTTTCCTGAAGCTTCTCAGGTTTTCTGCGATATGCAGTTTATTGGCGTAGAGCCTTCCCAGAAGATATACGAGAGTATGATCTCTACATACTGTAAATTGGGCTTCCCAGAAACAGCTCACCAATTGATGGATGAATCTGTACAGTCTGGTATTTGGCTAAATACTCTTTCATCTAGAGTAACTATAATTGATGCGTATGGGAAGACAAAACTCTGGCAGCATGCAGAAAATTTCGTGAAAGGACTGAAACAAGAGTCAGGTATTGACAGACGGATTTGGAATGCGTTGATACATGCCTATGCCGAGAGTGGCCTTTATGAGCACGCAAGGGCAGTGTTTGACATTATGATTAAAAACGGCCCTCTACCAACTGTTGATTCAGTTAATGGAATGATGAGAGCATTGATTATTGACGGCAGGCTGGATGAGTTGTATATGATTGTTCAGGAGCTTCAAGATATGGGTTTCAAGATTAGCAAAAGCACAGTAATCCTTATGCTTGAAGCTTTTGCAAAAGTTGGGGATGTATTCGAGGTAATGAAAATATATAATGGAATGAAGGAAGCAGGATACCTGCCAAATATGCACATCTACAGAAGTATGATTTCCTTGCTCTGCCGTAATAAACGATATAGGGATGTTGAATTGATGGTTGCGGAGATGGAGGGAGCAGGATTGAAGCCAGACTTAGTCATACTTAATACCCTTCTTTCGATGTATACTGGGAATGGAAACTTTGACAAGACAGTTGAAGTATACCATAGAATTCTTGAAGCTGGCTTAGAGCCTGATGAGGATACATATAATACATTGATAGTCATGTACAGTAGAAACTTGAGGCCCGAAGAAGGATTTACTCTCTTGAATGAGATGGGTAAACGAGGTTTGACACCCAGGTTAGAATCCTATAAAAGCTTGCTCGTGGCAACTGGAAAAGCAAAACTCTGGGAGCAAGGTGAACAACTTTTTGAGGAAATAAGATCAAAGGGTTACCGACTAAATCGATCTTTATATCACATGATGATGAAAATGTACAGGGATGCCTGCAACCATTCCAAAGCCGAGCAACTACTAGCAGCAATGAAAGAGGACGGCATCGAACCAACAGTTTCCACTATGCACATCCTCATGACTTCTTATGGGACTGCGGGGAACCCAGCCGAAGCTGAGAGAGTACTGAACAGCCTGAAGTCATCCAGTTTGGAAGTCACCACTTTACCATACAGTACTGTTTTTGATGCTTACTTGAAAAATGGTGACTACAATCTTGCCATCACAAAATTGTTGGAAATGAAAACAGATGGTATAAAACCAGACCATCAAGTTTGGACATGTTTCATCAGGGCCGCTAGTTTGTGCGAGCGAACTGATGATGCCATTCTTCTCCTGAACTCTTTACAGGATTGTGGATTTGACCTTCCCATTAGGTTGACACCATACTTGACTATGTTCACAATTATGGGGCTTACTTCACATGCTAAATTTGGCCATAATCTCTTGCATCTTTTGCAGGCTCTTGACAGAGAGGATTTCATCTGTGTTTACTGAGGTTGACAATTTTCTAGAAGAACTCGAGGCACTAGAAGATTCCGCAGCTCTGAATTTTGTAAATGCACTAGAAGACCTCTTGTGGGCATTTGAATGTCGAGCAACCGCTTCATACATTTTCCAGCTGGCAGTAAACAGAAGCATATACCGTCAGAATGTCTTTCGGTATTTGCAGCAATCTTGAACTCCGATTATTTTCATCAGAATCTGTACTTACCTTTATGCGTTCAAATATGCATTTCATGTGCATACTTCTTTAACCAAATAAGTGGGTCACACACTGATAGTTCTCGTCCAGACATAAAAAACAAAGACAAGGAAAACAATTACAGATAGCAACTTTTTTGACAGCAAAACAAACGTTGTTGCAGAAAAGGCACAATCCAGTCTCGCTATTGTTTTAGATAATTTATCTGAACATTGAAGAGGTGGTTTAAGATATGTGCGAACAAACAGTTAATGTTGTCGTTATGCTTGGGCATGCTGTCCCTAGAGTAACTAGGCTTTATCTCAAAGAGCCCCAGTCTGCTAAAACACCTATATTTGTATGCTCAATGCTACAAAGTTGAGACGTTTGAACAATAAGGTTTGGTCTAAGTTTATTTTCGTTTCATCTGCTTTCGAAGTTGTTTATCACAGTAGGTCTTATCATGTAGATGTTTTTTTACTACTCCCAGTGTCTTGTTTATGTGTAGAACTGAAGTAGAAAATTTTGGCTGGCAGGATCTTATTGCTTTATGGTTTCAAGAATGGGAAAACTCCAAATTGTTATTATTATATTTGTTTCTGCTAATTAATTAATTTAATTTTTTCGCCTGAATGATTCAGGGTGATTGAAAAAGACTGGGGAGCTGACGTACGAATGTTGTCTGCTGGGGCTGCACTTATCGCTCTAACATTATGGCTTGATCACATGCAAGTAGGTGCTCTTAATAAATTTTTTTTTGTGTGCTCCTAATCATATTTTTTGCAGTCTTTCTTGCATTAAGTTAATAAATAGAGAAAGACAGCAATGTACAGAAACGTGCTTGCAGATAATAGTAAACTTTTCTCATCAGCTTTGGTTGTTTTGTGTTACCCTTACCATAACTATGGACAGTAATGTATTTGGACTTGCTGTTAGCTTGACAGATTCACGAAATTAGCATGTGTCTACTTTATGCCCTAATTCTGGCGTTCTTCATATCCCCTTAGAGGTGGTCATACGATTATAAATTAATTATAACGCAGTGAACATAAATAAGAAATATGCACTAGCTGCTATTACTGATGATTTCCATCTATAACTTCATTCGCATTCTATACAAATTTTCATGTTGCGTGTCATTACAGCAACATTATGAAACACATTTTCCTTTCTTTGTTGCAGCAGCCCTCTGCACAAATTTAATCTTTTATTACTGATTGAGGGCACAAATTTAATTGAAAGCTACCAAAAGAAATTCAGAATATTCTCCTGAAAAAACGTATCTACAGTTGCAATACCCCAATATAATTTACGGTCATTCCATTTGTAATGCAGGATGCTTCACTGCAGGGTTCGCCAGAATCCCCCAAATCTATTGTACTGGTCACAGGGGAGGGGGAATATAACATGGTATCATTGCGTAAAACCATCCGTGTTTACCTTTTGGAAATGGGATCTCCTTTCTTGCCATGTAAAAGTCGATCAGGTCGCTTTGTGGCGAAGTCTTACTCTCTTAAGATGTGGCTGAAAGATTCTCCTTTCTGCATGGATCTTGAGTTGAAAGACGCCCCAACTCTTCCTAAAATGAACTCGATGAAGCTCACTGAAGGGTACTTCATGAGATCTGGTCTTGTATCTACATTTAAAGATATACACGAGCAACTTGGGGGGAAGTATGGCCAAAGAAATTCTCCAGATTAGCTCTGTTGTCAGAAGAAAGCAGGGCCGAAGTTATTAAGGCTGATATACAAGGAAGGAAAGAAAAGCTGGAGAGAATGAAAAAACAGGGTCTTGTCGTGTCAAGAAAACCTAAAAAAGGAAAACGGAGAGCAAAATTTGTTAGAGAACAAAGCACACAGGCGGTTCTGAAGTAGTGTTTATTTTGCCTCATCACTGCATTTTCTCAAGCGTCGTTGTGGAATTTACATGAATATTTCTTAACGGAAAAAAAGGAAAAGGAATCATGATATTACTGCGATTATTTTCGACGGAATCTACAGAGCAAGCTACTATGAGTCGTGAAAGCCTATCAAGTTCACCAAATCCGTCCGTCGATTTTGACATCAGTGGAGGTACTCTCAATAGCTCTCCGAACCTGCACATGCTTCTATAATTTTGTTGCAACTTTGTGAGGCACCGAACTAATCATCGATTTCACCTGTTGTCTCATGCGCATTACAATAACTTCTCGGGGAATAAAATATATGCAGAGTTGTGTATCAGAACTGACATCAAATGCTTGGAATGTTCTAGGTAGCAAATAGCCAAGATAGGAAGAGTGCGCCTGGGAAAGCATACGCAGTGGCTCTGTGCAAGTTTGAGGCAATCAGAACATAAGACCATCAATTGCTTAAGAGGATTCATAAGGACCTTGTGAAGGAGGTCGCTCAAATGGCATCAAGGCTCAAGTCACTCGATGAGCGCCCAGAAGAAGAATTGCCAGAAGAGCAAATCGACGCCATATTCGGTATGTCCAATATGCCACATCGTACACGCATTAAGAAATGTTTATGTTCCCGTAATCTCACATTCCTCACACCTTGCCCTTGCTGTCTCAGAGAAACTAGGACTGGATGGTGGCATCAAACTAGGACTGGATGCCACCAACACCAGCACCATGGTCAGTCCGGGCTGCTCCCTCCCGCCAGGAGAAGACAAGCAGAAGGAGAGAACATAAACAGTAGTAGGGTTTTCAGACAGCAAGTAAGATCGCGGCACTCAGGAAGTTTGCTGCTTCTGCTCCTTCTGACAGCAAACAAGGCCAGCAGAGTGATTTGCTGGCGTTCTTCAACGGAAGAACCTAGTAATTGCTACACGATATGTATTGCCGTCCTACACTTGCCGACGATATGTATTGTTTTGTTTGAACCCGTTGCCGTTTGGCTCACAAAGTTGGAAAGTGTATTGCTGTGATCAGCGTAAGTGGATTCTGTTCATGGATCAATGAAATTGCTTAAAGAGCTCTATCTGAGATAATATTTGCACTGAACATAATATTTTGACGGATGGACAACTGCGTCATGTATGCTGAATCGAATAAAAGATTCTAGCCCAAAACATAGCAAATATAGCGCAAGTGAATACAAGGTCAGAAGATGGATCACAGGAGCAAGAACTACAACCATTCTATTTGGACAGAAGCAATTCAGCAGGAGAATTGCATCATTGACGATCGTACAAGGAAGAATTAATCAGTACAGTTTGATTAGAATCCCGTCGAGGAGAACTTGCCTGTGGCAAGATGGTTAGGTGGGTGGTTGTACCCCCAGCCCACCAGAGTTCAAACCCCAGGTTTGACGCTGGTGTTTCTCATTTAAGGCGGAATATTCTTCAGTGGGAGGCGACGTTCCCGTCGACAGCGAGGCGCCCGTGGTGACTTCGTCAATCTCAAGACTCGACCCGCCGGCTCAGTCTCTCGGAGGTGCTCATAGGGGTAGGGTGTGCGTGCGTGCGTTCATAGGGGTGAGTGTGTGCGCGTGTATATGAGCGCTTGCGTTGTACTGTGTTTCGCAAAAAAAAAAAAAGAATCCCGTCGAGATTTGATTTAATATACAGGTGCAAACGAGAACTGGTTGTGCTGTCCCTGAAGATCGAAATTGTGATTGCAGCTTTTCATCTGGAACGCTGCTTCTGCCTTGTCATCAGCCAAAAGGCTTTGCAGTAACTGGTCGAGGTCCTGATCAGCTTCCGCCGGGAAAGTTTGCTGTTCCTCCCCGAAAAGTTCTTCCCATGTACAGCTTTCCGTGTTGTCGTCAGCTTCAGGCCCCTCCGTGGACGCAGCAGGCAAGGTGGAAACGGGCGCGGCAGGCGTGGACCACGTCGGACAATCCTCGTACTCTACCTCAGGCTCCGGGACGGGGACGGGGGCGGCGATGCGCATCTTCTTGCAGCTCGAAAGATCGGCGGCGGAGACCGGCGCTGGCCTCTTCTGCGAGTGTGCGCTCGCGGCCACGGCCACGGGCTCAGCTGGTTGCGGCGCGGGTGCCTGCTCTGCCGGTTCTTGGCGACGAAGCTTGTACGCGTCCGATTCTTGGCGGGCGGCGGCGGGCGGGTTGGGAGCCAGATGGATCCTGCAGAGCACCTTCTCCCCGTCGGCGACGACGGCCTGCGGCAGCAGGCACCGGTACTCCTTCATCACCCAGCCGGTGGACGTCTTCTCCTTTCCCTTGCCCTTCTTGAACGACAGGGTCCTGGCCTCGCCGATCTTGACGCCCTCCTTGTCGTAGACGTCCTCGGTCTTCTGCACTTCCCAGGTGCCGGCGCCGGCGCCGGCGCCGCGGGCGCACCGCCCGTTCTTGGCGTTGCGCTTGCAGGTCGTGAAGAAGAAGCGGTCGCCGGAGCTGACGGCCGTAGGCACGGGGGCGAATCGCTTGGCGAGGTCCTTGGGCTCGCCGCAGTCGTAGACTTGGGCGCGGCGGATGAGCTTCTCGGCGCCGTGCATGGTCTCGCCGCGGAGGAGGCACGGCAGGAAGTAGCCCACGGCCTCCTCGGCGGTAGGCAGGAAGCGCTGGAGCTTGTACACCTCGTCGATCCCGTCCATCTCCATGGATCCGCTGCTGCTCTGCTCCGCTCTGCTTCTAGGTCGATGAGGGAGGGAGATTGGCGGCAAGATTGCGGGAGGGAGATTGGTGTGGAGCGTAGAGTGGGAGGGGGTCAGTATTTACGAACGCCGCTGGCTTTCCATATTTTGAACCGGAGACGACAGGCACTCCTCTTCACCACAGATTTGAGTTTCCAAAACTTGCCGGACCCGTTTCCATCTTGGGCAATTGCAATTCCCATAGGTTTCCCAAATCTCTCTCCGCGTTTACAGCTGGATGCTGTCCGACCCGCGCTGTGCTTTGTATGGGCACTCGCGCTCGCCCACAGTCTCCTACAACGCCATCATCGCGCATCTACTTGCGCATGCTACGGGTCCTACGGGAGGACGACGGCACCAGCGTGCACCGGGGCTTCATCGGGCAGGTGCACTCGCACGCGGTGCAGCTCGTGCTCCCGCCCTGGCGCTGTGCTTTGTTTATCGGAGGCCAAACGCTGGCGAGAGGCGCCCGCTCCCGCCCGCCGCCGCGCCTCTCCGCCGGTGCACGCGACCACCACCTCCTCGTGGCCGCCGCGTGCGTCCTAAGGCTCGAGCGCTCCTCTTCCGCCACCTACCTATGGAACAAGCTGCTGGGCCTCTTCTCCCGTGGCGGGGCGCCCGTGCTCGCCAGCAGGCTGTTCGACGCAATGCCCGGGCGCGACACCGTATCCTACAACACCATCATCACGCGCCTGTCCCGCTCGGCCGCCGACCGCGCGCGCGCCTACTCGCGCATGCTACGCGAGGATGCCGGCGGCAGCGTGAGGCCCGACGGGACCACGCTCTCGGCGCTCCTCGCGCTGCCGTGCGCCGGGGCGAGTCCTGGCTTCTTCCAGCAGGTGCACTCGCACGCGGTGCGGCTCGGGCTCTGCTCGAACGCGTTCGTCGGGACCGCTCTGGTGCGCGTGTACGAGCTGCACAGGGACGCGGACGCCATTGCTGCCGTGTTTGAGGAGATCGCCGAGCCGGACGTCGTGTGTTGGAATGTCATGATCGACGCGTGCGCGCGGCGTGGGAGCCTGGGGCGTGCCGTGGACGCGCTGGCAAGGATGTGCAGGGCTGGGGGCATTGTCGACGAGTTCACACTGGCGAGTATCTTGAAGGCATGCTCGCATGAGAACGATCGGGGCCTCGGCGTGCAGCTCCATGCCTGTGCATACAAGGCTGGGTTTGACACAGAGACTGCCATCTGCAATGCTCTCATCACCATGTACCTGAAATGTGGCCGAGGGATGAGATCAGCTGTCAAAGTCTTCGATATGATATCGGAGCCGAACATAATCACTTGGACCGCAATGATTTCCGGGTTAGTGCAGAATGGCCTCGTTGTGGAAGCAGCGAGGTTCTACAAAGGAATGGTGAGGGCTGAGGAAATGGAGAACGACTACTGTTTCACTAGTGTGCTCTCTGCATGTGGCGCCCTTGCAAGCCTTGAGCATGGAAAGATGGTGCATTGTCGTGTCATGAAATCGGGTTTCTGCTCAGATACAGTTGTCGGGAACACGCTCCTTGACATGTACTTCAAGTGTGGCAGCCCATCGGATGCTTGGTTTGCGTTTCACATGATGCAGGTGCGTGATGTCGTGTCGTGGACAGCTATGATCGTCGGCTACGGGCGTCATGGTGAGGCCAGGAAGGCTGTTATGTGCTTCAGAGAAATGGTTCATGGCGGGTTTAGGCCAGACAGCGTCACATTCCTCGCAGTCCTTTCTGCGTGTAGCCAAGGGGATCTTGTCGATGAAGGGCTTGTGATTTTCCGCTCCATGGTTGAGGATCACGATGTTAAGCCACAGAGAGAGCATTGTGCATGCTTGGTTGCTCTACTAGGACACACCGGAAGACTAGAAGAAGCAGAGATATTGATTGGAGCAATGGGATTGGAAATGGATTCATTGGCCTGGGAGTCACTTCTGGGTGCTTGCGGTTTACATGGAGAAGTCGAGCTGGCGAAGAGGTCAGCAGGGAAGGTCATGGAACTAGAGCCATGTAAGTATGGGCCTTATGTTTTGCTGTCAAACATGTATGCTGAACAATGTCAATGGCGTGAAAAGGAGGTGTTGAGAGAAAAGCTTGGAGGCAGCAATGTCAGGAAGGGTGCGGGTCACAGCTGGTTCTCAGTTTCAGAAGCGAGCTGAGCATTTCATGTGATTCTGGTGTGGTTTCTCAGAAAACATTTGCTGAAAAAGGTTGTGGATTCAGTGGAGAGAGGATGATGTACTCCACGAATTTACGGAATGCACCCAAAGCAAAAGCACCAGGATCTCATGCATGAAGGGCTTAAGGTTTTCCACTCCATGATGAGGAGCACAATGTTAAGCCAGGGAAAGACTAAAAGAAGCAGTGGCTATAATTAGAGCTATGGGACTGGAAATGGATTCATTGGCTTGGGATTCTCCTCTTGGTCAGGAAGGGTTCTGGTCACAGCTGGTCTCCGTCTCAGAAGAAAAGCTGAACACTTGATCTGGTGTGGATGCAGTTCTCGCTCACAGCACCCTGACATTCGTTTGTGTATGCAGTCCAAGCTTCTCGTTTTATGGTTCAGATGGTACAAACTCCATTGTTTTCGACGGAAACTCCAGAGCAAGATACTATGAGTCCTGAATACCTATCGAGTTCACCAAGTCCGTCCGTCGATTTGGACATCAGTGAGGACTGAGGAAGGGCTTGCCATCCATATTGCAGTGAAGGTACTCTCCATAGCTCTACGAACCCGCAGAAGCTTCTATAATTCTATTGCAATGTCAGGAAGGGTGCTGATCACAGCTGCTTCTCAGTTTCAGAAGCGAGCTGAGCACTTCATGTGATTCTGCCATTATGGTGTGGTTTCTGGGAAAACAAATTTTGCTGAAGAAGGCGTGGATGGAATGCAGAGGGATGGTGAACTGAACTTCATGAATTTACTGAATGCACCCAAAGCTAAAAGCATAAGCAATCAAATGGAGCATGCGACTGAGCTTACGAATTCGCAAATTCGAAGGGCATATACACGCTTACCGAGCGACAAGGGTTACAGGTCAGGTACCGATCCTATCCTGGTGTTTCGTAAAAGATGTGGTAAACGCTTCATGAAAATGTCATCTATCAAGGCCAAGCAACGTTCAAGTAAACAAATTAAGGACCTTACATTGCGATCCTACACATGGAGTTAGATTACAACCATCCATACATGTATAATTACAGACATGTACAGTTAAGATTAAAGGAACGGTTAGAACTGCTGGGTCCTAAGGAATTTTCCCTTTGTCTGGAATGCCTCATTTTTCTCCTCATTATGCTCAATGCATCCCTTTCCTACCTTTTTTTTTTGTTGAGATCCCTTTCCTACCTTACTTTGTGCTTTCTGCATTGATATATATTTGTATGTCCTATTTTTGCCGCAGAACCACCGCTCTACATGACAGAGAGAAGGCATGTCAAGTTTAGGGAAGGCAAAATTTAGCAAGATACATTTGTAGTGGTTACAAGTTGCAACGTGACTGTAGCATTAAGTTTTTGTCAATGCATTTTAGCGCGCCCGTTGGAGCGCTACCATCGGCGCGGTTAAATATAGCGCGTCCAAAAAAGCAGCGCAACGCCCTCACGCGGTAAACCGCTATTTCGGCGCTGCATACCAGTTTTAGCGTGCCGCGGTTTACCGCGCCCGTTGGAGATGCTCTTAGCCTCTTACAACGTGAACCGTGGCATAAAGTTTTTGTCAATGCATCTTTTCTGCCAGTATTCTGTGAATAATGTTAGCAAGATAAGTTTGAGTGGTCAACAATGAGAATAGATGTTTTGGTAAAGATCAGGAATTGATCAACTAACTGAAAGATTGTGCAATGTACATGAGCTACAGTTACTCATTTACAGAATAAATGTCCACTTTGTTAAACAGAAACTAGGGTTGGGGAACGGTGCTCGATACCCAATAGGGTACGGCTGTGATATATTTATATGAGTCACAATGTACAGGTTTGTATACAATACGGACAGGAGCTACCATATGTACATAGTCTAACACCCTCCCTCAATCTTAACTATGCCCTGAAATACTAAGAAGGTTAAGATTGCGTCGACATCCTTCAAAAGAAGGTAAGGGCAAGGGCTTAGTGAAAATATCAGCAAGTTGATCCTTAGAAGAAACAAACTTGATTTGAAGTAGCTTCTGTGCAACACGTTCCCTCACAAAATGATAGTCAACTTCGATGTGCTTTGTTCGGGCATGGAAAACTGGATTCAACGAAAGATATGTAGCACCGATGTTATCACACCAAAGGACAGGCGGCTGAGCTTGAGAGATCTTCAACTCTCTAAGTAAGGACTGTACCCAAATGATCTCAGCTGTGGCATTGGCAACTGCTTTATATTCTGCTTCAGTACTACTCCGAGATACTGTAGCTTGTTTGCGAGCTTGCCAGGCGATCAAGTTAGGACCAAAGAATATTGCATATCCCCCCCGTGGATCGCCGATCATCTGGACAACCAGCCCAGTCTGCATCAGAAAAAGCTGAAAGCATAGCAGAAGGTGCAGACTGTAGATGTAGACCATATGAAGCAGTGTGACGAACATAGCGCAAAATGCGCTTAACAGCTGACCAATGAGGATCACGTGGCGCATGAAGATACTGGCACACATGATTAACCGCAAATGAGACATATGGTCGAGTAATGAGCAGGTATTGCAAACCACCAACAATGCTTCGATACTCAGTGGAATCAGCAGAAGAGAGCAATTTGCCATCCAGAGCAGACAATTTGTCAGTGGCAGACATAGGAGTAGTAGCAGGCTTGCACTTCAACATACCCGCACGGCCTAACAGATCTTGTGAGTACTTCTGCTGAGTTGAGTCAACCCACCGTCAGAATGAGTAACCTCAATGCCCAGAAAATAATGCAGCTTACCCAGATCCTTAACAGCAAAATCAGCGCCCAGAGAAATAACGAGCCGATCAGCAGCAGCGACTGACGAACTGACAAGGATGATATCATCAACATAGACCATAAGATACATAGTCACCTCAGGTCGCTGGAGAATAAACAAGGACGTGTCTGCTGTAGATGGCGCAAATCCATGAGCACGAAGAGCAGCACCAAGACGTGCATGCCATGCACGAGGAGCCTGCTTGAGACCATAGAGTGCCTTGACAAGGCGACACAGATGATGTGGCTGAGCAGGATCAACAAAACCTGGTGGCTGACGCATATATACCTCTTCCTCCAGAACGCCATGGAGGAAAGCATTTTGAACATCCAGCTGACGAAGTGACCAGCCTCGAGTAACAGCTAATGAAAGTAGAAGACGGATAGTGGTGGGCTTAACAACAGGACTGAATGTATCCTCGTAATCAAGACCATACCGTTGTTTGAAGCCTTTAGCAACTAATCGTGCCTTGTACCTTTCAATGGAGCCATCAGCATGTTTCTTCACTTTGAACACCCATTTGGAGTCAATGATGTTAACACCAGATAGAGGCGAGACCAAGCGCCAGGTATTATTTTTCTGAAGAGCCTGAATCTCCTGCTCCATAGCAGCCTTCCAGTGGGGAATGCCAAGGGCCGCCTGAAAATGTCGCGGTTCAGCTGTAGGATCAGCCTCGGCACGAGCAACACAGGACGCAAGCCATGCGACCGTGCCATCTTTGCGGTCAAGAGGGCGAAAAATGCCACTCTGACTACGCGTATGAGGACGCATTACGACAGGTGCAGGTGGCGGAAAAGCCGTTGATGCAGAGGAGCCAATTTCCGGCGACACGCACAGCGAGGGAGGCACGGTCATAGGTGACGGCGAGCGAGTCACGCTCGGCGGCGACGCAGTTGGCGCAGCAGTGAGACTCGGAGGTGACGCAGCTGGCGTAGCAGTGGGCGTTGCTGGCCCGTCATGCACTGATGCAGGAGACGTTGGGCTCGAAGGAGCCACTGGTGGCAGGCTGCATGACGATGGCCCACGTGGAGAGGACGCACATGCAGGTGAGCGTGCAGATGCCTCCGACCCGGGCAAGGGCGATGCTGGACCCGGGTGTGGAGAGGATGTGCATGCTGGACCAGACGAGACACACTCGTCCGATCGTCGTGCATGAGGCATGCACACTCCATCGACGCCAGGTAAACCCAACGCAGCACTAGGGTCAGGCGTAACAGCAACGGTAGGTGCAGCTGGCAACACCACATCATTGAGAAGCTCAAGTCGAGCACCCGTCCAGTTCCTGCACCATGATTAGGCAACAACACAGGAGAATATGCAGCATCTACAAATTGATCAGGCAAAACTGGAAAGGAGTGCAACGAGGTAGCGGTGGTGTCGGTAGGCGGTGGTAGTGTGGAAAACGGGAAAACAGTCTCATCAAATACGACATCCCGGGATATGTAAACACGATTCGATGGAACGTGGAGACACTTGTAACCCTTGTGAAGAGAACTATACCCGAGAAACACACATTTTTTAGAGCGATACTCAAGTTTATGCTTATTATACGGACGAAGGTGTGGCCAACACGCACAACCGAACACTTTGAGAAAGGAGTAATCAGGAGTTTCATGAAGCAAAACCTCTAGTGGGGATTTCATACTAAGGAGTCGTGTGGGAAGCCTGTTTATGAGAAAACAAGCGGTAACAAAAGCATCACTCCAAAAGCGAAATGGTACGGAGGCATGTGCAAGTAGTGTTAAGCCAGTTTCAACTATGTGACGGTGCTTGCGTTCAGCTGCACCGTTCTGCTGATGTGTATGAGGACAAGACACATGATGTGAGATACCAATTTTCTGAAAGAAGGTATTGAGATTGCGATATTCACCACCCCAATCCGATTGCACATTGATAATTTTATGATTAAGTAATCACCCAACATGTGCTTGAAATTGCATAAAAACATGGAACACATCAGATTTGCGCTTAATAAGATAAACCCAAGAAAAGCGACTAAAAGCATCAATGAAACTGACATAATAGTTGTGACCACTAACAGAAGTTTGGGCATAGCCCCACACATCCGAAAACACAAGTTCAAGAGGAGCTTTGACAACACGACTCGATACAGAAAAAGGTAATTGATGACTCTTTCCTTGCTGACAAGCATCACACACTAGAAACTCCTTATTACTCGACTCAACGGGCAGCTCATGGCGATGGAGCACATGGCGCACTATGGGAGTGGCCGGATGACCCAAACGAGAGTGCCACTGTGACGATGACACACGGACACCACTGAAAACTTGGGAGACAGATGGCACATCAAGAGCATATAGACCATGGCGAGCTCGACCTCTAAGAAGAACGTCCCTCGTGTCCCGGTCCTTAACAAAAAAATGAAAAGGATGAAACTCAACAAACACATTGTTGTCACGAGTAAATTTAGGAACAGAGAGCAAACTACGAGTAACTGACGGAACACGTAGTATATCAAGAAGACGCAATTTTTTAGAGGTGTGTGAAAGAAGAGATGCCTGACCAACATGCGAGATGTGCATACCTGACCCGTTGGCGGTGCGGACCTGATCGTGACCATTGTAGGGCTGGTGCGTGGCCAACTTGTCGAGTTGGCTTGTCAGATGGTCCGTGGCGCCTGTGTCCATGTACCAGGCAGGATCCACAGGATAAGAGGGAGTGAACCCAGACTCCTGTGTTGCTAGAGCAGCTTGTTTCTCGTTTCCTTTTCCATTGTTCCCGATACCGAGGAAGTCACGCTTGAAGCGACGATGGCAGCGAGACGCCAAGTGTCCCTCGATGCCGCATAGCTGGCACTCTACCCCACCACCACACGCCTGGCAGGCGAGCCGCTTGCGCCCAACCGTCGGAGGGGCGGGAGCGGCGGACGGGCGGGGCTGGAGGACAATGGTGATGGCGGAGGTGGTTTGGCACCACGAGGAGGACCACCACGGTGAGCAGCATTGGCTGACGACCCATCCGTGTAGGAGCCCACGGAACGGCGAGTGGCAAGACGCTGCTCCGTGCTCAAGAGACGCGAGTAGAGATCCCGTGACGGTATTGGTGTTTCACGTCCATTGATGTTTTCCACTAGGGAGTCGTACTCCTCATCAAGCCCCTTGAGGATGTATGAGGTGAACTCCTCGTCACGTAGAGGCTGCCCAATGGAAGACAATGTATCGGCCAAATTTTTAACCTTGTTGAAAAAGGCCGTGACAGAGAGGTCAAGCTTCTTGATATCACCCAGCTGATTACGAATAGCAGACGAACGCGCCAAGGACTGCGAGGAGAAGCTGGAGTCAAGTGTGGTCCAGGCGTCCCTCGATGTCGTGGCAAAGACCACCATGCCGGCCACGGAGGGGGTGAGCGAGGACTGAATAGCACCCAGAATTGCTTGATCTTGGGCGACCCACCGACGATGAGCAGGATTGGGCGCCATTACAGAACCACCATGGGCCGAGGGCATCGGAACCGTGGCTGGAGGACACGGCAGTGTGCCGTCAACATATCCCTCAAGGTAGTGACTACGCATCAGTGGCCATATCTGAGCTCGCCACAGGAGATAGTTATCAGCGTTGAGCTTCACCGTCACCAGATGAGCAAAGTGGAACGGTCCTTGCTCTGCATGTGGCGCAGTCGGTGCTGAAAACTGCGGGTCGTAGCGTAGCGCAGACGAGGCGCCATACAGTGGAGGAGCTCCATACGGGATCAGCTCATCGCCAGGGGGTTGTGCACGGTATTGCGGAGCATGACCGTGGGAAACCAGCTGCGACGCGCCATAGGACACCATCTGGGACTGGGACGCGCCATGCGACGGCATTGGGTGCGGCTCGTACGCGGCTGCCGGGTGGGCGGCGTAGCTTGCAGTGTACGGCGCGCCGTAGGGCGCCGCGGGAGGCGTGATGTAGGACACCGGCGACGGCGCGACGAAGGGCGCCGGCGAGACGTAGGGCGCTGGGTAAGGCCCTCCGTAGGGCAGCTGCGCGTGCGCGCCGTAGGAGGCCGACGCTGGAGGACCATCCCTAGACGAGGCCGGGGCAGGGGCTGCCGAAGTAGGCGGCGCAGCCATGGGTAAGTCGGAAGGCGTGGAGGAGTGCTGGGCAGCCGCAGCCGCAGCAGACGATCCTTCGGCAGGACGTGCCCAGGCGAGCGGGGCAGAAGCCATAAACGGCGACGCCAGCGCGAGGGTTGAAGAAGGCGGCGCGGCGGCGGAGGCCAACGCGGCAGAGGCAGAGGAGGCGGAAGCGTAGCGGCGCGGATCGAACGCGTCCTCTGATACCATGTTAAACAGAAACTAGGGTTGGGGAACGGTGCTCGATACCCAATAGGGTACGGCTGTGATATATTTATATGAGTCACAATGTACAGGTTTGTATACAATACGGACAGGAGCTACCATATGTACATAGTCTAACACACTTCTATAGTTTGATTGTTCATTTCTTGAGCTACATTTACATGTACAGTTAGATCTAGTGAAATACAGAGAAGTGTCTGGGTAAGATGGACCAGTGACATCGACTTCAACTCCGGCTAGCTCGCTGCCCTGTCACCGGCTCACAAGATACCGTAAGCTGCCTCGCCGCGACTACCGCTCGTCGACGCTCGTGACCCGTTGCATGGACTCGTCTCTCACGAACGCCGCCTGTGAGCTTCTGCTGGCCGCGTCCTCCTCGCCGGCGCCGGCTTCATGTCTCTGCCTCATCGTGGCCTGCGCCGTGGTCACCGCCTGCTCCACCCTGGCCGCAGCCTGCTTCATGTCTGGCCGCCTCTCGAGGTCCGCCTGGATACACTCCACCGCGACCTCCATCAGCCGCTTCATGTCGGGCAGCGCGAACTTGCTCGCCGTGACGATGGCCGGGTCGAACAGGTCTTGCTCGTAGCCGTCGGCGATCGCCGTGGTCGCCCACATGACGAGATCCGTGCCGCCCTTGGCGTTCTGGAGGTACTGCGACGGGAACTTGCCGGTGAGGAGCTCGAGGAGGACGATGCCGAGGCAGTACACGTCGGCCTTGGCGGTCACGGGGTGCCCGCCACGCACTCCGGCGCGCGGCGCGCGAACATTGACGTCGTCGTCGTCGTGGTGGGCGCCTCCTGCGTGTAGTTCACAAGGCCTGAGTATCCGAAGTCCATGAGCAGGGGCTCGAAGTCCGGCGCGAGGAGCACGTTCGCGGACTTGAGGTTCCCGTGCGGCGCCTCGTGTCCGGCGAGCTCTGCATGGAGGAAGGCGGCGCCGCGCGCGATCCGGCGACCACCTTGAGGCGCATCGGCCAGTCGAGCGCGGCGTAGTCCATGCCCCGGTCGCCGTGGAGCACGTAGAGGAGGCTGCCCTTGGGGATGTACTCGTAGACCAGCAGCTTCTCGTCCCTGCGGTAGTGGTACGCCAGCGGGGGCAGCAGGTTGGCGTGGCGCATGGCGCCCAGGCGCCTCATTTCGGCCTCGAAGGCGTCCCTGGTGCCCGGTTCATGTCGCGCGCGCGCTTCACCACCACGGCCACGCCGCTCGCCATCACCGCCTTGTACGACGACCCGAGCCCGCCTCCGCCTCCGCCGCCGCCCCCGATCACCTGCGCCGCGGCCTTCATCAGGTCCGTCAGCCCGAACACGCCCTTGCAGTCGTTCACGATGACAAGTTCGCCGCCGCCGCCGGTGCTCCCGTCGTCCGCCTTCGCCGCCGATGACGACCGACGATGCCGCCCGCCTAGCGACGACCCCGACCTCCTCCCCAGCCACGACGTACTCCGTCTCTGCGTCGTCGATGATCCCTGCTTCACCATGTACACTGGCGGCGTGTCCTCCGTGTCGCCCTTGTTGGCGGGGTCGTAGCCGCCGCCGCCGCAGCACGCGCAGAGGGCGACGGCCAACACGACGCAAGAGACCAGAACCGCGACGATCCCCATGGTCACTCCGTGGACGGACGACGTCTCGGGCGGCGGCGTGACCTCTGGGCGCTTGCACGGCTGGCCGGTGGTCTGCGCGTAGCAGAGGTACTGGTTCCTGCGGAACGCGCCGGCGTCGAACCGCCGGAACGCCTCGGGGACGACGCCGTCGAGATCGTTGTCGGAGACATCGAACGACTTGAGCGCGGGCGGCGGCGCGGGTGGGAGCTCCCCGGAGAAGGCGTTGCGCTCGAGGTGGAGCTCGATGAGCGCCTCGGCCTGGACGATGGACGCCGGGATGGGGCCGGAGAGCTCGTTGCCGTCGAGCCAGAGCTTCTTGAGGTGGTTGAGGTTGGGGAAGAACTCGTCGTGGATGGGTCCGGAGAACTTGTTGTCGGAAAGGTACATGGACTTGAGCGCCGTGAGGCGGTGGAAGCTGGGGAGCGGACCGATGAAGTTGTTGCTGGCAAAGGAGACGGAGCGGAGGTCGGGGAAGCTGGAGAGCGCGTCGACGTCGATGGTGCCGCCGAGCTGGAGCCCGCTGAGGCGGAGCCCGTGACCTTGCCGCGGCTGCACACCACGCCGTGCCACTCGTGCGACCCGGGCGCGCAGGGGGACTTGCCGCCGTCGTTGTCGGTGATGAGCCATGAGGAGACCGAGGAGGAGTTGGAGAAGGACTTCTTGAGGTGGATCAGCGCCTCCGCCTCGGTCATGCCATCGCCGGCGGCCGCCAACGGGAGGACCACCGCGACGAGAAGGAGAAGGAGGTGGTGGGGAGAAGGGCCCATGGTAGCGGGGAGGCCGGCGTGTGGGACGCGCGTGCCTGAGGCTGTGTAGGATGGTTCCCGGCGTAATTTTGGTTTCTTGGGCTCTGCTTCTTCGCCGGGAATAGCAGGGCGGCCGAGAATGGCGCATGCGCGCGCGTGAGGCAGGGATTTCACTCGCTCAAATACAGGAGACCGTTGCACGTTTGTAAACCCGCTTCAATTACCGGTGCTAGCCTGCTAGGTGCGAGGATTATGGTTCGACAACCTCCCGAAGAAATTTTATATCCAAAGTACCATTCGCGTTTAAACACAAACAATTGCGGAGTGACCTCTATCGAAATGAGAATTAAGTTACTTTTTAGGGGAACTAATCATCGAATTTCAATTTCAACTCATGACTAACACGAATTACGAAGCAAAACCAACAGTCTCCAAAACAATTTTTTTCGGGTTGCAATCCCACTTCTAACTCAAAAGAGATATACCAGTTTCAACCCAACTTGCAACTCATAGGTGCACGAACCATGATGCAAATCCGATAGTGCAAGACTTGACTGAGCACTAGCTTAATTCTTAGCTAGCTGAAAATTAGCAAGACCAAACAAATAAAGAAAATAACGGTCTTGCTAATTCTCTAATCGAATGAAAATTAAGTTAAAACTTATTCAATTCTAATATTGTCAGATTTATATCGCAGTTTGTGTGGCATATGAGTTGTGTTGTTTTTGGGTGTTCCAAATTCCAGCGGTAGTACCGCTGGGTTAAGCGGTACTACCGCTCGGGTGCTGCCGCCACCGCTACCTCCTCCGCTACCGCCAGAATGGCCGTCTGACGCGTTAGTCCGGTACCGACTGGTACCGCTGGCGGTACCGCCGCCGGTACCGCTGAGGTGGGAAGAGACGAACCAGCCCACCCCAGCGGTAGTACCGCTGGGTTAAGCGGTACTACCGCCGAGGTGGGATTGTTCCGGGTCCGGGTTGGACTGCAGCCGACCTAGGGTTTGATGTTTCTATTATATTCCTCTTGTAAGCCGCCGTTTTGGGGTAAGCCACACATTGTAAACCCACGGCGTTTGTAACCTCACCCGATATAGTGAAGTATTGCTGGCTGGCGCCCGTGGTTTTTTCCTCTCCTTTGTTTGGAGAGGTTTTCCACGTTAAATCTCGTGTCCCCTTTGGTTTGATCGTTCCGCTCTTCGTCGTTTCTTTGCTATCGTTTAAACAAGTGGTATCAGAGCCCTGTTTCAGATCTGTTTTCAGATTAGGGTTTTGGATGGCATCGATGAAGTTCGATCTACCGGCGCTGGACTACAAGACGAGATTTCGCTGTGGCAGGTCAAGATGCGTGCGATCCTCGCACAGTCCAATGATCTTGACGAGGCGCTGGAGAAATTCGGCGACAAGGATGCGGCGGCATGGACCGCCGATGAGAAGCGGAAAGACCGTAAGGCTTTATCGCTTATTCAACTTCATCTATCTAATGATATTCTGCAAGAAGTACTCCAGGAGAAAACCGCAGCGGCACTGTGGGCTAAGCTGGAGTCGATCTGCATGTCCAAAGATCTCACCAGCAAGATGCATGTGAAGATGAAGTTGTTCACGCACAAGTTGCAAGAAGGTGGTTCGGTAATGAATCACTTATCGATCTTTAAGGAGATCGTTTCTGACCTAGTGTCGATGGAGGTAAAGTACGATGATGAAGATCTAGCACTTTTACTTCTATGCTCGCTGCCAAATTCCTTTGCAAATTTTCGTGATACCATACTGTTAAGCCGTGATGAACTAACCACCGCGGAAGTATATGAGGCCCTGCTTGCCAGGGAAAAGATGAAAGGTATGGTACAGAAAGAGGAGTCGTCGTCCTCCAAGGGCGATGCTTTGCAGGTCCGAGGGAGGCCTGAGCAGCGAGATAACCACTACCACAACCAACAGAGACAAGAGCAAGGGTGACAGAAGTCGCTCAAAGTCCAAAGGCGAGACAAGTTCTGCAGGTATTGTAAGAAATCTAATCATGTCATTGATGATTGTTGGAAGTTGCAGAACAAGGAGAAAAGAAAAGGTACTTACCAACCGAAAAATAATGAAGGTAAAGATACCGGTGAGGCTTCTGTTGTTGATGGTAGTTCTGATGGCGAATGCCTAGCTGTTTTAGCTGCATGTGTTTCTCGTCAGGATGAATGGATTCTAGATACTGCATGTTCTTTTCATATTTGCTGTAACAAAGATTGGTTCAGTTCTTATGAGTTAGTGCAGACTGGAGATTTCGTGCGTGTGGGGAACGACCAGCAATGCAACATTGTTGGCGTTGGTTCCGTTCAGGTCAAGACACATGACGGTATGACACGCACGTGACGGGAGTGAAACACATACCAACCATGGCAAGAAATTTGATCTCGCTCAGTACCCTTGACTGTGACGGGTACAAGTACAAAGGAGGAAATAAACTCCTAAAGGTATCAAAAGGTTCTCTCATAGTTATGGTTGGTGATATGAATTCTGCTAAGTTATATGTTCTTAGAGGTAGCACGTTATCTGGTACTGTTGCTGCTGTTTCTCATGATGACGCTAGTAAAACTAACCTTTGGCATAAGCGTCTTGGACATATGAGTGAACTTGGTATGGCAGAATTGATCAAGAGAGACTTGCTGCAAGGATGCAGTTTGGGTAAGATGCAGTTCTGTGAACACTGCATTTTCGGTAAGCACACAAGAGTTAAGTTTAATGCTTCTGTTCACACCACCAAAGGTACACTTGATTATGTACATGCTGATGTTTGGGGGCCATCTCGTAAGCCCTCTTATGGTGGTGCTCGTTATATGCTTACCATTATTGATGATTACTCTAGAAGAGTTTGGCCTTATTTCATGAAAAATAAGGATGATGTTTGCTGCTTTTAAAGAGTGGAAAGCTATGATTGAAAGGCAAACAGAAAGGAAGGTGAAATTACTTCGTACTGACAATGGTGGCGAATTTTGTTCGAATGCCTTTAATGATTATTGCAGGAAAGAAGGCATTGTCAGGCACCTCACCATCCCGTACACGCCTCAGCAGAATGGTGTAGCGGAGCGGATGAACAGGACCATCATCTCCAAGGCTCGCTGCATGATCTCCAACGCTCGCATGAGTAAGCGTTTTTGGGCTGAGGCGGCTGCCACCGCCTGCTACTTGATAAACAGGTCACCATCTATTCCCCTCGACAAGAAAACTCCCATTGAGGTATGGTCAGATTCTCCTGCTGATTATTCACAACTTAAAGTTTTCGGCTGCACTGCTTATGCTCATGTTGATAATGGAAAGTTAGAGCCGAGAGCTATTAAGTGTGTGTTCATTGGTTATGGTTCGGGTGTAAAAGGATACAAGTTATGGAATCCCGAAACTAGCAAGGCATTTATGAGCAGGAGTGTTGTTTTCAATGAATCTGTTATGTACTTTGATAAGTTGTCCTCAGATGTTTTGCCAGATTTTTCTGAGGAGCAGGTTCGTGTCGAGGTGGAGCACTCTGTTGAAAAGGAAAATGTCACTGTTGACAATGATGGTGCTGCTACTTCAGATGATTCTGATCCTGATTCTGCTGGTTCTGATGATTCTGTTTCTTCTGATTCTGATAATGATAATGTTCAGAACTCACCCCCTGTTTTGCAGCCACAACAGTCTATTGCTGCTCGTAGGAACAGGAGGAATTGTGGTCCTCGACCACGTTTAATTGAAGAGTGTAACATTGTTGATTATGCTCTGAGTTGTGCAGAACAGGTGGAGCACGGACATGAGCCGTCCACCTATACTGAAGCTATTGGTTCCGGTGACCGCGAGAAGTGGCTTGCTGCTATGCAAGAAGAAATGCAGTCACTCGATAAGAATGGCACATGGGAAGTTGTGCGCTTGCCTAAGAAAAAGAAGGCAGTCCGCTGTAAGTGGATCTTCAAGAGAAAGGAGGGTTTATCTCCTAGCGAGCCTCCGAGGTTTAAGGCAAGGTTAGTTGCAAAAGGCTTCAGTCAAATTCCAGGTGTGATTATAATGATGTTTTCTCTCCGTTGTTAAGCATAGTTCAATTCGTACATTTTTGGTATTGTTGCTATGCGTGATCTTGAGCTTGAGCAGTTAGATGTAAAGACTGCGTTTCTGCATGGAGAGTTGGAGGAGGAGATATACATGGACCAGCCAGAAGGGTTCATAGTGCCGGTAAGGAGGATCTTGTGTGTAAGTTGAAAAGGTCCTTATACGGTTTGAAACAATCTCCTCGTCAGTGGTATAAAAGGTTTGATTCTTTTATGTTGTCACATGGCTTTAAGAGGTCTGAATTTGATAGCTGTGTGTACATTAAGTTTGTTAATGGATCACCTATATACCTGTTATTATATGTTGATGATATGTTGATTGCTGCCAAGAGCAAGAAAGATATCGCTGCTCTCAAGTCACAGTTGAGTAGCGAGTTTGAGATGAAGGATCTTGGTGCTGCTAAGAAAATTCTAGGTATGGAGATTACCCGTGACAGAAATTCTGGTTTGTTGTTTCTTAGTCAGCAAAATTACATTAAGAAAGTTCTTCATCGTTTTAACATGCATGATGCAAAGTCTGTTAGTACTCCTATTGCTCCTCACTTTAAATTGTCAGCTGAACAATGTCCTAGTACGGATGAGGATTTTGAGTACATGTCTAGAGTTCCATATTCTAGTGCTGTTGGTTCTTTAATGTATGCCATGGTTTGCTCACGTCCAGATTTATCATATGCTATGAGTTTGGTTAGTAGATATATGGCTAATCCTGGTAAAGAACATTGGAAGGCTGTTCAGTGGATTTTCAGGTACCTTCGTGGCACATCCAATGCTTGCCTCAAGTTCGGCAAGACTGATGAGGGACTCGTAGGCTATGTGGATTCAGATTTTGCTGCCGATTTGGATAAGAGGAGATCCCTCACAGGTTATGTGTTCACGCTTGGTGGTTGTGCCGTGAGTTGGAGGGCAACGTTGCAATCCGTTGTTGCCCAGTCTACCACTGAAGCAGAGTACATGGCTATTGCTGAAGCATGTAAAGAATCGGTTTGGCTGAAAGGTTTGTTTGCTGAGCTTTGTGGAGATGATACTTGCATTAACCTGTTTTGTGATAGTCAGAGTGCTATTTACCTTACCAAGGATCAGATGTTCCATGAGAGAACAAAGCACATTGACGTCAAATACCATTATGTGCGTGATGTTGTTGCAAAAGGTAAACTGAAGGTATGCAAGATAAGTACTCATGATAATCCTGCTGATATGATGACAAAGCCAGTTCCTGTTACTAAGTTCGAGCTTTGCTCGGGCTTAGTTGGTATCACTGTCTAGCCCAAGAGGCTATTTGGCGCCGAAGGTGTTTGTTCTTTGTTGTTTCAGGGTGAAGTTCTCTTTTATGCTACAAGGTGGAATTTGTCTCAAGGTGGAGTGTTGTTTTTGGGTGTTCCAAATTCCAGCGGTAGTACCGCTGGGTTAAGCGGTACTACCGCTCCGGTGCTGCCGCCACCGCTACCGCCAGAATGGCCGTCTGACGCGTAGTCCGGTACCGACTGGTACCGCTGGCGGTACCGCCGCCGGTACCGCTGAGGTGGGAAGAGACGAACCAGCCCACCCCAGCGGTAGTACCGCTGGGTTAGGCGGTACTACCGCCGAGGTGGGATTGTTTCGGGAAAGATTCCGGGTTGGACTGCAGCCGACCTAGGGTTTGATGTTTCTTTATATTCCTCTTGTAAGCCGCCGTTTTGGGGTAAGCCACACATTGTAAACCCACGGCGTTTGTAACCTCACCCGATATAGTGAAGTATTGCTGGCTGGCGCCCGTGGTTTTTTCCTCTCCTTTGTTTGGAGAGGTTTTCCACGTTAAATCTCGTGTTCCCTTTGGTTTGATCGTTCCGCTCTTCGTCGTTTCTTTGCTATCCGTTTTCAACAAGTTGTAAGTGTGATTATAACCAAAATTTTCGAGTTGAATGTGAGGGGGCAACTGAGGTTTTTAAATTGCAAATAAACTGAAAATGGGAAATAATTTTGAGTTGTAAAATACATATTAAAAAGTAAAATAATTGCTCATGAGATGTATGGATGATGTCACTCGAATAAGAATTAAGCTCAACTGAATGTGAATCTCACCCAATAAATGAATACTTCCTCAGTCCCAGTTTTGCGGGGACAATCCCAAAAAAAAAAGCAGTCCAAAACCCCACTTTTAAGCGCTTTGGCATTTAATTCCCTCTTAATTAGTGGTTGGTTGACTCTTCCCACCAATGCATGTAAATTTTTAGCCCCAATCAACTAGCACTTTGGGCCCAGAGATTTGCCAATTGAGCCCTAAAACCTGGTGAAAGATGGGGGATGAGTATGCGACTAACAATTTAGTTTTTTCTTTTTAGTTAGGGTAACAAGATATCACTGGGTTGACTAGATGTGCAACTAGATAAGAACAACCTAGGTGATACGATACAAGGTATAATATGCAACAGAAACAAATAGTAAAGGATAGAAATAACCGCAATGGTGGATACGAGGAGATGATTCCGTAGTTCCTCCCAAGGGAAATATGTCTACATTGGAGGGATGTGGAGCCACCTAGGCACTCCAATAACACGAATGTGCTCACCCTATTCTACGTGAGCTCCTCCCGTGTGAGATTTGCGCGTTTAACTATGAGGTCGTATTAAAGGCGTTGACCAAACCTTTACAACAAGGTTGATGCTCTCCATAGTTGTATTGAAGTCTCCAAACAACGTCCCAGAGCTACTAGCACCAAGGTGAACCTCCGACACCCAACTAGCCGTCTAGAGTTCTAAGAAACCCAAAAGGTAACAAGATCCGCTAGAGATTAGTGGGGGGGGGGGGGGGGGGTTCAAAATTCCTTCCGTGGAAGTGTAGATCTAGATCGTCACTTTTCAAAGAATTAAGGTGTTTGACTCAAGGGAGTAGGAGAACTAGGAAGTTAAAGCTTGGAGTAATGGTGGAGAGAGTGTGGGAAGTCACAGCCTCCCTTTGGGGAAGAAGGCTGCCATTTATAGGGCCCACGAAATCAAAATGTTATGTGCAGAAACTTTCCACATCGGTACTACTGCTAGCTGGTATTCCAGCGGCACCCACAGGCACCCGCAGCCCAGGTGCAACGGTACTACTGGAGTAGAGCCGCTGGCTTCCAGGCGCGGTACTACCGGTGAATGGCCCGGTACTACCGCCGAACATATATTGATTTAGTTCGAGCTATTCAAGATGTACTACTAGGTCGCCACCGCCTGGATACCGTGGGGAATACATAAGCGAAATCCTCCCCAGCCGTACCTTGAGCGGAAGTACGATACCGACCACTTTACTGATCCCTCCGTCCCTATTTAGGTGCCATCTTAGTTTTGCGTGCATCAACTTTGACCACAATTTCCACCGACAAAATATGTGTTATTTGCTAAGAAAACTATCCCATCAGATTCATAGTCAAACAAAGTTTTTAATGGTATAATTTTTGTGAAAAACATCACATTTTTTGTTAATGAAATATATGGTCAATGCTGGTGCACGCAAAACAAGGACGCTATCTAAATAGAGATAGAGGGAGTACCGCCCAAGCGGTGCACCTTGAGTGTTGCGGCAGTACTGCTCCCAGGATGAGCGGTACTATCGATGCACGTCCGGTACTACCGCTGGACAAGAACATCGCCTCGGTTCTTTTTCTTGGCAGATCTCTTCGAGAGTGGGATGGCTGCGGTGGTGCATTTGGTTTGTGAGTGCAAGCGAACCCCACCATACCTTTTGACAGCGAGTCCCTCTCTTAATAGTACGGGGTTCCTATACACGAGATAAACGAAAAAGCTTCCGAAACACCGACTTTTCCTTAAAAATCTTGGGGCACAAAACCACATGTGTTGTCATCGAAACAACCTAGCAAGCTTAATCATACGATTAGTCCGATAATGTGTGTTGAGAAACAGTGATGAATGGCTTCATGTATTGATTTTAATCATTGTGTTGTATGTTAATTCCAGTTATAGTTGTTAATTTAAGAATGCATATGTATCTTAATTTCAGTTGTACTGTGTGAAAACGAAAAAATTGTAGCTCTGTAATAATATATGTTTGAAAGCCACATGGACAGATAAATATTACTCATACATAGATACCATCTAGAAGTCTGAAACTAACATAGATAGAAATACTCGTGTCACACATAGATGAACTTAATGGAAGCGTATGCAACATATGCTCCCGTGACAATGTCAGCGTCTCGACCGTAACCAAGTCGTTTAATACCTTTAATGGAAGTGTCAAAAATACGTCTGACCCTGGACTTGCCCTCCTGAGAATTAATATTTGGCATCCGAAAGCATGCTGCACATCCATGGCCATTTGGCGACAGTCGTCTTGCTGAAAGAAATAAAATTGCTATCAAATAAGATTTACAGAAATTTATTACAATATATTAGTACGTCCTACACATTTATTTAAATGCATGTACGTACCGTCATTTCACGAAGGTAATTAAGCTGATGACCGGCCAACCCCTCCAAGCAACTGCTCATTCCGTGTGACTTGTGTTGGCCTCGGTGGCGGAGGAGTGATGAGCAGAGTGCGTGTGATGCGTCTGTAACGAGGATGGCTACCTGTTGCGCGAGCGAGCGCTCGCTCGCTCCGCGGAGACGCGTTGACGCGCTGGTCGGCCTCGTGCGCGTGGACGGACGTGGGTGGGTCCCAGCCCACGTCGCCTTCTTCCTCTTCCTTCCTTCTCTTTTTTCCCCACACGAAACGCGATGGTGACCGACGACGCCGCGACGCCGCGCCTCCCCGATTTCTCTCTCTCCGACTCTTCCCGGCGTTGAGGCGGCGACCGACGACGCCGCTGCGACCCGAGGGAGCTGCGGCGGAGGAGGCGCCGGCGAGGATGGAGCGAGGCGAAGCCGAGCGACGGAGATCCCCGACTGAGGGCAAGCGCGAGTCGGAGCCGCCGGAGCCGCGGCGGAGGCGGTGGAGGTGAGCAAGCAACTTAACTTGGGGGGTGCGGGGGTGGGGTTCGCCGGCGACGAGCTTCGGTGGCGGGGGCTTTTAGAGGGATGGCCGGGGTCGGCGGCGGACTGACGGAGGAGGGGATTCGAGCAGGGCGGGGCGGCGAGGCGGTCGCGGTAGCGCCGCCGGCCGCGGGTGGCGGGGGCAGGCGGTTCGGCCGGCGTCGGCGGGAGGGGGTGCGGTGCTCGTCTTCTTCCTCCCGCGACGTCGCTGTCGGAACACCCAAACGCGCACGTGCGGCTGTCGGAGAACCGCGCGAGCGGTTGCGCGCGCGCAAGCTAGACTCACCCGTCTGTAACACTGACTGTACGTGGCCGTTCTCTCCTGATCATACGCTCTGCATGAGGCATACTTTTTATTAGCACGTCATGAGGACAAATAAAAAAAGGACAAAATACCTATATTCGTGTACTATATCTGTTGCCGCTTCGTTATTCCACTGCTCTATCCACGAATTGTTACGTGTGCTCCAGTCGCAACAACGCTTGCCTTTATTGTCTTGCCTAAAATGCAACAATATTACGTTTTAATTAAAATGAATAAACATATTAGTGATTACATTAGATAATGAACTTACGTATGTGTTTCGTCGTCGATCCGTCTCGATGGTGGTGGGGGAACATCCTGATAGAGACCAAACTGCCGCATGACACGCTCTGGGTTATATGGCCCAACCATCCACACGCAGATGAATGCCTCAATGCTCATCTTCATTCCACGCATCGCACGAGTAAATTTCACACGGATGCATTTTCTGACGTCCACAAAACTTTTATCGATTATGTCTCTAACTACAACTTTCATCGAGTCGCAGCTGGACACATCGACACCAGAAATATCGTCGCGTACGACGTCCCCATAGAATACAGACATAATTTTCATTGTACCTACCGAACAACCATATTTACAAGAACGGAATTAATAACATCATAGTTTAATTCTATTTTTGACATTATACTTCTTTAATTTTGTACCAGAATTAAAATTCTATTAGTTACGTAAAATAGTATACTATTTATAAAAACATTCATACGACATATATTCACAAAGATTACACGGGGTCATTTATACCTCGGATTGAAGATGGATGTCTTCCCAAAAATGTGTCACAATATTTTCCAATAATACCCATCATCATCAACATATCACAATTATTATGCCAAGACTGTCGACCTGCTATCACATGAAGATAAATATTAGCCACTTAAAGTTTTTCTGCTAATAAATTCATAAACATACAACTTGCATTTACAGACGATGTCTACAAATACGTGATGTGAAGATATCCTACTCTAAACATTCTGAAACTTTAACCAATATTAGTAATTACCACTTCACAACAACACTACAACATCGTTCATGTGGCAAAAAATACCACAGCGGGACAGAGCTTACATTTATCTACAATATCTGCAACTACCATTATATGAATAATATTCACAAAAACTACACAACGTCATTTATACCTTAACGTTGAGATGATGTCCTTCCAAAAATAATTTACGCGTCACAATATTTCTATGTCATGTCAAAACAGTCCACCTATTATCACGTGCTAACAAATTTATAAACATACACAGTGCAATCACCGCACTGTGTATGCGTCGCGTCGCGCGTGCTACTAATCAGTAACATAACTAAGCTCCCTGGGATTGCTGCTCTCTGGTTGATCCGCTTTTTAGGCCCGCCAGTCAGTGACTCTGTAGTTTGGCTCGTTTCCCTCTGTTGCGTGTACACCTTCACTGCGACTGGGCCCGTTTTATTCTGGCCCCGCTTGTCGGTCTCATCATGCGCGCGCGTGTGGACTCGCGTTCTGTGTTGTTTGTTTGTGCGGTGGTTTAGGTCGGTCCGGTCGTTCGTGTCGACGCCTGGGGAGACGCGTGCCTCCTCCCCTGTGCGCCCCTCCTCAAACGGTGGCGGCGGCCGCCTATCCACCCTCCCCCACGGCCCCATCCTGCTACTGCGACGACGAAGGACGCCGACGCCTCGGCTTCACCGAGCCCATGCCGTCGCAGCAACAACGTGGAGGAGTGGTCGACCTGGCCTTGATCTGGAGGAGAAAGAGGAGAAATCGCGTGACACAGCGGCGGCTGGAGCGATGCCGGCGACAGCGAGCACCGGTGAGCAGCGAGCGGCTGCAGCCTGTCGGCGGGAGCGCGCAGCTTGGGAAGCGGCGCACGCGTCGAGCGACGACGGCCACATATTGGTGCGGGGAAGGGAACCTCCAGTCCGGGAGGGCCCACCGTCTCCACATCCGCTGCTGCTCCCCGGCCGCTGCCGCAGGCAGCCGCATCGCCTCCTCATCCTCCACCTCCGACCACGACTATGTCCGCGCCATTCACCTAAAAAAGGTCAGCTCTTCGTCCGCAACAGCTTGCTATGCGTGTACTTTAACAGCCCCAATCTCTGGCCGATTCGAAAGCTTGTTTCCATAACTGTAAGAGATGATTCAGGGATTATCCAGGTTCGATCTTCAATAGCTTTGCCATATATTGCCAGCAAAAAATTAGCTGTGTGAATCAGACACGAATTATCCCAGGAGTGGGGATTAGTACTGTACATAGAATAGTGTTCGCCCTTTACTGTACATAGAATAGTGGAATTACGAAGATTGTTTCAAGATCACAAGGTTTTCGATGAATTGCCTGAGATGTTCTCACTAACTTAATTTCCATGCATCTAACTACGGTAAACAAAGGACCAATTATAGCAAAACTTTAGTGCCTCTGAATCAGATGCAGTCCCACACTTCAGTTCTCTCTGAATTTTGAAGTGAGTAGTCATCTTGCCAAGTTGTAAGTATAAGATGTAAAACTGTACAACCATTTGCTTATGATATAGTATAACTCTAGATTTACCTGCTCCACTGTTGTCTATCGTAACTATGCTTTTAGGGATTTGCCGAGCGTAAGGATTAGCTTGGTAGCTAACTATCATATGCTTTCTTTTTAGTTTCTCATATTGTTGCATATAATCAGTATTCAGGGATTTGCCGAGCCTAAGGATTAGCTTGGTAGCTAACTATCATATGCTTTCTTTTTAGTTTCTCATATTGTTGCATATAATCAGGATTCACTTTTTATTTATTCACCATATCAATTACATTAGGTATTATGATGACAAAGCGGCTCAGGAAGCACAAGTATTTCAGAACTGACGACATGTTCTTTAAATATTTGTGAGTTCCGTTACGAGTTAGGTCTCCCTTTGTCATGAAAGCTTCCACCTTTATCAATCACAGGGAGTGATGTGTTAGGGAAGAACGATCAACACAAATGGAGGGTGCTCATCAAGAGCACTACTATTGTTGTCCCTGCTATGTGTTCAGCTCTGTCATAGAGGGATGTGGGCTGCATCTTTGTGCCTTGAGGGATGCTGAACCGCACGAGCCACTGCATCCATGAATCCATATATCTATCAGGTACATTCATGTTTTTTTTTTCCGTCTAAAGCTGTGGTTGCACTAATCATGCATCAAACACTAATTGCTCATATCAAATATATTTGCTTGTTTGAGTCTGGTAATTAAACTGAGGCCAGTTCAATCGATTTTTTCTGGACCACATTGATGTTAGGTGATTAGAGTGACTCCAGTTTTTCAGAACTGATATGTAGACAACAGTACATATGAGTATTATGTGCACGTGAAGTGTATGGCAAATTGCCCCCAACGAACTCGGAGTGAATAGAATCTCGTGTGCCTTTTTCTTTGATTCTGTATACATTATAGAATTTCGTGTGCCCTTTATTTTGTTCCTGGATCTGTGGGCATATCAATAGCATGATGCAAATACTGTATGAACCTGAAGGTGATCCGGGATAATGACATGTTGCTTGTCAAACAACTGCATATCACTGAGTTTTTTGTCCATTTTCAAAGAGATTCCTTGCGAATGGAAGTCGATACATAGAATAGCATATTAGCTTTGCCATATATTGCCAGCAAAGGATTAGCTGTGTGAATCAGACACGAATTATCCAAAATATTACCACATTTGGTAGATTGTTTCTCAGCTTATATTTTCCTAATGAAAGAACATTTTCTGTCTGAGCTTGTGTTTAGAACTGGCTTAAATATCCCCTCAAAGATCTAACCGGCCAAGAATTGACGAGCTGTGGTTGCTCCAACCGCGCGGGCTGTTTTTTCCCTACCTGTCAGCGTCTGCCAGCCTGGGTAATGCCTACACCTATGTCTGTTCCTAAAATCCTACTAATTGTGTATCTGATTTGGTTGCAGGAATGATGTTGCCTTCGGTTTTTGTCCTGTAGATGCTGGCCAATATGTGTTCGTCCTGATCTGCCTGCTCTTGTTGCATACAATCTATGAATAATTCTCCCGCCAGCGTCAGGTCATGCATACTTGTTAGGCCAGGGCGTCATCAAGACATCAACTAAACTAGCTTCGTCGAGTCTGACTCGGATGCCGAATTCACCTCTACCTGAGATATGACCCAGGCTAATCCTCCTTCAGAATCCCCTACGTATAGGAAAATCCATAGCCTCCATGCTTAGTCGACCTCCTGGAAGAAGAAAGCACCCTCCATCTATATCGAGTATCAGCACATCTTCTCCTGAATAAAGTAAGCACCATCGATCTACAACATTCAGTAAATCAGTCAATATGCTTGAGGAAAAAGTACTCACATGTTAATTACTCAGTTCATTAGCCATCCTCTTTACCTGCCTGCATTAATCTTGTTTTTATCATTCCACAACGTAGGCACCAGAGAAGGGACACCCATGACCCATCTCCTTTGCGTAAATGCAAGCACACAACTGTGGTCTCACTTCCAACTTCGACAGCCTCACATCAGGAACAAAAAAATAGAGCACCGTGCTCTCCTCACACAGCTAGCTTGGTTTTTAATTTGATGTACACAACTTGCCTACTATTCCTATGTTTGAAATTCTGCAGTTAGTACTTGCATGTCTAGACTGAGATTTACCTCCAAAGGTGGCGAAGATATGATACATCTGAGAAAATTATTGCATTCCCTTAAATGTTCAGACCATGCTTGGTGACGACATCATCTCGAAATTTTAACTCTTCTAATATGACAGTTTGCTTTTCGCGAAATCTCAATATCTCATACGGGATTTTGACACCACGAGAGCTTGACGGTGGCGCCTCAGGTGTATCTTATCTTATTTACTAACTGGAGTATTAGTCAGTGATGAAACTACTTGGCGTTTTATATGGAGAGGATCTGGATGTTGTGTGTTGTTTTTTCCCAATGCACTAAATCTGTCTTCACAGTATATCTAATCCTTTCGCTCTTCCACATTAACCGAAGGTATGATGCTTAAGATCTGATTAGTTTGTAACTTATCATTACATATTTGTTCAGGACTGAGCAGTTTGCAGTCCAATTAGAATGGATAGCTCATGCATCCTGTGGTTTTGATTTGCCCATTTTATTCAGGGTACTTTAGCGTTAATATAGTATGCAGTACCAAGGAATTATGTCTAAGCTGGTGTTATGCTATGCACATTCTTATGCAGAAAACACACATGGGGAGTATGGCTAGCTATTGATCAACAAACACATTCTTATGCCCAACACACACCGCTCTTTTTTGTTCACACTTCATCTCTTTGTTGCTTTGTGGGTGCACATTTTTTGGTCTTGCATTTTTGGTTTAGAATTGGTCGATCGGTTATTGAATACTGACAAATGCCAGCGGGCTGAGGGTAGATCTTCTTGCATTCAGCTAATCCTTATGCAGGCCACCAGTTATTGAATTTGGTTGTACCGATTATCTATATTGCCTTTGCTAATTTCTACTGTGATGCATATAATTATACTAAATGCCTATACATTGTGTAGTAGTCTTATATTAGTGAATACTGGCATATAATCTGATCAGATGGAAATTATTTCTTATGTGCCATTATAGTATGTTGAAGGCATGACTGGGTCGAGTGGACATAACACCATGATTTTCTTATTGTGAGCCTAAGAGTAAATTAGACTCTATTTCTGACTTCATACCTAGAATTTGTTGCAGACCACCGGAAGACATGTAAGTCGTCGATTGAATTGATGATCATGTTCCATGGCAGGCCTGCACCCTCTTTTGCATTCAAGGACATGGTAGATAATCTCAGTAGACACAAAGAATGTGCATTATCTTACAACTGCTGTCACTGTAGCCTATTGTAAAATGATATGGTTATTTTCGAATTGTGATTGGTGTACGTTTTTTCTGAAGAAAGAAATGTTATACTTTATGCTATGTTTTATTATTTATACTTCAGTTATAGCTTTAATAGACTAATAGAGGGAGAACTGTTATGCTCCATTCATTAGTCGTTCCTACTAACTACTAAGTATGTTCCGAAACTCTTCAAAACGCATTGACCGTGCCTATTATCATCGCTGCCACAACTTATCTCTGATTATGAGTGATATAGTTTTCCGTAATGCAAATTTGACGTGTATGCCCAACGATCCATTCACTGCATAATAGGGTTGAAATATTCCGTGTTGCTACAACTTTGATGCTGAAATGTGAAAAAATCACTAGAATTTCTACAAGTGAATACTCAGGTACAATATTAATGTTTAGTTTTGCAAGGACAAGTTGTTTCTATGCATACTCTAAGCTGCGTATGTCATATACCTTATAGGGCCTTCTCCATTTGTTTCTGTGCTCATATCTTCTACTGCGGAAGGGATGTACATATACAAGACTCTCCGTATAAAGTTCGATAATTGTTGTTTGAAGATTTTAACACAACTTGTTCTTTCCATGTCGTTCCAATGCAAAAGGTGGTGTCAAGCAGAAATGCTTAACTACACCTGAATGTTTTCCCCAGAATATAGACTGACCTTATATGACAGAGAACTACTCCGCGGGTGATTGTAGCGGATCTTGATGCATGAAGCCTGTAATCAGATAATACATGTGGTTCTTCATTGAATCTAGGAGATGTTCTATTTTTCCTCTGGAGATGATGATCATCTTAGTAGAATGTACTCAATTTCCTGTCTTATGTGATTGTGTATCACACTATCAAAATTTCTTAATATGATTGGATATTGCATATTTTTCTATTATCCATGGTGTACTTTGACATGCTCTCTGGTTTCTCTTCTACATGTTGCACATATTCAATTTTACTCTAGAAATTGAGATTTTTGCATGCTGGCCAGTTCCCTAAGTTTTTTGCTTGAAATTTTGTTTTGTGACTACTCTACTTTCTTCCATTGTCACTTTACTCCTATTTGAACGTTAACTGAACAGTAGAATTTTTCAGTTAAAGTTTCCCGAGGCGTGATACTTTGAGCCTCACTAAGAAGCTTTATTCCGTGTAAAGAGATACAACATACATGCAGCTCCCATGTGATTGTTGCACTAAGCCGAGCTGCATGGCGAGTTGTAAGTTACTCCCTCCATCCGTATTTAGACATATTTTAGTGTGCACATACATCCGAGTTTGGACAAATCTAAGTCATCTATTTCCGGACGGAGGGAGTAGAATAGATATTCTCTTTCACTGTTTAATTTCTATCCAACCAAGTGCCTATGTATCATTGTAACTTGAGAACCTGTCAATATGTAAGCATGTCATGTCTAAGCTCTATAGCCTTATACGGATATTGCTATTTATATTGGTATGCCATAGGACAATGCATAAAATACATGATTGTGCCTTAGGCTTAGATGCTTGTGCTTACTTACCCAATACTTGCTGTGGTACTATTTGTTATGTGTGATTAGGAGGTTTCTGTTAACAAGCCTCACTCAAGAATATGCTTTTGATTTTTTCACTCTCAGTCAAATCTCCATCCTCTCTTGGTTATAATGTAGCGGGCGCAGCAACGCGCGCCCTCCCCTTCTAGTTGGATCCATGCGCGAGGGACTCAGCGCCGTCTGCGCGGTGGAAGGATCTGCAGAACAAAGCCGCCTCCAGCCGTGGCGGCATCCTCCATGTCATGGTGCCGCCTGCGTCGATGGCGGCAGGGACCTTGCCATCTCCGGCCGTGGCGCCAGGTGGCACATGTCGCCTGGCGGATCTGCCGCCACGGTAGATTTGTCAAAACGATTGGTTTCCGTTCAAGCGCAGGCGAATGACAACATACGGATGCCTGACATGAGAGAATCTACACCGGCGCGCCCAACAGAGTGTCTGACAACGATGTCGGACACATACTATTGAGAGCACCGACATATGTTGTCGCCCTATTGATAGCGGCTCACCCCACCGGTCGCACCAAATAGACGACTCCCAGTAGAACTTCGATCAAATTCAAATAAAAACGACGCGTTAGAACTTCGATCAAATTCAAATAAAAACGACGCGATGGTCAGTTCTGTTAAAATACAATTCCTAGTCTCTCCTAACAGATCGGTCTTTTAGGAGAATTGGCTAGAGCATGCGATCCAATAAGTTCGAATAGCGTCGGTCAAGTTTGCACACCAAAAGCATCACCATGTCCGGCGATCATATTAAAAGCATAGAATGCATGGAAATCAAGTGATCGACGTCACCGGCTCCTCCGACTCCTCCTGTGTATCCATGTCTTCCTAGCCCGGGTGCGACGTTGGCTCCGGCTCGGAGGGCGTCGTGCCATCCGCGTTGGCTCCGGCGGCAGAAGACCCATCTCACGCAAGATGCGGTGCTGAGAGAGCACAAACCAAGCCCTCACTAGCGGTATGTAAACGGAGATGTCTGCGGTCAAGATCTTTGAGCCCCCTTTCATCTTCCGGACTACGAATTGCGACGCCTCCGCCATCGCCTTGATTCTTGCTGTGTCGGCTTGCATGATAGCTGCCCGCGCCTTCTCCTTCTCGACGGCGACCTTCTCCTTCTCCACGGCAAGCTTCTCGTCATGCTTGCTCATCAAAGACGACCAACTGTCGGCGAACGTGCTTGCATTTTGCTTCGACATGGTTGTGACCTTGGCGAGGCACTTGTCAATGGATGCTAGCACGGACTCGGGCGACGCTGCGCCGCTCTTGTCGGACTTGGCCTTCTTGTTTCCAACGGGGAGTCCCTCCGACGCGGAGAAGGACGGGTCATCCGGCCCACGGGCACTGTGGCCGTCGTTGAGATCGATACGGGTTTTCTCCAACTTCTTGTTGTTTTCTAACTTCACAAGCATTGCATGATCTTGAAGGCCTTGTATTTGTTGTTCTCTCGATAGAACCGTAGAGCGTCTTGCAACTCGTCGGCCACCGTCTTGCCGCTCACTTTCCTTCTCTTCATTTGCGCAAGGTCACCGTGGAACTTGTTGCATACGGCTTGGATGTTCGACCACCTATGCGACATGGCATTCCAATTGCGGGGGTTCGACGGCGACGTGCCCCCCACCCCCCCCCCCCCCCCGACGCGTTGGTGCTCCCTTGACTTGCGCCGCGCCATAGCTGAACACAAGCGACGCGGTCATGATATCGAGCTTCTTTTGTCTGGCCGTCGCACTCACGAGCCACCCTTTCCTGTCGTTGGTGACCAGTGATCGACTTTGCTGCTCCTCCGCCCACGCTACATCCGACATATCCGCCGGCCACACACGGGACTTGCGAGCAGCACCACCTCGAGCAGCCCCGATGTCCAGCGCCGCCCGAGCAGCTCCACGGTTGCGCTAGAGTTGAGACATCGGGGGCGGACGTGGATCGCCAAGGTGGGAAAGGCGGGAAGGAGGTGGGCGGGGGAGGCAAATGGCGGGAGAATGAATGCATGGAGGGAGGGGAAAGTGAAATAGACCGATGCGTGTCGCTGACGCGTCGGTCCCGCGCGTCAGGATCCCACATGGCGCGCGTTGCCGGCGCGCCCGCTTGCCTCCCTAGAAACAGGGCGCGAAACGGGGTTGCCGACGCTCTACTGGGTCGCGCCGGCAACTTTTGAGCTATTGGACTCGCCGCTGGGGGCCGATTTAATGCCGGTACACCCAATAGGCCTATTGGGAGCGTTGGTGGAGATGCTCTGACTACCACAATGACACATGTGGCAACGTTTGGCCAGTATTGTGTACCAGCTAAACGTGCCCCATAATTCATATACCGTTCGGCTATTTGGTTTTGCTAGTTCACACATGGTTACTACTACGAAAGCTATGTGTTGGATAAGTGTAGTACTCATATTTTGGCGTGCTTCCAATTTTCTTTTTGGCATAACTATTTTTTGCAGTAGATATAAATAAATCAGCCCATATTTAGCCTACAAACTGTTGCTAACTTGGGATGGAGAATGAAACTTTGCAACTAATTATGCCCACAATCATACAACAAAGACAACTAATGATGTAATTAGTTCCCACAATGCCAGAACAAAGCTCAAACAAACGCAAACATCTGGTCTCGGTTAGTCTATTTGTCGAGTCAAATCAATGGAAGAGAATTACAATGCTAGAAATTTAAGGTTGGAGAGAGTCTTCAAGAAGAAACAGAAAGGACCTACTTGCACCATAATCACTGCATCTAGGACACATCAAACACCTCCATAGGTATCAGTTGGCCAGGTACAAGCATTTTACAGAAGAAGCAATTTTTCTCCATAAGTACAAAAGGTCATACAAAGATGTGTGAGAAGAAAAAAAACTCAAGCAGCTATACTTCATCGACAGGATATACTAATGCAGAAATATGGGGGCAAGCTTTTGTGACAGTAATTTGCTGACACGAGAGGTCAAAAATAGCCATGGGACAATTCCAACCTGCACCAGCAGCATGAGGGGTATTAGAAAACACTGAACAGTGTATCTTCCATATTACTGGAAACATTTCCAGTGCTTAGCTAGGAAGTTTGGATAAGCTTTTCCAAGTATGAAACTCAAGATATTTGGGGCGAAAACAATTAAAGGGGTATAATCTAAAACCTCTGCAAACCACATTTTGCCAGTCCTGCAAGTTTATGTACAATACGGGACTATCCCAACGAAAATTTGCGTTCATGTTTTCAAGGGGAATATGTTTAGCAGAGCGATTAAAACGAGCATGTTCTATACAAAGGAGGACCTTAAAGCTAATCTTCGATTATCTTACCACAACACGTCCTGTAGCAGCATCGACACCTCTCCAAGAGAACATTCTTCCTGTGAATAAATCAAAATCATTAACTTTTAAAAGATCTTATGGGAAGAGACTTCTTCATGATTGTTGAAGTATACAGTGTGCGCCAACGAAACAAAAAGGAACAATGAAGCAATTTAATTCCCAGAAGGTAAAGCAAGAAATAACATCCAAGTTTAAAGTATGTTGCTCTAAAAAACCTGAAAGCATGTCAACACTCAATAATCTAAAAGTCAAGTATATTTTATACCAAAAACAAATGCAACTCCAGCAGCCTTATACAAGCATTCATATGATGATCTGAACATGGACGGAATGATATTGTACGATTTACCAGTTTTTCAATCACTGTGATGAATAGTTGAATACTTACTTTTGACAAATACTTTTTTGGATTTCACTACACCATTACTTTGTGCCAATGAATGCCTGTCACTTTTAGATATCGACAGTCTGTATCCTTATACCCCTCTGACTACTTCTTTTTGAATAACTGGGATGGCAGTACTTGAATATGACAATATAAATACTTCTGTTTATATGATTGTCTCGATGTTCCAAAATGTTGATTTTACGCATTAAACGATATATACTAATATAGCATCACGGGCAGGGCCATTTAAAGCATGATGAGCCGACACTAGGCAGCTAATAAGGCTTTGGAACGAGAAGACAAAGTGATAAGTGGCATAAACATACCAAAAGGCTGTAGAAGATGCTTGGGGACGGTAGTTACAGGTGCACTCCAGAACCACAGAACGAGCACACCACACATTAGGACCTACCAGTAGATGAATTTATGAGACACTCCTGAGATTATAAATGTCAGATGTAATAAAGAACAAAAACTACAAAAATTAAGCACCTTGGTACCCAACAAAACTTTTCCATATTTGTCATGTAAAGACTGCTTCCCCTTAATGTCCAGCTGTTGCACTGTAAATGGAAGAAAGAAGGGAAGATAAAAAATGGCGGGGAGAAGGGAAGATAATTTGATGGTTGCATATTGTAAATGCCCAGCTTATTAATGCACTGCATGCTAATGGATGGGAATTGCTCTGATATCAACATCGGTGAGGTTTTTCTTTAGGAATCATGACATTGTTTTGTACCAAACAGATATAACATTGATAATTAATTAGGTAATCAGCTAATATGGAGGAAATATCACATCTCATGACGCTACAACAAGGCGAACCGATACGACGACAGCACGAGTTTCTCTTACACTTAGAAAGTTCCTTCTCTTTAGCGACAGCCAGCCGCTTCAGCTTCGCGCACTGTGCAAACGTCGAGGGCCTGCAATAATGAACAGGGAAATAATCGGTGACATGGGACAACATAAAGGGGTTTAAAGAACAACTCTATCAGAAGCACCAAATAAGAGGGAGATGAGAGGGATGCAGTAAAGAAATCGCCTACGTTGACAGTAGGCTGGCCTCTTTGTTAATCTCCGTGATTTCCACCCGTAATTTGAGCTGCGCATCGCTTATTGATCCCCTCTGGAAAAGAAACCGGTCAGGACAACATTACTTGAGCATAATCTACAGTCGAAATTGCATAATGTAGATCCAATAATCCTAGAAACTAGTATCTTTTCTAGATAGAACGAATCACATCCTCCGCAATTGACATAACATCGATATTGTGTTACATAAAGAGTAAAATCTCTGGGGGGGGGGGGGATCGTGCAGCTGACCTTCTTGGCGAGATCGAGCATGCTGTCGAGCACATGCACCGCGGCGACGAGGAGGAATACGAAGATGGCCGCCAGGGCCATGGTCGCCGGTGCCGAGCGGGCCGCCGCCGCCGCGTCCGGGGTCTGGATGGTGGTGGTGGGTTCGTCGTGGTTGTGCGCGTGTGGCTCGAGCGCCCGACCGACGCACGGAGTAGGTCGCCTTTTACTCGGCCGGAGCAAATCGAGCCGTTAGTTGCTGGGCCATCAACCGCAATCGACGGCCCAGATTGTCTCTAGAGACCAGATAGGAGCCGGAAGCACCTGGAAGGGAAGGAAGCGAAATCCATGGCGCTGCCGAGCGCGGAGAAGAAGACGGCCGCGGAGGTGGTCGCGGCGCTGGATCTGCACCCCCACCCCCACGGAGGCTATTACCTGGAGACCTTCCGCGACCCCTCCTCGCGCTCCCAAGTCCGCTCTCCCGCCCCGATGTAAGCTCGCCTCGGATCCTTCGCTTGATCTCGCTTTCTCTTCGATTAGACCGCTCTGAGTACAGTTTGAGGACTGTGGAAGCACTAGGTTCAGTGGATCTTCAGTTCTTGCAAGTATCTGCAATCCATTTTGTGAACTGGGTTTCGGATCAAAAGCTGGTGATTAGTTAGATTTATATCAGGAAATAACGCCAATGTTTGTGAGTGATGCATGATTGTTTGGTTTATTATGGGGGAGCTGGTGATGTGTTGCTACCACATCGGTATCCTTCTTGTGAGGTGTATGCCTATAATCCACTGAATTAACAAAGATAAAGTCGCTGCCAGTACTCCAGTTGGAGCTGTCGGAAATTTTAACTCAAAGTCTCCATCCAATTGTTGTGGACAAAGACTAAACTGTCCTCTAATCACTTCTAATCTTCTGTACTTATTGCCTCTTACTACTCCCTTGTTTCGATTGCATGATGAAGAAATTTATTGTTACGCATGCTTTAAATAATTGTTGTTCATTTGCTATTTTCCAATTCCGAAAAGTCTGCATGTCATCATTTCTAGTAATGCACATTGAAGATATTTTCAAACAATGATCAAAGTGTAGACTTATAAATTTCTTGTGCTTCTAACTCCATGAATTTTGATGTCTTCTTGCACCTAAAAATATTCAAGGTGAGCATACATCTGCAAATAAGAAAGTATGTGTCTGTAAACGTCAAGATAACTATTTTCATGTTTGGTATATGCTAGTCGAGCATGCTTTGTACCTGCAGTAGAGCTAGTATTAGAAAGTGAGGTAGTTAATATTAATTTCATGCACTCGGAATCTCGGATACACAGGATTATCCAAATTTTTGGAATGTACAAACTCCCATATTAATAAACTGGGCCTTCTTGCTAGATCAAATACAAGCAGACTTATTATTTATATTTAGTGATACAGTGTTTTAATATAGTTGTAGAACACAGTAGGCGCTACCCCTACAGGAATGCAGTCAAAAAAAAAATTTGTATAAATAACATGAGCATGGCCCCAACTTGGCATATATATATCATTTACGACTTACCTCTTATGGGATTACCTAATGCCTCAATAGGATTGTGGAATGAAAACCTTCTCTAAAATCCCAACAAATATTTTGATCCAATAAATTTCAGTTGAAAATATCCATCAGTTAGTGCTAGTTCTGAACCTTGGGGTGCATCTGCTGATTTTTGTCGTAACCAAGCCAAAATGGTGGCCATCTCTAACGTATACCATCAAAATATGTGACTTTGTCACATCAGCTTAGCACGTTACATTGTTCTTTGTATTGTTTTCTATTGTAATATGACTTTACTCAACCAATGTCGTGATGTGATTCTGTTGTAACTTGTGAGTTTGGGGGGCTATGACACATAAACATTCAAATGATTTAGCATCTTTGTGCATATGAGCACTCCTTTCATGACAACGAGACACTGAGTTATCTCTTTTAGCTCACATGAGCCTTCACAACCTTAACTTTCAGATATTACAACAAACAGATCATCCAACAATTTGAATAGCTTAGAAACTCATGCTTAAGCAGTAAGCCTTATCTTGTGCGTATCCATAAATACTTTTCAAGCACCATGCACTCAAAACTTTCATATTTGGCTAATATAAGAGCAGTTTCTGGTCATTCTTATATGTGTGAGTTCCTAGAGTTGGTAACAAGGAATCTTGTGTGTTGACACTTGGTTGCGCTGAGGTTTCTCAAGAATACCTTCTGTTAAGCAACAGTTTGGTCCTAATTTATTACTTGTGTTTAATTCTTGTAGATAAGGTGGATCGTGCTGTGAGTAGTGCAATCTATTTCCTGCTACCTGCTGGGAAGATCGTTCGGCTGCACCGCATCCCTTGCGCTGAGACATGGCACTACTACATGGGGGAGCTCTCACAGTCTGCAAACTCAACCCAAAATAAAATCGCTGATCATTTCTAAGCAGACTGCCCATCTAACCAATAATCTGTTTCAGGTATTTGAGGTGCATGATGATGGACAAGTCAAGATGATAGTCGTCGGTCCTGATCTGCGGGAAGGGCAGAGACCGCAGTACACGGTCCCTCCAAACGTTTGGTTCGGTGCCTTCCTGACCCACGATATAGAGTCTTTCACCGAAGACGGTAGTGTTTTTGTCAAGACACCCGGAAGGGATCCTGACCTGCACTATTCTTTCGTCGGGGTGACCTGCGCTCCGGCGTACCAGTTCGAGGACGATGAATTTGCCACACGTGACGGCATGAAAACTTTGGCTCCTAAGGCGGAAGCTTTCGTCAATTACCTTGTTCCATCTTAGTGCAAGGCTACTGCAAGTAGCTTGTCCTTTTCTATGAACATCATCTATGTTAGTTTGTTGAAAATTAGTGTGTTTTATTTGACATTCAGTTATTTGTCCTTAAGAGAGTAGATTAGTATGGAAGCTGATGTTCATGTTATAATGTCGCTCTAGTTTAGTATGGATTGCTCTTGTTTCATCTGAGGAAATACCATCCGTTAGTAGTATGTGGTTTAGTTCATGTTTAGTGTTATTGCTCTTAACTACAAACAGAAGTGCATGAAGTCATGAACTACCTAAGTTTAAATGGAATCTTTGAAGTGACACACATTACAATTTTATTTATTTTTGCTTGGGTAGTGTTTTATTTTTTATTACGGAATGTTAGCAGTTAGGCTTTATTTCTCATGAATTTTGTAATACTCCCTCCGATCCATATTAATGGTCTCAACATTGTCTAGATACGGATGCATCTAGTCTAAACACTTAACTAGATACATCCGTATCTAGATAAAGTTGAGTCCATTAATATGGATCGGAGGTAGTAGTAAATTGTGTGTTAGCTGCATCATCTCGATCTAGAGGTTGGATGACTGATAAAACGATTCCTTAAAAAAAAGGCTAAGGAAATTCATCGTTTCTTTAAAAGATCGAAAAAGTTCTTATAGCGGATGACCTACGAGAGGACAAAGCTAATAACCAAAAGGTTCTTAGCTATTTACCTAAGCGATGACCAATGACTTCATGACACTGGCTTCCACTAAACATGAGACCAACATGCTCCAGCTGTCATATGCACCCGTGTCTCATGCCATCTCAAGGAGCCAGCAGTCTGGTTGTGTCTCGCTTCTCTGGGATATAGTGGGAGTCGACGGAGATGTTTGGTCGCTCGATGGTTCAGGAGAAGCACTAGCGTCTTCCGGACATACAATAGGACTAGAGAAGCATGCGGGTAGCAATTAGCACAATGAATGGAGACATTTGTCACTACCGATCTTTGTAAAACATATGATTCGATGAAATATTTTTTCATTGGAAAAAATTCTCCGTTCAATAAGAACACATATTTAGTTCCTAGATGCACATCCCGGTATGACTTTTTTCTTGAAATGACTTTATTATTTTCAGAAATAAATCCATATTGCATTTGAAGCAGGTTTCGTCAATGGAAGCGATGTTAATATTGAAACAATTGTTTTTTTTTTTTGCATAAAACACAAATTTATAATAAGTCAAAAAACAATTATACATTGTGGAAGCAAAATCTCCAATGGACAAAAGCAATTTTTTGTTGAATTGCATTACAAGCAAAATTTTTTTTTTTTGAAAAGGATCTGATTCATATAAACAGAGAGCACAGTACAAATTATAGGCAAGTCCACAAAGAAAAGAAATTTACAAACGAGCCCTGCAAAATGCACGAAGCACCCTGGAGAAACTTCAATCAGATCCTCGCCGGCTCCCAAGACGCTTAGCCGACGCCGCCGTCGCCGTACCTCGAACCACCGTGGAGAGAGCACCGCCACACTCTGTAGAAGACCGCAGAACTTGTCCGCCGCTGCGCGACGGCACCTTGTCGCGATGAACGCGCACGGCCCCAGCGCCACTCCCACAGCACCACCTCACCTCCAGCCGACGAGACGTCGCCCAAGCCAGCCACCACCATCCAGCACCCGCCTCCAGCTGCCGCTCCCTCGCCACCACGGCTGGCCGGAGCTGAGACAACGAAAGAGGCCACCTGCACCACCGCCAACAAAACGGGAACGCCCAGCACCGCCAGCTCCTCCCCTCGCCGCCACGGCCGGCCAGAGGAGCAAACGCGGAGCAGCGCACCCGACGAAGAACCTCCACTACCTCCCCGGCGACGAAGACGACACCGGAACGGGGAAAGGAGGGGGAGGACCACGCCCAGCAAGCCGAAGCCGCCGCCACCGTCTTCGACGACCTCGACAGGGCACCCAAACCTACACCTAATCTACATCCTACTAGCCAGAAACGCAGGACCGGGGTTCCCCCACTCTCCCGCCGCCGCGGTGGCAGGCAGAGAGGGAGGGAACCACCGGCCTGGCCGGCGACGCAGTGGAGAAACGAGGGTCGCCTCCTTATCGCCTCTCCTCACTGTAGCGAGAGGATAAGGAAGGATAAGAGCTGGTGACTGTAAATGCAATTTTTAAGCAAATTCTTTTTTATTTTAAGGTAAACCCAAATAACATAGAAATCTTAGTTTTACTACCATGTCAGATAAACCAAGGAATCATTTTTTTTTGGTAAAGATGAGTATATATGAAGGATGTACAAAAGGGATTAGCAAACCTCACGATAGTGTAGTTTTTTTTTCTGAAAAGAAAAGTAGTGTAGTTATTGGGTAATCATATAATACTACATGGAAACAAACATTTGCGGGTAGGAAAAAATCATCATTAACCAAATCCCTACCCCGTATCATATCATCCGCACATGGATTACAAACAACCGTTGCCGCGCAAAATCAGGGGATCCGGTGTCCGATTCCTAGCGGCGCCCAACAGAAAAAGACCGCTTGGATCGATCGATCGATCAGAGCGCGCAGGGACGCTTGATGCGGCGCTTAAGCAGTAAAAATAAATATCTTGAATTAGAATTACATGCTAAGCGCCCGGCATCGCAGTGTGGACCGCTTGACTCGACGCTAACCAACTGCTACGTTTCCGTTGCATGCAGACTCCTAGCGTCTAGGCCGCGAGCGAAAATAAGGGAAGCGTCCGGCGACAAATCATGCGCCCGGCGCCCAGGATTAATGGCTCAACTACCGGATCGGCCGGGATTGTTATCCTAGCGTCGGGGCGGTAGCGCCGCGTTGTGGATGCTCTCATAAGTTCATAACGGTCGTGAGGAATCATCGGCAGAAAATTTTGGTCGAAAGTTTTGGCACCTCCCGCCCGTTGGCCGGACTTTTCCTTTTGGTACCCCACGTCCGTCAATAAAACCCCACGTACCACGCCCACACCTCCCATTTCCCACGTCTCCCGAATCCAATCTGCTCCCAAAACCCTAGATCGATCGTAGCCATGGCGCCGAGCTGCCCGTCCTCCACCGCCGCGCCGGCGCGTGCCTCCTCCCGCAAGCGGACGGCCCCCGCCAAATACCAGGACGAGCCCTACCAGGACAAGCGGCCCCGCAAGAGGCCATTGTCGGTGAAGAAGAAGCTGCAGAAGGCGACGAAGACGCCGAGAAAGAAGAAGGAACCGGTGGAAGAGCCAGCCGACGATGACGTATGCGCCGAGGAGCCTGACGCAGAGGAGCTGGCGTTGGCGGAACAAGAAAACGACGACTTGGCCGCCTTGGGGGAGCAGGAGGCGATCCAGGAGCCGGCCAAGAGGCGCGTTGCGCAGCCCACCAGGGCTACCAACGTTGCTGCCGGCGAATTTGTCGGCGAGCCCTTCCCTGCCGACGAAGCGCGCAGCAGATGGCCGAAGCGCTACCAGACAGCGAAACCCGCGAAGCCCACGAGGAGGTGTGTAAACATCGATCTCATTCGGTGTCCATGCATTCTGGATCTATATATGCTCGGTGATTTTGTGTTGAATATTTCCCATCTTGTTTGTTGCTTCTTGCATGCGCAGGTCACATGAGGAGGAGGAGGTCAAGGCGTGGTTCCACTACCGCTCTGCCAACTTGGAAGGAAAAGTCTACTCACTTGACGATGATGTCTACGTGAAGGTACTTACTGCTCAACTCTGCATTTCTTTTTCTCTGGCTTTCTAATTGCAAAAGAGCTCCTCTACGGTGGCCTCTAATATTTACGATTTTTTAGACAACCTCTTTTCATGACTTGCATGCTGAACTTTCTGTTTGTCTGATGAATGATCTAAATGTTACTTAAATATGTTGGCACCCAACTTGCACATAATTAATAGTGCTTGTTTAATTATGCCCTATTAAGTATTACCATGCTGTCATATCATAGGCTGGGGAAAAGGAGGCTGACTACATTGGCCGAATAACTGAACTCTTTGAGGGTATTGACCAGTACAAGTATTTTACTTGTCGCTGGTTCTTCCGTCCACAGGACACGGTGCGTATGTGCTGATTGAGTATTGTGGTAACATATGTCCTTATCTATGTGTAGCGGGAACAAGTAATAGAGTAATTATTATCCTGTAGGTGATATCCGGAGTAAAGTTTCCAGAAGATCACACACACGACCCTAAACGTGTTTTTCTCTCCGAGGACAAGAATGATAATGTGCTTGATTGCATCATATCAAGGGTTAAGATAATCTATGTTGATCCCAATGTAAGATCAAAACTCTGCCGTGTCATTTATATTGAATTATATATATTGTTTCTCACTGTATGTATGCTCCCCTTAATTACAGATGGATCCACAAGCTAAGGCTCAACTTGTGGCAGATACTGATATGTATTATGACATGTCATATACATACGCTTATTCTGAATTTGCTAATATCCCGTCAGGTAATTGCTCGTGCAAGCTTACATTTCTGGGCTACAAAGGCTAAAACAGTTATGCAAACTGGTCATTCACATGTTGGCATGTCTGATGTTTCTTCCAACATTTTTACTTCATTTTCCCTCATCTATAATTGCTGCATGCACTGTTATAAAAAATCCAAACAATTAATCTTCGCTTTCCACGCATGCATTGTTGAAAACATTAATTATACTAACAACTTCAAATAAATCAGGATGCTTTATTCATTTTTTATTCAAAGTATGCAGTTTGTCTAGATCCAAACAGTGTAGGTAGATCATTAATTGGCATGGACACGTTTGCATCTTCTTAGTGTGTTGTCGAGCAAGGAAGAAAGTGATTAATGTGGCTTCACATTGTGGTGCATTATGATCACCCAGTTTGTCTACTTAGGCTTTGCCTAGTTTATTATCATTTTGCTAACCAGCCTTTTTTTCTTGTCTACTTTTCCATATCAGATTATAAAAAAATTATCAGAACACGATTTGACAACCTCAAAATAGGCTTACTTATCTTTCTTCGAGATAAACTGTTAGATTATCTATTTCCCAATAAATCTCGTTCACCATGTTGGAGGCTGCCGAGTTCTGCAGCTTTTCCGCTGCTCTCTTTGTGGTCGTGGAGATTTACAAGAGGCGGAGGAAGAGCTCGCCGATTTGAAGCCTGCTGTGGTGCGCTCTGTTCGTCCTGTGCTTCTGCCGAGTGCAGGCCGGCCATCTGCGACTTTCTCCGTCAAGCTTCCATGGCGGGAGGTTGGTGGTGGAGTGGTAGTTGTGAGCTTCTTCTTCAATAACGGCAGTTCTTGCTGTCTCTGGATTTGGCGAGCTGATGCTGTTCACTTCCTCTTGGCCGGCCGTGGAGGCGAGGAGGGGGGAGGGAACGGCGCTCAGCTTCCTCGATCTGAAGATGGTGTGTGGAGCTTCTTCGGTCTGGTGTCCTCGTGCGGCACCGGGCGGCTGCTGCTGAACCTCTCCGGCGAGCTCCTGAGGAAGGAGATAGCCGAGGTGGTTTTGGCGATTGCTCCTTTCATAAGTGTGTTTGTTGTGACCTGGGCACGTGCGGTCGCGGTGGTTGTCCTCTGCTTCGTCGTTGGCATGGTGCCAGTGATGAAATGGAGGGGCTGCTGCGACTGTCGACGGATCCGGGTGGCCGCAAGGTGGTTCGTCGGGCGCGCTCATCCTTCTCTGCTTCTCCGGCCGGCCGTGGAGGCGAGGGAGAAGTGGGTGGATGGGGGTGTTCCGCTTTTGGTTGGTGCTGCTGGTGGTGCTATTCTCCGGCGTCTCTGCTCCGGCCGGCCATGGTGGCGATGGGAGCGTTGTCTGCTGGAGATCGGGTGGTGCGGTTGGTGGGCCTGGACGGCGCTGCGTCGGCGGGAAGATGGGTGGAGCAGGTGCTGTGGCCGTGTCCTTTCATCGAGCCAGATTCCGTCGCTCGGCGGCGGATGGATCATGCGGTCGTCTACAACATGTGGTGGCGCCTCCTCCCCGGCGGCAAGTGGTACGGCGACGCCGGCAACGGCTAGGTTTCTCGGGAGCGCGGCGGTGGATCTGATCGTGTTTCTTCCAGGATGCTCAGGGTGCTTTGTGCAATTTGCAGGATCCTTTTGTAATTTCTTTTCTTTGCTGGACTTTCTTGTATTTTGTACTGAGCATTTCTGAATATATGGATCGGATCCTTTCCTCAAAAAAAAAAAAAAAAAAAAAAGATTATCTATTTCCATGTATTTAGTGATTCCGGTAGGACCTGACTGCATGTAACATTTAAAAATGTGTTTTGCGAGTTGGATTAACTCTTGAATTCTTTACACATCATGGTTATTATTCCACGCGTGGTTTGCACCTCTATTTTTTCCACTTTATTATCAATACTCATTTTGTTCTTTGCATTATTTGTAGACATCAATGAGAATTCTGGAATTTCTTCTGATGCTGATTCGGGGACTGCTGCACCGACTGCTACACCAGAAAGAACTGTAGCTCTCCTTGACCTCTATTCGGGGTGTGGGGGTATGTCTACAGGGCTCTGCTTGGGTGCAGCGCAAGCTGGCCTTAAACTTGAGACGGTAATGCTATATTTTGTTGAAGAGTTTGCATCTCCCTGAGCACTAACTTTATTCCCTTTTTTTCTTCTGATGTCTCCCTGAGCACTAACTTTTTCATCCTTGTAGAAATGGGCTGTTGACCTAAACAAATATGCCTGCAAGAGCTTCAAGTACAACCATCCTAGAACAGAGGTGTGGCTTCTAATCTGCATCTTATATTCATTTTTTTCATGGAGCTACATAAAATGTCTATTGACCTCTTGGTGTAGGTTCGGAACGAGAAGGCTGATAATTTTCTTGCCCTTCTTAAGGAATGGGCTGTTCTATGTACCAAATATGTCCATAGTAATGATTCTGATGCAACAAGTCCTATAGAGGACGAGGATGAAGATGAGGAGCCTCTTGGAAAGGATGAATTTGTTGTTGAAAAGCTTCTGGACATTTGTTATGGTGGCTCTGGGAGGAAAGATGGCATCTATTTTAAGGTACCCAACTCATTTTCGACTAGATTTTTTGGTTCATATGTAGTGGTAGTACTTCTATAGTTTCTGCATTGATCAGGTTATTTCACATTGTCTTGCAGGTACAATGGAAAGGGTACGGGCCAGAGGAGGACACCTGGGAGCCCGTCGAAAACCTGAGGTTGGCATCTCACCTGTTGTATTCTCAATTATTAACAATTTTGATTTGCAGTGCACTGATTTTGTTTAATAACCTAGTGACTGCCCATTGAAAATCAAAGAATTTGTACAAGAGGGCCACAAGCTGAACATTTTACCACTGCCTGTGAGTTCTCGCCTTTTCTTTTTCCTTATTTTTTAGTTCCATTTCACATTGGCTTATACCATTTACCTGTGTTTTAAAAATTCAAAGGGTGATGTTGATGTCATCTGTGGTGGCCCGCCCTGCCAGGGCATAAGTGGGTTCAATCGGTACAGACATTATGACAAACCATTAGATGACGAGAAGAATCAGCAAATGATTACGTATATGGATATTGTCTCCTATCTGCGACCCAAGTATATTCTAATGGAGAATGTCGTCGACCTTCTAAAGTTTGCTGGTGGTTACCTTGGGAGATATGCTCTTAGTCGCCTAGTAGCTTTGAACTACCAAGCCCGCATGGGAATGATGATAGCTGGCTGTTACGGCCTGCCTCAGTTCAGAATGCGGGTGTTCCTATGGGGAGCTCTCCCTTCCATGGTTTGTTTTCATTTTTTGTCAGTATAAACACGTGCTACAAATATATTGCCTTGCCTAAATGAGTGATCTGGTGCATTTTATATTGCAGGTGCTCCCGAAATTTCCTCTACCTACTCATGACGTAGTTGTGCGCGGCGGGGCTCCCAATGCTTTCTCTGTGAGTTTAGTCACAAAATTATAAAAAATATCACCGAGAGAAGTGTAATCTGCTGACTAGCTTGGTTTGTTTGCAGGAAAGCATTGTAGCTTATGATGAAGCAAAGAAGCCAGCCTTGAAGAAGGCCCTGATCCTCGGCGATGCCATTTCGGATTTACCTAAGGCATGTGCTTACTATACACATTCATTTCTTCTGTCTACATTGAATCTTATTTCTTCTATGCAGATAGAGAACTATGAGGCTTTGGTAAATCAGAATACCCGCAAAAAAAAGAAAGAGAACTATCAGACTGGTGAGGTAGTTGAATACAGTGGTAAACCCAAGACTGATTTTCAGTGCTATATACGACTTAGTCGTAAAGGTAATTCATATGGTTCTATTAGTAATGCGAATTTCATTTTTGTTTCCCAAAGGGTATTTCAATGTGCATTTGTGCTTTAAGTCTCAGTTCTATGCCCGTGTGGTGAGTTTAGCTCTTGATGTTCCAGATATGTTGGACAACTCACATGGCGATAAAACTTGTGCTGAAGAAGGCAAGCTCTTGGATCACCAGCCTTTGAGGCTCAACCGAGATGACTATGAGCGTGTCCTTATGATTCCTTATAATAAAGTAGGTCATGAATAATTTGCTGTTTATTCACCTTCTCCCTTTGGCGACCTTGCTGAATTTTGTGTTTCAGGGCGCCAACTTCCGTGACCTGAACGGTGTCATGGTTGGACCTAATAATACTGTGCAGTGGGATCCTAACGTTGAGCGGGTGCTTCTCACCTCAGGAAATCCATTGGTAAGGGTTCTGCCAAATCCCTTTAATGATGTTTCTGTGGCAGCGCATATTTTCTGTTACATGATCCAAGACTTTAATAGACAGTAAGACCAATGAGAGTAGCATAAAAACTTGCATTTAAAATATTCCTACCATTTTATTACTCAGTCAAGATCTTTGTGGACTATGTAACTAGTTTAAGTTGCTGAATATCTGGGTTGTTTATGTGGCCAGGTTCCTGACTATGCTATGACGTTCATCAAAGGCAGATCACCCAAGTAAGTGACTGTAATTCCTTGCTTTCTTCTCTTAAAATGTGATGGGTTGTTACAGCTGTTGTTTTACACAACATGACCTCATGATGCTTTTGTAGGCCGTTTGGACGGTTGTGGATGGATGAGACAGTCCCTACGGTGGTGACCAGAGCAGAGCCGCACAACCAGGTCAGCATTGGCATAAGTTGTATTGTTTTGGGTCGAGCTGTTTAGTTTCTGAACGGGTTGGTTGTGGTGCCTGCAGATTATACTTCACCCTAATCAGCCACGGGTTCTATCTGTTCGTGAGAATGCAAGGTTGCAGGGATTCCCTGATTACTACAGGATGGACGGTCCAATAAAGGAGAAGTACGTTTCGATCTCTGTGTTTTAGTGCAATCATATTTGCTTGTAAATAATTTGTGAGCTGCAACTGAAGATTTATCATGATGCTTGCAGGTACATCCAAGTTGGCAATGCAGTGGCGGTCCCTGTCGCCCGAGCATTGGGCTACTCTCTGGCTCGGGCCCTCCACGGTCAGGTGGAAGGGAGTCATCCGAGTCTCTTTGTTCTGCCTCCGAGCTTCCCTAATGTCAAACGGACCAATGAGCTGGTGAGAGCTACCACGATACCTGCAGGCGAGGTAGTCGAGCACTAGAACAGAGAGCTTCCTCTAGGGAGATCCTTTTCTGCATTCGAGTTCATGCGGTAATTGGATAAACTGCAGCTTGTTTAAGTTATTGTACTGTGATTGTGATGTTCGAAACATTGGTTGGTTGCTGGTGGAACATGATCCTTGGTTTTATATAATACTACTACCATTATATTCATCGCCAGTGGTGTTCCTGCCTGCTGTTATCCTTGCCATTTGGTCTGATATTATCAAGGATCTGTCCTACTTGTCTGATGAAAGTTAAACTATGTTGGATATATGTAGGATCCGTCTCCCATACATGTTTTTTTGTAATTCAATGTTGCAAAAATAATTTTCCAATTTTTTTTTGAGAAGTGGACATTTAGGATGTTCTGTCCTTCTGGAGCCTTGGCGCAGCGGTAAAAGCTGCTGCCTTGTGACCATGAGGTCACGGGTTCAAGTCCTGGAAACAGCCTCTTGCAGAAATGCAGGGAAAGGCTGCGTACTAAAGACCCAAAGTGGTCGGACCCTTCCCCGGACCCTGCGCAAGCGGGAGCTATTGCACCGGGGCTGCCCTTTTTTTTTTTGTCCTTCTGGAGTCCATAATATTCAGTGTAAAACTGACAGTATTTTCGTCCTCCGTTAAAAGGGTTTAGTACACAAACAGTTGCCCCAAACTCCAGCATGAGGGGAGGGGATTGCTAAGTTTGATTAGTAGGCTACATCGAACCAGGAGAAACAATCTTTGGTAGGTTTTATGGGTAATTTCTAAGGTGTCGACCGCTACAGATAGCCAAAAACCGTCTATTGTAGAGACTGTTTTGAGTGCAGTCTGTAACTGACGTGGCGAACTACTGCAGACAGCAGGTGTCTAAATCACTGCACATGCCCTGGGATTTCCTAACCCCCTCAACAGACGTATGTAGAATGAAAACCTTCTCTAGAATCCCCAACAAATATTTTAGTTCAACATTTTTTTTCTTGTTGAAAAGATCCATCAGTTAGTGCTAGTTCTGAACCTTGGCTCCATTGACCATCGCTTTCACCAGACGAAGTGTAAGGACCACTTCACAGAAACCACATCACTTCTTGCAAAACCTACATATAGCCACAACAATTAGCTCAGCACACTGATGCAGAGCTGGGGGTTTTAATCTCTTTTTCGAAGAAGAAAAATAGCTCAACGCTAACTGGCATGCACGAAGGCGGGGAAAACAGGTATTCGTCACTGAAACCTCCTTTGTAAACAAATTTAATGAATGTTTTAACCACAGGACAAGTGCTCTGCTCATATATAAATCTATAATCAGCCCAAATAGCAACACCACAGATTGGTGATTTCCACATAGCAACCTTGCCACTCATGCTGGCGTCAACTGTGAACTCAAAACTGAAGTAAACCGCACAATTAAGAGAGCTCAGCAATCACATCTGATGCTTTTAACACAATGTAGTTTGTGCCGTCGACGCCCTTGTACTCGCCGCCTGCATACTTGGAGTACAGCACGGTGCTGCCCGCTGACACTGAAAGTGGCTGCCTCTTGCCTTCATCGTCTAGAGCACCGGGACCAACAGCTACGACCTACATTTACAGTTAAGTTTTCTTAAACAATTCCTACTTTGCTAGCTCAGCCCACACATTTCTGCCTAATGGTAATAAACTTACTGTTCCAATGGATGGCTTCTCCTTGGTGGTCTCAGTGAGGATAAGGCCACCTTCAGTCTTATCTGAAGCCTCGGCAACCTACCACAAATACAAGACCAACAAGAATTGTTAACCAATATACACATACGACCAAGGTCTGACTCGAAATTCTTTAAATACACTATTGTTTAATGAAAACTATAAATTACCTTGATGAGAACACGATTGCTAAGAGGCTTCATGTCTTTGACATCATCAGACTCAAGAATACCAATGATGTCATCCTCTTTCATAATGAGATGCTTGCAGTTGTTGTATTCGACCTCAGTCCCAGCATACTTTGAATATACAACTTGAGATCCAGTCTACATCAAACAATTCATATCAGTACATATTCCTACTTTCTGCCCGAAAACAGGAAACAGCATGCTTGCATTGATAATGATCATCAGCACCTTCATCAGACTGAACCCCAAAATACAAGCAGCAAATTCATACAAAGTAACTTAGTAGCTTCCAATATTTCAGATACTACAACGAGCTGTAATTCTACATCAAGCTTAGCATCTGCCGATGACAGGTTTTTTTCTTACCTGAGTAAGCTAGATTACCTCTTGGTTCAAACCAAATTGGAATTTGGAACACAAGCTACAACTCAGCAAGTTAGCAACCATATACAAGACTGGTAAATCAATCAGCAAACAACCAAATATCCTCATGCAGAAATTCAAGTTGAGTCGAAACCAGTGATACACTAACAGAAAAAAAACATGCTCAATATCACCAATCTGGCCTTCCATTACACACATTCTAAGCAGAGAAGATGATGGGAGACAACAAATGCCACAACTCAGGAATGCACATTACAAGACCTTTATCGCCCATCAATCTAAACAAATACTAGTCTTCTGTGGATCTCGCCCAATTTACAAGACTATGTGTACAGACATGGCACAAGGTTCCACAATCCAGACATAATCACCATATACCGCAATATTAATTAAACCCGCACCAGCATTACAACTGCAATCGCTCACTCACCATGCAATATGAACTTGAGTTTTTGTTCATAATCATTGTTCACGAGTTTTTTAATACCCTTGAATTTTTGGATAAACCAGAGCTGGTTATTCAACTGAATAGGTACCGTATGGTATCAAAGCCAAAGATCCTGAACTCTTGATAATAAGACTTGGATGACACAGCTTTTGGGCCAAAGACTTGCAGCCCAGTTTTTGACCATTTCATAGGCCTGATGTAACCAGGAAGTAGGGGGTGCATAATGTTTACCTCTAACTGCTTGGTTTTCCATCTGGCCGGTTATTACCAATTTTTAAACCTTGGCAACACGTATTGACTAAACTAACACATTTCTCCACCTAGTCACCATGAAGTGGCTGCATCTCAAGTATGGTCTAAAAATGCAGAACCATGAAGTCAGAAACCCACAGCCCAAACTGGTTTTCTGTTGAAGACATAGGAAAGGGGACATCTCTGACTTTCACACGAGTTGTGTGACATGATAGTATTAGCTTCAACTAAAAAGCACATCAATAACATGGTCTTCCTAGTCATGCAATACTCCTTGCTTCTAACTTAGTTGGTTACAAGCCCGTGACCTCTACCTCGCCATATCCGCTTCAATTAACAACACACAACAGAGTATAAAATTTACCAAGATATACAAATAATTGCACCCTCCAAAGTGAGAAGAAGATTTACCGGTATGCTGACTTCCACTTTCTTATCCCCAATGGTCCTACCCCCTCCAACAGCAACAACCTCGCCTCCCTGAGGCTTGGACTGCGCAGACGATGGAAGCAAAATCCCACCCATGGTCTTCTCCTCAGCCACACCAAGTTTAACAAGCACTCTGTCTCCCAGAGGCTTGAGTGAGGTGTACTGCAGTTATGGCAACAAACTGTAACTAATCGTTGCAACGCCCAAACAAGCACACCTAACCATAATGCATTGCGTTGCTATAGTTGTATACCTTCGGGGTGACGACCGTGGCCGCCTTGACTACGAGACTGCGAGACAAGTGCCTCGACGAGCCCACTCTGAGCACCGACGTCTGAGACAGGCGCAGGCTGTTGTTGTTGTTGAAAGCCACCGCGGCAACCCCGGCACCGGACAGCTGCACCGACGACATTCTCGGTTGCTTGCTCACCAACTACCTGCGAATTGATACAGATGACAAGTTTATTCAAAATTCCGAACAGACACATCAAACTCAATCAAAATCAATCCTATTCCGCAGTCTATTCAAATCTGAATACAAACACACAAGAACAAAAACACATGGACGGTGGAAACTGTAGGCAGATTCAGTGTGGTAAAAAGGGGCAGGTCAACCACTCCACCACCAAGCATCGGTAGAATCAAGGTTAGACTTCGCTCTGTTCGCGCACAGCCACAATCCCTTAATCTAAGACCTGAAAGAGTACTGAATCCCACCCAAATCCAGACCACCTAGTATAGCCCCTAAACAAGCCAAGCATAAACCAAATCGGAGAAACAACTTAATCAGATTACCCCTAAATTACTCCAACCAAACTTCCCGCGCCACCTAATCCTACGTCTAGCGGTCGAGAGAATCAAGTGCTAGCAAGCAGTGGCTACCTTCTCTTGAAGCTCCGGTAGGTCGGGTACGGAATCCGGCTGCCGTGCGAGGGAGGGGAAGAGGAAGAGATAAACCCTATGAAAGCGGCGAAAGTGCTAGAGCTACAGCCAAAGCCCACACCGCTTTGTTCCCCCGTTCTCCGGGTAAGTGGCGCCGGCGGCTGGTGCCTTCGTCGTCGTCGACGGTGGAGGACGGCTGCGTTTGGTGCCTTCGAGGAAGATGATGGTTTGGAGCTGCAGTGCTTCTTTCTGATTTCGCTCTGTATTTCGCGTTCCTTTGCGTGTGTGTGCTTGATCTTGTTGCTGCTTGTAATCTTTTTAGTTTGATCAATATATGCACATTATCAAAAAAAAAAAAAAAAAAAAAAAAAAAAGCCCACACCGCTTTATCCCCAGCCCACCCTGCTCTGATTTTACGGAAACACCCACCGGTTTGAGGATTATGTTTTTTTAGACCCTATTCGAGGATTGGTTTGTAGTGGTGCCGCTGAAGCGTAGGGTATTATGAACGCGCAGGACTGCAGGGCCTGTCTAGAAAGAAATTGGAGACCACAAACAAATGCAATTTTTAGTCTTTTATTAGAAGCAATTTTTAGTCTTCATAATAGTTATTTTGTTTGAGATGTCATACAGGGGAGATGGTAGCCCAACTGATCGCCAAGTGCAATAGGATTTAAATATGTATATTTTCAAATCTCCAATTTTATCATTTTCGTGTAGCCCAAAATACAACGTATTTGAATTTGATTTTTTGCAGGTTTGTGGGATACATAATTGGCTACATCCGTAATTGTTTTCAGAATTTTTTAAAACTCATAAACAGTGTTTTTGATTTATTTTTTAAACCACCGGAATCACTGTTGCTCGGGAGCACCAAATCTTCTCTCTACGTGTGATAGTTATTTTGTTTGAGATGTCCTATTTGGGAGATAGTATCCCAACTGATCGCCAAGTGCAGCAGAAAGCAAACATACCTTTATATATAAAGAACGGACATCTCAACTCCCTCTCCTTCTGTCCACGTCACCCTTTTTTTTCTGTCCGTCGGATGGAAGCAACGGACGGTCGAGATGAAGCCACGTCGCCCCCCGCGCGTGGTACTGTTCTTACCAACAGTGAACGCGCGCCCGCACCAACCAGAGGGCGACACGTCACCGGTCATCGCCGGTGGAACCGGTGAGCAACCGGTTGCCCCTTTCGCACGATTTTTTACGCATCTTTTTACGAAAAACACCCCGCAAAGGACTGAAACGCAAAATGCGAAAACACCAAGGACCTCCGTGTAAGATCGCCAGCACAACTCGCTCTCCCTCTTTCTTCTCTCCGCGCGAGCCCGAGCTCGCCGGCGCCGCCGACGCGCACCGCCGCCCCATCGCGCCTCCCCGGTCAGATCGACGCCCACCACGCGCTCCGCCGTCGTTCCCTCCATCTCCTCGCCGCAGATCAGCTGCCGGGGCGCCGCGCCGTCGCCGGAATCTCCGCCGCCGTGTCGCTGACCTTCCGCCGCGTCCGCACGCCACCGCCGTCGCTCCGGCGACCCAGAAGCGGCGGCGCCGCCACCTGCGGGCAGCCCGCGTCGAGGCGCGTCGAACGCCCCCACCCACGCATCCCAGCTCGCGGTGTCGCGGCTCCGGCGAGCTCGACGGCGCCGCGGCAGAGCACCACCGCTGGTGACGTCAGCATGACGTCCCAGCGGGCCAGGGCTGCGCACAGCGGCTGGCTCGGCCCTTTTTTTTTCTTTTTTTCGTTTTTATTTTTGTTCTTTTTATTCTACTTCCCTTTTTTAAAAAACTTTTATATCTCTTCAAATACAGCTCCAATAATTTCTAAACCTGCACAATTTCGAAATGTAGACATTTTCGAATTCCAATTTTACACCAAAAAAAAATGCAAATTTAAATATATCAAAATTTCAAATGTCTTTCAAATCTAACTATTCCACCAACTTTTGTAAATCAAACAAATCATAAATATAAACCTTTTTTGTATTTCGATATATCCAAATCTGAACACAGTTTGAATATGGACATTTCCAAATTTAAATTTTTTGCACCACGTTATTTATAAATGTGACAAAAATATCAACATGAACACAAAAATAAACGCTAACTATTCACGTCGTTCGATCTGCCTTTCAAATCTGAGCATGTGAACATTTCCGTATTTGAATTTTCTACACCCCGGTATTCGCACAGAAATTTAAACAAATTTTACCTACAGACTTCTTCCGAATTTCATTATACTCAAATATAAACAAATTTTTAATGTGGACATTAACAAATTTAAATTTTTTACAGCGCGGTATTCACAAATATGACAAACATGTCAACATGACTACAAAATCTGAGCCTTTAATAAACATCAAAATAATTCAAATATGAAAAGCTCCCCAATTTGACCATTTTTAAAAATTTGAGCATCTTCTCAACATGGAGATTTCTTGAATTTCAATAATTTTATAATATAAACCACTTTCGATTGCGGACATTTCCAACATTTGAATATTTTACTCCACACGACCGCGGCGTATGCCGTTTCAATTCAAATTTCAAATTTAAGACCTCCAGAAATTTTAAAATTCTTTCAGATCCGATCATTTTATGAACGACAAAAGAATTCAGACCTTAATACGGTTCCACTTTAACCAATTTTTAAAATCTAAACGTTTTCAAAACGTAAACTCTTTTTGAATTACAACCATTTTCAAATTGGAGCAATCTCCAAAATCCGAATATTTTTAAAATGATTTTTTTCCCAATTTCAATGATTTCCAAGCTTAGACAATTTTAGAACGTCGCCAATTTTAAATTCGAAAAACCGACTAATATTTGGAGGAAAATACAAATTTATTTCCTCTAATCATGAATTGAATTTTAATTGAATTAAATAGATAATCATATAATGTGTTTCCTTTGATTATTGAATTAAATTAAATATTTAAAACAAAACTCAAACATATTATACCAACTCGAATAATTTAATATACGCAATTCAAATATTTCCTAAATTGTATTTCATATTCCCCCCCCCCCCCCCCCCCCCCCTTTTTAATCCCACTCAAATTTTGTTGTTGCTTTAATTTAAAGAACTATTTGCTCTCTATCCATGTAAAATTAAAACTTATAAGGATAATTTTACAACGATTTCGTAACAATGATTGTTCAACGATACTTATTCCGCTAAAATAAATTTAAAATGTAATTTGTTTTCCATATTTTCCAACTATACATAAAAATTGATCTTTATCAAATGAGTTTTTGCGAAGAGTGCAGCGAGATATTATTTTAGGATATTTAAACAAATTTCCAAAAAAACTGCTAAATGATACATATTACAAATTTATAAATGTCTTCCGAATCTAATCATTTTGCAAACATGAAAAGAATTCAAATATAAATACTTTCCCAATTTTACCAATTTTTTGAAATCTAAACAACTAATAAGTGTGAACTTTTTTTGAATTCCAACAGTTTTAAAATCTGAACAATTAAAAAACTTCCCAAATTTACCAATTTTTTTAAATCTAAACAACTAATAAATGTGAATTTTTTTTGAATCCAACAGTTTTAAAATTTGAACAATTTTTTAAATGCAGACATTTTTAAATATGAATTTTAACACACGGGCGCGGCGTGTCGACGCGCCATCTTGCCTAGTGTTTTTTAATTGAGCAACGTCAACTATGTCATACCGCAGGCTTCATGTACACTGTGGAGAGGACAAAACACAAATGCAGTATTGTCTTTCAGCAGTGGAACAAGTTTCTGCTCCCAATCCCGTGACCCCGAAAGCTGCTCACGTCCTCCGAGGCGGCACCGGGGCGAAACCCTAGCCATCTCCCCTGCCGCTGGCGAAGGCCACGATGGCGGCGGGCCCAGTGCCGAACGTGCTGGGGGCTTCGCGGCGGCAAATCACCACGGCGTTCGGGGATGGCGTCGCTGATCTTCCGCGTGCGGGATCTAGGGCGGCGACCCCGGTCTGTGGCAGCGGCGTACCCTCGAGCGCGGCGCCTGCACAGAGTGTTCTTTTTGGCCTCCCGTGGGCGTCCGCGCGTGAGGTGTGGCGGCGGCTGTAGGTCCTAGGCTCCCGCCTAGACCTGTCATATGTGGGGTCGTCGGTCGCCCGGAGGTGCATGGGGAGGCGGCGCGTGCGTGTGGTTCTTCGTTGTCGTGCCTCCTCTTCCGCTGGAGGGGGTCGACCGGCGGGCAGTGGCATGGGGGCCTGCCGATGTGCCCAATAAAGCCGGCGGTCCTAGGGTTTCTCTTTCGCGAAGACGAAGATCTGCCTGATGTGTGTCCTCATTGATCTGGCCGGAGTGTCGGGTTCTGGAAGACTCCGCCGGCGATCTCCCATGGGGCGTTTATGCCTAGAGATTGTTGGATCGGGTGGTATTCGGTCGCGTCGGAGGGACCGGCGGGAAGCTCTGCTTCTGTTGCCATCATGGACAAATCCATGGTGAAGTCAGAGGCGGAGATGTCATGAAAGCCGAGATTGGAGGACTAGTATGGTGATTGGAGCCTTTACGACGATGAGGAACTTGCTTGGAGTTTCAGGAATCGCAGCAGCGGTATGTAAGTGGGGACGACAACACAGGTGAAGTTCAAAGTCTTACATAAAAGGTGAAAATCCAACGTCTAGCCTAATTGGTTGTGCTGGCAAGCGCCTTGCTGAAGGCATTGTTTTGAAAGCGAGGATTATCTCTAGGGTGAAAACCCAAGATCTAAGATCAGGCGATGACGGGCTTGTGCACTGTTTCCCTCTGGAAGGCGTTGATTTTGGAGAACTTGTACATCAGGTGTTGTCTTGATGACGGTTGTGTTGTTGCTGACGCAAGGACTGGAACTCTGTTGCGGGCCTTTTCTTTTTTTAGTTTCGTCTTCTCTTTTTTCGCTGTGAGCATCCGTAATGCCATTAGGGTATTGAGGTGGACTGAGTGTAATTGATATTCCATGATATTAATATATACTCTTTTTCAAAAAAAATACAACTTTTTACTTCATTACTTGAACTATTACATTCGGACGTACAGAATAGGCACATATATACGGCCAGATAATTCAGCAATTCGTAGCATTACAATGACTGGGAAACCCAGGCAAAACAAGGATGGCTTGTAATATCTGGAGCTTTTTCGTGTGCCAGAAAAGATGATCATTGTTGACAAGTCAGCCAATTTTAGTAGGAACAAAGTGTCAAGAGCTCCCAAATAAGGGGGTTCGCTGGACATCTTCCGCCAGAAGCATTCTGGTCAAGTTTGTCAGTGAGTTGGCTCTAGGGTCTAACCTTACAATAACACTAGCTGTATTAGATCCTTAAATCTCTCTGTATCCTTTAAACAATGGTAAGAAAACATTCATTTAGTATTCACATCATTAGCCTCTCCATGCATTTGCATCATCAGAAGCACTACAGGCTTGTGTCTGTGATGAAGGGATGCCACCAAGGTCACCATCCAAACTCATTTGCTGTACCTCAACAGATGATAATATTTTGATGCTCTTCACACAGCTCACAAACTCCCTGTAGACAAAATTCCGAATTATGAGGATTGAAGGAATGGGACAGGTTAATAATAGAAAAAGTTGCAGCCAATACTGAATCAAGATAATGGAAGGGAACAACTTACTCCCAGGGGTCATCACCGACAAGGAGGATGTCATTCTCATGATCAACATAGACTAGCTTCCAGTCCATTCGATAGGGATCTTCAAGCTGCCCTTGAATACCAAACATGCATGCAAGGTCGTGCCGAAGTTCATCATAATTTGTATACCGTGTGATATCAATCGATCTCCCCACAGATCCACGCTTTTGAACCTTCAAAATAAGATAGTTTGGCACATGCCAAAATTAGTGTTGCTTGTATACAGAACTAAGAATATGTTGGGGGTAAATAATGATCACATTTACTTGGATTGTTAGGTTCCGAGATTGATACTCCTAGAAGAACATGAATAACACATGACCAAAATAGACATCCATATGAAAAAATAAAGCAACCCTACTTTTTTCATAAAGAAAGCAAACTCTACTTGGATGGAACAAATTTGCATTATCAGTCTACTTAACATTGTCAACAATTGACTAGTGGCGTCTTTTCCCATATGCTATATGATACCTCCCTTGGTCCTATTTAACCTTTTATTTATACCAACACGAAAAGAAATTATTCCAGAATTAATAAAGCATTTGCAGATGGGTTGACAAAACACAATAGTATATCCAAATTACGAATTACTAAAAACAAAAAATTCAAATATTTCTACCATAATCCTCTATGTGGAATCAAGTAAAACTTCTTCAAGTTAGTGAGGCGTGTAAGATCAATTGTGGTGTGTGCAGGGTGCAAAAAGAAAATCTCAAAGTAAACAGTACCAACCTTAGTGAAAGTTCTCATCCTCTGTGTTTGATTATTCCACAATCCTTGGCTTGGTAGTCCACCATCATTAACAGCATGTCACCTGAACATCCAGGCTTGAAGGACATGTCAGGCACACCAAAAGACTGAGAACTGAATGCAGCAGAGGATAGCTCATTCTCAACCTCCCTGTGATCCCTTTGTCCAGAAGGCAAACTGCAAATACCTTTTCCTGAACCCATCCCTCTTGACAATAGGGCATCTGGCATCAACGAGTCCTCATTTTCCGCAATAAGAAAGTTATCTCTTGGATCAACTTGAGCATTGCTATCCAAACAAACTGGGGAGGAAAGGAAAAGCCTTCTCGTGGGCTCTCATCTAAACAAAAGGAGGTGGCAGATGATGCATCGAGTTGATCTGAAACTGGGTATCGATTGGGTGCAGGGGTTGTTTCTTTGCTACCCTGCATATCATTCTTGTTTCGATTGTCTGACTTGCATTGAATTTCCTGAAGTAAGTTCTCAATATGTGGTGATGTTGTCATGTCAGTTAAATTATTTCTGCTCCCTTGGTGTGCTCTGCTCAACGAATTCATTGGAGAAATACGGCTGGCAGAGGGAGCAGTTGAGCTTGATGGATCCTCGCTCTCAGCAAGTGCCGAGTGAGACCTTACAAGCTGCTGCGGCGTCAGAGATCCTGTGATGTGGTTTGAAGGTGTTTGTTGTGATTGTTTGAACTGACCCATAGCATCAGAGCCACTTAACTGATGTTGCAAAATTTGTTGCTGGAGAAATTCCTGGTTTTTCTGGGACAACTGTTGAATCAACTGGGACTGCTGTTGTGGATTCAGCTGAGATAACATATTCTGCTGCTGCATCTTTTGAAGCAGCTGAAGCTGCATTTCTGGTTGTGACAGTTGCTGTAATTGCTGTTGCTGATTCTGTAGGAGGGCCTGCTGATATTCTGCTGCTTGCTGGACCTGTGGTGTCTGGGAAAGAGCTGACTGCTGCAAAGAACCAGGAGTTGATAAACCTGGAAATCCTGAGCGCTGGTTAGGTGACCTGGGTAACCCCAACTGTTGTAGCTGAGACGAAGATGGTTGGAAAATCTGGCTCAACAATTGTGCTTGCGAAACAGCCTGTCCACCTTGGAGCTGCTGTTCTCTCAGCTTATGTTGCTCATTGATTGCATACTTGCAGCAGTATTCAACTGTGCTGCAGTATTCAACTGCTGCAGTGGCTGTGACAGTTGTCGTTGGAGATGCTCTTGCTGCTGCTGCTGCGGCAGCGGCTGAGATTGCTGTCGTTGGAGATGTTCTTGCTGCTGCTGGAGGTGAATAGCGTTCTGCTGCATCAACTGGGCTTGCTGTTGCTGAACCACAGAATTTGCTGTGATGGCTGGACCTGCTGCTGTGATAGCTGGTGAGACTGCTGTTGATGTTGAGCCATTACAGGGTGATCCATTTTTGAACCAACCTGCAAGTTAGGCAAACCAATATTTTGGCCTTGTATATTAAATCTTCGTGTTGGGTCTTCATTGCCAGTGCCCATCCCATCCTGCATGGCCATTCCACTGGAGGTCAAGTACGGCGATTGCATAGCTGAAGCACCAGCCGGTAGCATCTGAGGATTCTGCTGCATAGCCATCCATTGGACTAGGCTCAGGCCTGGAAATAACTGACTTTGGACATCTTTTAGTGCGAAGTCATCAGCAAGCCATGGCATGGCTCTTTTGAAAGCACTTTCAACCTCGCCTTCGTCATCTGCAAGTTTTAATAGGTTGATAAGTTATACAATGACTAGAGAAATCTTCATGGGCTATATACATCTAGCGTGGCTTGTTTCAAAATATAATGTATCGATGCAGAGGCCGGGGTAATGAAAGCTTCCATTAACAAAAAATCTTCAGAAAATGCTTGAAACAAGCAGTACCTCATATTTTTACTGATTACATGTTTATATACAAGTAAGGGGCAACCACATTTTAAAAGTAGATAGTTATTCAGCTTATATACAATCCAAAAAGTAATCCACGGTTCTTGCTGCCAATTCATAAGTCAAGTTCATAGACATGCAAGAAGCAGCCATATTATATGTTTATGAAACTTAAATTTGCAATGTCCTCAATGCGAGTTTAATGAATGCAAGAAAAAATGACAAACTGGATTAAAGGCCGAAATGCCCAAAGCTTGAGACTGCCCACTGACTGCACTATTTCTAAACCATGCCACACCATACATATAGAATTCGATAAGCAAAACTATCTGTACCTGGCATTCCTGGCTGCTTAGGAAGTTTTGGCCTAAAAAACGGTGGTGGACAAATATAAAAAGGTGTGGCAACTGGTTCGATCTCCCATATTGAAACACGGGTGCGCCTCTCCGATGCAGTTGATTCATCCCAGCCAACCTATCTTGCAAGAAGGAGATCAAGTCAGGCGAAAAAGCCATCTAATGTCTGCAATACAATCTTACAAATATCATTTACATTTGGTATCAGATTGATCTTATCTATAATATGTTTTTAGTGTCCAGTTGACTTATGTAAATGCATGCTAACTAACTGATGGAGATATTTTCTTACTAAACACAGCTGAATTAAATGGATGTGTCACCACTGCAGAAGGTGCACCTGAAGGTTTCGCCAATGAGAATTCTTCCACCGAACTTGATCCAAGTCACCAATACCTGTGATTGTGCCCATATACCTTCGGACCCTGAATCCTCAGTCTCAAACAGCATTCTGAACCGCATCCCAAGAGAAACTTGCGTATACAGAGCCTTGTTATACTTTGCTAAAGGAATGACAAATTCCGATGGGCTCGCCCTATTCAAAAGAGAATGTGAGTTTTTTGCGCTGAATCACGTAGAGTGCATGTGGAATATCAAGTAACAATTACACTACCTTGGATTGTAGAAAATAGTAAAAGGACTACTGTTTGCGGCGGCGTGGGCTGCTGCAGCAAGAATGCCAATGTGCATACTGTCGCTCGATAAAACTGACGATGATAGAGCTGGTTGGGGTCTGATAGAACGACGTATGCCTAAGAGAAGCTGAGATTTCTCGTCCCTGTAAAAGAAGTTTAGGACCATGTTTCGTGTATACATACAGAAATCCAGGACATTTAATTTCTAAATTTGATGATGCTACCTTATAAACAGAACTGAATCACCAGCTGAAAGCCTTTTTGTACTGACAAAGACACTCCAGCCAGTTGTCAAAAGATGCCTCTTTGGTTGACCTGCATGTGCAGGAAAGTAGAAGGATAAGTACACTATACTGTTGATTGGTCAGTCACCATGTCCCAGTACGACTTCCTAAGAGTTCCAAGAAAAAAGAACGAATGCTAACATGGCGTATCTGGCGAAAATGTAAATTAATGAGAAAAATATCATGAAAATCAACTACCAAGTTTTAAAATAAAAACTACACCGGATATGTAGTAGAGGGCATCTTTTTCCTCTACAAAATAAGATAACATTTGATCGCACTTGCATGATAAAAAGACAAATACTTCACAACATTTCAGCGAATATTTGTCCTATTCAGATTCAGGAAGTGCAATTAACATTTGATCATGAAATGTTTGGAGATTTAAACATTCGACTAGTTCATTTAAAAAAAACATTCCACTACAGGCTAAACATAAATAGTGGATCCAAAAAAAAATATTGTGGCAGTCAACCATGCCTGCATATCATTCTGTATTCCAATATAGCACTACGTACATTGAAAGATAATCTCCGAGTAATTTGGCATACCTCGAAAAATGTGTCGAAATTTCCATGAAATGTCATGAAGATCCTTGGCCATGATCTCTTGGGCTGGAGGTTGCATCGTAAAGTCCTATCGAACATGTTACCCTGGTAAGGCAGGTATTTACTGAATCTGATAAATTCATAATTCCATCTAAATCATTTCACGGCCATGGAAGAACTCTGCTTACTAGCGGTGGAAATATCTTTTCCGCTGCACGACGTGGCACTGAGAATCCACCATGAGTGCTTGTGTCACTCGCCGTCAGCGTCTTGCAGAAGAATTCCACTGGCTGCTTGTTTTGCTTCAGACCCAGCTCTGATGCCAGCATTGCGTCCCGGTCATACTGAAGTTGCATGCAGAGATGTTATTTATGTTTCAAATGAAAGATATATAGCACCGAAATCACAAATGTCGCTTACATACTTTGCTAACAGGTTGAAGCGTCATTTGAGCATAAACTTCATCAGTTTCAGAATCTGCCTGCGCCAAAAAAAAAATACCAATCAGTAAAAGGGAAACGAGAAAGAACAAAAAAAAGATTACAGCTACAGTACAGAAGGGAAAACTAAAAATCCACATACATGTAAGGTGAGACTGAGAAGCTTGCAGATCAGCTTAGAAGGAAGAGACGGGTAATTGGGGATAATGTCCACCTCCTTGTGCATCGAAGCGGCAACCTGACCAAGAAGTACCAGAAAAAGGGAAAACATTCAGAAACCACTCATGATTTGGCAAATCTCCTACAGTTAACAGATGACGCACCTGTTCACTGTGGCCCTGTGGGAAGTACACCACGAGGCTGCCCACCGGCGGCATCGCCACAAGAGGCCCAGCACAAGCATGCCACAGCTCCGAGTTGATTGCTTTCTTCTCCCCTGCATCGCAAATGCACGCCCAGTAATCACAGTGCATCCATCAGATGCTACAGACCACAGATCATATGGTTGCAGACAATGATAGGAAGGCCATGTACAAACAGTACAGGATTCCACTGCAGTTAGTGGCAACCAACCGCTGCAACTAACTAACTCGGAATGCACGGTACAGCAATGGCGATGTGCCATGAATGAACTTCGCAAATGCTTGAGCTAATTAAGCTGAAGCTTGAAGCCATGGGCAATTTTGGAAGGAAGCTCACCCTCGGGCGGGCCGGGCGAGACGCCGGCCGATCCGTGGTCCTTCATCCCGGCGGCGAGATCCCGATCCGAATCTCACCCCCGGATGCGCGAATATCCACCTCTCGTTCGCCCTCCTCCACCTTTTTATCCACTACTAGCTCGGGAGGCTAAAGTGAGATGCACGAGGCGGCGGGGGCGAGTATAATAAAACTCGCGATCAGGGAAGCTTCCCCGCAAAGCGAGCGAGGCGGCGGGGATTCTCCTCGTTGCCCGCCGTGCCGACGCGCGCGACAACAGCCCGCCCACGGACGCCGCCTCGGCCTCGGCTCACCCAGCACGCGCGCGTCCCTAGCCGGACGCCGCTAGCTTAGCTTCGCACGAGCACCCGTGACAACGGGAGCAAAGGGCGAGCCGGCGGAGCGGTCCGAACACCGGCAAAAGCGCGGAGGTGGGGGCGCGGACGACGCTTGCTTCGGGACGGGACCGTTGGGGAAGAGGAGAGGGGGGAAGGGAAGGTGGTGGGATGAGGGGGAGGGAGACAAGGGGGTTTAAAAAATGGGATGGGGGCGGGGCGGCGTGGTGGGGCGGCGCTGGCGCCGCGGCAGCGGCCGCGAGCCGCGGTGAGAGAGAGCTGGTAGAAAAATAGTTGCCGCGAGGTTGCGGGAGGGAGCAGGAGGCAGGCTCGACGGCGACGCGGTTTGCTTGCTGCGCTGTGCTGTGCCGGTAACGGCGGCGGACGGCGACGGTTTTTGTCGGTTTGCCCGGTCGGCTAGTGTGCGGGGATTCGGGGCTGCCGCGAGGGCGACGCGGCCGGTGAGTTTTGGGAGGTCGCCCGCCGCCGTGTTCGTGACGTGCGACGGGCGGAAGGGGGTGACGGCGAGTGCGCGGGAGCGGCAAGCTATGAGCACGACGGAAGCGTGGGGGCGGAATGCGTGGCGGTGCACGGAACGGACGCCGGAGATGAGTGCTGTGGTGGGTGTCTTGACTCGAGTCTGTTTCCGTCAGTGTGATAGGGCCAGGAAACGGTTGTGACGGAAAGGAACCAGGAAGTGAAGACAAAATAGTGTCAACTGAATCGAATAGTGTGTCTTTGACTCAAAAAAAATTGAAAAAATATTTACGAGTTTCACAAAACGATTACAAATCCCGGCAGTATCGCACATACTTGTAAAAAATCAAGTTCAAATACTTTGTATTCTGCACTTTACAAAAATGACGGATCTGATAAATTTGAAGATTTCAAAATAGCATACTCAGATCAATAATTTTGTGTAGCCAGAATCTAAAATATTTACGGGGGCAACTAGGGCTCAGTCGAGTGAGAATTAAGTTAATCATCACTCAGATGATGTCATCGAAATGCATGTGCAACTGCGAAAGTTTTAATTCTAACTCATGTGCAACCCATTTGTAAATTGGAAACTCTATTTGCAACTCACGTGCAAAGCATGTGTAACTGAGAAAATTTCATATGCAATTTATGTGCGACCCATCTGTAACCGGAAAAATCTCAGTTGCAACTATGTGCAACCCATGCAACTGGAAAAAAAATTGTTGCATAAATGACATATCGTACGAATCACGATGCAAATCTGATAGAATCGGAGTTAACAGTGGCGAAGCCAGCCCAGAGGAGTATTAGGGTCATTTCTATTGTATTGGAGTATTAATGAGGACTGTTGCCACTAATTTACTAAGGGTTTCCATTAGGTCACCGGGTTCATTTGACCCCACTAATTGTAGCTAGCTCCGCCCCTGGAGTTAAGTGAGCTCTAACTTAATTCTCACGGGTGAAAAATAACAAAACAAAATATTTAAAGTTAAATTACACATTTGTGAAATACATCATTGGCTACATCTAGAATCTAAATAAACTCGTAAAGATATTTCTAATTTTTTTATAAAGTATCAGAATCATTGGACATCGAGAGCTCGAAATCTCCTCTCCAACTGAATGAGCTAGTAAAACAGGTGCGCACGCACCTAGCCACCTAGGTGGACCAAAAATGTCGTACTAACAGATTTCTAAAGATATATAAAATGCTCAGTGCTGAGGTTAAACTGAAGGGTGGCACGCGATGCATGTAACTGACCAGCTCAACTCAGATCGTGAGACCGTCATCTTTCGTCCAAGCTTCTGGGCCCGGTTCTGACTGACCAGCTCAACTCAGATCGGTTGGTACTACAGTAAGACTAGTCACAATGGGGAGTAACATAGAGTAGTAACATGGTGATGTTACTAGTCTATGTTACCACCTTCACAGTGGGGAGTAACATCATTGTGGTGTCATATAAGATCTTATTTATTGCACTATAGACTCATTTTGTTTTGATAAGTGTGATGTTATGGTAACTAGCTAAGTTACTCCAAACACCTCTCTCCTCATTAACTACATGCCACATAAGCAAAATGGTCTTGAGATGTATGATGTTACTAGCTAAGTTACTACCATTGTGACTAGTCTAACGTACTCTTTGGGATAAGATTACTTGCATTAGTCAGGCAAGTGTAGCTTCAGTTAAGTGTTAATGGCGACTCCGTTCTACTACTACCAGCAGGGGTAAAAAAGCAGGAGCGAAAGAGATCTGTGGCATCTGGGTGTGCGCCCGCGAGATCCGGCCGGGGAAATGGACGCCGTGCAGGCGCAGGCACGCCGGAACAGTCAGCGCGGTGGCGGGCAAGCAAAACCGGTGGCGGCTGGCTCCCGTGCGCCGGCCCGGGCGGCCGCGCGCCCGGTGCGTGGGGCAGAAGCTACGCGACGGCCGACGGCGAGCACTGGGAGCTAGCGTGCGGCGGCCACGGAGCGCGCGCCTCGGCGTCACGGGCGCGGAATCCGGTACTCCTCGTGCACGGGTGGGGATGCGCGCCGAATGCTTCGGCGGCCAACTACAGATGCTTCCTTCTCGTTAACCGCAGTACCTGGAGTATTCTACGTCCACCGTGTAGCTCACAGTTTCCTATAACTGGATCATCGATCAACGGCAAACGGACTTGCACGCGCGCCCGTACATGCGTACGCGCCAATGATCACCTTGGAACCTGTGGTGACTAAATTTCCGAAATACTGACTATTCCGATGAACGGTGAGACAACTTACCTATTCAGATGATTTGGTAGTACATGTTCAAAAACACAAGGTTTGCAAGTTACTAGCAAAGTGTAGCAATGCACATGTCCTCGGAAAAAACATTTGTAGCCTGGGCTACATGTAGGATTTTATTTTGAATTTTTGAAAACAGTAATTTGAAGTTTCAAACCATTCTAAAAATAAATCTGGACATAGGCAATACTGTATCCTACAGTTGTGAAAATTTCAATCCGAAATTCTTTTTATTGTAGGCTACGTAAAAAAGACAAATTCTGACAAGATTTGGTAGGCACTATTCACATACACAGATCTATTATTTTGTCTTTTTTGTGTAGCGTATAATACAACGTATTTCGTATTGATATTTTGCACACTTGTAGGATATATTCGTGGCTAGATCTACATTTTTTTTTCAGGTTTTTTTGAAACTTTGAAAGTTATTTTTCGGATTGCCAAAATAAGGGGCTACATGTAGCCCGGGCTACAAAACTTCACTCTCACATGTCCTCCGCAAGTATGTCTAAAAAACATTGAAGCAACTTCCATATGGTAGGCGAACCACATCGATTAATTGACATGCTACTCTTCCGGCTGCCAGCGAGAGAGGGGGACTTTTCCTCTCGGTGCCGTCTCTTCTCTTCTCTCCCTTGAGAGTCAGTCGCTGCTCTTGCCCAGATCCGGCCGCTCTCGCCGCCGGCGCTCGCGCTGGCTGGTGCAGAGATGGAATAGGGTGCCGGCCCGCCTTGTACAGCAGTAGAGTAGCTCGTAGTTTAGGATTTGCTTTGCCCTTCGTGGCGTTTGGCTGTATGCTGTCTCTCCTTCCCCGAAGGTCTGCAGCTTCGACGCTTGGGCGCGGCGTCGAGCTCGCCGTCGATCTGCGCTTCCTCAAGCTTCCAAGGTGGAGAGGAAAGGTGGGCGCGAATCATCGGCAGCCTTCTTTAATAAGCGCTTTGGCTTCCGATTTCTGTGGGCTGCTCTTCTTCTCCTGGCCGGCCTCGGTGGCGAGGGGGAAGAGAAGGAGGCGCGCGGCTGTCGGTGCGCAGCAGCTATCCCGGCGGTGAGGTGGACACGCTGCTGGAGTGGGAGAGCTTGCCGCTAGCTGCAGCTCCATGGTGGAGCCTTTCTACGACAGGTATCAACCGCTGCTGCACAAATAATTGTTCGTTTCGTTTGGGAGCTCCTGGATCGGAAGCTACTGGTCTTCTATGGCGCGGAGGTAGCGGGGAAGAAGATTGGAGTTCTCGATCTGCAGCTTCCTGGGGAGTTCTTGCTGCAATTTTCAGAGTTCATCAACGGCGGTGAATTTGTGCCGTCGTTATCTCTAGCCTATGGGGCTGCTCTGAGCCGTGGTGCTGCTTGCACCATGGCGCCTTCGACCTCCAGGCCGACGAGCCATTGCGGAGGCCCCTTTCCAGTTCCATGACGGCGCCCAACGTCACGTTGTTTCCAAGTGGTTCCGTCCCCGGCGACGGCGCCGACGGCCACTGTGTTGAGCTGCTCTTCTTGCTCGGTGGAGAAGGACCTGATTGTCTTTCCATTTGTCTAGTTAGGGTCCTTTTTGTAAAAGCCAAGGGCTTGGTTGTTATTTTCTATTATTTTCTGGTCCTTGATGTAATTTGTAAGCCCACCGAATAATGCAGTCGCGATCCTTCGGGATCCCTCCCCTTGTTCAAAAAAAAAAGACATGCTACTCTTCCTATAAAAGCAAGGAGAAGATATGGCGCAGGAAAGAGATAGATAAAACTCAATACATGTAGGCTCCGCTCATACGACCATATATGGCTCCATGCACCTACGCAAGTTCTGTAGTACCGCTGAGTCATCTCTGTAATTTCAGCCAACATAAATATATTAGGACTAGGAAGCATCGGGAACTAAGGCGATACTAGTCTGGCTCGAGGTATAGTACCGTCGCAAAGATTGATACATCTTTAGGCTTCCATTTGGAACTTCTTAAACTCAAGGCCATCAGACATTTGTGTTGCCTTCATTCTTTCTTTCAGATCTATAGGATTATTTTTTCTCTTTTGATGCATGGACACCATTGGTTAATCCGATCATCAAATGGAATAACATGTTCAACATTGCATGTATCTGTACAGACCCCTCCGCTTGTATTTTTTTACAGCTTTCCTGAACACTGAGGGTGGACGGATTTGCGATGAGTTTAAAAGCTCAAGGTTGAAGTTTATAATTAAAACTCGTCCTCTGAGTAAAAGCCAGTCCAATGAATGGATAACAACATCATAGGTAAATATGTAAAATAACGAGAAAAAACAAAAGAGACTTTTGTATTTCTTTGTACATTTTCCCAAGCAATCATAGCCACAAGTAACTTTATTTTCCTCGGCTAGTTTTTCCGCTACATCCACATCTGTGACACGACACACACGACAATGCGCATTGTCCCATCCCACCTTTTTTTGAAGTAACTTACAGTATTGTACTGCATTTATTTAACTTTAAAACATAGTGTCAAGTACAAGAGGGTTGTACCAAAAAAAGTAAATGCGAAAGGTAAAAAAACATCTCAAAAGTTCAGATGAAACTATCCACCTAGACTGCAAAGTTGTTGTATGCTTTCCTAATCGCCCTCAATTTTAGCAGCTGAACCTCATCCTTAAAAACCGATCTGCAACGATAAAGTCTTGGAGGCTTGGCATTGAAGATGAAAGCATTTCTGGTCTTCCAAACAGCCCAGAGCCCCATCAAGACAATCTCCATGAAGAAAGGCTTGACAATCTTCTCCCTCAGATGCTTACTACAGTTCAACCCTTGCTTGTCTAATAATTCAGCATTAGGTGCCAGAAGCCTCCAGTAGGTTCAAGCAAAAGGACAATGAATGAACAGATGATCCCTAGTCTCCACCACAGCAACATTACACATGACACAGCTATAATCTTCCAAGAAGAACGTCTTCCTTTGTAACAAGTCTCGCGTGTTTAGTCTATCTATGAGTAACGGCCAACCAAACACCCTTATGTTTCTTTTGACAACATGAACTCCAAAAGCCACTTGAAGGCCAAATGTGGAGTAGGCCCATCATGTAATTTCTCATATGCCTTTTTAACAGAGAACTTCGGCCCCCGGGAGTATTCCCAAACATCATGACCTTCACGTGTGTGACCTTCATGTGTGTGTTGTTCCAAGAGTGTGACAAACTCATGAAATTCCTCAAACGCTTCAACCGAAAGAGTGAGATGGAATAAATCCAACAGAGATGTGTTGTCCACCGCTTCCTGAAAAGAAACATCAGTGCTAATAGCAAAGGAGCTGAGGTGTGGAAAAACATCCATGAGTTTTTTATCTGCCCACTTATCTTCCCAAAGTAATACTGTATTACCCACACCCATCTTGCAAGTCGCCATGGCTTTGTAGTCATCTAGGTATTTCAAACAATCTCTCCACCAGAAGGAACACTCTGACAGCTTTGCAGGTGGCAACCCAGAAGAGTAATACTTTTCCCAAATCAGATGCACCCAAGGTTGATCAACATGGTTAAAGAACTTGTCTAAATGCTTCATAAGCATGCATTTATTTTGCTCATACAAGTTGATTACACCCAGCCCTCCCTTGTCCTTCGGCTTACAGACTAGTGACCAAGCAGCAAATGGAGAGGAGAGAAATTTATATGGAACACCAAATAATTTTGTAGAACATGTTCAAAAGGACAAGGTTTGCAATTTACTAGTGAGTAATGCACATGTCCTGTCCTCTGTAAGTATGTCTAAAAAAATTGAAGCAACTTCCATATGGTAGGTTGAACCACATCGATTAATTGACATGCTACTCTTCCTATTTAAGCAATGAGAAGATAGGAGCAGGTTCACAAAATGATAGAGATAGATAAAACTTAAAACATGTAGACTCCGCTCATACCAACATATATGGCTCCATGCACCTACGCAAGTTCTGCAGTACCGCTGAGTCTTCTCTGTAATGTCAGTCAAACTCACATAAATATATTAGGACTAGGAAGCATCAGGAACTAAGACGATACTAGTCTTGCTGTCAGGTGCATAGTACTGTCGCAAAGATTGATACATCTTCAGGCTTTCAGTTTGGAACTTCTTAATCTCTCGGCCATCAAACATCTATGTTGCCTTCATTCTTTCAGATCTATAGGATTAATTTTTCTTCTTCTTTGCTGCATGGACTATTGGTTAATCCAATCATCTAATGGGATAACATGTTCAGTATTGCCTGTATTTGTATAGACCGCTCCGAGTAGTTTTCTTTTTTTGACAGATTTCTTGAACATTGAGGGTGGACGTTTTTGCGATGAGTTTAAAGCTCAAGGTTGAAGTTTATAATTGAAACTCGTCCTCTGAGTATAATCAAGTCCAATGACTGGATTTTCATAGCTTTGTCCATACATCTCCACCTAATTAATAACAACATGGTAGGTAAATATGTAAAATAACGAGAAAAAGACAAAAGAGACTTTGTATTTCTTACATTTTCCCAGGCAATCACATCCACAGATAACTTTATTTTCTTCCTCCATCCACATCCGTGACACGACACACATGATAAACACGGGTCGTCCCAGCCCACCTCAATCTAGCCTAACTGTCGATGACCTATACCCGTCTCCATACTATAGAGAAAACGGAGCAGTCCGAGTTTCAATTACCTAAAATATCGAGTGTTTGAAGGATGCTTGGACTATGAAGAAACTTGAACTCACCAAAGACGAGTAATTGTGCTTGCGGTTCCCTTCAAATAACATAGTACAAAGATCTTAGCTATAAGCGATCATTAGAAGATACTTCTTCTCTATACATTATTCCTTCTCATCCACGATAATCAGCTCCCTACCAATGAACTTGAAGCAGCCATATGAAAAAAAGTAACAAACTCGTTAATCAATAGGCAGCAAGGGATCGTTGTCAACATGTCCTGGATACCGGGCTTTAGGAGACAATTCAAGAATCTCATCAGGGAACTGCGTCTAGAGGTGATCAACGCGGGCACCATCAGCAGGTTGCGGAACAGAGTCAAGGCTGATATCGTCTCCGAGAAACCTCAAGGCAGAAATTCCGTAGACGTCATGGGTCCATCAAATAGCAACGCTGACATAGTCTGATGTTTTTTAGTGCAAACAATAATTTTCCATGATTTTACTATGTTGTCAAATACATGAACTATTGGCACTGCAGAAAACCCTCATTATGAGCATGATCATTATGTGTAGAGATGTAGACAATTAAATTTTAATAAAAGACTATGTCTCCAAGGTACTTCAATGTCAATGGGCTTGCACCTCAAATCTCAGGTAGGATAATCAACGTGTGTCCTGTAAATGTATTGAACAACATTAAAGCAATTTTCATGGTTGTTCGCACCGCATCGAATGACATATTACTCTTCCTATTTAAGCAAGGAGAAGATATGGAGCGGGTTCACAAAATGAAAAGGATGACACTCTATCTATACGACTAGTGTAAGGATAATATGCACTTCTTATAAAACAAAACCCACTAAGTGTAAGTAATATATTTCTATCTCCACATGCAAGCTATCCACATCACTTGCTTTTTTAGCCAATCAATTGTCCACGGCGCCAAACTTGCTGTCCATAACGAGTGGATAGGAGAGAAGTGTCGGGCAATGCCTCCTCTCCTTAACTCTGTTGTACACACGCAGTTCCTCGAAACAGGCTTTCGCCCCGCTTTATAACTCTGTTGTACACACGCAGTTCAGGCATAGGTGTTCCCCGGCCCTAACGTTGTTTCAGTTTATTTACCAGCTTAAAGAATGTGGAGAATATCAATCATCGATCGATTGATCACATAACCAATGAACCTCTCCTTCCTCCAAGCTTCTCTCCCGCATGACAAACTCAATTATATCTAGCTGGAGAACAGATAGATCACGAGAGGTACACAGCAAGACCAAAATCCGGTGTCTTTGGACGTGCCTCCTTAACCCCAGGCTTGTAGGTCCGGCAACCGTAGATTGCAATGCCGAGTTGCACAGCATGCTAGCTAGCTAGCCCTAGTATTTAATCTCTCTAGCTGTTGTTCAAGGAACCCATGAGCCGACAAGGACAAGCTATAACATCTTTAGGTACTTAATTACACCACCAAATCACCCCTGTAGTGGAATCCACGTACTGTACAAGCTAGAAGTCCCTTGTCGATGGATCAAAGATGCATGCTCGGCTGTTCGTACCTACGCATGTGCTAACAGCTACTGTAACCGATACTGAGTTTTACGGTCCCTAGCTAGGAGTAGCTCGTAGTCGTAGAGTCGTAGGCATGCACATGCAAGGATTCCCACGGCGCACGTCCGAGGATTTCGGTTACCGATCGAAGATCATGTATGCTGTGGCTCCGTTAATGCATGCGGCGCAGAACTGCAGACTAATCTAATCATTGGTTAATTGTGAGCTAGGGTGTCATGGCAAAGCATGAATTAGCCACCCGGTCCCGGCCGTCGATGCCAATGCCATGCACTTGGACTTGATTATTGGGCTTTGGTCTGTTGGATGCAGAGGGAAGAGCCGGCAAGGCATGTGCAGTGCAGGAGGCTGATCTGATTCGCCAGTAACACCATGTGACGTCCGCCTGTTGCGCCTTTGTTTTCTCATCCAAGTGAAGTCGCCCGGGGCTCGAAGCTCATGATTCCTCTCGAGTTGCAAGGGCCAAGGTGGTACTCCTACTCGTGCCGTCGGCCGGTCGTCGGCGACTCAGCACGGGGGCCGGAGATGGTGGGGTCAGTGTGTCTCCAACCACCATGCTACGTACCTCGATGCTACGTACCATTCACCAGCTGGGCTGGCCCGGCCCTGGATCCATCGGTCGTTGGCATTCAGAGCCAGCCACAGATAGCTAGAGGTAGTAGGACCTTTTGAATCAAGTCTCTAAAGCTAGGTCCACCAGGTTCATGCATGGCAGGTCGAGTGAGCAGAAAGACATGTGTAGGAGCTGCGCGCACGTGTACCTGCATCAATGCCACATTTGAACGACTGAACCGCACACATCGTTCCATCTGCATTATGAGCAAAAAAAAAAAGTCCTGTGATCTAAATGTGAACCAGGCTTGATTCCAACAAAAAAAAAAGTGAACCAGGCAGGGCATAACTCCACCGAGATAGGCCCGATACATTAAGAGAGCCTACTCTTTTGGGCCTACGTTTGCACAGTAAAACGGCCCATCATATTCATATATCTTCAAAGGAGCTACTGCCAGCATGCATTGCCTATGTGCAGCCCGTGGTAGGTAGGTCGTGCGAATTTCTTCTTGGATTTCAATCAGGCCAGCCCTTTTTGAAGTTTTGAAAAAAATCTGAGGTAAATCAGCCCCACCCCTCACACACATATCGAGGTATCGGTATGTTTAATTTTTCAAAATTTACACGCACACGTTTGAATATTCCTTCTGAGCCAATGTGTATAGTGCAGATCGATGAGCGAGAGGAAAACCCCGGCTATTTTTGTGGCTCACCTATCTCGATCGCGGGGTGCTTGCTGTTATTTCAAAATATATATTACTCGAAGAAGCGAAGTGAATTTATTGGGTTGCTTAACATCACATGATAACTCAAGGTAGAAGTACTACAGGGCAGGACTTTCACAAAGCTCACTACATCGGTCATAGAATAAATTATAGGTTTCCCTCGTTCCTAACCCGAGCCGCCGCCGCTTCTCATCTCCTCGTCGCCGGAGTGCCGATGGGCAAAGCTGGGGCAGAGGTTGATGGGGCGGCACGGCCTTCCTCCGTCGCGTATCTAGGGCACGGCCCCGGCAGAGCCTCGCGTGGGTGCTCCAGCTTCTCCTCGAGCGTTCGGTCCCCACCACGACTGTGAGTTGATCTAGTGGGGATGGCTCAACCCGGTAGCGCAGATCAGGGCTCCTCCAGCTACGGCAAAATTGTCCTTCCTCACAGTGCCTTGGCGGCGGTGGCTGGTGCTCCGGCTCCAACACGTCTATTTCGAACGGGTCCGGCCCGATCTGCCCATCAGTTCCTCCCGTCGGCGAAGAAGCGGAAGCGTGACCGTCGGTGAATCTGAGCAAATGTCGGTCAAGGTAGGATATGGCGGCGTCTATACGGTGTTACCCTGATGAAGGCATCGTCATAGCAGCTCTCGTCTCCTCCCTCGGCTACTCCGGTGGCAACCCTAGATCTGGGTCTCCCGGGCCGGACGAGCGGTGTGCCATCTACCACATCAATGACGGCAGGTCTCGACGGCAAGGTGCAGCAGGGGTCTCCGTGATAAACGCATGGTGATGGGCACACACAAGGCGGTGGCGATGTCTAGCATCGTGGCGACGTCAACGACGTGTCTGACAAGATCATTGTGTTGATCCCTCTCGAAGATGGGGGCGGAAGACAACAACGGTGGCTTCTAGAGAGTGCGCATATGATGCACCCTAAGAGTATTTTGGACCGGTTTGTGCTCCCGGCTCGTTGTTGCGCGGCTTGGTGAGGCCTCTAGCTTTATATGATTTATGTAGGAGGCACATGGCCCCGATGGCCACCCCCTTAATAAAGCTTGTAGGTGTAGCGATAATTGTCATTGAAGGTGTGGCTTTGGGTAGATCCATGTATTTCGTTGTAACCCTTGATGAATAATACCTCCTTTTGAAAAAGAAGACTACATTGGTTGTAAACACATATACTGAAAATATAAAGCTATCTACACCCAAGCCTTTTATATGGAGCAACACTTCCTGATGCCAAGGATAGATAGCTTATTTCACGTTTTACTTTTATGTTTTGGAATTATGCAATCAAACTTCTTGTGTCCCAACACACTAGGGGTTTGAATTCGATAGGTATAGGCATAGAAGACACAGGAATTACTAGTGGATAAGCAAAGTTACAACATGCACCTATTGGTTGAGAAATACATTTCAACGACCCCTCCTACTCTGCCCCCTCTACTATTGTCCCTCCGCCTTGTCCATGCACTAACCTTGGGAGACTTATACGACAAAAATCGGTCATGCCATGTTCTCATGTAGTCAAGAAGTACCAATAAGCTGACAATTCCCTTCTTGGCCAGGGAAGAATAGGGGTTGTATGAGACTGGTTTGCAGCAGTACAAATAGAAAGGATGGGCAAAGGAGTGCTGAAAGAAGTAAGGTTGTGTGCACTCAATGGTCTTTGAGGAGAGTCGCTTTAGGATACACTAACATGACTAGTTGTATGTTTATTTGGTTCACCTATCTCAATAATGAGATACTTTATGTTTTTATAAATTGTATATTACTCGAAGAAACATAGTAAATTTATTGGTTTACTCAACAATTTAACATAACATGATCAATCAAGGTACTAAGTAATGTAAGGCGGGACTTTCGCAAAGCCCACAAGACTATTAGTTGGGATCACATACACCGAAAAGATAAAAAATCTACAACATCGCAATAGAAAAAAAAACAAGAATAAAAAACCAAACATGCATAACTTAGTTCGGCACAAAGTTGAAGACGTGTCGCTGAACCAAGATGTCTGCCGATTAGTGGCAAGTCCACCATCCAGTGGGGAATCTAGGTTCATAGCGTCGGGGGTGCCACAGTTTACTTGAGCAACATAAATTCAATACATGGGTTCGATTTTTTTGAAGATCGCACTACAAACAGTATATTTAGTCTAAATATCATCATATTTCCCACCAATAGTCTCTATTATTCTTTAAACTACTACACAACAGGTGTAATCTATATGATGTAAGGTGTTTTTCATTTATGGAGAGGGTGCCCTGGCAACCATGGAAGCCCCCCCCCCACCATCACCGATAAACTGAAGTCATGGCCATGACGATGACGAAGAGAAGCAACAACAATGCCCTCCAATAGACCATCTCAAAGGGAAGTTGGAGGGAGAGGACATATATGGTGTTGAAGATCTTGAAGCAACATCTATACAATTAACACATAAGAGCCTCAAGAACAAGCACAAAACACCGAGATATACCCGATCCATTAAGAGAGCCTACTTTTGCACAAGAACAAACATCAACTAAACCTATCTTTCTCCACAAACAAGAACCCATGAAAGGGCCTGCGAAGGAGGTTGCTAATTAAGGATCTAGGGCGGATCCCAAAAGATAGGTCCGGTTTTGCACCTTCGCAAAATCCACCCAAACTATAAAAAAAACTTTAAGTCCACTGAGAGTCTGAGATAGGCCCGATCCATTAAGTGACAGCAGCCCGACGGAGCTCAGTTACCCGTACGTGTAACTGACAGCAGCCCGACGGCGAAACTGATCCACTGAACAGTTTGCTCGTCCAGCCATCCACATCGTCGAATTGAATGAGCGCACACGCCAACGAGGCAGGCTGCAGGTAGCTCGCCGGCTCACCCACCTGCGGCTCTCAGTGCCCATGCTCGTACGCCTCCTTGTTGCTCCTGCCATCCAAGGTTGGCTTCTGCGTGTGGGTTTTGCACATTACGGAGAGACCGAGGAAAAGCAATGCTCCGGTCCGGTGTATGGAATGCTAGAACGATCCCAGGTACATCCAAACTCGCTCTCTAAAACTGATCCAAAAAACGAACTGTTGAATTTTCGAAAAAAAATCTGAAGTAATCATCCACGCATAGTTAAATATAATTACAGGAACGGCGGCCTATGCCGACGGCTTTTTGTCGGGGCCGTCGGCGCAGAGCCCGCGGAGGACAGCCCTTTGACACAGGGTTACGCCGACGGCTTTGCTATGATGTTTTGTTTTCTATTTTTCATTTAATATGAAATAATTCATATCTTTAAATCCGTAAACAGAAATTTAACAAATAAAATATCTAAATCGATTAGAAAAATGAGAGGAATCCAAATATGACATCCATATCATCTTTTTCATCATGTATATCACTTTTTGCAACATATTTTTGGTACTTGCTTAATAAAAAAGTCATTTTTGGCACTTAAAAAATGGAAAATGGTATTTATAAAAATAATTTGGAAATTGTTTTTGGCAACAATGTTTGCCATAACAAGACACACATATGTGTCAAATATGGACACTTTATCACAAACGATAGCACGGGGGTGACCATGACTTGGTCATTTGACTCGAAACTTATACATATCTATAAATGATAGACCTTTTGTGAAGTTTTTTTTTGAAATGTTTGTCAAAACTCAAGTTTATCGTTTTTGCTAGCAGCTACTACACATAAAAGGACTCCATTCCAAATGATTTCATTTTGTGAGTATTCTTTTCACTTTCTTTTATTTATTTTTGAAAAAATGGTCAAAATGGCCGCCGTGCCTATTCATTCAAAGGGGTCACATTTTTCAAAATTGTTTATCGATGTTTCTGTGATGCACAAGATGATATGGATATCATATTTAAATTCCTCTCATTTTTCTAATCGATTTAGACATTTTATTTGTCAAATTTCGAGTTACGAATTTAAAGATATGAATTATTCCATATTAAATGTAAAAAGGAGAAAATAAAGTAAAATTCATTTTATTGTTATTTATTAAAAAAATATATTACATAATCATTGTTATTTATTCAAATAAATTTTCAAAATTTAAACAATAAAAGTGTAACATCATGACACAGGGGTTAATATGATTGATAGGATAATATCAGTAGGTTCTAACATCTCATTTGGAAGCTAATTTGGAAGGAACTCAAAAGTTAAGCGTGCTTGGCCTGGAGCAATTTGAGGATGGGTGAGAGCATCTCCGGTCGGGGCGCCCAAACGGCCGCCCAAACGCCTTTGGGGCGTGCCGGACAGATTTTCGCCCCCACTCGCGGCGTCCAAACTCGAATTGTGTCCGACGCGGCCCAGTTTTCGGTCCGGCACGCCCAGCCCACACCCTCATTTTGGGTAGAGCTCGGGTGGCCCCGGACACAACGGCGTGCGACGCCACCTACCCTTCCGACGCGCGGGCCACGCCTGTCAGCGACTAGACAAAAGCAATATATGGCAGCTTCCCTCCAATTTCTCCCCCAAATCCCATTTCCCCGCCACTCTTCCCGCCAAACAAAAACCCTCGCGCCGCGGCAGCGCGCCTCCATTTCCATGGCGCCGGCGGCTGTGCCCAAGGTACCAAAGGCGAAGGGGAAGAGAGCGGCGAGGACGAAGGCGGCGGGGAAGACGTTGGGCGTTAGCAAGCAGCGCGACCCCCCTCCCCCGACCCAAGGAAAAGCCGGAGGGGATCTCGCAGCACGATTGGGACCTGGACGTCCTCCGGCGCCGATTGGAGACGCAGAGCCGTGGCGGCCGTCGCGTGAAGCAGAGAGCCCAGAATTGCTCGACCCGCCGCCATCCCCATTGGCGGCGAAGAGCATCGCCTCCATGAACAAGACCGTCGCCGCCTTGAACCAAGCCTTCGCCATGGGAGGAAGCCAAGAGAGCAGGGCCCCTCTGCGATGCAAGATCGGCAGCTCGCCGTCGAGTTCTCCCCCGAGTACGGCGAAAGCCAGCAGCAGTACCACGGCGGCTTCGACCCCAACACCATCTTCCCGTCGTGCAGCCTCGATCTAAACCAGACCGTCGATCTGGAGTCGCCGGCGTTGCAAAGGCAACCCGCTGTCCAGATGCACGCCCAGGCCTGTCGTAGCCTTTCGTTCGCTGCAGGCGCCTCCCATGTGGTCGATGGAACGACCCCCGATCTCACCGATCTCACCCAGGTATGATGTCGTGTTCTGCATTCATGGAGTATAGGACAGACGTGTTCATAGGCGAGTCGTGACCGCCGGAGTTGTTTTATGTGCATAGGAGAACACCGACATCATGGCCGACCTTATCAATGACGGCGCCCGGGCGGCGGAGGGCGCCGAAGAAGATGACGACCTTGAGGCGCGACGAGAACAACGCAAGGTGGGCGACCTTGATGCAAAAGGCCGACGTCAAGATCAACCTCGAGCAGAAGAAAGCCACCGTCAAGAAGCGGAGCCAAGATTTCCTGATCTTGACGGCTGACGTCTCCGGCATGGACCCGCTGGCGAGGGCGGCGCACAACAGGTCCGCGCCATGATCCTGCAAGAGGTTGGGCTCGTTCCACCCGCGACCGACGGCAACGACGTCCAGTCCGACGAGGACCCCGACCTGACCCAGCCTGGTGCCGGCTACGTGCCCTAGCCCGGTGACACCATCTAGACCGGTGGCGGCGACAACCTGTGGCCGGCATCGACATCTCCCGGCATATTTTGGCATATTTTGATGGCCCAGCTTCGAGTTTGTGGCCGAGCGTGGCCGATCGCGGCCGAAACTCTTAATTTCTGGCCGGTTTGTGGCCGATCAAGGCCGAGTGTGGCCGAAACTCTTACTTTGTTGCCTACCATGGCCGTTGGCGGTTGAACCATCGATTTCCCGCCATTATTTAATGACCCTCTCATTTGAATTTTCATAAAAAAAAACCTAGATTGGGCCAGCTATGGGCACCGCGAGTGGGGAGCGACGGCGCCCAAAGGAAGCGACTAGTCCGGACGACGCCCAAACGGCCTGTCCGGAAGGCCTTTAGGCGGCCGTTTGGGCGCCGCGACTGGAGATGCTCTGACCGAATTATAAGGTTGACCAGGGTAAGTACTTTGACCAGAGATTAAGTGTGTGGCTAAGTGGGAAATTTCGAAATTTAAAAAAAAACAAAAGTGGGAAATTTCGGAGTAGAATTAAAAAATATATAAAAAGTTTAATTTTTTTGAAAAAAATAAATTTTTTGGAAAAAATAATTTTGGAAAAAATTTCGACGGCACTATGCCGACGGCTTTTGTCTATGCCGACGGCCATATGTCCTATGCCTACAAGGACCTACGCCGACGGACCTATGCCGACGGCTGCCGTCGGTATAGCCTGTGTCGACGGCCTTTGGGCTTTTGCCGACGGCAAAAAGCCGTCGGCGTAGGTCCTTCTTCCTGTAGTATCGACCCGAAAATTATCCATACAAATTTCCGTAAAATAATTTGATCCTGTACATGACCTTCACAAAATGAGAAGAGACTTAAACTGTAGGTGTTGTGATAGTTCATAGCTAGGGTTCGCTATGTTTAGTTTTTCCAGATTTACATACACACATTTGTATCCATTCCGTATAAGCATGTTTGTATTTTGTATTTTTCTAAAATTGAAAGTCCAGATTCAGATTGTACGTACCTAGGCTTTGAAAAAAAAGCCCACGAGAGTACGACTACATCGGTTGACAACACATATACTGAAAAGATAAAAGTAACAACATTACAAGAGAGAGATACATATCAGATAAACAAGAAATGAAAACCAGACACGAGTAATTCCAAATCGCCTGGAAGTTGAAGACGTGCCGTTGAACCAAGACGTCCGCCTACTAAAGGCAAGTCCACCTTCATCGGCGAACTGAAGCCCATGGCCATGACTATGACGAAGATAAGTAAAGAAAATGCCCTCCAACGTATCGTCTCAAAGAGAAGAAGACATACATGGCATCAAAGATCTTGAAGCAACATCTACACAAATGATCGGACAAAATCCTCAAGAATGAGTAGAGAACACCGAGAGATCTAAAGAGCTTGCATTGAACACGTCTATCTTCCTCCACAAACAATAACTCATGAAACAACCTGGGAAGGAGGTTGCGAGGATCTAGGGGAAGATCGGGGAGCTTTACAAGTTGTTCCCAAGACTAAATGGTCAATTTGGCCCTTGGACTGTTCTGAGACGTATCTCGCTGCGAACTTTAAAAGTTCTGCTCCTCTCGGAGCAAACATGAACATTCGATCAGACGTTGTACAACTTGAATATCTTGATCTAGAGCCGAACGTGTACCACTTGACAATGGACCCTCTTAAGTTCTCCACAATATCTTCTCAAGCGCACTACTTTCTTTCCACCCGAATTAGATTTTCCTTATCACTCTTTCTGATTTATATGGTTTAGTATGGAATTTCATATCATTTCCCCTTTTTTCCTTTGAACAAAATAATCCATTGGAGATATGTGCTCCACTTTATGTTCGGTGGGTGGCGCTCTGAACTATGTACATAATTAATAAGAGATTCTTAGCTACCGTATTCATGCTGTTACCTACACCCAAGCCTTTTATAAGGAGCGTGACTTCCTTGAAGCCAAGGATAGATAGCTTATTTTTCGTTTTACTTTTATAGTTTGGAATTATACAATCAAATTTATTGTGTCCCTACACATATGGGGGTTTGAATTTTATAGGTATAGGCATAGAAGACACCAGGAATGACTAGTGGATAAGCAAAGTTACAACATGCACCTTTTGCTTAAGACATCCATCACATCGGGCCCTCCTACTCTGCCCCCTTAACTATTCTCCCTCCGCCTTGTCCATGCACTAACCTTGGGAGAATTATTCTACAAACATCCGTCACGCCATGCTCTGATGTAGACATGTGACCGTGCAATATATCATGCAGATTTCTCTAACAGTGACCGTGCAATCATAAGAGGCCAGCTTGAGACTTATATTCATCATGTGAGAGTGCATTCCTCTTTTTCCACTTGCACAAATCTTGAAAGTTTGGCTACAAAGTTGGTTGAAACCGAGAAACATTTGGTCTTCCCGTTGGTTTATAAGCTTATTGAGTTGGCTTTGATATTACCGGTGTCAACGGCTACGGCTGAGAGGTCTTTTTCTGCAATGAAGAACATCAAGTCCAAATTACGCAACAAACTCAAGAATGAATGGTTCAATGACTTGATGATATGTTACACCGAGCGGGAGCTATTTAGCCAACTTGATAGTGGTGTTATTGCTCAACGGTTTCAAGACATGAGGAAGAGGAGGAAACATTTACCTCGTAAGCCTAGGGCTAACTAGCATACTATCTCGGTATATTTCTTTATCCCACAAATCAAGATGAATATATTTTGAAGGCATGTTCATATGATTTACTAATCCGTTTTTCTTTTTATCTTGTAGGGTCTCTTTGTCGGTGTTGGCGTTTCAACTTTTGGTCGACCGTCGGAGTTTCATTAGTATTTTGGTAGTTCTTAAGTTGTGACTTGTGAACATTGGAACATGTAATGTATTATATTTGTGTTTCCGCATTAAAACTATCTTGAAGACAATATTTGCTCCATATTTCGTACATTTTCCGAGAAAATTTTTAGTTGCACTGCGGCGCGCCCAGGCTTCGACAAATTCCTGCGTCCGCCAATGGATGTAGTCAAGAAGGAGCTACAAGATGACAATATCCTTCTTGGCTAGGAAAAAATAGGGGTTGGTGGAGATTGGTTCGCATCAGCACATATAGAAAGGATGGGCGAAGGATTTCTCAGATAAGTAAGGTTCCATGCACTCAACTGTCTTGGAGGAGAGTCACTTTAAGATAGACACTAAGATGATTAGTTGTATGTATCTTTGGTTCACCTATGTCTGAGATGCTTGCTGTTATTTCAAATTGTACGCGGGACTTCCACAAAGCCCATGAGAGTACAATTATATTAGTTGGGATCCCATACACTAAAAAGATAAAAAGTCACAACATCGCACGAGAGAGAAATCATGTGAGAAACAAGAATCGAAAACCAGACATGTATAACTCCAGTTCGGCACGAAGTTGATGTCCGCCAATTAGAGGCAAGTCCATCGTCTCCGATAACTGAATCCCATTGCCGCAACGATAAAGAGAAGCAACGACAATGCCCTCCAACAGATCGTTTCAAAGAGGAATTGGAGGGAGAGGACATATATGGTATCGAAGATCTTGAAACAATATCTACACAACCGACATAGAAAAGCCCGGGGAACGAGCAGAGAGTATCGAGAGGTAACTAAAGTGCTCACATCGAATAAACCTATCTTTCTACACAAACAAGAACCCATGAAAGGGCATGCGAAGGAGCTTGCTAAGCATCTAGTGCGGAGATCAGAAGATTGGTCCGCTTTAGACCTCCAACCGACCTTGCCGTCATGCAAAATACAAAAAATGGATAAAATCCCTAGTGCGCTGTGGGCTTGGTGCAAAAAAAAAACGAACATGCGCCAAACCTGTACAATGCAACCTACTTTACTCCAAAAGAAATAATCAAAACTTTGTGGTGTGGTTAACTACGAACACACACACATACAATGCATGCTAAAAGAGTTGAGCTATGACCTTTATAATTGACAATTGACAACACGAACACCGCATCCCACTAGAAGAATTAACCATTTTAGTAAGACGACGTAAGGTGTTTGACCCTCTAATGGGTTAGAGGTACAACAACCATCCTAACCACCTGACAAATGGTGTTTATCAAATACTCCCTCCGTTTCTAAATATGATGTTTTAGCTTTTTTAGATCCGCACGTATGTAGACACGTTTTAGTATGTATGCTCATCAATTTCGGTCCATATCTAGGCCACATTTGAAATAGCTAAAACATCTTATATTTAAGAACGGATGGAGTAGTATAGTATTATTTTTATTTACAACTATTTTGAGTTTCTTCGTGTCTAAATATAATATGAGCGACTATGTTGTTTTCTTATAATACAACGCGGAAGAAATTTTTCTGGAGGTATTCAATATAAAGGCAATGCCGTTTATTTAACCGATAGTTTTTCCTCGTGTGACTATTAGAGATATTATGTTGGCGTAAACATTACATTATAGTATAAGGAGAAAACAACATTGGAGGAAAAGCCAAATGTATATCAAAATTCATCAACGAAGATGAAAAATATGGCAATTTTCTAGAAACCAATTTACTAAAACAAAGTTCATTTTATCATACGATTTTTTGTCAAATACGCAAAAATTTCAAATCAGTCGTGAAAATTTACACAAGGATTGTTTGTGCAGACTTCCGGGAAACGAAGCTCCAAGCGAGAGGGAACCTGACGACACTCCGGGCCGAGGTGTGTGTGTGGATGGAGTGGAGGAGCCAGACCAGCAGAGCAGCCCCCACTGCTTGCAAGGGAGGATGATGACAGCGCATGCTTCACCTCCGATCTGATGACATGGAGATGAGGCCATTAACCACGTGATGGAGATCCGAATAGATTGATAGAGTGCTCCCATTTTCTTCAGCCGCTACCTGGTGGATCCCTTGGTGGACAGTACGCTACTGTTCAATATGACGGGGCTGTGTCCTTGACTCTCGCAACCTATAATGCAGATCTCAAGTACGGCGACTTTCTGAGAATGTGTTGATAGTGTAATTTGGCTAGTGGGTTTGGATAATGAGCCAAATTAATTTAATCAATTATTCAGCTAATTGATGATAAGTTGCTTAAGAACTACAGCAGGAATTCTGGGTGGACATATGACAAGTCTTAGCTGGAATCAAACATTTGGAGGTACAACGCTGTTATCTCGGACAAGTCTGAACCGGCCTCGGATGTACGTCAAGCTGAAGATGTTTAGAAAAGCTATGCAGTCACGTAAGGAACAAGAAAAATAGAGTCTGTATGGTGCATGAAACGGTATGAGATCATAATTATATCTTGTGATTAGCATCGTGGCCGGAATAGTTTATTCCTTCCTTTCTAGGCCCAAAGTATTTGTGCGTGACATGTATAGGAATAGAACATCGGGATACTGGTGCAAACTATGAACAGCCGAATCATAGGAGGACATATCCTATTCGGTTTCAGCTGAGTTCTATTCGTACACGCCAAGTCCAGCGTGCCGTATAAATGTCAAGGCCGTGGCCGATTGACGGAACCAATCGCTATTCAACAAAAATACATCTACTTTCACGTATCTTTTTATTTATCGTTTTCTCCATAGTTCTTCTTTGCCGAATCCTAGCAGCCCTAGGGTTTGGTCAATCTTTGCCGTTTTGCGCTGAAAAGCGATCGTCTCTCCTCCACGAAAGCGAGTGGATCTTTATTGCTTTGCTCGGAAAGCAATCGTTCGTCGTCACGAAAGTACGACGGGTATCGTGGTGCTACGCGGCAATTTTCCGTGGCAACACAATTGGCGACTCCGCTGGGGACGAAAAACAAGGACACACATGATGAACACCGACCTCAAGAACGGGATTGACGTCGGTGCGGACAACGCCATCGCCGTTACACTCGACGATCTGTCAGAAGATGATCGGCGCGAGCTTGAACGAGAGGTTGAAGAATATATATGGCTGAACAGATGAAACTGATGTTGGCTGGATACCAGAAGACCAGGAACGGCGTCGTCAAAAAGGTAGCTACGCCGAGTCCTTCCGATTTACTCGGCGCTGAGGTAAAAAAGCCAACTGATGAAATTGCTAATCTTATTGATGTGTCCGTGGCTAGTAAACTTAGTGCTATAGATAATATATTTGATGAATTTAAAGAGCAGCTAGAAACTAGTCTATCTCGTAATGTTCGTTCGTCAGTGCTGCAAGTCAACGATGAATATTCTAAAACAAAGCTGATGCCTTTGGAGAATCGTGGATTTATTAATTTGCCTACACCTGATGAATCGGCTAATGTTGTCCAGCCTTACGTTCCTTTACCTGATTATCAAAGTGGCCGAAAAATTATAAGTAGTTCGGCTAATCTTGAAAATAGTTTAGCTCCTCATGTTCGTTCATTATTGCTCCAGAACAACGATGCATATTATGAAAAAGCCTGATGGTTCCAGATAGTAGCAAATTAAATAATTTTCCTACCTATACATATATATCCGATGCATCGGCTCATGTTGCCCAGCCTCAGGTCCCTTTAGATAACAATCAAGGTGGTTGGAATTATGTGAGCAGTCCGGCTAATAATTATATGCCTAGCGTAGCTGCTCCTACTATCTCAACTTCGGTTCCACAAAATTACAACAGTCATAACCGAAGTGTTGATTTTAATTCTAATTTGCAGCAATCTTTTTTATCAAACAGTAGCATATAATACGCCACCGTTGCAGCCTGTCGGTACCGGGGTTCCATACGGGCCGGTACCCAATTCATATTTTAGTGGATCTCCGTTGCAAACGTCACATGCTCAAAATTCTTTGCCGGAATATCCACCGCGTGCTTGCGTTACATCCGTTCTTCAAACCAATTCTCCGCAGCCCGCTGATAGCTTTAAGGATCAACTTGCTGGTATACTTAGAGAGTTTGGTTTAGAACCTAAGGGTAGAGCACGTGCGTACCAAAAACCATACCCTGATTATTTTGACTCAACACCATATCCTCGTGGTTTTAGAATTCCAGATTTTGTTAAATTTACAGGAGAGGATGGTAGAACAACTTTTGAGCACATAGGCCAATTTTTAGCACAATGCAGTGACGTCAGCACATCGGATGTTTATAGAGTTAAATTATTTCCTTTATCTTTATCCGGTACTGCATTTACTTGGTTTACATCGCTTGCTCCTAATTCTATTTCAACGTGGGCACAATTGGAGCAAAAATTCCATGAGTATTTTTATAGAGGTGAAACTGAACTTCGGCTTTCAGATTTGACAATGGTTAGGCAGAAATATAATGAGCATGTTCATGATTATATTAGGAGGTTTAGAGATGTCAAAAACCGATGTTTTAGCTTGACCATAGCCGAAAAAGATTTAGCCGATCTTGCCTTTTCGGGTCTGCTTGCTCATATTAAAGATAAACTAGAAGGGCAAGAATTTTTAGATATTAATCAAGTTTTGCAGAAGGCTTTGGCGCAAGAAAATCGGGCTAAGGAAATTAAACAACACAGCCGGTTTACTGATAATAGAAATGATAAAGAGAAGGAGAACAAGGCGGATAATGCTTTAGATTATTGTGGTGGTTCGGCAAGTGAGGCTGACCTTGACATATGTGTAGCCGAATGGGTTCAAACGCCAAAGTCAAAGCATTTTGCATGTTCTGCTCTAAAGCGCACACCTGCTAGAAAAGAGAAAGTTAAGTATACTTTTGATGTCAGCAAGTGTGATATAATTTTTGATATATTGCTGCAAGGAAAATTAATTAGAGTGAGAGAAGGTCATAGTATTCTACCTCCAGGAGAATTGGGCAAAGGAGTTTACTGTAAGTTGCACAATTCGTTTTCTCACTCTACTAATGATTGTGATGTGTTTCGACGACAGGTGCAATCGGCCATTAATGACGGACGATTGACATTTACAAAGAATACTAACACGAAACTCGATAGTAATTCTTCTCCTATCAATGTGATTGAGTTTGATAACAAGAAAGTTCTTATTCAGTCGGATCAGACCGAGTCTACAAAAGGGAAAAATGTTGTCGTCGATGATACTGCTGCACCAAGGATGTTCAAACCAAAAAGTAGGGATGAGGAAAGTCAACGGAAGTAAAAGACAAGCTCTAAAAATAAAGCCGACAATTAGCATGTTGTTGGAAAAATATACTTCATACAAAGCCAACAATGTGTTTAATCGGCCTCGAGGCGTTGAGCGTCATAGGTATCCTTCTGGACTTGGTGGTCATGAGGGATGGAGAAGAAATCCGGCATACTGGGGCTGTGCACTTCCTATGTATCCACAATTTTCTCCGAGAGATTTTTATCGTTGGCCGCCATATATCACAGGGCCAGCATCTTATTTTCAACCGGAGTGGATTCCAGTGAGGCATATGTCCAGACCAAAATATTTTGATGAAATACCTAGGTTTAATCAGGAAGTGAGACCACGTGATGCCACTATAATTTGTGGTAATGATGAGAGGCCGATCTTGGGAACTTCAAATTCACGCAGGAGGCACAATGCAAATGGCATCGTTTATAGAGGTGGCAAGAAGTTTAAATGGGTGCCGGTGAGGCACGCTGAAGCTAATCTTGTAAGAGGTTCAGATGATTCGGATGTCTCCCATGCTCTGAAAGTTGTCGTAGGCCAATCAGCTGAAGGTGTTGAGAATAGTACAGAAACAAGCAAGGCTGATGCGACAAGGTGTGGATCGGTTCAGAAAAAAGATGCTGGTGCACGAGATAAAGGTTTGGGTAATACAGCTGTTGCATCTTCTAGTGCAAGTATGAAATTTTATTCAGGTAATTCACGTACCAGTTTAGTCATGAGAAACAGTAGCTCAGGAGCAAACAAGAGTTGGTCTGCAATTGTTTTTGGCAGGTCTACCCAACACGGGAATCCAAATGGTAGGAGATGCCAGAAATTTGGAACTGATGGTACATTTGATCAGCGGAAGAGTTTTTCGGCCAAGGACAGATTATCTGCACCAAACACAATAGTACATCAGTACAGGCCGAGAGACTGGGGGGGGGGGGGGGGGGGGGGGGCAGCGGAATTAAATCAGTCGCGCCAAGGACTAACCGGGGCCTCGATGGTGCCCGACGGGACTAACACGTACTCAGAAACGGCGTGTACAAAGACTGCGAGCTTTGGAAATAAAGCTAAAAATAGCTGAGAAAAAGTGTGATGAATTGTTCAATCGAAAGAAACTGATGGTGCCGCAAATGATATGGAGGGAGAAGCCAGTTGCGGGGGAGGAGAGTAGAGCCACAGACGATACGACTTATGACCTGCAGACGACACGATTGAGGATGAGAATTCAGAAAATACCGAGGAAATACCTACTGATATGGATATGAATATGGTGTTCGCATTGCCTACTGAATTCCGTGCACCCGAAGTTTGAGAAGATTTGGCCGATATATTATTTGATATATTATTTGAAATATCGCCCTGAGTAATGATATTGTCGCTTCACCGACGACATCGTTCTAAGGTATTTTTATAAGCCAAATTAATTTGGATGACGATGCTTGAAGATATGATTAGCCGATATATTGTTCAAAATATCGCCTTGAGAAGATTTGGCCGATAAGTTATTTGGACATCGCCCTAAGAAGAAATATTGCCTGATATGTTCTTTAAATATCATCCTGAAAAAGATTGGCCGGGTGAACTATTTGGACATCGTACTAAGCACAAAATGTGGCCGATGTTTGTACCATAAGCATCTCCCTAAGCAAGTAATGGTCGGTGCAGTTATTGACATCGTCATAAGGTACTGTGATATTGTTTTTGGTGAATCTAATTGTACCAAAAACAGGGGGGCATGTGTTGATAGTGTAATTTGGCTATTGGGTTTGGATAATGAGCCAAATTAATTTAATCAATTATTCAGCTAATTGATGATAAGTTGCTTAAGAACTACAGCAGGAATTCTGGGTGGACATATGACAAGTCTTAGCTGGAATCAAACATTTGGAGGTACAACGCTGTTATCTCGGACAAGTCTGAACCGGCCTCGGATGTACGTTAAGCTGAAGATGTTTAGAAAAGCTATGCAGTCACGTAAGGAACAAGAAAAATAGAGTCTGTATGGTGCATGAAACGGTATGAGATCATAATTATATCTTGTGATTAGCATCGTGGCCGGAATAGTTTATTCCTTCCTTTCTAGGCCCAAAGTATTTGTGCGTGACATGTATAGGAATAGAACATCGGGATACTGGTGCAAACTATGAACAGCCGAATCATAGGAGGACATATCCTATTCAGTTTCAGCTGAGTTCTATTCGTACACGTCAAGTCCAGCGTGCCGTATAAATGTCAAGGCCGTGGCCGATTGACGGAACCAATCGCTATTCAACAAAAATACATCTACTTTCACGTACTCCCTCCGATCCATATTAATGGTCTCAACATTGTCTAGATACGGATGTATCTAGTCTAAACACTTAACTAGATACATCCGTATCTAGATATAAGTTGAGCCCATTAATATGGATCGGAGGTAGTATCTTTTTATTTATCGTTTTCTCCATAGTTTTTCTTTGCCGAATCCTAACAGCCCTAGGGTTTGGTCAATCTTTGCCGTTTTGCGCTGAAAAGCGGTCGTTTCTCCTCTACGAAAGCGAGGGGATCTTTGTTGCTTTGCTCGGAAAGCAATCGTTCGTCGTCACGAAAGTACGACGGGTATCGTGGTGCTGCGCGGCAATTTTCCGTGGCAACAGAATGAAAATAGATAACGAAACGGCGTGAACTTTAGCAGATGAAAACAAGCCAGCTTGTACTTTTCGATTTTAGCAGAGTGAATTGCACCGAAAGAGAAACGTCGTACGTGCGCCTGACAGCTGCTAGACGGCGAAACTGATCCAACGAACAGCTCCTACTCCTCCACCTCCAGCCATCTACTTCGTCGAACTGAATGAGCGCACACGCCAACGAGGCAACCTGAAGGTAGCTCGCCGGCTCACACCTACCGGCCTGCCATGCTCGTACGCCTCCTTGTTGCCTTGTTGCTACTGCTATTAATTCAACGCTGCCTTGTGCGCGTGGGTTTTTCTGCGGCTCACAATAGTGGATTTTTGGAGCCCGGCCTACATGGAGTCATGATTTTTCAAAATTCAAAAACAACATTTTAAAGTTTCAGAAATAATCGCAGATGTAGACAGTGATGTATTCTAACAGTGTGAAAAAATTCAATTCGAAAAACTCTGTATTTTGGGCTGTGCAAAATTGATAAAATGGATCTGAAAAAGTAAACAATGCAGATTTTGAAACCTCTAACATTTGTCAGATTTTTTCATTTTTGTGTAGCCAAAAATACAATGTATTTCACCTTGAGATTTTCCCTGTTGGTAGAATGCATCATTGGCCACGTCTAGAAAAAATTCAGAATTTTTTGAAACTTCAAAATGTCGTATTTGAATTTAAAAAATATCAGGAGCCATGTAGCTCGGGCTCCAATGTAGGTTTCCGTGTGACTCACCACCCAAATCTCGACCCCGAGGAGCTTGTGCTATTTCAAATTGTATACTACTCGAAGAAGCGAAGTGATTTAACGTAACGTGACTAAGATAGAAGAATTGCAAGGTATAGGACTTCCACAAAGCCCACGAGAGTAAGACTGCATCGGTTGGCAGCACGTTATACTAAAAAGATAAAAGTAACAACATTACGAGAGAGATACACATGCAAGAAACAAGAGATAAAAACCAAACACTGTAATTCCAAACCGCCTAGAATTTGAGGACGTGCGGCTGACGTCCGCAAAGAGAAGTTGGAGGGAGAAGACATACATGGCATATAAGATCTTGAGGCAGCATCTACACAAATAATCGGACAAGAGGCTCAAGAATGATTAGAGAACATCGAGAGAGATCTAAAACCCTCACATCGGACAAGCTTATCTTCCTCCACAAGCAAAAACCCATGGAATAGCCCCGCGAAGGAGGTTGCGAAGGATCTAGGGGAAAGACTAAGAGAGCTTTACAAGTTGTTCCCGTGACTATATCTTATCATATTTCTTAGGGAAAAAATGGTCAATTTGGCCCTTGGACTATTCTAAGACGCTCATATCTGGCTGCGAACTTTAAAAAGTTATGCTCCTCTCGGCTTGAACATGACCGAGCACACCTTGAATATCTTTACCAAGAACTGAACGTGTACCACGTGACAATGCAACCTTCTTAAGTTCTCCACAATCTCTTCTCAATCTCACTACTTTCTTTCCACCCTAATTAGATTTTCTTTATCACTCTCTCCGAACTATATGGTTTAGTATGAAATTTTATATAATTTGCCCTTGTTTCTTTTGAACAAAATTATCCAGTGGAGATATGTGCTTCACTTTATGTTGGGTGGGTGGCGCTCTTAACTATATACGTGATTAATAAGTGACCCTTAACTACCGAAGGAGCAATGTATTCATGTTGTTACCTACACCCAAGACTTTTATAAGGAGCAAGACTTCTGAAGCCAAGGATAGATAGCTTATTTCTCATTTTACTTCTATGTTTTCGGCAATCAAATTTCTTGTGTCCCTACACACTAGGGGTTTGAATTTCATATGTATAGGATAGAAGACACCAGGAATTACTATTGGATAAGCAAAGTTACATCATGTACCAATTGGTTGAGGTATCCATCGCCCCATCCCCTCTACTCTCCCCCCTCAACTATTCTCTAGTCGCCTTGTCCATGCACTCACCTAGGCAGACTTGTTCTACAAACATCTCTCACACCATGTTCTCGTGTGCTCGAGAAGGAGCAACAAGATGATAATTACCTTCTTGGCCAAATGTGGATAATGGTTGGTGGAGATTGGTTCGCACCGACACATATAGAAAGGATGGGCAAATGAGGAGTGAGATAAGTAAGGTTACATGAACTCAACGTTCTTGGAGGAGACTTAATTTAAGATACACACTAAGATTTGGTTCACCTATCTCTGCTCGGAGATGCTTGCAGTCATTTCAAATTGTATATTACTCAAAAAAAATACAGTAAAATTATTGGTTTACTTAACGCAGCATGATCAATAAAGGCACTAAGTATTGTAAAGGGGGGGGGGGGGGGGGGGGGACCTCCCAAAAACCCATGAGAGTACATCTATATCAGTTAGGATCACACATACACCGAAAAGATAAGAAGTTACAACGTCGCAAGAGAGAGACGCATGTGAGAGACAAGAATAAAAAAAACTGGACATGTATACACAAAGAAGACGTGCCACTGAACCAAGACGTCTTCCGATTAGAGGCAAGTCCACCGTCACTGCCAAACTGAAGCCCATGGCCACGCCGATGGCGAAGAAAAGCAACGAAAATGCCCTCCAACAGATAATCTCAAATAGAAGTTGGAGGGAGAAGACATATATGGTGCCGAAGATTTTGAAGCAACATCCACACAACCGACAGAGAAGAGCCTAATAATAAAAGCCGCATGCATCAATCGATGCAGAGGCTGGGGTACCCTTTTCGAAAAAAAACCAGAGAAGAGCCTTAGGAACGAGCATAGAACACCGAGAGGGAACTAAAGTGCTCGCATCGAAAAAACTTATATTTCTCAACAAACAAGAACCAATAAAAGGGCTTGCAAAGGAGGTTGATAAGGATCTAGTGCCGAGACCAGAAAATTGAAAAAAAAAGACAAAACCATTAGTGCGATATGGAATTGGTTTGAAGAAAAATGCAAACCCAACATGCGCCAAATCCGTACAATGCAAACTACTTTACTCAGGTAGAAATGATGAAAAACTATGTGGTGTGGTCAACTAGGATCACAAACATACAATGCATGCCAAAGAATTAACCATTTTGGTAAGACAAGACAACGCCAAATAAGGGGTTCGACCCAATGGGTTAGAGGTATAACAACGGTCCTAACTACCTAACAAATGGTTTTTTTATCAAATAGTGCATTACTATTATTTTCATTTACAACTGTTTTGAGTTTCGTCATGTCTACATATAATACGAGCGACTTTGTTGTTTTAATTAGAATTTATAGTTCTTAACCCAACGAAGAAGAAATATTATGGAGATGTTCAATATGGAGGCAATGCAGTTTATTTAGCAGATGATTTTTTTTCTTGGTGTGACTATTAGAGACATTTTGTTGGTAACACTTTGTTTTACATGTAACCCTAATGCCTTGTTTGCTCCAAGGGTTTTCTAGGGGATGATAAGAGTGGGGATGAGGGGGATTTGGTGAACACCCAAACCCCACAAATACACTTCCCCTACAATATACTAGCATGTACTAGAGTTTTTGTTTTAGACAAAAATGAGATGGTTGAGGGGATATCTAGGGATTACCCTCTAGTATCCTAAAATACACTAGAAGTAAACAAACTAGTGAGGATTCTCCAAGATCCAGAATAATCCCCTCAAATCCTCTAAAATATATACATTAGAAGTAAACAAAGCCTAAGAGAGCATAAACATTACAATTGTAGTGTAATGAGAATTCTTGATCGTCACGGAGCAAAAATTCCTTGAGCCACAATCAAGCCCGGAAACAACAACAAGAAAGGTTGCCGCAGCAGCATCGCGATGTCCGCCCAATTTATCGTCGCCAAACCCACCGTCGCCTCCAAAGCTCCCCAAATCCAAATCCCCACGGTGGGCCCCACCCAGCCCCACCCTCCATAGATACGCACGCTCACCTCCACTCCCACTCGCAGCCAGCACAGCAGCCGCTCCCAGCCTCGTTTCCATCGCCGCCGCCCCCGCCCCCAGCCATGCAGAGCCTCCTCGTCCCCACCGCCGCCGCCTCCCTGGCGCCGGCGGCCCCGCGGCGCCGGTCAGGCCGCATCTCCGTCCGCGCCTCCGCCGCCGCCGCCGCCGCCACGGCGTCCGCATCTCCCCCGCGGCGGGAGACGGATCCGAAGAAGCGGGTGGTGATCACCGGGATGGGGCTGGTCTCCGTCTTCGGCAACGACGTAGACGCCTACTACGACCGCCTGCTCGCCGGGGAGAGCGGCATCGGCCCCATCGACCGCTTCGACGCTCCAAGTTCCCCACGCGCTTCGCCGGCCAGATCCACGGCTTCTCATCCGAGGGATACATCGACGGCAAGAACGACCGACGCCTCGACGACTGCCTCCGCTACTGCATCGTCAGCGGCAAGAAGGCGCTCGAGGCCGCTGGCCTCGCCCTCGGCTCTGACGCCATGGAGAAGGTATCGCACTCACCCACCCACCCACCAAGCTCGGATTCCAATGCTGCGCCATCTACTTAGCTAGATCAGGAACCAATTTAAAATACGGTGGCGTTTTGTAATTCTAGTTCTTAGCATCCATTAAAGCTGGTACCCGTCGCTCATGGAAAGTGCCTTTTGGTTTAATAATACATTCGATAGATTTAGTGACCGTTTCCTCCCCTTTTCTTTGGTTCGAGATGTGATCTGCGATGATAGTAGGAGTGCTTGTACAAACCCAGAATAATTCGCTGATAGTGAGAGGGAGTCGTTGGAATTTGAATACTGACGGTGACATGCCATCTGATCTTGCCAAAGATCAACAGTTGGTCAAGTTGGGGTAATGATCCATGGGCAGTTCTTGAGCATTTAAAAGTATAGTAGCACCGTGGTTGCGGTTTGTAGGTGGAATGTGATGCTCTTTCGATTCGATTCTATTGGAGAAAGAGTAGGTGGATCCAATTTTAAAATCAAGACGAATGCTCTCTTAAAGAAAGTTTCTGGGAGTGTAATCTCAAGGAATTGTCATCTATTCTCAGCAATTAATCACTCGTGTCAGGATTTTAGCTACGTCATTGTGTTCTGCATAATTTTGTGGTACGGAGATGCACTGGTACACCTCTATTTGGATTGGCTAAAGCACTACCCTGATCTGTGTTGGTAGTATCTTAGTAGATTATGACCCAATATGCTCTTCAGTAATAATTTCACCGCTTGTACTTTGCTCTGTTTGTATATATCCAATTAAAAACCAAGTGGTTATTGCATAAACAATAATGGTTTTTGATTGAAAAATGTTGTAATGAACCTGACATAAGCTTGTGAAATTAACATGCTGTTCTATTCTATGATACCAAACTTTTTTTTTGTAAGGTTTATAGTAGCTTCGTTGGATTTGTTTAATATTGTCCATGCTGCTATATGTGTTTTCAACATTCATACCGCATTACGGGAAACAAATATTTGTTGCTAATTAGTAATGCTCTCTCTTAAAGATTGACAAGGCTAGGGCTGGTGTACTTGTGGGCACTGGTATGGGTGGTCTCCAAGTGTTTTCTGATGGTGTTCAGAATCTTATTGAGAAGGGTCACAGGAAGATAACTCCTTTCTTCATCCCATATGCTATAACAAACATGGCATCTGCCCTGCTTGGCATGGACATTGGTTTCATGGGTCCAAACTACTCTATTTCGACTGCTTGTGCTACCTCGAACTACTGTTTCTACGCTGCAGCGAACCATATTCGCAGAGGCGAAGTGGATGTGATGGTTGCTGGTGGCACTGAAGCTGCCATTATTCCGATTGGTGTTGGTGGGTTTGTTGCATGCAGAGCACTATCACAGAGGAATGATGACCCTAAAACAGCATCTAGGCCTTGGGACAAGGAACGTGATGGTTTCGTCATGGGTGAAGGAGCTGGAATACTGGTATGCTCTGGGAACTTCATGCCTGTACTACAACTAAGCTGATGTCATAACTTTACTGAGCAAATTCTGTTCGTATCCAGGGGCCTGTAATATGAAACTATTTATTTATTTTCAACAATTAGTTCGATAAGAACTTTCAGTGAATCTAGGGTGCTCTGAACCTTATTCTAGTCCAGATTATGTATTAAGCATAAGCTGGTAGCATAATTTGCTAGAAACTTTCTTACAGTGATGATCATGTCCTGCAGCCTGTAAACTGGAAGTGATTTATTATTAAACAATCTGTCCAATAGTATCTTTCGTTGGTTTTGGTAGGTCAACCACTAATTACAGTCGAGAATGAGATTTTTATTTAGTCAGGCGTCTACTATATTCCTATCATAAAACAAAGTGATAAGAACATTTCATGTACATTACTATTCACTGTGCAATATTGATACAATATATATATATATATTTTGCAACAGGTCATGGAGAGCTTAGAACATGCTATGAAACGAGGTGCTCCAATAGTTGCGGAGTACTTAGGAGGTGCTGTGAACTGTGATGCTTACCATATGACTGATCCAAGAGCCGATGGTCTTGGTGTTTCATCTTGCATTAGACAAAGTCTTCAAGATGCCGGTGTGGCACCAGAAGAGGTAATCAACACATTTCAACCTTGAAAACATAAATTTTTGTAGTTGCCCTTTTTTTCATGATTATTAAACTGTTACTAGTTGTGTACTTTGGCTCTTTTATGCAACATCGTTTTAAGTTATCAGAATTGACATATAATTGTAAATTGTCAATGCTTATTTCTGCAATCTTCCCACAGTTTTATTTTTGACGTGTTTCTGGCACTTGTTGTAAATGCTATGTAGTTTCATTTGACTGGAATAAATGGCTATTTGCAGGTCAACTATATCAATGCTCATGCAACATCCACTCTTGCTGGTGACTTGGCAGAGATGAACGCGATCAAGCAAGTCTTCAAGGATCCAACCGGGATTAAAGTGAACGCAACCAAGGTACTTTAGTGTCCTGTCTTTGTTACTTCATGGATATTGATTCATTGCCCTTTCTTAATATGGTCGTCATGTCCTCCTTTTGCAGTCCATGATAGGGCATTGCCTTGGTGCAGCAGGTGGTTTGGAAGCCATTGCCGTTATTAAAGCGATAAACACTGGATTGGTGCATCCGAGCATAAACCAGTTTGTAAGTATTGGTTTGCAATACATTACAATAAAATTTAGTTAGCAGGCAGACATAAACCTGAGAGACGCATTATGGCCCAAATAACCAAGAGGTACACTTTGTCAACTGCAGAACCGTGAGGAGGCGATTGAATTCGACACGGTACCTAACGTGAAAGCCGAACATGAAGTGAATGTTGGTGAGTAGCAAAGCTTATGCTTTGTAATGGTATTATGCTCTTCCATCTTTCTCCTTCCTCTCTCCCTCATGTTAGTTTTATATTGCTTTGCAGGTATCTCAAATTCTTTTGGATTTGGAGGACACAACTCGGTGGTAGTATTTGCCCCATTCAAGCCTTAATTTGGTGGTATTGCTCCACAATCTTGGTCAAAACAGTGAGGGTTTTTTCCAGAAGCTCTTTGTTATTTCAATGTGTGTCCTTTGGGGAAGCAACTGCTGATCTGACTGCCAGCAACGTTAAATTGAACAATTGAACAGAGGACATGAGACCCAGTATAATTTAGAAACCGAAATCCATCTTCAATTAGATTGAGAGCATTGTATTGATGTTTTTGCATCACTTGCAGTTGAGTCTACTTATCTTCATGTAATGCAAAAGGAGGAATTTCTTGAAATGTCATGTAGGAGCAACTAGTCCATAGAGTGTGCATTGAACGCATAAGAGTCTTCTGTCTGTAATACGTTGTCCGGGGAAAATCTATACACTATCACAATTTTTTTTTGTTGTATCAGTTATGATAGTGCACATGCAGTCTAATAAAGTTGTATGGCTTTCAGTTTCATGGATGATGCTCAGTGTTTATAGTTGTACATTTTGAATGGAAATTATGCATCAGCTGAGGAATGGATCGAGGCACAATCTTTCAGTTAGTTGATCAATTAATAATGTCGTGATATGTTTTCTTTCTTCCTCAAAATGGATCTTACTAAATTTTGGCTTCCCTAACTTGACATGCCTTCCCTTTATCATGAAGGATGCTCATCACTACATGAGTAGGATATAAGATCCTTGATTTTTTTACTTGCGTTGTTTGACAGTGATATATGACATTTTGATGATGTCTTTGCCGCTATGCTTCAAGAAAGAACAGAATAGCCTGGTCACCTGACAATTGTAGCTCCTTTTTTCCTCCAAATATGGAAAATCTGTATGCCCTTAAATTTGTGAATTCGTAAGTTCAATCTCATGATCTATTACTCTCTGCTGCTTTACCTTTGAATGGGTAGTTCAGGGAGCTTATCATCCTCTCGTCCACAACTTACTCACCAAATTGTCTTCTGAGAATAAGATCAAGTGTTAGTTTTCTTCTGAAAGTGAGAACCAGCTGTGACCAGCACCCTTTGTGAGCTATTAGAGGAGAATTCCAAGCCAATGAATCCATTTCCAGCCCATAGCTCTATAAGATCAACCAAACATGCACAATGCTCTTTCCCTGGCTTAACATCGTGCTCCTCGATCATGGAGCGGAAAACCTCAAGCCCTTCGTCGACGAGATCCTGGTGCTTTAGCTTTGGGTGCATTCAGTAAATTCATGGAGCTCATCATCCCCTCCCCACTGCACTGCATCCACACCTTTTTCAGCAAATTGTTTTCTGACAAACCACACCATAATCACATGAAGTGCTCAGCTCTCTTTCGAAACTGAGAAACCAGCTGTGACTGGCGCCCTTCCTGACATTGCTGCCGTTAAGCCTCTCTCTCAACACCCCCTTTTCACGCTATTGGCATCGTTCAACACACATGTTGGACAGCAAAACATGAGGCCCATATTTCCATGGCTCTAGTTCAATGACCTTCCCTGATGAACTCTTCCCCAGCTTGACTTCTCCATGTAAACCCCAAGCATCTAGGAGTGACTCCCAGGCCAATGAATCCATTTTCGATCCATTGCTCTAATCAATGTCTCTGGTTCTTTTAGTCTTCCGGCGTGTCCTAGTAGAGCAACCAAGCACACACAATGCTCTCCGTACCAAGCAGAGATGGAAACGGGATCAAGGAAGTGGCCCGGTAGCCTTAGGACGCGTCCAGCTGTTAACCCAGCATCAAGGAAAGATGGAAACGGGACCGGCAAGTTTTGGAAACTCAAAAATTTTAAACGGGACCAAGCAGAGTTGGAAACGGGACCGGCAAGAGGAGTGCCATCTCGGACTCGAAATATGGAAACTCAGCAGCGTTCTTAAATACTCAACCCCTCCCACTCTGCGCCCCACCATCTTGCCGCCAATCTCCCTCCCGCCATCTTGCCGCCAATCTCCCTCATCGACCTAGAAGCAGAGCGGAGCAGATCCATGGAGATGGACGGGCTCGACGAGGTGTACAAGCTCCAGCGCTTCCTGCCTACCACAGAGGAGGCCGTGGGCTACTTCCTGCCGTGCCTCCTCCGCGGCGAGACCATGCACGGCGCCGAGAAGCTCATCCTCCACGCCCAAGTCTACGACTGCGAGGAGCCCAAGGACCTCGCCAGGCGGTTCGCCCCGTGCCTACGGCCGTCAGCTCCGGCGACCGCTTCTTCTTCACAACCTGCAAGCGCAACGCCAAGAACGGGCGGTGCGCGCGCGGCGCCGGCGCCGGCACCTGGGAAGTACAGAAGACCGAGGACGTCTACGACGACGAGGGCGTCAAGATCGGCGAGGCCCGGACCCTGTCGTTCAAGAAGGGCAAGGGCAAGGAGAAGACCTCCACCGGCTGGGTGATGGAGGAGTACCGGTGCCTGCTGCCGCTGGCCGTCGTCGCCGAAGGGGAGAAGGTGCTCTGCAGGATCCATCTGGCTGCCAACCCGCCCGCCGCCGCCCGCCAAGAATCAGACGCGTACAAGCTTCGTCGCCAAGAACCAGCAGAGCAGGCGCCCGCGCCGCAACCAGCTGAGCTCGTGGCCGCGGTCGCGAGCGCGCACGCACAGAAGAGGCCAGCGCCGGTCTCCGCCGCCGCCGACATGTCAAGCTTCAAGAAGATGCGGACCGCCGCCCCCGTCCCTGTCCCGGAACCTGAGCTGGAGTACGAGGACTGTCCGGTGTGGCCTGCCGCGCCCGTTTCCATGACCTTGCCGGCTGCGTCGACGGAGGTGCCTGAAGCTGAGGACGACACGGGAAGCTGTTCATGGGAAGAACTTTTCGGGGAGCAAGCTGATCAAGCACTCGACCAGTTATTGAAAGCTATTGACGAGGAACAAGCAGAGCTCCAGATGAAGAGGTGCAATTACAATGCCGCGGCAGCCGATCTTCAGGGACAGCACAGCCAGTTCTTCTTGTTTGCACCTGTCAATTAGATCGATCTTGTTGAAATTCGTCCTTGTATGGTTGTCACGGATGTAATTCGCTCGTGCAAGCCAAATTTGTTGTTGTTCTTTCTCCTGTAATCGATCATCTTCTGAACCCTGTATCCGCTTGCACTACTTTCTGTCAAAATATAATATTCAGTATGTACACACCTTATACGAATATCCAATTTTCGAAAAGTAACGTTAAGCAATTTCAGATAGAGGTCTTTAAGCAATTTCATTGATCAATGAACATAATCCACTTACGTTGATCACAGCATACACTTTTGGAATTCGTGAACCGAAAGGCAACTGGTTCAAACGAAACCAGTGTATATGCCGTCGCCCGTCTAGCTCTTGCTTCGGTCATCCAACTTCTTCAGGTTTGGCGTGGTGATCTTGGCGTGAGCCTGCAACCAAAGACACAAAGGAAGTGTACATTTGGCTTCGTACCGTGCCACGCCTCGTACGGAGTACGCCCGTCCACGCTCCTTGTGAATGAACGATTGAGGACGAAAACGGCGGTGGTGACCGCCTCCCCCAAAACTGTGCTGGTATGCCGGTGCCTTTCAACATGCAACGTGCAGTGCCGACGACCGTCTGGTTGCGCCGTTCCACCACCCGTTCTGTTGGGGCGAGTACGGAGCAGTGAGGTGCCGCTTGATGCCTTGATCAGCGCACCAGTCCACGAACTCCGTTGCGGTGAACTCCCCTCCTCTGTCGGTGCGGAAGACGCGCAGAGTGTGTCGTGACTCCACCTCTGCGCCAGCTTGGAAGCGACGGATGGCCTCCGGTGCCTCGTCCTTTGAACGCAGGAGGACGATCCACATGTACCGGCTGTAGTCGTCGACGAGGAGAAGGAAGTAACGCTTACCTCCTGGTGTGGGCGGCGAGATAGGGCCGCACAAGTCACCATGCACGAGCTCCAATGGTTCGGTAGCGCGGCACTTCGCCACCTGAGGAAACGGGGCACGGCGGTGTTTGCCGGCGAGGCACGCCTCGCAAAGCTGCTCCACATGGTTGATCATCGGAAGTCCACGCACCATGTCCTTCCGAGCAAGCTTCTCGAGACTTTCAAAACTCTGGTGGCCGAAGCGCACGTGCCATATCCACGCGTCCTCGCCCATGTGAGCAGCGAGGCATATTGGCTTCTCGATCTAGAGATGCAGCATGTACAGCCGATTCCGCATGCGAGGAGCCTTGGCGATGAGCTTCTTCTGCCGGTTGCGGATGATCATCATTCCGTTCTCGACGTGCGTCGGGCACCGATCTCGTCGAGCTGCCCAATGCTGATGATGTTTGTCTTGATCCGCGGGATCCAGTAAACGTTCGACAACGCCCTGTGCTGCCCGCCATCCATGGCGAACATCACCGTGCCACGCCCGCAAATGTCGACGAGGGAGCCGTCACCGAAACGTACCGTGCCGGAGACCTTCTTGTTGAGCTCAGCGAAGACAGATGCATCTCCGGTCATGTGGTTTGAGGCGCCCGTATCTAGGTACCATGCCGCGTCAGTGTCACTCGCGGACTTGCGCAGCTCGACGTGTGTGATAGTTGTTTCAGACTTACTCTCATTGAGAGAGGATGGCACTAGGAGAGTTGGGGCAATTTTCATTGGTTTATTTCTCACACAATGTCATACCAACCTGAGGGGTTGGGGTTACATACTTATAGGCTGCTAGCCAGCCACGAATATGCTAGATGCTAGTCTAAAAGCTAGTCAAGGGTGGTGCTATCCTAACTGCCAGTCCTTGATGCTCTATCCTAACTGCAACCTGTCCTTGACACAAGGACCATGTGCTGCAACCCCACAAAGACCATAGTACAGAGACTTATCCATCATTCTCCCCCTAAGTCTTGTGCGTCGTCTTGTGGGAGGGCTGAACCATCCCGATCTTGGAGCAGAGTTCAAGGAACTTGATCCTCCCAAGAGGCTTGGTGAGCAGATCAGCGAGCTGATCCGTGGTGTTGATGTAGCTCGCCTTGATGCTCCCTTCCTCCAAGCAGCCTCGGATGAAATGATGCCTCAGCCGGATGTGCTTGCTCCGTTCGTGGAAAACGGGGTTCTTTGCCAGGGCCAGAGCAGACTTGCTGTCCACCATGAGCTGCACTGCTCTAGTGTCTCGGCCGAGGAGATCACCAAGCAGTCGAGCGAGCCAGAGCGCCTGAGTGCAGGCGGTGGAGGCTGCTATGTATTCAGCCTCGCAGCTAGACAAGGCAACCATGTTGCTTGACAGACTGCCAGCTCACAAGGCACTTGCCGAGGAAGAAGAGGATCCCGCTTGTGCTCTTGCTGGTGTCGATGTCGCCGGCGTGGTCGCTGTCGCTGTACCCGACGAAGTCTGCAGCCCCAGGACACCTAGGGTAGTGAAGGCCGTGATCGAGAGTCCCCGCAACATAGCGGATGATCCTTTTCACAGCCTGCTCGTGCTCCGTCGTCGGTCGCTGCATGAACCGACTAACGTAGCCGACGGAGAACGCCAAGTCCGGCCGAGTGTGGGCGAGGTAGCGAAGGCTCCCCACAAGACGGGTACTGTGTAGCGTCCACTTCCTTCGTCTTGCTGTCGCGGCTCAGTTTCAGCCTCTCCTCCATCGGAGAGAGGGCTGGGTTGCAGTCGGTGAGCCCAGCTAGCTCAACGATGCGCTTGGCGTAGGCGGTCTGTCGAAGCGTGATCCCGGAGTGTTCCTGGTGCACCTCGATCCCCAGATAGAAGGAGAGGAGCCCCAGATCACTCATCTGGAAGGCAGCCTTCATCTCCTCCTTGAACGCCGCCACCTCTGCATCCTTGATGCCGGTGATCACCAAGTCGTCGACGTAGACGCCCACCAACAGAGCATTTCCTCCACTGCCCCGTCGGTAGACGGCCGCCTCGTGCGGGCTTTGCTCGAAGCCCATCATCTTCAGCGTGGAATCCAACTTGGCATTCCACGCCCTTGGTGCCTGCCGTAGGCCATAGAGAGCCTTGTGCAGGCGAAGTACCTTGCTCTCCTGGCCGGGGATCGTGAATCCCGGCGGCTGCTGCACGTAGACCTCCTCCTTCAAGTCGCCGTTGAGGAAGGCCGACTTGACATCCATGTGGTGGACACGCCAGCCCTCCTGGGCAGCTAGTGCAAGGATGAGTCGCACGGACTCCATCCGTGCCACGGGAGCGAAGGCGTCGTCGAAGTCGACCCCCTCCTGCTGCAAGAAACCTCGTGCCACCAAGCGAGCCTTGTGCTTGACGATGGCGCCGGCCTCATCCCTCTTCAACTTGAACACCCATTTAAGGGTGATCGCGCGATGACCACGAGGGAGATCAGCAAGCTCCCAGGTGCGGTTCTCCTTGACCGCATCCATCTCCAGCTGCATCGCGGCATGCCATGCCGCGTCTCTTTCAGCCTCTGCAAAAGACTGAGGCTCACCGTCCTCACGCGCAAGCTGCAGCTGCGCCTCCAGGTCACGTGGCACCAGTCCCGGCACCGGCTGGTCGCCGAGTAGGTTCTCCATCATACGGTACCGCAGCGGCTCGTCGTCATGATACGCGTCGACGCTCCTCGTCGTGAGAGAGCGGGGAAGCGAACTCCACCGGGTTGTGCTCGAGTGAGCTGGTGTAGACGTGCCCGGAGGAGTGGCTGCTGGTGCTGGAGTGTGGCGTTGCCGGCTGTGGTGCCGTGGGTGTAGCTAACACCGGGGTCGATGGGACTTGGGGGCTGAAGTAGACGTGCTCAGCGAGGGAGCTGCCTACTCCCCCGGCCTCCTCGAAGTGGACGTACTCGATGGTGAAGTCGTCGCACGTCGGAGTCGAGCCGTCGTCCACCGCCTTACCCCACGCCCATCCTCGCCCTTCGTCGAACACGACGTCTCGCGCCGTGCGCACACGCTGTGTCTTTGGGTCGAGGATGCGGTAGGCCTTCGAGCCCTCCGAGTAGCCGATGAACACTCCCGGAGTGCTCCTGTCATCGAGCTTGCCGATGTGACCAAGCTCCTTGGCGAACGCGAGGCAGCCGAAGACCCGCAGGTGGGAGACTGCCGGCTTCCGCCCATGCCAAGCCTCATACGGGTCCTGCCGTCCAGCGCCTTGGTAGGCGAGCGGTTGAGGATGTAGACGGCTGTCAGCACCGCCTCTCCCCAGAAAACAGCGGCATCCCTCTCTGCTTGAGGAGGGCCCGAGTCATCCCCACAACCGTCTGGTTGCGCCGCTCGACGACGCCGTTCTGCTGTGGGCTGTACGGCGCGGAGTAGTGGCGCTGGATCTATCAGCGCAGTACGACTCAGCTGCTGTGAATTCGCCGCCGTTGTCGGTGCGCAGCACACGCAGCTTGCGGCCGCACTCCGCCTCGCAGCAACCTGCGCGCGCCTGATGGCGTCCGCTGCCTCCCCCTTGCTGCCAAGGATCACCACCCACATGTAGCGGGAGAGATCGTCGACGAGCAGCAAGAAGTAGCGTCGTCCTCCTGGTGTGGCTGGTGTCACCGGGCCACACAGATCCCCGTGCACGAGCTCGAGCTTCTCCTTAGCTCTGAAACTCGCCCGCTGGGGAAAGGGAGTCGTCTGTGCTTCGTCAACACACAGACGTCGCAGAACTGCTCCACATGGTCGAGGCATGGCAGGCCTCGCACCATCTCCTTGGCACTGAGCCGCTTCAGGGCCTCAAAGTGAAGATGCCCGAAGCGCTCATGCCACTGCCACGCCTCGTCATCCCGACGAGCAGCGAGACAGATGGGTTGTGCCACCTGCACATCAAGGACGTAGAGCCGGTTTGCGCCTCTGGTTACCTTAGCAAGAAGGCGATGATGGCGATCCCAGATGCGTAGGATCCCATGCTCGATCAGCACGCGCGAGCCGTTCTCGTCCAGCTGTCCCAGGCTGATGATGGAGTTCCTCAGCGCGGGGATGTAGTAGACACCGGTGAGCAGCCGGTGCTCTCCGGTCTTGGCGATGAAGATGACGGAGCCGACGCCCTTGATCTCTACGGCGGAGGCATCCCCGAACTTGACGGAGCCTCGTACGTCGGAGTCGAGCTCGGCGAAGAACTCCGTCGACCGGTCATGTGGTGGGTGGCGCCGGTGTCGAGGCACCACCCGCCAGTCTTGTCCTTGCCGGAGCCATCGCCGAGGAGGGCGTGCGCCTTTGGCTCGTCAAGGTGGAGGAGAGCCGCTGCGGTCGGTGCCGCAGGTAGTTCGACGCTTGCGTGCGTCATGAACAGGCTGGCTCCTCCTCCGCAGCCTGTGCGACGTGGGCCTGGCCACGTTGCTCCTCCGCAGCCTGTGCGACGTGAGCCTGGCCACGTCGTGGCTGCCGACAATCCTTGGCCCAATGGCCAACCCGGCCGCAGTTGTGGCAGCCCTCGTCTTGTGCCGGCTTGGGCCTGCCGGTGGCGCCTCCGCGGGCATCACCGTGCGCCCTGGCCTGGTAGTCTCGACGCGCCTTGCGCGGCCTGCCACGCCTGCGGATGCCTGTTGTGGAAGAAGACTCCCCCTTCTGCTCCCGAGACCGGAGACAGCTTCCCGCCGGTGGTGATGGGCCCCGAGAGAGACTGTGGCTCGTCGGTGTCGACGACCTTGAGGCGACCTATCGCCTCCTCGATCGTCATCGTGGAGAGGTCCAGCAGGGACTCGATCGAGCGAGCCATCTGCTTGTACTTCTCGGGGATGCACCGGAAGAGCTTCTCGATAGCTCTCTCCTCGTTGTAGGTGGCATCGCCGAACTGCACCATCTTCTGCAACAGAGTGTTGAGACGGAGAGCAAAGTCATCAACGTCCTCACCTGGCTTGAAGGCCAGGTTCTCCCACTCCTTGCGAAGTGCTTGCAGTGTGGACTTGCAAGCACGGTCGCTGCCGATGCGTGCCGCGGCGATGGCGTCCCACGCCTCCTTGGCAGTCCGCTTGTTGGAGAGTGAGAACTGCATCTCGGGCGGGACTGCGGCGATGAGGGCGTCTAGCGCCCGTCGATCCTCATGCTGGTCGACGGCGCCTTCCTGGACTGCCTCCCACATGTGCCGCACCTGGAGCCTGATCCTCATGATCGCGGCCCACTCGACGTAGTTGGTTTTGGTGAGGGTAGGCCACCCAACACCGGGTCCAACATCCCTGACCACAGTCCGGACCCCATAGAGGCCTCGGCCTTGGTCGTCCCAGCCGCCGTCGTCGTGCGCGCCACCTCTGGGAGCGCCACCGCGAGCGTGCTCGGCTGCCCACTGCGCCGCCCGCTCTTGCGCCGCGTCGTCGCGGTCTGCATCGACGCTGCCATCAGCGGACACAGAGCTCTTGGCGCTGCCGCGCAGCGCCTCAGCCTCCGCTGGAGCCTCACGTGCTGCCTCCGCCGTCGCTGCTGCTTCTACCTCCGCTCTGGCTGCTGCCAGCTCCGCCGCTGCCAGCCTCGACGCCCTTGCCGCCGCCGCAGCGGTTGCCGCAGCCACTCGCTCACGCTCCTCTACCTCGGCGAGTTCGGCCTCCTGCCGACGCCGTGTACTCGAGGCAGCAGTGTGCTGAGAGTGGCCTGTGGACATGGCTCGCCGCTGGGGGCTGTTGCGTGGAGAGAGAGCTCTCTCTGACGAGCTGCTGCTCGACAACCCGGAGGGAGGAAAGTAACCAGGGACAGTCGGAACAACTGCTGCTACCGGCTGGGGCTGCTCAGCTCCGGAGAAATGGGTGAACGGGAAATGCTCAGGCTACAAGATAACTTGGCTCTGATACCACTTGATAGTTGTTTCAGACTTACTCTCATTGAGAGAGGATGGCACTAGGAGAGTTGGGGCAATTTTCGTTGGTTTATTTCTCACACAATGTCATACCAACCTGAGGGTTGGGGTTACATACTTATAGGCTGCTAGCAAGCCACGAATATGCTAGATGCTAGTCTAAAAGCTAGTCAAGGGTGGTGCTATCCTAACTGCCAGTCCTTGATGCTCTATCCTAACTGCAACCTGTCCTTGACACAAGGACCATGTGCTGTAACCCCACAAAGACCATAGTACAGAGACTTATCCATCAGTGTGCACGTTCCTCGTTGAGGAAGTCTTGCTCCCCCAAAGTTGGTGTAGAGGGGTTCGTCGTATCCTCAACGGGCATAGCCACTGCCGCCTCAGTATGGGTTGCCATCAGCAGCGTGTTGTCCTCGTCTTCAGCCTGCACAAGGTTAGCCGCCTCGCCGCGCTGCTCACGGTCGCGCTTGGCTTTTCGGCACTCCTTTGCCCAGTGTCCAAGCTTACCGCAGTACTGACAACTCCCTCTACGGCGCTCACTTGAGCCAGCGCCGCCTCCTTGCGCACCTTGCTGCTTCCGCCTGGGAGTCGGCTTGCCGTTGTTGTCGCCGCCGCTAGACACGCCCTTTCCACGTTGTCGTTGACGGCTCTCCCATTCCTCCTCTGTGAGAAGAAGCTTGTTGACGTCGCCGCCGCTAGATACGCCCTTTCCGCGTTGTCGTTGACGGCTCGCCCATTCCTCTTCTGTGAGGAGAAGCTTGTTGACGCCGTCGGTGGCATCGTCTAGGTCGTACGCCTCCTCTGCCGTGAGAAGACGACCACACAACTCCTCGATTGTCAACTCCCGGAGGTTGACAACTTGCTCGATGGCCATCACAATTGGCCGATACTTGCGCGGCACCACGCGCAGGAACTTGAGCACTGCCTTGTACTCGCTTATGGGATCGCCGAGGAGCTCGAGATCGCTGACGATGTTTGTTAGTCGGATCGAGAAATCTTCTTCCGGCGGGAGCAGCCGGATTGACCGTGGTCCTGTTGTTGTATTAGCGTCCAATTTGATGCCACCATCCAGTCCTAGTTTATCCGAGACAGAAAGGGCAAGTTGTGAGAAATGTGAGACTACGGGAACATGAACATCTCTCAATGCTAAATATTGGACATACTTGATTTTGTGGAAATTCTAGTTCTCGACGCTGATTGAGTGACTTGAGCCTGGATGCCATTTCAGTGAGCTCCTTCACAAGGTTCTTATCAGAAGCCGCTGAAGCAGCCAATGTGCTTACCAATCCTCTGATGCACTTGATGGCCTTCTATTCTGATTGCCTGAATCTTTTCCGTACGGATACCATGTTATATTCCCCTTTCCCTGTGTCTGTGACCTGTACAATAGATTCGGGGGATTCTGCCGAACCTTGCAGTGAAGCATCCTGCATTACGAACGGAATCAAGGTAAAACTATACTGGGGCATTGCAACTGCAAGAACGTTTTTTCAAGGGAATATTCTGTTTTTTTTTTGGCAGCTTTCAATTAAAATTGGGCCCTCAATCAGTAACAAAAAACAGAAATTTGTGCAGAGAGCTGCTGGAACAAAGGAAGGAAAATGCGTTTCATAATGTTGCTGTAATGACACACAATATGAAAAAATGTATAGAATGTCAATGAATTATAAATGGAAATCATCAGTAATAGCAGCTAGTGCATACTCCCTCCATCCCAAAATAAGTATACGTTTATTTTTATTAAACTATATTCTAAGATGGATCTAGAGATATTAATTTGGTATTGTAAATATCAATACTTTTTTCTATAAAGTTGGTCACCTAAAACGTTTGACTTCAGACAAAACTAGAAGTACACTTTTTTATATAAAGGAGAATCTTTGGTCAACTTGAGTAAAAATACATTTGTAATCGTGCAAGAATTGTATTACTATGTTTTTTCAAAATATGACATTTCAGGACCTAGGAAATCCTGCAGTTCACTTGAACGCTGGAGGAAATGGAATAACCATTGCCTGACATTGATCATTAGCAACAGAGATGTAACAAGGCAACACGATTATATATCAACATAAGAGCATCGAGTATCTCCAAGAGGTAATGTGTATTAACCGATTTTTAGGGCAAAACAGGTCTCAAACAGCTGCCCGTGATCTAAATTTTGGCCCAAAACTTCTACATCGCGTTGTAAAATAGATCATTTCTGATCCAAATATAAATCATCAAGCGTCGTTCCCTAAAACACGAATAGGCGCGTGCTCGAGTGTAACCACCAATCTGAAACTTCATGTATGTCGCCTCCCTCCACGCGCCACCGCTCGACGGCCTCCCCGCCGCCATGTCCGCCAGCTCCGACCTCCCCGCTGACTCTTGGCCGCCGTCGCAGCCGCTCTTGTCCTCGACGCTACCCCTCCCATTGCTCCTCCCCTCGGCACCGCCTCTCCCATCGCTCCCGCACACCGCCGCCATGGTCTCCACTGCTAGATGTGATGGATTTGCGGCTCCATGGCCTGCCGCTGCGGCCGGGTAGATTCGGAAGCAGGCCGCAGCGCCCAAGGCACATGGCGGCAGCGCCAATTAGCCGCCGCGCAACCCCGCCACCCCGAACTCTTCGCAGTCGAAGAAGACGAACCAGGGCGGCTGCTGCTCCTCCTTTAGCGGCCGGTACTCCTCCTTTGGTGGCCGTCCGGAGTGGTGGGGGAGCGCGGGGCCGTGGCGGTGCCCGGGGAGGGTGGGTGGAGGGTCGGGATGGAACGGCGGGGCCGTCGGCGATGGAACGGTGGGGCCGTCGGCGATGGTCGAGGAGGGCGACCAATCGGGCGATGTGGTACATCTACCCTATTTTAGGGCAGCTGTTGGAGCACGTGCTTTGAGCTTTCTGATGATGTAAAACCCCATTTTGGTGATATAAATTCTACATCAAGCCGTTTTTTGTGTTATGTTTTACATCACCTACTGGATATGCTCTGGGACTTGTATCTGATTGTTGTTGTTACTTTTGAAGTAAGAACATTTCAACATAATTGGTAACTTGTGCGTAGAAATTTGAAATGACAGCAGTGGTCGACATGGCTGTAGTTCTGTAAAACTTCTCGTCTATTTCAACCCATAGACATGCCAGCTCAGACCATCATCTCCGGAAGACGAGATCCAACCCAAACATGACTACCCAACGCACGCCAAACGTCGACCAGGCAAAGCCCCCAGAGAGGTAATCCATTGATTCGACCAAAGCGCGCTTGTTGTTCTCTTCTCTCATTCGCCGGCGTTCGGAAAACTAAAGTTCAAACTGTTAATCTTCGTTTTCTCAACGGGTTAAATTACCATTGATTAACTTTTCTGAAAGGTTTAAAAACTAAGATCATGAAACCTAAAACTGATCAATCACTTGTGTTTCAGTTCCCGCAATCCATAGGACGAAAGTGTTACATTAGCAAAAGCATCGCCACGTTTCTTGTTTGGTAGTACTTTCTTGTTTAATCCTTGTGTTATTGGGACACCTTTTGCGCTTATCTTGTGATTCGTTAAGACCGGTTTAATTGAGATATCGTGCCAGGGTGGTCTTTCGGGCGAGAGACGCGCATGTCTTGGTATCCGGTGGTTCTTGTGTTTATGGTCCGTGGTTGCTATTCATCACTAAGTCACATGCATATGCATGATATGTTTTTTTTTGTCCATAAGTAAATCCTGAAATGCGTGGAAGACTTACATTAACCAACAAAGAAAATATTATATTCCAAAAGACAGCTCAGTTGGGTACGAAAGTTCGTTTGCTTTACAACTCTGTCCCATGACTATCTTAACCCTCATTCTAAGGGAAAATGGCCAATCTGGCCCTCAAACTATTCCTAGACGCTCGATCATATTTGGACGTCAACTCAAAATCATCCTCATCTTACGTTTGACCATGCGGTGTACAACATGAATATCTTGATCGAGGACGGATCGAGTACCACTTGGCGACACAATGCTCTTTTGAGATCTGCACAATCTACCCCACCATGTAATTTCATTCCACACTAATTAACTTTTCCTTATCTCAGTCTCTCACCTATATGGAAGTTGATGTTCTCTTGGTCTTTTTTACTATGGAACTTCATATTGAGTTGTTGCATCAGAAAATTCGCCCAAAAGTCTGAACTGCTAGAGAAGGCCCGAAAAAATATTTCAATACTCCCTCCCATGTCTAGGCTTCACCGGACGCTAAACGTGAGATTGATGAAAGACCGCAAATATTTTTTATTAAATGCCATGTTAGATGAGTCTTAAACTTCAGACTTTTTTTTGCTCCGACACCATACTAATTTGCATACACTAGCCAAGTCAAAAGTCTGAACTTATGGAGAAGAAATTTATATGGTTTGCTCAAGATTCTTAAAAGGTAAAATCACCCCCTTGGGATATGTGGCCCACTTTATATTCAGTGGTGGCCGAGTCTTAACTATGCAGTTTAGAATGGTGTAAATTTCATAAATATAATTGCGATCTCACTCACGTGACACTGACCTACCATATCATCAAGTTCATAACCAAAGGAATCGTAGCTACCAAAGGAGCAATGAATTCATGTCGTTGCACCCAAGAATTATACAGTATAAGGAGCAAGACTTTCCGAATCCTCCGCGTCTGATTCCTCGCCGCCTCCGGTGAGCGCCGCAGGGCGCAGCCCTGGCGAGGATATGTCTCCTCTCATATCGTGGCGCGAGTGAGGCGCTGGACGCAGCAGCGACGTCAACTGCTGGCGTCATCGATCACGTGCTGCCGAGGCCAGCACATCTGGCACCGAGGCCGAGGTAGCAGACTTAGGCAGGTGGTCCAGTGGCACGACACGTCACGGCGGCACGGAGCGGAAGTCATGCGGTAAAGGCTACAACTGGTCGATCACTTGTGCTCCGTTCCCGCAATCCGTGGGACAAAAGTTTGTTCCTTAGCAAAAGCATCGCCATTCTGGCGGACGCAGCATATCTTGTCTCATGCTACTTTCTTGTTTGATCCTTGTGTTCTTGGGACAATTTGTGTGCTTATCTTGTGATTCATTTAGACTGTTTTAGTTGAGGTCTCGGGCGAGAGACGTCGCACGCATGTCTTGGTATCCGCTGGTTCTCGTTTTTCTGGTCAGATCAGGTTGCTATTCATCGCTAGGTCACTCACCTGCATATGATTTTTTTTTTGTCCATAAGTTAAATCCTTAGGAATATTATATTATCTATCTATATCTATACTTCTATTAAACAAGCAAACATATTCTTTCCTACAACCACCCCAACAGATTTACATGGTCAGACTCCCACCACACGATCTGACCTGACTACTAAAATTAACCACCCAGATTAACCAGTCCCCAAAGTGTGTGCACCTAGCGATTAAACAAGGCGGACGAAAACTCTGCCAACGAACGGAAACGCTAACTAACCGCGCTCATCGCGTCGCTGAAAAAAGGAAAGAGAAAAAATCCCCACACAATAGCAACCGAGCGTGTACTGGAATCCAGCGCCGCCGGAGCTCCAGTGCTTTCCCTAGCGCTCCGTCGCCGCCGCATCCCTGATTATTCCCTGTGATGGAAGCGCGGACGCCTCTCCACGCTGCCGGCGACGCGGCTTTACGCCCCCTCCTGCCCCCACCGCGGTCGGCCGTGCGGTCGCTTGGGCATGGGGCGCGACGGCGCGGCGGGAGACGGTGGCGAAGTAGTAGGAGGCGGTGGATGCTAGCGTGCATACGGAGAGCAACGAGCGCAGAATGTGTCGACGAGCACGCCAGGTAGCGGCCGGCGAGTGGGCACCGAGCGGAGTACAACATCATGAATCCGGCCACCGGGGAGAATACGACGCCCTGAATCCTGATTCCCCACCGCCTCGCACACATCGGACTGCCATGCCTCTGACGGGAATTCCTCTGCTATCCCCTCTCCCGACTACTGTGCAGGTAGTGTACATAAGCAGATAAGCTGCTTCCTGTATTTTGCCTTCTCATCGACCAGCTGCACACACACACTGTGGGGGGATTAGTGAATTTGCTGATTTCTTTGGCATGGTGCAGCCATGCAGGGTTGCATTCAGAAGTCCAACGAGTGTGTATTGATGTCACCAGCAGATTGTTTTGCTTCTGATTACCTGTGCTCCTTATCTTCCCTTTGCAACCAAGGTTTCAGGAAAAGGATACAACCCATGGTTTATCTATCAGTCTATCGTGGTCTGCAGCAATGCGTCTAGGGTCATGATGCTATTTACATAGGGCTATTGTGTTAGTGTTCATGCCTATATCAGTGCTTCCAGTACATCATTGGCTCGCAGAGTGTAAGTACACATATTTCTTCAGACTTTACAAGTGCAAATTGGTCAATTTATTGACAATAAGCATATTTTTTCAGACTTTATCAGCGGGAGAATGCCTACACATAGTTGTCTCATATCAAATGTTGATTTGTTATGTTTGTTCGGAAGTATATGTTTGATCTTGCACACTACGAAAGATGTAAACTAATGTTTATTATTGGTTTCAATTCTCCGCTCTCTTTTTTTCGTGCGGGAATGCGGATATGTCTCATGGCAAGCTAATTAACACTCATTACTTCTAAGTTCCTTTTGTTCTTGCTTCTTTTTAAAGTGTGAAATATATTTATTAAAGATCAACCTAGGTGCAGTACGTGCTGCAGCCTCCGCCGGCCTTAAGACACTACTGTTGCCCTTCATTACCAGGTTCATCACCCAACAGTCAGCAACATCACATGGCTACTCCCTTGCAGAGCCACGGCAGCAGTGGAATTTTTGTCTCCGAGGTCGCGGGCGATGGGGTGTAAGAGTGCCAAGGATGAAGTAGACCAAGGCACACTTATAGTATTGTATAATTCCGCATAAAGAAGTAACATTTTGTTTTGTTGGTTGGGTAGAGAAGAAGAGATCAGGAATCAATGTATTTTTTCAAGGAGCTGTATGGAAACACTTTATTTATTTCCGGTAACTATAGCTGAGAGTACAGCTCCTTGAAAAAAAAAAGAGCGGAGAATTGAAACCAATAATAAACATTAGTTTACATCTTTCGTAGTGTGCAAGATCAAACATATACTTCCGAACAAACATAACAAATCAACATTTGATATGAGACAACTATGTGTAGGCATTCTCCCGCTGCTAAAGTCTGAAAAAAATATGCTTATTGTCAATAAATTGACCAATTTGCACTTGTAAAGTCTGAAGAAATATGTGTACTTACACTCTGCGAGCCAATGATGTACTGGAAGCACTGATATAGGCATGAACACTAACACAATAGCCCTATGTAAATAGCATCATGACCCTAGACGCATTGCTGCAGACCACGATAGACTGATAGAGAAACCATGGGTTGTATCCTTTTCCTGAAACCTTGGTTGCAAAGGGAAGATAAGGAGCACAGGTAATCAGAAGCAAAACAATCTGCTGGGTGACATCAATACACACTCGTTGGACTTCTGAATGCAACCCTGCATGGCTGCACCATGCCAAAGAAATCAGCAAATTCACTAATCCCCCCCACAGTGTGTGTGTGCAGCTGGTCGATGAGAAGGCAAAATACAGGAAGTAGCTTATCTGCTTATGTACACTACCTGCACAGTAGTCGGGAGAGGGGATAGCAGAGGAATTCCCGTCAGAGGCATGGCAGTCCGATGTGTGCGAGGCGGTGGGGAATCGGGATTTAGGGCGTCGTATTCTCCCCGGTGGCCGGATTCATGATGTCGTACTCCGCTCGGTGCCCACTCGCCGGCCGCTACCTGGCGTGCTCGTCGACACAATCTGCGCTCGTTGCTCTCCGTATGCACGCTAGCATCCGCCGCCTCCTACTACTTCGCCACCGTCTCCCGCCGCGCCGTCGCGCCCCATGCCCAAGCGACCCGCACGGCCGACCGTGGTGGGGGCAGGAGGAGGGGGCGTAAAGCCACGTCGCCGGCAGCGTGGAGAGGCGTCCGCGCTTCCATCACAGGGAATAATCAGGGATGCGGCAGCGACGGAGCGCTAGGGAAAGCACTGGAGCTCCGGCGGCGCGGGGATTCCAGTACGCGCTCGGTTGCTATTGTGTGGGGATTTTTTCTCTTTCCTTTTTTCAGCGACGCGATGAGCGTGGTTAGTTAGCGTTTCCGTTCGCTGGCAGAGTTTTCGTCCGCCTTGTTTATTCGCTAGGTGCACACACTTTGGGGGACTGGTTAATCTGGGTGGTTAATTTTAGTAGTCAGGTCAGATCGTGTGGTGGGAGTCTGACCGTGTACATCTGTTGGGTGGTTGTAGGAAAGAATATATTTGCTTGTTTAATAGTAAGTATAGACTAGAAGGCAACATGAACAGATGGATGACAAGGGTCACAACATGCACCTCCTGGTTGAAAGATCCATGTCAGTCCTTCCTAGTCTACCTCCTCAACTATTCTCTGTCCGCCTTGTCCGTCCAACCTTAGAGGCATCCTAATCCAATCGTCCTTGATGCCATCTCGAGAGACCAGCGTGATGATAAGTTGTTGCTTTGCCAGGGTTAGAGATGTTTTTTTTTTCATCAACATCGATTAAAAGGGTCGACAAAGGGGCCGAAGAAATAAGTCCGCATGAACACCCAACGGTCAAGGAGGGAGCAGCGAGGATAGCTATAAGATGCACAACAAGGTTACAAAGTTGGGATCGATCTGGTGGGCTTGTGTACCTATTACTTCCTCCATTTTTATGTACAATTCCTTATACTCACCTCGTATAGGACCTAAATATACAATAATTTGTTTCGCCGAAACCGTCTAACCATATCTTTTGCAAACCTGCTTCAAGATGGCAGATATGATGATTTACCCGATGCAAAGTTCAATTCACGTGTTGTCCTGCACGGGCGTCACGAGTGGAAAACCTTAGCTGCCACCCTAGGCGGCGTTGCTTCTGTTTCTCCTCGCTCGCAACAGCCGGTGTGCACCACCGGGACGTTTGCGGCATGGCCAGCTCACAAAGCATGGATGGCTTGCATTAACCAACAAAGGAAACATTATACTATAATAAACCTTCGGTTATTGCGTTGTTGCAGAGGCTGGATGTAATTGGTATCTCCGCGATATTAATATATGCTCTTTATCTAAAAAAAAAACTATAATAAACACCCACTCATGTATGAACGTTTGTTTCCTTTAAAAGTTTTTCCCATGCGGCCATGAATCTACCTTAACCCATTTCTAAGGGAACCTCGAGTTATTCCTAGACGTTCATATACAACCTTCAACTTTCTAAAGTCATCCTAGCCTCGGAGCAAATAAGGACATTATATTATGCGGTGTACAACATGAATATCACGATCGAGTGCAAGTAAACAACATCGTGCTCTACTAGAGATCTCCACAGTCTTATGTGTGGCCAAGTGCATCATTTTGGTGCAGATGTTAAAATTCAACATTTATTTAATGGATTGATAAAACACTCACAATTTTTGACCTACCTACCGAAGTGCTTAGCTCGTTAACCAAGGGACTCTTAGCTATATCACATGAGGAGTGTATTCATATCACTTCTACCACCCAAACCTTCTATAAGGAGCAAGACTTCTTGAAGCCAAAGACCGACAATTTGTTTCTTTTGTTACTTTTATGTATCGTAATTAATTAACCAATCACATTTCTTGTCTGCCCACACACTAGAGGTTTTAATTTCATGGGTATAGGAATAGGAGGCATCAGGAGTTACTATTGGATCACCAGAATTACAATACACACTTGGCTGTTGAGACATCTGTCTCTGCCAGTGTGAGAAACTCCCTCATACTCTGGCTCCTCAAGTTTGATTCCTCTACCTTGTCCATTCACTAATATTGGAGGCCACTTACTCAAATCATCAATCTTCATTCACGCCACGCCCTCATGTCATTTCGAGGGAGCAAAACTATGGCCAGGTAAAATAACGCTCGGAGGGGATTGATTCGCATATGCAAGTATTGGAAATTGAGAGATGTGAGAAATAAGGTTGTGTGGACACCCAACAGTTCAGGTGGAGCATCAGTTATGTCTTTAAGATGCATACCAAGGTGACCAATTTGCAACCAATCTGGTGGGTTTGAGCTTGAGCATATGTAAACTTGTGATAGGCGCAGAGGAACTAACCGAGTTTGAGTTATTAGTCAATGTATTCATATATACATTCTTCCTCTAATACACACGTATCATGATGTGTAAATACAAAATTTTCGTTTGGATTTTTTTGACATTTTAAAAAATATTTATAAATATTTTACATGACCTGTGTATCTAAACATATGCCCCAAACACCGTTTCCTGATGGGGAAATCATATTCGGCTCATAGGTGAACAGAACTGGAAATGACAGCTGTGGTCCACATGGCAATGGTTTTTTTTAGCAGACCACATGGCAGTGACGGTAGTTCTGTACAACTCCTCGTTTATTTCAGCCCATAGACATCACAGCCCAGAGGATCATCTCCTGAAAACGCCGGTCCGGCCCAAAACATGAACGACCCAGCACGCGCCAAACGTCGACCAGGCAAAGCCCGCCCCCATATATCCATATCCGTGCCGGCCGGCCGTGCTCCCACGACACGACCCGTCCAAGTCAAAACCCTTTCAAATCCAAGAGCCCCTCTCACGTCGCACCAGCCTGGCAGTAAGTACATACGTAGCGTAGTCGCGCGCGCGAGAGCACGAACCAGCTATCCATTCCATCCATCGACGCCAGCAAACGCAAGGCGACGCCCCATGGCGACGACCACGATGCTGCGTGGCGGCGGCAACGCCGACCCGCTGTGGGCGCAGGCCGCCGAGCTGGAGCGCCAGTTCGAAGGGTACAAGCGCCGGCTCGCTGAGAATACGGTGGTGGTCGCCGTCGATCGTACCGACGTCGGTGTCGTCGTTGACGACGACGGCGGCCCGGACGAGGAGGAGGCGGAGGTGGGGAGAGGGAGGAGGTACGACGCGTACGTGCGGAGGCGGGACGAAAAGCTGCGGCAGGGTTGGCTCGCGCGCATGGAGCGGAAGGAGGCCGAGGTCAAGGCGCTCTGGGCGCGCCTCGACGCGGGTGGCCGCCGCCGGGGCCCAGACGACGCCGGCGTCGCCGCCAGCCCGACCAGAGAGGTAATCCATTGATTCGACCGACGCTTGGTCTTCTGTTCCCTCATTCGCCGGCGTTCGGAAATGAAGAGTTTACACTGTTGAACTTCTTTTTTCTCGACGGTTTAATGATTGCCTTTTCTGAAAGGCTTAGCTTAAACTAAAGATCATGAAAGCTAAAACTGATCGATCACTTGTGCTTCAGTTCCCGCAATCCCTGGGAAGAAAGTGTTTCCTTACCAAAGCATCGCCACGTTTCTTGTTTGGTGCTGCCTTGTTCGATCCTTGTGTTCTCGGGCACTTTTTGTGCTTATCTTGTGATTCGTTAAGACCAGTTTAGTTGAGCTATCTTGTCAGGGTGGTCTAGCTTTCGGGCGAGAGACGTCGCACGCATGGCTTGGGTATCCGGTGGTTCTCTTTTTTCTGGTCCGAGGTTGCTATTCATCACTAAGTCACATGCATATGCATGATAACTTTTTTTTTGTCCGCAAGTAAATCCTGAAATGCGTGGAAGGCTTACATTAACCAACAAAGAAAATATTATATTCTAAAAGACACCCTGTTGGTTATCAAAGTTTGTTTGCTTTACAACTCTGTCCCAGGACACTCTATCTTGACCCTTTTTTCTAAGCGAAAATGGTCGAATTGTCCCTCAAACTATTCCTAGATGCTCATATCAGGACTTCAACTTTAAAATCATCCTCACATCGGCCCGAGCAAGGACGTCCGGTCATGCGGTGTACAATGTGAATATCTTGATCGAGATCAACCGAGTACCGTCCCACCCTGTAATTTCATTCCATCCTAATTATCCTTTTCTTATCCCCCTGATCTCACCTATGTGGAAGTTGATGTTCTCTTGGTCTAGTTTAGTATGGTACATCATACTGAGTTGATGCATCAACCAGTTCATCCAAAAATCTGAACTATTCGATAAGGCAGACAAAGTCTCAACTTGTGGAGAAGGCCACATATATTTTTATTTAATACCGGGTTAGCCGGGTCTTAAACTTGATACCTCTTTTCTCCGATACCATATTGATTACATGCACTAGTCAACTCAAGCAAAGTCTCGACTTGTGGAGAAGGACTTTGTATGGTTTGATCATGTTCCTTACAAAAATCATGTATTGGAGATATGTGGTCCACTTAATGTTGAGTGGTGGCCTTCTTAACTACGTAGCACAGAAGGGTGCAAACATCCTAAATGTAAATGAGATCCTTCGTGTGACACTAAAATATTTATTTATTTATTTTGCATGAATGTGTACAACAAATTGTGTTTTGGATAAGCACATCATTTTGGTGGATATGTCCGAGTTCGTCATTTAAGACGAGCACTCACAACCCTCCGACCTACCATAGTATCAAGCACATAACTACGGGATTCTTAGCTACCGGATGACCAGCTCATCAATGAATCCATGCCGTTGTCTACCATCCAAGAGTTCTATAAGGAGAAAGACTTCCCGAATCCGAAGAACAACTTGTTTATCATTTCACTTCTATGTATCGGAATTATCCAATCACATTCTTGTGTCCCACACTCTTGGGTTTTGAATTTCGTAAGTATAGGCATAGAAGGCAACATGAGTAACAGATGGATGACTAGAGTTACAACATGCACCAGTAGGTTAGAAATGCCATCGTGTCAGTCCCTCCTAGTCTGCCTCCTCAACTATACTCCCTCCCCTTGTTCATCCACTAATCCTTGGTGCCATCCTGACCCAGTAGTCCTTCACATCATACTCTCATGCCATCTCGAGGGAGCAACGCTATGGTAAGTTGTTGCTTGGCCGGGGTTAGAGGAGATTATTTTGCATTAATAACATCGATGAAAAGGGTAGGCAAAGGGGCTGAGAGAAATAAGCCTGCATGAACACTCAAACGGTATACGAGGGGCAGCGAGGCTGGCTATAAGGTACACACCAATTTGACAAAGTAGCGATTGCTCTGATAGGCTTAAGTAACCATTAGCTTGGGATTGACCGAAACCGAAGAGGCTTCTTTAACCCATCTCGTGGAAGAAGATATATGAAAGTTCCACGAGCTTTAGGAACTCCTAAACTTGACAATTGCAAATCTGGAGGCACTAACCGAACAGTGACGGAACCATGTCTTAGGCTTGGAGGGGGCGGAGGGATCAAAATGGCTTAAAATTTCCAATTTTAAGCATTAGTGAGTTAAAGAATGAAATCAGATTACTGGGGGTGGCTCAGCCCCTGCTCGTCACCCCCTTCCTCCGTCCGGACCGAACTTCAATTTTTAACCACTATTTTCAATTCATCTATCTATACCTATTAATAAAGGAAGGAGTGTTTCTCCCAAAATTCCATCCAATTTTCTTCTTATCCCTATTTTCGTTGGAAATTACAGACACTGCCACTGCTCAAGTCAAAATATGGTTCGTCTAACCGAACTGGGCGAACGAGTCCTAGGCTTTTCCTTCCTACGAGATTGAAACTATTCGACGCCGTTGTTGCTCCCTCCATGGCCGGCTACCACCACGGGTCGCGCCGCCGTCGTGTGCATCCTCCCTCCGTCGACCGGCCTCCTGGTGGCCTGGTAGCCTGCGTCCAGCGTCCCTGACAATATCCTGCCGCGCACTGCCCCTGGCCAGAGCTCGGGCTGGAACATCATGTTGTGCTCGCGCAGGCATTGCCATCTCCCTCTAGGTGTTGGCACAAGTTAAATCAGTTAAACTTTAGTTTCCATAACAGTTTTAACTAAAACTGATTGTATTTGCCTATATCTGCGGGAAATGGTGATTGCTTTTGTGAAAGTTTTAAACTTAAACTGGTTACTTTTGAAAAAAACTAAAACTTATATTATTTTTTATTGCACAAACAATATTCTAGTTTGCGCTATCTTTGGAACGGAAATGCTCCTTAGCTTGACATCGCCATTTTGGCAGAGGCAACAAGTTTCACGTTTCTTGTTTAGCACTGCCTTGTTTGATTTGGGGCACTATTAAATGCTTTTCTTGTGATTCGATAAGACTGGTTTAGTTGAGATATTGTGTCAGGGCAGTCTTTCAAGTCACATGCATACTAATATTTTTGTAGAACGACCGTTGGGAGCTTTGTCTTTTCATTAAGAAAAACATACAATTGACAAGTTAATTAGATCGAACAACAGGCCGAAAACCAAGACATAGTGTTAACACACACACGCTGACTGACATCGAGGTCACTTAACCGAATCGACGACGAGTTCAGAACCACCTCTCTGGTTTCCATACAGGCCCCAAGGGGGTGCACATTACTACACTCTGCCACCCATGACAATTTTTGTGTCCAAAAGTAAATCTTGAAATACGTGGGCGACTGTGCACTAACAAAAAGATAATACTCCGTATTACATTTTAAAAGAAAGTTCACTTACTTTACTAGTTTATCCCTTGACTCCATTTAAACCTATTTCTACGGGGAAATGGTCAATTTGGCTCTCGGACTATTTTTAGGAGCTCATATTTGGCCGTCAACTTTAAAACGGTATCCTCCTCTTGGCCCGAATAAAGAGATTTGATCACGCGGTGTACAATGTGATTATCTTGATCTAGAACCGACCCGATACCACCTAACGACATAATATTCTTATGAAGATCTCCAGTATCTATCCCTCTAGATCTCCCTACTTTATTCATGCACCCTACTTAGTTTTTCCTTGTCTCCCCATATAATATATGGAAGTTGATTTTCTCTTGGTATAGTTTAGTATGTAAATTCATATGACTGACACTTGTTTCTATTGAGCAAATCATCTATTGGAGATATGTGCTCAACTTTATGTTCAGTGGGTGGCGCTCATAATTAGATACTACAAAAGTGTGTGAACTTTCTTAATGTAAATGGGATCCTTCATCTGACAAAAAAAGATTTTCCTTTACTTTTCATGAACTTTGTGACGATAAATTGTGTGTTGTCTAGGTGTCGTCATTTACTTAATAGATTGAGAATAAAAAAACAGTCAAAGCCAATGTGGCCATACTGGTGTACCGAGCTCATAACTAATTAAGGGATTCTTAGCTACCAAATGAGCAATGAATTCACGCCGCCGCCTACCATCCAATCCTTTTATAAGACTAGTCACAATGGGGAGTAACTTAGACCAGTAACATGCATATGTTACTACTCTAAGTTACTACATCCATAGTGGGGAGTAACATGTGTGTAGTGTCATATTTAATAGGTTATACACTCATCTTGACTCGAAATGTGTGATGTTATGGTAACATAGCTAGTTACCACAACCATCTCTCTCCTCATTAATTACCCGCCACATCAGATTTTTGCTTATGTGGCACTGATGTTACTCCTATGTTACTCCCCATTGTGACTAGTCTAAAGGGCGAGACTTCCCGAAGCCGTAGATAAATAGTATATTTCTCATTTAACTTCTATGTATCTAAATTATCCAATCAAATTTCTTGTATCTCTACACACCGAGGTATGAGTTTAACAACTATAGGCATAGAAGACATCGGGAATTACCAAGGATAACCAAAGCTACAACATGCACGTCTTTGTTGAAAGGACCATCGTACTAGTCCCTCATACTTTACCTCCTCAACTATTCTCCCTCCGTTTTGTCCATCACTTAACCTTGCAAGACTTCCGTGGCTAACATCCTTCACACTACACTCTTATGTCATCTGGAGTAAGCTACTGATAGCTTCCTTCTTGGCCGTGGAAGATGTATCCGAGGAGATTGGTTAGCATTAGAACGGATGGAAATGATGGGCAAAGGAGGTAAGAAGAAATAAGGCTCCCGTGGATACTCAACCGTCATGGAGGAGAATTGCTTTAAGACGCACACCAAGGTGATAAATCGGCAATCAATCTGTTGGGTTTGAGTATCTATCCGTTCGTGATTGGTGAAGATTGGAGAGCCTGCACTCCAGTATTCTATTAGCCCAGCTCGCAGGATAAGATATATGCAGTTCTGATGACCTTAGGCACTAACTGGACATAGTATTTGCCAATATGAGGTTAAATTGTTAACCAAGATTTTCAAATACAGACTCATCTTATAATACACAATGTCTGGATTTTTTCCCCAAAAGTATTTCTTATTATTTGTGTTATTTTCAGGACGTAGTAAGAAGTGCGAATTTTATTTGACGGACCTGCTTAAACTCTGAACCCGTCCAAATCTGCTGCAGCATGGCAGAGATGATGATTTAACTATTGTGAATTGCAATTTGCACTTAACTTAATAATCACTCCATTTCGTAAAATAAGGCCTATATATTTAGTCCAAAGTCAAGACATAATAAGTTTAATAAATCATATAGACATAAATATATTCATTTAAAGGACATATTCATGCTACTCCGGGTGTAACTACACCCATGTGTGTTTCACATAATGTATGGAGTATCTATCATACCGGGGAGTATGTAACATGTAGTATGAAGTATATAGAACTATTTTAGTACTATAGATACTTCTTTTTAGGTAGTATGTAATTTTTTCACATACTTCTCTTTTATGTACAAATATGACGGTATTTCGAGTATATAGTGCAAAATATGAGCATACTTGCAATTTTTTCATGCAACTTGTTTTGGGGTATCTTAGATATAGTATATGAACATACTCAAACCGATAAATTATTACAAATACTTCCGTATGATGGTATATGAGACGTGGGTGTAGTTACACCCAGGAGTAGAAACCATTTAACCTTCATTTAAAATATCAAATTAATATCAATAGACTCAACAAAGAATATATTTTCATTGTATGCTTACAAGTATTGTAAACGTTTGTTTTTGTGTTCATAAGATTTGTCAAATTTACACACTGTGTTAACTTTTGACTTAAAAACATGCGCCTTGTTTTAAAAAACGGAGATAGTATAACGAGTGCCACCTCATTACATGTGTCCGCTCTAAATTGATAGGCTGAGCCTATTAGGCTCAACACTTTCAAAGTTTCAATTGCATAGCAAAATCATTACTGCATTGAAGAAGCTATATAGATGCGTGCATCATGCCGGCCGAGTTATCCTCATACACGGGGAAGAAAATTCTTGGAAGAGGACATGCTTTCTGTCTTTCCGATCCATAGTTGAAGTCTGATTGTCAGTGTTCAGTTCTACTACTAGTATACAGTCTGTTGAATCCTCTTGTTCCTTGCAGCAAAAGCTCCGGAGCATTGAGAAACCAGTCCCGGCTGCTACTACAAGATGCATCTCCGCCATGAAGCTCCCACGTCTCAGGAGCGCCGCCCCATCCTCATCACCGGCGGCGGCGGCCAGCCTGAGGCTACCCACCAGCCGGCGAACATCACACCCGGAGCCACCCACCACGCCCCGGAAGAACAGGATGCCGCCACTGTCCGCCGCCGCCGCGACGCCGAGGCCGCCGCTCAAGACGCTGTCACGGACGAGGAGCTCGCTCAAGGACAGCGGAAAGGTGGAGCGCAGCAGCGGCTCCTCCTCGTCCTCGTCATCCTCCTCTTCCACCGTCAGGGAGAGTCCCCGGCCGCCGCGCTCTCAGACCCCGCGGGCTCCTGCGCCGAGCACCGCCGACGCCGCCATTGCCGCGGCACGGAGCCGCTTCCACGAGCAGGTCGCCCTCGCGGAGATCAAGACGACCACCGTCGTTTCTCCCGACCCGCTCCGCCTCAGGAGGTCACGCATCGGCGTCACGCTCGTCTCATCGCCGTCGATGAGTCCCGGACAGGTTGATTTCCTGAACAGACTAGGAAACAATGGCCTCGACGATCGTGAGGCATTCGAACGTGTCGACGCCGAGGGCAAGAACGCCAACACCGAGGCGGGTGGCAATGGGGACAAGCTTGGCGATGCGGAGATCACCGGCGACTCCGACACCGAGCCGAGCTACGTGTACATCAAGAGAGACCACGAAGAGGTTGGGGACGAGCACGAGGCTGAAATCTTCGAGGAAACCATGACATCATCACCATCATCTGAAGAGACTGACACGACCGTCAAGGAAAGCCCGGCGACAGGCGCAGAAGCATCGCCCCGGGATAGCTCCGAGTCGCTGTACTCGAACGTTCAGTCGTCCTTCTCCCACGGATCGGAGCTCGACGCCTCCGCCGCCTGCTCCCCGCTCTGCACCCCGCCGCCTGCCGGCGGAGCTCTATCCACCGAGGAACTGCTTGAGGCCGACGCGGCGATGCTAAGGATGAAACGGGATGAAGAAGAGGAGGAGGAAGCCGAGGATCAGAGCATAGTTTTCTTGCCGAGCACCTGCTGCACCGCGACGAGCGGCGCCGTCTCTGTCGTCGGAAGACCGCAGTCGCCGATAGACGCCGTGGTGGGGCTCAAGAGGTTCTTGACCTTCGGGAAGAAGAGCGGCAAGGGTGCTGACGATGCCGCCGTCATCGTCATCGAGCGCGTGCAGCCTCCGGCAGGTGATGGCGGCGGGAGCCAAGGATCGGGGTCATGCGATTCGATTAAGCCGAGAACGTGCTGGTCGGATGCTGCTTCCGATGATCTGGACAACAGCTATGTCATCTCTCCGCACGGTAATTCCTCTGCGGTTTCTGCACACTGTCATCGTCAGCGATTACAAGATTATCTAGCTCCGATGTGTTCTTATCACTAATATGCCGCTTGTGCAGTTCGGTCCTTGCAAAGCTTTGTCCCGTTGTCTCCTGCAAGATCTCAGCTGAAGGAGATGGCTCTACCTGCAAAATCACCAAGAGGTTCTGCTAATTCAAACTTGGCACGCATCTTATGTCAAGATTTTTATTTCTTTCACCAGTACACTTATGCTCTGTTTTCTTTCTGTCATTGCAGTAAACCGATCGTTCTTCTCGTTCTCATCGTTTAAAAACAGAGGGAACTGATGCCGGACCAAAGTGGCAAAGTTGCCGCTTGTACATTTAATTTAATTTTAGGTTCTTACAGCATATTGATTCCCGGTATCTTAATTTTCTTTTGAATGAGGTGTAGTTGGCAAATATTAATTTGACGTATGTGATATTACGCCCGTTAGTACATGCAAAACTTTCTTGAAAGGATGGAGTCAAGATTTTCCATCCTCGATTTAAAATATTTAAACTTTTATCAAGGAGTGCCTATTAAGTAGGCCTCGCTGATGTTGGCGTTATCCTGAACCGTGTTACCAAATATTGTCTCTCGTTTAAAGCTAATAAATCATATTGTGTACTTTCGAGAACTGACCGAGCAAGGCTGTATCTCCACAATCTATCGACTTGTAATTTCATTCCACTCTAATTATCTTTTCCTTATCTCCTTCCCTCGCGTATATTGCAGTTGGTGACTCCTGGTTTAGTTTAGCATGGAACTTCATATTGACTTGATTGTCAAAGCACGTAGCGGAACCGTGACCTCGTTGGAGGTCTGGGGTACGTGTTATATTAGGCAAGAATAGCCCTTGCCGTGGCTTACAAGATGTACGTGTATAATCGGTGTACTACACCATATTATCTACGTATATGAGTATTACATATGTATTCCAACTTCTAACACTCCCCCTTAATCTAAACTTTACAAAGATTTAGATTACGTCTAAACTCATGTAGATTTTTAACCGAAAGGGCCTTAGTGAAACCATCAGCAACCTGATCTTTGCTTGAAATGAATCTGATGTCCAGTCTTTTATTTGCCACTCGTTCTCTAACAAAGTGAAAATCTATCTCAATATGCTTGGTACGTGCATGAAACACTGGATTTGCAGATAAATATGTTGCACCAAGATTATCACACCATAAGTAAGGTTTCTCTTTTAACTGAACTCCAAGCTCTCCAAGGAGTGCTTCAACCCATATCATTTCAGTTGTAGCATTGGCTAGAGCTTTATATTCTGCTTCTGTACTTGAGCGTGAAACAGTGGCTTGTTTTCTGGCACACCAAGAAACCAGATTTGATCCTATGAATATTGCAAAACCTCCAGTTGATCGTCTATCATCAGGACAACCAGCCCAGTCTGCACCTGAAAAGGCACTCAATAGAGTGGATGTAGAAGGCTGAAAAGTAATACCAATTTTGACAGTGTCCATGACATATCTCAGAATTCTTTTTACGGCTGCCCAATGTACAGTGGTCGGTGCATGGAGAAACTGACAAACCTTATTAACCGAAAAAGAGATATCCGGTCTTGTGAGAGTAAGATATTGTAATGCACCAACAACACTTCGATAATTTGTGCTGTCATCAGAACTGAGAGGCTCTCCTTCAGCCAAGGACAATGGCTCGGAAGGAGAAAGGGGTGTAGACGCACCTTTGCATTTGTTCATACCAACTTTTTCAAGCAACTCAGTGGCATATTTCTCTTGTGTTAAAATAAGACCATTTCCTATTTTCTTGACTTCAATACCAAGGAAAAAGTGAAGAACACCAAGGTCTTTGATAGCAAAACTTTCATTGAGATCTCGAAGCAAGGCAGAAATAGCATCATTTGAAGAACTTGTCACAATAATGTCATCAACATAGATCAACATATATATGATAATACCTGGCTTCTAATAAAGAAATAAAGATGTGTCTGCCTTTGATGGTGTGAAACCCAAGTCCTGAAGCTTGGAACTGAGCCGAGAGTACCACGCTCTGGGAGCTTGTTTCAAGCCATATAAAGCCTTATCGAGTTTGCAAACATAATGTGGGACATCAGCATTTTCAAAACCAGGTGGTTGTTTCATATAAACATCTTCTTCCAAAACACCGTGCAAGAAGGCATTCTTAACATCTAGCTGTCTCAAATTCCAACCACGAGAAAAGGAAATGGCTAGAACAGTTCTAATAGTAGCTGCTTTAACAACAGGGCTAAAAGTATCTTCATAATCAATTCCATACCTTTGTTTAAACCCTTTTGCAACGAGACGAGCTTTGTATCGATCAACCGTACCATCAGCATGTTTCTTGACACGGTAAACCCATTTGCAATCAATCAAATTTCTGTTTGAACTTGGAGGCACCAAGTGCCATGTTTTATTTTTCAGCAAGGCATCATATTCTTCCCCCATTGCATTGCGCCACTTAGGATCCTCAAGAGCTTCAGTGAGAGAGCGTGGTTCATCTGTAGAGGCAAGCATACCAAAGCGAACAACACCTCTTTTTACAGTATATGGAACAGTACCATCTTTAAATTGTCGAGGTTGTCGAATACCTTTTGAGAGGCGTGTGCGCACTCCAGCAGCAGAAGTACCAGCAGCAGGAGGCGGCACAGAAGATCCAGCAGAAGCATCATCATTTTCTCCCGCCGAATCTTCCGATTCAGAGAGAGAGGGCAGAGGCGACGTGTCATCGCTGGAGTGGCCACCAGCATCAGGTGCATGTGCAGTGCCAGAAGCTGTCGGGGAGGATGAGGCTGTGGGCGACGTGGCATCACCGGAGCGGCTGCCGTCGCCATCTCCTGGGCTCTTTTCGGACGAAGACAAGGACGCATCGATGGACGCGTCTGAGGCACTTTCTTCCGACAGATCGGCGCTGTCTTCCGGCAGATCAATCTCGGGATCAGCAGAAGGCGCATGATCCGAGAGATTTGCATCAGATAAATCACCTGATTCGTCATTTTCTGCCTGGTTTTGTTCTTCTTGGTTTTGCTCCGTTTCTTCACCATTTTGACTGGAATTTTCACTGCTGTGTGTATTTTCAGAAGCACTGTCATCTGAGCCATCACGTGACATATTTTCCTGATCATGATTAGCAACAATAGGAACTATGGGCAAAGGCATATGATCATCAAGTGCATCCCCATGAGTACAAGAAGATGAATCAGTAGGTAACAAAAGGATGTCATTACGAAGGCGTCGACCAGCATTAGGATGTAGTGCAGCAAATGGAAACACATTTTCATCAAAGACAACATCACGAGAGACATAGACGCGACCAGTTTTGATGTCTAGACATTTTACTCCCTTATGACGAGGACTATAACCAAGGAACACACATTGTGTGGAGCGGTAAGCTAATTTTCTTTTGTTATAAGGTCGAAGATTGGGCCAGCAAGCACACCCAAATATACGAAGAGAGTCATAATTGGGTTTAGTGTGAAGAAGACGTTCTACAGGGGTTTCAAAATCAATCACTTTACTAGGAAGTAAATTGATGAGAAAGGTGGCTGTAAGAAAGGCTTCATCCCAAAATTTTAGGGGCATGGACGCATGTGCAAGTAAAGCAAGGCCAACCTCTACGATATGACGGTGTTTGCGTTCTGCAGAACCATTCTATTGATGAGCATGGGGGCATGACACATGATGTGTAATTCCAATTTTCTGGAAGAAACTGTGGAGTTTTTCATACTCACCACCCCAGTCAGTTTGCATGGTTATAATTTTCTTTTGAAACTTTCTCTCAACCAAGGCTTGAAAATTTAAAAAAGACTTGATAAACTTCAGAACGGTTCTTAAGCAAGTAGATCCATGTGAATTTACTGAAATCATCGATAAAGCTTGCATAGTATAAATGTTTGCCAACAGAAGCAGGTGCAGGACCCCATACATCAGAAAATACTTGTTCCAAAGGAACAGTAGAAACACTGGTGGAAACAGGATACGGCAACTGATGACTTTTAGCTAGTTGACATGAATCACAAACATATGGATTTATTTCAGGAGTATGCGAAATCTGATGTTTCCTAAGAATTTGCTGCACTATAAATGAAGAAGGATGTCCTAAGCGTCGATGCCATGTGGAAGACGATGGCTTTATTGTAACGAAGGCTTGCTTGGAGGACCCGGTAGATAACGGCACTAGCGGGTAGAGACCACCATGACAAGGCCCCTTAAACAGGATTCTTCGCGTGGCCTGATCCTTGATGAAAAAGAAGTATGGGTGAAACTCAAGAAAAACATCATTATCTAATGTAAGTTTATGAACAGATATGAGGTTTTTTGATGCATTAGGAACATGAAGGATGTTATTGAGATGTAAAGTACTATGGGGAGTATGCAATGTTGAATGACCAATATGACTTATGCACATACCCTTGCCGTTTGCAGTGTGTACTCGATCACGCCCCTTGTACTTGTCATGTGTGGTAAGCTTATTCAGCTCACCGGTGATGTAGTCCGTAGCTCCAGAATCAGGATACCAATTTGTGTCCACTCCATTGGCAGCAGCAACATTGGCTTCTTTCTCCTCTCTATCATTATCAGAATCATCATCGGAGCTCCTGGAATCATCCTTGAGCCGCCACCAGCAGTCCGATGCAGAGTGTCCATGTATTTTGCATATCTGACATGTTACATTCACATACGGTGTAGGGGCACGTCCATGGCCACGGCGACGTCCATCACGGCGATCGTCCTTGCGACCACCATCTTTGCGACCACGATAACGGCGATCAACATCCCAGCGTCGATCATCATACTTCTGTCCTCCGTCACGGCGCTTGTCTGAGTCATAACCATAATCACTGCGGCTGCGGTGACCGCGGTCACCATGGTCACCACGTTCATTGGAGCGTCCACGGTCACCACGCGGACGACTGTCACGCCCGCGATCAAATCCCCTCGGGCAGCTGCATTGGCAGAGGAGACAAACGCAGACGCCTGTCCTGTCGCCTCAAGCATGGTTTGGCGTGTATCATGAGCGCAAATCTGCGCGTACAGATCATCAAGCGTGATAGCGCTGTTGTTATTGACAGCAGCCACTACGTCATTATAGCCTGCATCCAGGCCATTGGTTATATACCCAATCATCTCATCTTCATCAACTAGTTTGCCCACGGCTGCGAGTTCCGAGGCAAAGCCCTTCATCTTCGCAAAGTACACAGAGGCGGTGAGGTCATTCTTTTTTGTGCTGTGAGCTCTCCTCGCAGCTGGTTGATTCGTGCACGAGAGCCTGCACTGAACATATTGGTGATGATGGCCCAAACAGTAGCCGTCGAGGCCACGCCGACGACATGGGCAAGGATTTCCGGTGAGAGGGAATTGATGATCTAGCTCAACACCGTGGCATCTCGCAGCTCCCACGCAGCATGAGCTGGGTTGGGAACCATGACTTTCTTCTTTTCTTCATCCTCAACCTCCACAAACTTCGCCGGCGCCACGTCGGTTCCATCAAGCAGTCCTTGAACCTGAGCAGCATGCAGAGCAGGAGAGACTAGGGTCTTCCAGAACAAGAAGTTCGACCGAGTCAATTTCTGGGAGGGAGGGTTCCCTAAGGCAGCCAAAGGAGTCGTCGGAGTCGCCGAGGAGGACGCCATGAGAGTGCCTGGGAAGGTTTTCCGATCAAGGATCGTAGGGATTTCCGATCAACAGAGGATCGTGGAGGTTTTTAGGGTTTTGGGTTTCCGATCAGATGAGATCGTGGAGGTTTCTAGGGTTTTGGGTTTCCGATCAGATGAGATCGTGGAGGTTTCCGATCACAGGGGATCGTGGAGGTGTTTATTGCGGTGGCGGCAGCGGCTTGATCAGCAGGCGGCGGCGGCAGCTAGGTTTCCGATCACAAGGATCGTCGTCGGCGGCGGCAGCTAGATTAGCGGCGGCGGCTAGGTTTTGTGGATCATCGGCTCTGATACCATGTCAAAGCACGTAGCGGAACCGTGACCTCGTTGGAGGTCCGGGGTACGTGTTACATTAGGCAAGAATAGCCCTTGCCGTGGCTTACAAGATGTACGTGTATAATCGGTGTACTACACCGTATTATCTACGTATATGAGTATTACATATGTATTCCAACTTCTAACATTGATGCGCCAACCAGTTCACTGATACGTCACAAACGTATCTATAATTTTTGATGTTCCATGCTTGTTTTATACCAATTACTACATGTTTTGCATCTACTTTATATCACTTTTATACATTTTTTGGGACTAACCTATTAACAAGATGCCGAAGTGCCAGTTCCTGTTTTCTGCTGTTTTTGTATTCCAGAAAAGCTAGTCTGGAAATATTCTCGGAATTGGACGAAACTATACGTGGGTGCCTATATTTCCGGAACACGCCTGACGGAGCGAAGGAGCAGCAGAGGAGGGCCACCAGGAGGCCACACGCACCTAGGGCGCGGGCCCCCCTCTACCGCGCCCTAGGGTGGTGTGGGCCCCTCGGGGGTCCGCAGCCGCCGCCCTTTCGCCTACTTATCCCCCCGACGCGAAAACCCTAAGTACCCGAGCAAAAATCCACGAAAATTTCCAGAGACGCTGCCGCCGTCAACCCTAGCTCGGGAGGGTTCAGAACCTCTTCCCGGCACCCTGCCGGAGAGGGGAATCGTCACCGGAGGCTTCTACATCGCCATGCCTGCCTCCGGAGTGATGCGTGAGTAGTTCATCCTTGGACTACGGGTCCATAGCAGTAGCTAGATGGTTGTCTCTCCACTTTGTGCCATCATGTTTAGATCTTGTGAGCTGCCCTACATGATCAAGATCATATTATTGTAATGCTACATGTTGTGTTTGCTGGGATCCGATGAATATTGAATACTATGTCAAGTTGATTATCAATTTATCTTATATGTTATTTAAGATCTTGCATGCTTTCCGTTACTCGTAGATGCTTTGGCCAAGTAGATGCTTGTAACTCCAAGAGAGAGTATTTATGCTAGATAGTGGATTCATGCCTCTGTTTAACCTGGGATAGTGACAGAAAGTTCTAAGGTTGTGGATGTGCTGTTGCCACTAGGGATAACCTAACGATGCTATGTCCACGGGCATATGTGTTTGTTTACATTACGCGCTTTACTTAATGCAATTATCCGTTGCTTGCAACTTAATACCAACGGGGGACTCGGATGACAACCCGGCGGTGGATTATTAGTCATAGATGCTGTTGGATAACGGTCTATGTATCTTGTCGTAATGCCCAATTAAATATCATAGTAGTCAACATGTCATATATATGCATTGTCATGCGCTCACTATTTGTCAATTGCCCAGCTGTAATTTGTTCACGCAACATGTTAGTTATCTTTTATGGAGAGACACCACTAGTGAACTGTGGACCCCGGTCCATTCTTTTACACTGATTAAACAACCACAAACTGCAAACTGTTCCTTTTTTTCATTCTCTGCAATTTAATACTCATTTTCCACACGAGACGTTTAATCCTTTGTTTTCAGCAAGCCGGTGAGATTGATGTAACATCCCAAGTTTTTCAAAATTTTGAAAATCAGAAAAATTAAAAACTTTTTGAAAACTATATATATTTTGATTTAAAAAAAATAAAAATCATGCATGCATTCATTATCATATAGCATTGTTGCATTTGGATACTTCAAAAGTGAGAATTATAATTCCACTTGAAAACATATTTAAGAAACTATAATAAAAAGGGCAGCTTATACCTTATATATTATTTGGACTTTTATTGTTTTATTTGTTCTATTCAAATTTTGGTTGTGGTTTGATTGTAGGTATTTGGGAAATAAGTTAATCTCAAATATTTACTTGTGTGATATTTAGGTGATTTTATTAAAGCCACATTTGTACTGTTACCTATTTAAATTGACATTAAGTGTCAAATAAACTTTTTATAATATTTCAAATATGGATTTTGGAATTTTATTTTAAATACTTCCTTAGTCTCTATTTACAAGATTTAAAGATTTGTTTAGGAAAATATTTATTTGGATTTTTCAAGTAAGTTTTGAGTTTAAAATGAATTATCAAAATATGTTAAAACAAAATAATTAGGTTCAAAATATATTTAAGTTCAAAAAGAATTTATAAAACTCTATAGTTTAAAATTGACATAAGTGTCAAATTTTGCATTTAAACATATTTCAAAATTTTGTATAATAAAATGTTTTGGAAAATCTTATTTGAAGGTTTTAAAACAAAATGTTTGATTGTACAAAACTATAGAAATTGGTTTGACTCAATTCCGAGTTTAAAATCAAAAGTTATAAAGGAAACAGGATAAAGAATAAAAAAAAGAAAAAAACGTTTCGGATGAGCTAGTTGGGCCGCAGCCCAACTGCGCACACCGCACGCGTGCAGCCAGCGAAGCGGGCCGTCTTCCAGGCCATTTTCATCACCAGGTACATCACGTACCTGGAAGTCGTGTCTCAAGCCCCGCAAAATCCTCGATTCCTCCCAATCTTCTTATCCGTTTGCCACGAAACTTCGTCTATATAAACCCCAAAACCCTACGCATCTTTTCCCCCGACTTTCCCCAACAACCGGCCGCCAGGCTACCCGAATTTCGGGTCGAAATCGATCTACCGCCGCCGCCGCCATTGACGAGCTTCGGAGGTTGTCGCGGCCGCCTCGCACAACCCTAACCTCTATTCCTTTGTCCATCCTGTTACCCATTTTGTTTCTCACCTTCCTGAAGTATTCGTTTTGGAAACAGTGTACCAGGTAGCTTGTATTCATCGCCGGAGCATCACCGGAGCCGGAGCTCGGGAACGCAACGCCGTCGTCGATTTGAGGCACGGAAGCCGCCACCTAGGAGATCTTCGACCCTGCCGTGACCGCTGCAGCTTGCTGGACATCTTCCACGGACCAGAGCAGCACCAATACGCCGGCAACGATCGCCTCAAGTCTCAGCTCGCCATCGTCGTTGTTTTTCCGGTGAGCACACTGGCCAGCCATGGCTGTTTGTTTCCGTCCGTCGGATCGACGATCTACGGTCCAGATTAGATCTGGTAGTGAACGGTATAAGCCAGTAGTTTTGCGCCATGTGTCAGTTGTGTCAGCTGCACTGTCAGCGCCGTGCCACCGCCACGTCCTCATCCAGTCAACCAGTCAAATCGTTTTTTTTTTCTCTTTTTCCAGAAAATAGCTGAAACTTGTAAAATACATATCTCTCAAACCGTATGTCCAAATTTAACAAACTTTATGTCTAGGATTCAGAAAATTGTGATCTGCTCAGATCTGTTAAAATATTTAACTTTTGCCGAAACTAAATTTTGGTGATTTTGAAACTCTAAGTTTGAGTATTTTTGACATTACTTTAATTCTATAAGTCCAATTTTTGCAACTAAAATCTTTTTGAAAAACCCTTGACATTTAGAATAGTTTGGCCGAATTAGTTTTATATTTTTCCAAATTCAAATTTATTCAAATTACAATGGGTTATTTGAGTAAATTTGGCATATCTTTTATTATAAAAAATATATTTTTGAGTGAATCCAATTGCATTGGAATTGTATAATTATACTTCTCCTAGGAAAACCTCTCCTATTTTTGCTAAGTATTTTGTTTAGGATTATTTTCGACATAGTGTTCATTTCCCTTTTTGGGAATTGTTTTAATTATTTTGACTTAGTATTTTTAGAAGAATTGAGATGCTCTCAAAAACACTTAGAAATAATTTGGACCTCATATTTGTCATCCTTTCCTTAGCAAAAATTTAGCACCTTTTAAATTGTGTACTTTCCTTAGAAATTATTTTGTCACCTTGTTTTGTTAACTTACTTTCCTTAGAAATTATTTTGTCACTTGTTTTGTTAAAACTTTTCCTTAGAAATATTAGGCATTTCGAAATGGTTAACTTTTCCTTAGCAAAATTTGATATGCTTGTATGTTAGCCCTATTTGACCCTCCAAGTTGAAAATCACCAAGTTAGAACTAGTGAAAACCATGAAGGACAAGAAGATGTTGAATTCGTCCATCTTTGAAGGCAACAAGAAGCAACTACAATGAAGACCAATGAAGTACTTAGCCAAGAAAACAGACTCCAGAAGCATCTCCAAGAAGTCAAGACTTCATGGTGACTAAGTTATATTCAAGACCAACCTGGATGCTGCCATCACCAACAAGTCTGCAGAACCACCAAGTCTACAAATCACAATGAAGTCAACACACCAAGGAGAAAACTACCAGGAAGCCTGGAGAAGATGCTTGGAAGACCAACTACTCCATTCTTTCTATCTTTTCTTCTTTCTATTTTCTATCTTTCACCTTGGACATAGATCAATGAAGATCATTAAAGATCAATGAAGCTACAAAGGAGTTGAAGATTAATTGAAGACCAAACTTGTGAAGACTTGAAGTAGCCTTACAACTTTTCAAGTTGTCGTTTTATCAAGTTTATTTTTGCTCAACCTTGACCTTGCCTTAGCCAATTGGATTAAGTATTTTATGTCTTTTTCCTTAGTTTGTTCTGTATGTCATTCACATCATAATTTCCTTGTATCATTCTGCATCTCATGCATGTCATATTTTCTTAAGTATTGTTTGGCTGCATATTTATTGTGAATTGTTTGATGTGTTAGAAATTTCGGAGAGAGACGAAGATTGTTGCAACTGCTACTCCTGCACTCCCTGTTGCCAAGGCAAGTGGCACACCCCCATAAATTTCCTAAGTATTTTTCTATGCATGACTTAGTGTATTTCTTTATATGCATGTGTAGGATAGTATTGCTATGCTAAAACTACTATCTCCTTTACACTAGTTGTGTCTAGAATCCTATTGATAACTTGGTAGAATTATTGATGCTATGCAAATTTGTTTTATTCAAAGCTTAAATTCTACTAAGTTAATTTATCACCTGGGTGGATTTGGGATTGCACGGCTGCCAGAGTTGAGTGTTTATTCACTTGTGGATTGCCACCCAGGATTAAAGGGACCAATGTTTCTCTAAGTGAAGTTGCTTACCGTGCAGCCATTAGTCATATGAGCTCTGGCTAGATGGATTAAGTTGCGTGGACTTGTCCCGACTTGACAGGTGGTGGTAGAATGGTTAGAATGGGAGCGCGTCAAGTCAGCATTGGATGGGAAAATGCTTCTGAAAAGTCTCGTCTCAACTCTCTCCTTTTCCTTAGCACAAATTGAGTGCTTGAGGATAGTTTGGGTTTGTTGGGTCTAATGGTGAAAGTGCACAACCTCTGCAGAGTTTAAAACTAAGTACTTAGCCGTGTCCCCGGTTACGGACAATTGAAGCAGCTGATCAAGGATGGCAACGGAGGCTCCCAACATCTTATTTCTCTAAGTAAAATTTTGATGGGTGAACAAGGGTAGAAGAGACTATGGATTTCATGCCATACTGTCTCGAACATTTGAAGAAAATGTTTTACAAAGTGTTAGGCAAAATTAGCTTTTATGCAAAATAGCCTTGAACTCCACCAGCCAAATATGCATATAGGCTATAGAGTTATTCCATTAAGTGTCCACATAGTGTCACTTGCCAGATCCATTTTTAATGGTATCTGACCCACTCTGTTGCAAAATTTTATTTGTTGCAGATTGTTCTGACGACGAGTGAGTTTCGTTAAGGGTTTCGAGTCTACAACCAACATGTTTCGCCTGTGGCACATGATGATGATGGAGACTCCATGAAGAATAATTTTCCGCTGCTTTACTCTTTAAAAGCTAGCTTCGTGCTATGCAATTTGTAAAGGATATTTTCCTAAGTACTGGATCCACGTGTAATAATTGATACAATGTTGTGATATTTCATCTTAGACTGTGTGTGCAAATGAATCGATCCAGGGCTTTGCACTATACACAGGTACCTTGCCAATTTCTAAGTGCAGGTACGCTACAATTGACAACCTCATTGTTTCGTGGGGGCAAAGTACTTTGATTGTGTTGTGTGCAGGTTCCACGTTGGTGATCGTATTGCGCCGTGCGGCCACCAACAACCTTCTGAAGAGTTGCTGCTCCTACTGGTTCGATAACCTTGGTTTCTTTCTGAGGGAAAACTTGCTGCTGAACTGCATCATACCTTCCTCTTGGGGTCTCCCAACGAGCGTGTGATTCACGTCATCAAGCTCTTTTTCTGGCGCCGTTGCCGGGGAGACAGCAGTCTTCTGCAAGGGGAGTTTCACGCTTCCAATCTCTTTACTTTGTTTTTGTCTTGCTTAGTTTATTTTATTTTATCTTGTTTGCTTTCAATTATCAAAAACACAAAAAAATTAGTTACTTGCATTTAGTTTATTTTCAGTTTTGTTTTCTGTTAGTTATCATGTCTGGTTCGGCTCATCATGTTTTGGTTCCTGAAGTTGAGGTTCGATCTTTTAAGCAACAAAGTGGAGAAAGTTTGAAAGATGCTTGGTATAGAATCAGCGATGCTCATCGTAGGTGTACTAAAAAATATTCCACTATGATCCTGCTTAGAAATTTTTATGTTGGCATAACTAGCTGGTATAGATATGTCTTGGACACTTTGACGGGAGGTAACTTTCTTGGTACCCTGCGTTGGAAGCTAGTTATATTATTGAGAGCCTAGTAGGAACACCACCTGTTAGTAACATTAAAAATGAGATCACCTTGGAAGATGTTATAAAGAAATTGGAGTCTATAGAGAAAAATTTGCCAAATCTCCTTGATAGTACTAGCAAAGTTGATGAATCACTGGGAACCATTAATGAAAGAATTGCTGTTTTAGAAACTAGTACTATTCAAGATAATCAAAATCTTAGGATTGGTGAATTAGAGGAGGCTATGGATGTAATAAGTTCTACTTTTACCTCTATTAAAACTAAAAGCAAAAGGCTTTTGTGGGGAGAGAGCAAAAATTTATGTATGTGCCAAAAATTTCTAAACCAAAACCCACGGGTGTGTTTAAAACGGATAACGTGTTCAATGAGCTTGAGGGTGAGTCACATAATGGTCTATTTAAATTTTCTTCCCAAGAATTACGTAAACTGAAAAGTCCTAGTGTGACAAACCCTGTTCTTGATGAAGCTTTTGATGAATTAGACCTTTCTTCACTTGGTAATACTTGATGCATGCTTTGTGCCTAGCTAAAAGGCGTTAAAGAAAAGCGCTTATGGGAGGCAACCCATTTTTTTTTCTGCAATTTTTCTTTTATTGAGTCAAGGAGATGTTTACTTCTGTAGCAACTCCTTTGTATCTTTATTTTCTCGCATTGTTGTGCCAAGAGTAGCCTCTAATGTTAAGATGATGCTTAATTTTGATTGCTGCGCAGAAACAGATTTTTGCTGTTCACTGTACGAAATTCCTAAAATCACCAGATTGTTAATTAAATCTGAAATTTTTGTGCGTAATCTTTATGAATGTCTGAAACTTTCATTAGTTCAGAGTTTTCGATCTGAGCGTCGTAAGTGCCTCGAAAAAATTCGTCTTTGCGGACTGTTCTGTTTTAGACAGATTATGCCTTTTTATTTTTGCATTCTCTCTTTTACTAGTGTTGAGTGAAATTCTTTTTTGGGTGGAAGAGCTTCACATAACATCAGTGGCTGTAGCTAATGTTTAAAGTAACAAATCATATTGCGTCTTTATAGAACATGTGAATTTTTGATTATGCACTAACCCTCTAATGAGATCTACTTTGAGTTTGGTGTGACGGAAGTTTTCAAGGGTCAAGAGAGAAGGATGATATAATAGGATCAAGAAGAGTGAAGAGCTTAAGCTTGGGGAGGCTCCCATGGATCTCCCCAGCATATTTCAAGAAGACTCAAGCGTCTAAGCTTGGGGATGCCCAAGGCATCCCCTTCTTCATCGTCAAAATTATCAGGTCATCTCTAGTGAAACTATATTTTAATTCTTTCACATCATATGTGCTTTTCTTGGAGCGTCTGTGTGCTTTTATTTTCAGTATTGCATTTTATTTTCAATAAAGCTTGACTGGACCCTAGCATTCTTGATTGGGAGAGAGACACGCTCCGCTTTTTCATGAGAATACTCCTATTCTTCACTTATATTTGTTGAGTATTCATATCTAGCGCTGTTCAGCTTTTAGCTCTTGTTTTCATGTATCTCTTGTCAGAGCTATTAGCTTTCTTTTGTAGAAAGTACTCTCTTGCTTCACTTATATTTGTTTGGAGAGTTGATGAAATAAATTGATTGGTGTTTGGTTGGTTCAGAAAATGTTGCATGTGGTAATTGGTATAAGGAAAAACTTGCTTAATCTTGTAGATCACTAAAATGGATAACTTGATGCTTGTCAATTGTTTTGAGTTAACAAGTAGATCATGATTAAATTGTGCATCACATGAGTTAAGCCTATTAGTGAAGAACTACCGTAAAGCTTGTTGAAAATTTGGTTTGCATCGGTGGTATCTCTAAGGTCTAGATATTTTCTAATAACAGGGTTTGGTTAACAAGGAAGACGGTATGAAGTCTTATAACGTTTGCAATATGTTTGTCATATAAAACTTGGTGTACGGGTTGATATTCTTGTTTGCTTACATAACCTTGCTAGCCTAAACTCTGTACTGAGAGGGAATGCTTCTCGTGCATCCAAATCCTTGAGCCAAAATCCATGCCATTTGTGTCCACCATAACTACCTATATGTGGTATTTCCTTGCCACTCCAAGTAAATTTTTCATGTGCTACCTTTAAATTATTCAAAATGTTATTATTCCCTTTTTGTGTCAATGTTTACTAGCTCATGAGGAATTAGTGTGGTTATTCTTTATTCTATTTGTGATGGACTTTTACACCTGGACTAGTGGCATATACATCCGCTTATCCAATAACTTGCAAAAAGAGCTGGCAACGGGGTGCCCAGTCCCAATTAATTACAACTTTAACCAATTAATTCTCTTCACACTTTTGCCCTGATTCATCAGTAAGCAATGACAAACAGTGAAATACCTGAATGTGTGTAAACCAAAGAGAAAGAGGGATGATCTGCCTTGCTGGTAGAAATAACGTCCTTCATGGGAGCCGCTCTTAAAAGTCCGTTCGACAGGTAGAATACTGTTCTCACCCGCTACCATTCGTTGACAATTAACAAACACCTCTCAAAAATAGATACTCCTCCATGGTATGTGATTGATGGAAGGCACCCGAGGATTCGGTTAGCCATGGCTTGTGTTAGCAAGGTTGGGAGGAGTATCAAATATTTTATGCAATCTCTATATGCTTTCAAAAACCTAAAAGCTCTAGCACATGATTTAATCCCTGCTTCCCTCTGCGAAGGGCCTTTCTTTTACTTTTATGTTGAGTCAGTTTTCCTATTCTTTCTGTCTTCCACAAGCAAACACTAGTGTCAACTTTGTTACAACATGCGTTATATGCAATGTATTGGACTTGTTATACTACTTTGTGTTGACAATATCCATGAGATAAATATGTTGAAAGTTGAAGCAAATGCTGAAACTAAATTCTTCCTTTGTGTTGATTAAATACCTTTTATTAGAAACTATTGCTTTATGAGTTAACACTTATGCAAAACTGTTTGATGCTTGTCTCGAAAGTACTATTCATGAAAACGTTTAGCTTGTGTGATTCATTGTTTACTCATTATCTATTTGTAGCAAATTATAGACCATTGACTTGGATCACTTCATTCATTTACATGTGCCTTGCAATATTATATGATCAAGATTATGATAGTAGCATGTCACCTCAAAAATTATTTTGTTTTTATCGTTTACCTACTCGAGGACGAGTAGGAACTAAGCTTGGGGATGCTGATACGTCTCAAACGTATCTATAATTTTTGATGTTCCATGCTTGTTTTATACCAATTGCTACATGTTTTGCATCTACTTTATATCACTTTTATACATTTTTTGGGACTAACCTATTAACAAGATGCCGAAGTGCCAGTTCCTGTTTTCTGCTGTTTTTGTATTCCAGAAAAGCTAGTCTGGAAATATTCTCGGAATTGGACGAAACTACACGGGGTGCCTATTTTTCCAGAACACGCCTGACGGAGCGAAGGAGCAGCAGAGGAGGGCCACCAGGAGGCCACACGCACCTAGGGCGCGGGCCCCCCTCTGCCGCGCCCTAGGGTGGTGTGGGCCCCTCGGGGGTCCGCAGCCGCCGCCCTTTCGCCTACTTATTCCCCCCGACGCGAAAACCCTAAGTACCTGAGCAAATATCCACGAAAAGTTCCAGAGACGCCGCCGTCGTCAACCCTAGCTCGGGAGGGTTCAGAACCTCTTCCCGGCACCCTGCCGGAGAGGGGAATCGTCACCGGAGGCTTCTACATCGCCATGCCTGCCTCCGGAGTGATGCGTGAGTAGTTCATCCTTGGACTACGGGTCCATAGCAGTAGCTAGATGGTTGTCTCTCCACTTTGTGCCATCATGTTTAGATCTTGTGAGCTGCCCTACATGATCAAGATCATATTATTGTAATGCTACATGTTGTGTTTGCTGGGATCCGATGAATATTGAATATTATGTCAAGTTGATTATCAATCTATCTTATATGTTATTTAAGATCTTGCATGCTTTCCGTTACTCGTAGATGCTTTGGCCAAGTAGATGCTTGTAACTCCAAGAGAGAGTATTTATGCTAGATAGTGGGTTCATGTCTCCGTTTAACCTGGGACAGTGACAGAAAGTTCTAAGGTTGTGGATGTGCTGTTGCCACTAGGGATAACCTAACGATGCTATGTCCACGGGCATATGTGTTTGTTTACATTACGCACTTTACTTAATGCAATTATCCGTTGCTTGCAACTTAATACCAACGGGGGACTCGGATGACAACCCGGCGGTGGATTATTAGTCATAGATGCTGTTGGATAACGGTCTATGTATTATGTCGTAATGCCCAATTAAATATCATAGTAGTCAACATGTCATGTATATGCATTGTCATGCGCTCACTATTCGTCAATTGCCCAGCTGTAATTTGTTCACCCAACATGTTAGTTATCTTTTATGGAGAGACACCACTAGTGAACTGTGGACCCCGGTCCATTCTTTTACACTGATTAAACAACCACAAACTGCAAACTGTTCCTTTTTCATTCTCTGCAATTTAATACTCATTTTCCACACCATACGTTTAATCCTTTGTTTTCAGCAAGCCAGTGAGATTGACAACCTCACTGTTTCGTTGGGGCAAAGTAGTTTGATTGTGTTGTGTGCAGATTCCACGTTGGTGATCGTATTGCGCCGTGCGGCCACCAACAACCTTCTGAAGAGTTGCTGCTCCTACTGGTTCGATAACCTTGGTTTCTTTCTGAGGGAAAACTTGCTGCTGAACTGCATCATACCTTCCTCTTGGGGTCTCCCAACGAGCGTGTGATTCACGCCATCATTTACCCAGAAGTATAAGGGCACCTTTGAATCAAAGGAATGTCATAGGATTCGTGGAGATTGTATCCTATAGAAAATTTTCCTATAAAAACTGTTTGATTCATAGAATCATATCTTATAAGAATTATTACCATATGAATCTTGTAGTGTAAATCCCATAGATAAAAAAGCATTATGTCATACCTCATGGAAAATTTTTCTTTACTACAATCAAAGAAACTTCCTAGTCCATTTGATTCAAATAGACATGACATTTCAATCATATAAGTTTCCTATTCCCATACATGTCCTATCGTATGAATCAAAGGAGCCTTAAACTGTCCGTGAAGTGCAGGCAAAATATTTCAACACTCCCCTTACGATCTATGCTGCACCATACCCTAGACGTGAGAGAATTAAAGTGCGCACATATTTTTATTAAATACTTTGTTAGTCGGGTGTTAAACTTGAGACCTCGTCACTCATATACCATACTGAATAACATGCACTAGCCAACTTAATCAAAATTCGAACTGATGAAGAAGCAGTCAATATATTTCAACACTTTATATGGTTTGCTCATGCTTCTGTAATAAAATCATCCACTGGAGATATATGGTCAGTGGGTGGCCGTCTTAACTATGTTGTACAGAAGGGTGTAAACTTCAGAAATGTAATTAGGGTCCTTCACGTGACACCAAAAATAAAAATTATCTTGCATGAACTTTGTACAATAAAATGTGTGCTGGTTAGGTGCACATGTCCAAATTTATCATTTATTAAATGGACAGATAAAGCACTCATGCCCTACCACAGAATCTTAGCTACCATATGATATGAGCAATGAATTCACTCTATTGTCTACCACCAAGACTTTTATAAGGAGCGAGACTTGACAAATACAAAGAACAACTTGTTTCTCATTTCACTTCTATGTATAGGAAATATCCAATCACATTTCTTCTGTCACCATGATCTTTGGTTTTGAAATTCATAAGCATAGGCATAGAAGGCATCAGGAATAGAGGAATGACAAACATGCACCTCATGGCTGAAAACCCCATGTCAGTTCTTACCAGTTTTCCTAGTCAACTTCCCACCTCTACCTTGTCCATCCACTAACCATGGAGGTATGCTAATCCAATTGTCCTTCACGCCACACTCTCGTGTCATCCTTGAGAGCTCAATGTTATGATACGTTGTTGCTTTTCCGGGGTTAGAGGAGATTTTTTTTGCATCAACATTGATGCAAAGGGTCGACAAAGAGCCGAAAGAAATAAGTCTGCATGGAGGATAGTTATAACACGCACAACAAGGTGACGAAGTGGGGATTGATCTGGTGGGAGTATCTATTCCCCCCTCCCACCACTTTTGTATCCAATCCATTATGCCATTTTATAGATAAAAGGTAAAACCAACTAATAACTAGCACAATTAATTGTGTGAAAAATCTCTCCTTTTTTATCTAATTAAATATGTTGTATGTGGTGGCTCATTATATATGTGGCCCCATGCAAACATCTGGATTAATAAGTATCATCGAACGAGAAAAAAATCTAATCAATTCTTGTCGAAAACAATAATGACATTATATAGATGAAAAATATATTTTGACAATGGCATTGTATTTAGAACCGGGAGAGCAATTCGTTATCCCAACTCGCAGAACAAGATAATTAGATTCTCGCGGGTTTAGCAACTAACCGAACTTGACAACTGCAAATGTGAAGGCACTAACTGAACTTGAATTGTTAACCGATTTTTTCAATTATAATCCTATAATACCAATATTCCACTGTATGTGCGAAAATACAAATTTCTGGACTATTTACAAGAGATCTCGCACGTATTTCGCACGTCCATCGGAATTGTATTTTCGCTGTCTCTCGGTACTAGCTAGAGTTCTCTTGCTGGTGGAGGATGCGATTGGACAACAGCAAAATGACGTATGGATCAACCGTGTAAAGGCAGGTGAACTGATTTGAGCCGCGAATTCTATTTGCTAGCCACATTGTTGCCCCACGGGCAGCAAGGGTCCTTGGCTTTCTCCGCTATGGTTTGCAGTTTGCTGAAGGCGGCACCTGCTAGTCTGCTACTAATCGGTTTCGTCTCCTCTGCATGCCACGTAGGAGTACGAGCTAGCCAGTGTTGTCTCGCAAGCCATGCACTAGTCCACGTAGCAGTAAAGATTTCTGGCCAGGGCCCAGCCACGATGAACTGACCACCAAGGTCACTGACTTAGCATGGAGTTATCCACACAGCCGCTGGCAGCACCGGTAGGAGGTGGCAACCGGGCAGCCGGCCACCTCAATTGCACCACTGTGACGCGTGGAATGCATGCAGTCTTACGTGTCCTTTGCACAGTGCTACAGTAAGGCGGCATCCCAGAGATATAACGGGCAGGTTCTCAGTAGCTTCTCGTTGTGTAGCAAAGTTCTTTCTCTTGTTTCTGCTGCATACGTCCCGATTGAGAGCGGCTATGGCGACTGAGGTGGATGATGAATTTGTGACATGGGAACCCGAGATAGAAGAAGAAGAAGATCAGGCTGCACGTCCAGTCTGTAAGAGTTTGTTTAAATGTCGACTCTTCTTTGTTTTGTTGCCTTCTTTCCTTTCCTATTTTTTGATGACAATCGATCTTTCCGTTTCGACTTGTGTAGCTGAAGTTGATACTATTAGGATTTCTCGAAAAGCTGTCCTGGCGGACTTGGTGAAATCTCTAGGAGGAAGAGCTCCTATTTATGGCGTTAGGCGGACAAGCGCTGGATTCGATGGTCATGCTCGAGCTAGAGCCCCTGAAACCAGGGGAAGCACGCAGCTTCGTGAGTGGTATGGCAGCAGCAACGCCCCTTGCAGCACCAAAGATCGTGCAGAAGAACAAGCCGCTGAAGGGCTTATCCGGTGCCTTAAACGGAGTTTGAACGTTGAGGTCGATGAGATCAACTGGTTCGAGAAAAACCAGTATGATAATGATATATCTGATGCCAAAGAGCAAATAAGAAAGCTCCAGTGGGAAAACGGTGAACTGAAGATGACTATCGATTCGCTCAAAGATGGCTGGTCAGCTACTCTCTCGTTGCTAGAGTCTGTTCATGGTATGGCTCGAGCTGCTCGTTTGCCTGCTTTACATCCACTTAACACGTTCTACACACTGGATCCAAGCCGCAGTATGGAAGATGTTTCAAGAGTGGAAGAGTACATTGGCTGGACACTCGTAGAAGGGTCTAAGAATTTCAACCTCGTAGCTCGTACGGAGGAGTCAAGGGCACCATGGGGCTGATCAAAGTGGCGATGCCGTTGTCCAAGTCAACCTAGCTAGTTTGCGGTGTATTGTAGAGCTTGTTGCTACTATGTCTATTGCTAATAGCTTTGTTATGTTTTTGAGAAATACGTACTTCTATGTGTCATATTCGAGTGTTTGTGTCGGTGTCTTCGTATAAGAAATAAAGTTGTGTCTTTGTATAAGAAATGAAGTTATATTAGTAATCTACGTATATATTTCGTTTTGATACGTTATACAATTGTATGGACTATGTAATGCGTAGCATGCATGTTTGCTGCAACGAATTCAGGTGAATAAAATATTAAAATGTGCACTCGGTGTTTTTTTTTTTTTTTTTGAGAATCACCCGGTGTTTGTTAACTAGAGCCACTGATCAAGGTGTCCGTGGAATAAAGAAGACTAGTAGAACTTCCCTAAAAAAAGGAAGACTAGTAGAACTGCGACTGAAGGACTGTAGTGAACCCAGAGGGCCCGGGGATAATCGGGTTGCAGTTTAGGGCCCTATTAAGCTATGGCGTCATCTTTTTTTTTTTTAAATGGGGAAGCCCCGGCCTCTGCATCGAGTGATGCACACATCCATTTATTAATTATAATCGTAGCATCATCTTATTACAACTCAAGGGTCACATAAGGTTAAGACATGTATCAACCAACGAAAGAACAACATAATAACAACTACCGAAGTCGACAAATATGCTGCCACGTATGTCGGGAGAAAAACTCCTGTGCCACCAACAAGAGCCGCGCGTATCCAGAAACCATAAGCTCCTGCTGGTCCGAAGAAAGCAGTGCAGCCCATAGCTGGATCCAGTAAGTAGCCATATTGATAACCTGTAAGACATGAAAATTGGTTTTCCTGTTAAACACAATATTATTCCTACAATTCCATATGGACCAACAAATAGCTGAAACGCCGATACGAATGCTAGCTTTTGTCTTTTTATCTACCCGTTCAACCAATTCCCAAACATATTGGAAACATTCGAAGTGGAGGTATATTGTAGGTGCAGAAAACCACCCGCCATATTAGTCTAGCAAACGGACATGTGATGAACAGATGCTCTATAGACTCCTCACATCCACAAAACGAACATTTTGTACAACCATTCCAATTTCTTCTGACTAGATTATCTTTTGTGAGCAAGCCTTTTCTATTTAGAAACCACATAAATATTTTGATCTTCAAATGAATTTTTAACTTCCACAAGTATTTACGCAAAAATCTAGTATGTCCATTCATCAAATCCTCATACATCGATTTCACCGTAAACACACCATTTGTGGTAAGCTTCCAAACGAAAGTATCCGGAATGTCAGTCAAGTTAATATCCCTTAATCTCAGACACAGGTGAGCCCAAGAGTCCCACCTATCTCCAATCAGAGCCCTCCTAAACGAAATATTTATAGGCGGCGCCCCACTAAACACATCATGTACCAGCACATTCTTTTGCTGAACAATGTTGTAAAGAGTTGGATATTGCTGCTGTAATTAAACCTTTGTATTCTATCCAATCGACTACATCCAAAGCGTCTGTCATTTCCTTGAAAATAAGAAACATTTTTTTTTAAATATTGCGAAAAGAAACATTGCTCGCAGTATTGAAGCTAGACTGCTAGATTAGAGAACAGGGCAGTAGAAACAGAGCACAAGAACAAGGCACATTCGGTGCAGCATATGTTCTGCTGATCAACACCTTAACGTGGTGCTATATAACGGTGGCCGTATGGCTTCCGCACAATCGCCTATCAGTCAGGGTACCTTTCTTTTAAAAAACGAGCGAAGCGGCGAACGAGCGGCGCGCCACGGGTGCTGGAAGAAGGGGCTGAGCACGGCGATGGTGAGCTGGGGTCTCCAGTATCTTCCGGCGCGGGTGCTTGATGGCCTTGGCCTTTGCAACCGTGTCGTCCTACTCGTCGGAGGTGCTCCGTATCCTGACCAGCACCTTCTTTCCATCGTCCAGGTTTTGAATAAAAGCAGCGGTTTTGGAAGCAGATTACAGACCTGGTTTCCTTTCAAAGGTGTGCACTCTATGCGTCTAGTCCTTTTACTCTTTCCACAAGTGATCGTTTCAGAATATAAAGTAGCCGTGGATTCTTGAACATTTGATGCAGATGTGTAACGCAGCAGCGAAGGAGACTTTAGAAAATGTATGACTGGCTCAACTTGTTCGCAGCTCTGTTTCCACTGGTTTGGTATATCTGACATAACATTTCTGCAAATATATGGCGGCGACAGGTTTGATATTTTCTGTTAGGCTAAACTCTCCGCACATTTCGTTTTTATCATTTTCTTACATGAATAAGATACAATCACCTGCGTTCAGTTAGGCACGGGACGTGCACTAGATTTTCTCGTCAGATAGTTAGCTAGTTTTCAGTTAGTGGCGAGGTGCGCTATGTGGTCGTGGTATGGCGCGATGGAAGCAGAACGTGACTCAGTTGAATTTTAATCTCCTATATATTCTGAATAACAAGTCCAGAAAATAAGTTTTATGCGGCACCGAATTCTCTCTCGTTCTCTGTATTTTGCTGTTGTGTTTTCAGTGTTAACATTCAGAAAATTCAGAGCTTAAGGAAACGGCAACGACAGTTTCATGGGAAACTTCGAGATATCATTTGACAGTACACTGAGGACCCTTCATCACTCAATGAGGCACCGCTCTATGAGCAAAATATCCCTCAATGTTCTCAAAGTGATGGTAGTCCTATGGCCGCTGACCCCATATTGAGTGGTGCTGATTCACAAGGCCTAATACATGATGTCCAGCAGAATTCACTCATCGTTTGCAAAAATAAGCAGACTATTCTTCACGTGGGTGTCAATCAACAACTGGTTCATCTAATCCATAATGTGATCAGCACATCCTTAATGTATTTGAGAGATATCTGAATGAGCAAGTTCGTTCAAAGGAGCTCAAAGAACTTGATATAGGGCTTAACATGAGAAGGTTACAACTGAACAAATCTTATTTAGCTCCCAGATCCTACTCACAAATGTTAGAGAAGATAAAGATCTCTATGGGATTTCAGAAAGCTGCTTTCAGAGAGGAGGAATTAAAAATTCAAATGGAGGAGACAAGACATGCAGAACTCCTTAAGAGGCTCATAGATATGCATCTTACAGCAGTGGTTTTTATGTCTGCCTGTTCCGCATATGAACATGTATTCATTCGTATCTGCAGTAAGATTTATCTCATTGCATAATGTGCAGCTGCTTCAAGGTATGTGCCATTGTCTTTTTTATCCGTGGAGTGTTTAATTACTATGAATTATTTGGTAAAAACAAGCTCATCTACTTTTATTCTCAGAACCACATGTTCAATCTTTTTTTAGCAGTTTCCTCAGAGATCTTCATCATTAACGCAACCTTCATTTTGCACATTCATGGAGTTGTATTTAGTACCTCTACGAAATATTATTATCCACCGTTAGTTAGTAAAGAATCACAATTTTGATTTAGTAAAAACCATCTACAGCCAACAAATACCTTCTTTCTTTTCTCTTTTGTTGTGTAAATGTTCAATTGTAATTCATTGAATCGGTTCCATTCTGTCCTCATATTGAAATGAATCGAGATTGATACGGAGTGAATTAATGATGTTTGAGCTTGTACTCTTTTGGAGTGTCTATTTATTTTTGATTGGTATCTATGAATTGATCACAAGCCAAAACATGGTTACATTTTTCTTAGAGGTACTAAATACATCTTGCTACTCACTCAGTTTATTTTTCATAATAAGATTATATTTTTCGGCATGTTCAATCTTTTTTTCGCAGTTTCCCCAGAGATCTTCATCATTAACACAACCTTCATTTTGCTCATTCATGGAGTTGTATTTAGTACCTCTAAGAAAGATGATTATCCACCCTTAGTTAGTAATGTGGGTTGGTTTGGATTACTTAGGCCCTATTTGTTTGGGCTTCTGAAGCCCAAACAAACAGCAACAAATTGAAAAGCACGGTGTAGAAGCGCGGTCCGGAAATGCACTGAAGAATTGAAGCAGAGCGGAAGCAGCGGCGGAGGTGCTTCCCGCAGCTTCCTACTCAAATAGCGAATGGTTTTTTCCTTATTGCCCACTCTGTCGCTAATAATTACAAGCGCATTGCCACTCCGGTGCATTTCCACTTTCGCTTCGCATGCGCATCCCGCCTAGGGCGTACAGTACCGTGTTCGCATGCGCATCTTCCTGTACGCTCGCATGCGCATCTAGCTAGCTGTAGGATCAACGCGATTTTTCCACAACTAATAGGATCTCCACATACTATCATGACCGTTGATTATGCATCCAACGAACCATATTATTCCTACTATTTTATGTGTTAAAAAAACTAAAAAATATGTTAACGCGTGGTTTTAATTTTTTTTCAATGCATGCACAGAAAATTCATGTTAGTACATGAATCTAAAATTCATGTTACATAAATCCATCAATTATTGATAATGCGTTGACATTTGAAGATTCGTTGATGAATTTGTTGCACGAATCTTGATGAAATGAAGGGTGTGGATAGTATGTGGATATCATGTTAGTTGTGGTGTTGCATTTCCCTGTAGGATACCTGTATGTGTGTTGGGAGTTAAGCCATATTCTATCTCACACAAATATATTTTGACTTGAAATAATTTGTATATGAAATATGTGTGTCTCGACGAGTAGATTTCATTCCCGTGATCGGTTTTGAGTTTCATGTACTGTAGGTTCTTAATTTTGGACCAAAGTTCGCACCTTTTTTTAGACGAATTTTATTAATTTGTCGCACTCGATTGTCCGTTTGAAATTTAATTTCAGGAGTAGATTCATATCATCGTCTTCTAAAACTTTTGTATTGTAACTTTTTCGTTTCGAGGAACATATATGAATACAACTTCTTTGCCATTTAGGGTCATTCTAGACATTTCATTCTTCAAACCAACAGCAGCAGCCATCAAAATCACTCCTGCCAAACATCAAATTTCTGTTTCCAGCAGCTACTTCTCACAACTGCTTTTCAACAGCATCAGCCCAAACAAACAGACCCTTAGTGTTGCACGCCTAGGAGGTCAGCACGCTGGTTTTTGTTTTGCAGGAGCCCAAATCTTGGTGGATGCGGTTGAATTGAAAGCTCAAAGGCAAAGCCATTTCTCTTCGCTACTTGGATGTGGTCATTCTCTGGAGTTCTGTCAGGCGGAACAACAATGAGGCACCTGTGTTCTGAAGATGAAGTTTGTCCCAGTGTTGTCATATGTGATGGGTTTCAGTAGAGCAACAATGGCAGCTATGTTTGCTTGGCTTGGTGTCACCCTCAGGCCTCGCTCAGTCTCTGTTACTACTACTTCGTGTAGAAGCTTAAAACATCTGATGAACCAGGTTTTGATAGTTGTGCTTTGTCAGAAGCGATACCAAGAGCGAGATGCTTCATTTGGCCTATGTAATTCAAGCCTGCCGAGAATGCTCAATATTTTTTTATTAAAGAATGTTCAATATATCATGTAGATTCAATATAACGCAAGGTGATTGCTGAAATCTCTTTCTGGTCTGATCATTGCACGGTATGACCCCCAAAGATCAGTATCCTGCTCTCTTCAAGCATAGCAAATGCATGGAAGTTACTGTTGCTGATGGGCTCACGAATCAAAAATGGATTTCTTTAATCAGGCCCAACCCTTCCGAACAGGTCATAAGAGAGTGGCACAAATATCACGTGATCCTCCTCACAACCTCTGCTAATACTGTTTGCCTTGGAGGTGGACTGCTGATGGATCTCATTCGGCCAAATAAGCGTATAACCTTCAGCTTATGGGCAGGATTGAATGTTGTTACAAAGGTGGCTTTCCCATCGCCCTGATGCCAACCTTGAGCACTGTCGATCTTCAGGAATGGTGGATCAACGCCCTCAACAGCTTGGAAGCTCAAAGGCAAAGCCATTTCTCTTCGCTGCTTCATACATGATTTTTAACGGTAAATCTCTGAGCTTCTTTGGATCAGCGACAAGATTTCCAGTGAACCATCTGTTCGCATTAGGGCAGGCCTGAAGGGTGTTGCTTGGATGGGCGCGCTGTAACTGAATCTCACCCTTCTCTGTACAGTTTTTTCTTCTTTTTTCATTGCTCTCTCTTAATGAAATGAACGCAGCCCTGCTGCTTTCGTAAAATATGTATTAATGAAACTGCAATAATTCATTCTTAGATAAGTAGTCCTATATTGCTATGTTAACAGGCTTAATGTATTGATTGAAATCCACTCTCTGATGTTTATAAATCTGCAAAATATTTGTAGCAGTATTGCACAAATGCTTCGAAATGTCAGCTTGAAAACACCTGTAATAACCCTACATTTCTTCCATCCATTTTGCAGCATTGCTGCCCACAAGCTGAAGTGCACCAAAAACACCACCCTAGTTACTTAAGATGTTTTTCTCAAAAAATAAAGACGTTACCGAAGATGTGCACGTAATGTTTTTTTTTGGGAACTGAGATCTCCACATAATAGAATTGTCACCATGGTGCAGTAGCAATCTGCCGCATGGCTTGTGCAATCTTCTTCTCACTCGCCTCCATCTCTTCCATCTCGGCCTCCATCGCCTTCAGATCATCCTTTATAGTCGCCAGCTTGGACATGAGGGTTCTCATCTTCTCCGTGGCACAGCCCTTCTCAACATTGAACTCTTCGTAGCCCTTGTGGTCCACTGACGGTTGTTGATCTGTTGATGACCGCACACCACCAATATCTTCGATGTCTGGATCTGGGAATCTCATGCCATCGACATCGTCTAATTCTTCTGCAGCAGCTAGGTTGTTGGCATCATCACAAAGTGATGAGCTGCTGCCTCCGGTGGTAAGCTCCTTGGACCTGACATCATCATCAGTTGTTGTGAACTCCTTCTCTCTTTTAATATACACCTGAATACAACAGTCAAATGTTAATTCATGGTAGTGCTCCTGCATTAGAGAAATAAAAAAACAATCAAGCAGGACTCACCTTGAATTTGGACGGCGTCACGAGCTGAAAGACCACTGTGTCCCCGACCTTAAGACAATGCCCTAGAGCAAAAGTTTTCCACCCTCCAGTCAGACCGTAGCTGTCAATTATGTAATTTGCATGAGTGCACTCTCCATATTCATCTTCCAAAGCCATTTCAACATTATGCTTTGGAAGATATCTTCTGCAGAAGGTGTTTGAGATATGCTGGAACAAAACGCAAAATTGAAAGTAATCTCGAAGTCAAATGCAGAAGATCCGAAAAAGGAAGCTACATTAACTGGGGATACTTGAACATGCATTCAAACCTAGTAAACAGAAACTTACCAGCAAAAAAACACTATCAACATTTGACTTCACCATACGCCTGGTGTAGGTCGGATAGTCTCCTGGTACCTCTGGAGTTCTTTTCATAGCAGAGCCACGTCTGCCCCGAACCCTGTAATATTTTTGGACGATTCAGGTGCTTAAGTCAGATGCACTTGAGAACTTTTATCACAGTCTACTCATGAAAAAAAACAAGAGTTGAAATACCTTGTCTTTCGGCCATTAGCATCGGGTACCTATCGAGTCACAAATTATAATTAGTTAGTCTACTGCTCCAATAAGATTTTTTGACAAAAACATGAATGTGATATATTAACATGTGTTTCTTTCAAGCTTTGGATAACAAAAATGTCTAAAATGAAGCTATTTGAAAAGATTTCATGTAGTATCCTTACCGTCGGGTCAAAATCCTCATCTTTGTCCCTTTCGCCCTCACTATCGCTGCAGCTATTGTAATCCAATGCCGGTTTCTTCCTCTGTAACACAATCGATCAAAGCAGAGAAATGAATCTAAAGATAGCAAATATTCAAGTTCTCTGAAGCATTATGAGTTCATAACTGAAAATTGGAAGCTCTGTTTATTTGTTCTAATTCCCCCTGACAGGACATGTTCATAAAAGAAGTATAAACATAAAGACGTAATTGGTGAGTATATCTTACTTTGCAAGTTTGACCTCTATGTCCACACTTTTTAATACGACGGCCGTTAATCTTTTTTGTCTCAGTCTCCATGTTTTCAGGCCTGACGACCTGCCATGATGAGATAGATCAGCAAAGTTGTATGTCTGTACTTTACAAAATTATGACCGAGATGAGAAGGAATAAAAATTTGTAGCAATGTGAAGATAGCATTTCTTCCATCGTAGGTAGTGATGCTCTGAATAGATCCATATCTCTGCTCTGTTTAGTGCAAAGGTACGAACTAAAGCAACTGAACACTTAATTTAAAAGGAAAAGAATCAACCTCGCTGTCTTGTTCATTGCAGTCATCAGTTCCAACAGACTTTTGATCGACAACAATAGTGATCCTCTCATCCTGCGATCGTCAGATTCTTATTATTGTGTCACATGAAGGTTTAAATTTGGAATAAGACAAAATAACATATGTATTTATACCATTTGCTACGGTGCTAATGGGCACTACAAGAAAGATCATATGCATATACTAGTGTTTAGTGTGACCAAACATTCAGAAAGAAGTGAAAAAAGCTAAATCAAATTGCTGTCAGAAAGGGCTACTGAAGAGGCATCATGATCCAAAATATCCTAAAACGACAGCATATGAAGTGAGCCCAGATCACTTGAATGTGAGAATGGATCTTGCGAACACAAATCTAGGATCTTGTTCCTACTGCGTGGCAACGCGTTCTACAACACTTGGCAATACTGTCAGAAGCGATAGAGTTCAGAGAACCATGACATTCTATTAATCAAAGGATCGAGAGGAGCACAAGATAAACAAAAGTAAACAAACGAAGAAAATTAAAGACGTGGATGGTACAGATGCATGCCCAGGAGGTGGAAGAGAAAAAACTTGCATCGAATCGCTGGTCGATCGCCATGGCTTGACTCTGGGAGAAGGAACCCTGCCTGCGGCTAGCTCCGATCGATGTTTTTGAAAACGGGAAGAGGAGAAAGAGGGGTAGCCGGGTAGGGTATATATGGTACAGCAGAACGGAATCAATGGAATCGGCTTAGACAACCGTTTGATAGAGTGATTTACGGCTACAGCTTCCACGATATCCATATCAGGGTGCAGGCGGGAGTGGCCGAGTGGGGCTGCCCACGCGCGGCGCCCACTACCCAAGCAGGCGAGAGGTGGATAATCCATGCGAATTACAAAACGGAAAACGTTAAAAATTAATTCGCACTTTCCATAAGAGCTAACAGTCAAACGATTCATTTCCATCCAACGGCAGACGCAGATAAATGTTTGGGACTCCTAAATCAGAGGATTCTTCCTTCCATGCTTGGCTGGTTTGTTGCCATTTCCACCCCATCATATCAGGTTTACCTGTTGGCGATCTTTGTTTTTTTTTGTTAGTTGGCCTGTAAGACTGATGGTTGTTCTGATAATGGAAATCCGAGAGGAGCTCATAATCTAAATCTAAACCTAATCTAAAGATCTGTCTAACATTATGCAACCATTGAGGGTAATAAAATAAGGTTGATTGTGCTAGATGAAAACTTAGGTACTTCAAATTCATCAAATTGAGTTGTTTTTTTTTTTGAAGGAGGATCCGATTCATAAAACAGGCACTCAGTACAAATTACAGCTAGGTCCAAAGAAACAAAGAAAACACAAAAAGACCCAGAAATTTGCACGGAGGACCCCGAGAAGCCTGAAGAGATCACAATCGGATCCACGTCGACCCCAAGAGCCTAGCCAACGCCGGAGACGCCGAACCGCTTGCCGCCGGGAGACGAGCGCCGCCACACCTTGTAGTCGGCCGCAGAAGCCGTCCGCCGCCACGCAACGGAGCTTGAACGCGTTGAAAGAACACGGCCACAACGCGAGCTCCCAGCCACCACCCTTCTTCCAGCCGCCTCAGCTCCGACCAGGTCCACCTCGAACAGAACCCAACCACCTCCCGACGCCGCTCCCCTCGCCACCGAGGCCGGCCAGAGCGCACACGTCGACGAGGAACACCTGCACCACCAACAACCAAAACGGGCCGCCCACAACCGCCAGCTCCATCCCTCGCCACCACGGCCGGCCGACGAAGCAGAAGCGGAGGAACACACCCGACTAACCTTCACGACCTCCTCAGCGACGAAGGCGACGCCGGAACGGGGGCAGGAGGGGAAGGACCACACGCCACACACCGACAGCAACGCCACCGTCCTCGAAGCCGCCGGCGAGCACTCACACCTAGTAGCTATATACACGCACAAACGAAGCCCGGAGCTCCCCCCCACCTCACGGTGCCAAGATGGCAACCGGAGGCAGAGGGGAGCGGCGGGATCCGCCGGCGAGAACCAAGATCGCCTTTCTCTCTCCTCGATCTACTGTAGCAGGGGAAAGGGGCACGGGATCAAATTGAGTTGTTATGCCAGGCGTGTGCATCAGATCACTGAAAAAAAAATCAACCTCAAGAGGAACAGTAGGGAAAATGGATTGACAGGTTCACGTTGCACAACCAGACCGCCCAATCTCTTTGGTTGTGATACAGAAGTTATGCCTACACGGATCAGTAATAAAGGGGAAACAGCTACACTTCCCAACATACCTGGCAGCTTCTTCAGACCAGGGCAAAAGCTTGCCGCGGAGGAGCCTGCTAGAACTACTCTCTCCATTTTTTTAATATAAGATGTTTTAGGTGATACACATGTTGTCTATATGCACACTAAAATGAGTGAATATTCACACAAAAATGTGTCTACATACATTTGTGTGCATGTTCATGTGGACAAAAGGTAAAACATCTTATATTAAAAAACGAAGGGAGTAAGAGCTTGCAGAACTCGCCCTTATTGAGTACAGAGACCATGGTGAGGATGGGGATTGGAGAGCACGACGAAAATTCCGATTCTCTAGAGCGGGGTGAGCCCGATGAGCCTGTAAGGTGTGGTCGCTGGCTCGCCGCCGAGGAGCTGCGCGGTACGAGCGGACATGCCCCCATCTAGTCGAACAAGGGGACAATGAGAGCGGCAAACACATGGCGCCGAGGGCTCTTTCAGGGACCATAATCAGAGACGAGGCGTAAAGTAGATAGCACAGGCGTGTCGCCGACGGGAGGAATTGGCGCAGCGGCGGAGATGCAGCGGATGGGGGCGGTCGTCCTGACGAGAGACAGTGAGCGGGAGTGAGGACTAAGGACAGGGGGTGTGTGTGTGTGTGTTTTTGTTAGAAAAGGACTGTGTGATTGATGTTCGGTCGGTCGAGTTGTCGCACCGGAGTACCTCAGTCCTCAGGCTGTAGGTGGGCACGCTCACGGCGGACCACCAACTACCCACCTTTGCCGCTTAGAATAATCAGGCTTTCGCTTTGTGTCCAGTTGTAACGCACATGCTAGGTGGGCTACCATCTGTTTCAATTAAATCCAACTAATTATCTGTACAGGAAGCTGACTAATATCTCTTCAAAGTGCAAAGGCTCTCGCGACGGACGATACGGGACGGCTCGCCGCCGCCGCCCTGATCTCTCTCTTACGGATATCTCTGCCTCCGCCGCGAAAAGATCCGAACCGTCGCGCCACCGGCCGCGCATGCCTTCACCTCTGTCGCAACCGCCACGGCCGCCTACTCCGGACTACCCTCGGCGGCGTCACGCGTCCCGGCCCAGCCATTTCCACCGCCCCTCCTCCTACCGCGAGCTTCTCGGACTCAGACGGGGAGGACACGGAGGCGATGCAGCACCGTCTGCTCGAGACCATCGAGCGGCGCGGCAGCCTTAAGGCGGGATCAACGGTGGGCAACGTGGCGTCCGCGAAGAGGCCGTAGCTAGGGCGCCTTGTCGCGGAAGAGCCCGGCGAGCGAGCACGACCGGTTGCCCCTTGAACCGCAGAGCATGGCGGAGGCGAGTAGCGCGACGGCGGCCTGCGTGGCGAGCTTGCTGACGCGGTAGGCCAGGTAGAGGAGGAGGAGCGTCACGGCGTGCACCCGAATCATGTCGGCCGACAAGGCGTTTACTGCGTCGCGCCATCGGGGGAGGCCGTCATCAAGTTGGAACGAGGCGAGATGGTGCGAAGGTGAACCTGCTGTGGTGGGAATGGCGGGATCAGTCGAGCTAGCTAGGTGAGAGATCAATGTTGGTCACGCACTCACGAAACGGCGCGGCAGCGGTAGCGGAAGTGCCGTGGTTGTCCGCCCGTATTCTGTAGGTGCCCTTGGAGTCCACTTAGGCACTTAAGTGAAATTGGGCTGGCGGCGCCGTGGGTTGCCCATGTCCACTTACAGGCCTAGGAGTACCCTGTACCGGACACGTCGGCCGCTATCGGCGCTTTGCGTTTAGTGGCCTGTAGCAGCTGCGAGCACCCCGCGTTTAGTGACCTACATCCGCTTCTGGGTCAGGACCAGGCCGGCTGGAGCGTGCCCGCTGGAGCCAGGCGGCCAGCTGCAAAACCGAGCGCTCACCATGCAGGCTCGTACCTGAGGTTTGCTTCCGCTCACTCTCCGTAATCTTATTTCACCTACTCTTTTAATCAACATCATATTAATCATATTAGCTCGATTTAAAATAAGCTCTGCACGAAATCTGTGCGCATTAGCGATGTGTTTCCATTCCGGCACAGATCCAACTTTTGGAACCGTTAGTGTTTAATTTTGTGTTCATGTTTACAAATATTTTAGATGAATTTCATCAAATTTGCCGAACACGGTCGACCGTTTTAAGTTTGTTTTCAGGAATAGGTTCAACTCGCCATGTTACATAACTTTTTTTGTTGTAAGTTTTTCGTTTAGATGCTTGTAGACAAATAAATCGTGTACTGTACATATGCCTATTGAGGATGTTCTTGCTGTACGTCGCCGCCGGAGACCTCCGATGTCTTTCGCCTCCACAACCTCCCCCGTTGTCGTCGACGACCTTCGCCACCGCCGACGTCTTTCGCCGGCGACCTCCGTCGTTGTCGCCCGCGCCATTGCGGTGCTCATCGTCGTCGAGCCTCGCCACTGCAATGCTGCGTTTTCGCCGTCGACCTCCGCCTCTGCCATGCCGCGTCATCGTCCTACTCGCCGCGTGTCATTGGTATGTCAGTAGAGCTATCCGAGTGTGGAGGTAGGTGGTAACTTCACCTATGCGAAAAATAGGTGAGACTAACCAAATTTTGTATCCAACCAAACAAAGAGGGGTTGCTAGCTCAGCCCATGCCACATTATTTGCTGTAGGCTACCAAACGACATGCATAACATGGTCCAGAGGCTGCATTAGCCAGACCTGGCCCTGCGCAGCCTAGTCTGGCGGGGCGCATGAGTGGTTGCAGGCTAACAAACGCACCCTAGACGAACGGAATAGAAAGACAACTGCCGCTACTGGAACTCAAAGGGAAGCAATAGAAGGAGGGCCCAGCGATGAAGTGTTGATTAACCTTCTATTATTTTTTAGACCAAAGGAACAATGTGCCCAAATTTAACTTAATAAAGCCACAAGGTTACATCGTTGTTTGAGGACGGTATCACATAAGCTGGGCATTACAGCTCAGCCAGAAATTACGTGGTTGCGCAACACCTAAATACTACTAGATCATCACGAAACAGGATTTCACCCCGCTTTATAAATAAAGGCACATGGCCAAACCGATACAAAGTGATGAGGAAACCCTCTTACAAGACAGATCAAAGATAAAAAAAAATGAAACAGGAGTAGACACACCCCGCCAAGAAACCCTAAACCACCGACAAGGGGGTCACCAACGTGCCTCCTCAGGAAAGCATCGCACCTCGCTGCACCATGCACACCAAGTTATCGCCGGAGAGAACCGCCTATTCTCTCGCTCCGGGCCGTGGAGCGCTGATCCTGCCAGCCGACAATGAGGGACGAGCACGGTGACAACAAAGGCACGTGTAGAAGAAAGAGGGTCGCCGGAACCACCCCACGCCAGGGCCGAAGAAGCTTCGAGTCAGGATCCGAGCTTGCCCGCCGGTAACGACTTGCCACGACACCAAGTACCCGAGCTCCATGACGACGCCCCCAAGAGGGTCACGACGCAGAGCGCCGCCGTCGCCGAGACCGATACGGTCAAGGGTTTTCACCCGGAGCTCTGGCGCTAGGAAGGTAACCACAGTGACGCCCTCAAGAGGGTCACGACACCCACAGGCATCGCCGCCGCTGGCGCCGAAGCGCTGGGCTTTCGCCCGAAATCACCTCCACCACACCATTGTACCGTGATCTGCATGCCGACACCAAATCAGACCTCCAGAGCACGATCTGGGAGCTGCCACTACCGAAACACCGCCAACACCAGGATTCCCGCCGCCCACTCATCGTCGTCCTCACTGTCAAGGAGATATGCCATCACTACCGCAACGCCGCTCGCCGGAGAGCCGGCCGCGCAGACCACCGTCCAGAGTCGCCGCCCCGGCATCCAGACTCTTACCAGCAACCGACTGCCACAGCTACCGCTAGCCCAGCGAGTCGAGCGTGAGATGCTGGGGGCCGAACCGGGGGCGACGAGCAAGACGGACATGGCATCACCACGCCGTCACAAGCCAAACCAGCTCGTGGTGGTAGCCGAACGTAGGCCCGACTGGCCCCGTCTGGCCTTCAGCAGAACGATAATCGGAGGAGAGGGCCACGACCACCTCCCAGACTACCGGCGCCGCCAGAAGTTGCCACCAACACGCAAAACGGCCGAAGCCCGCCAAGACCAGATCGGGCCCAGATCTAGCCCGCCCGGCCAGATCGGGCCCAGATCCGGCCCGCGTCGCCATTGGCCGCCGTCGCCCTTAGCTGGCTCGCTGACCTCCGCCGTCCCCGCTGCCGCCCAGCCGAGCCGCGCCGTCGGTTGTAGGTTGAGCCCGCGCCGCCCATAGCCAGCAACCGCCGCCACCCGAGAGCTGTCGCGGCCGCCACCATGGACACGCTTGGACCTCGCGAAGCCACCACGCCGTCGAGGAATCGACCGCGCCGCCGCGCCCCTCGCCAAGCACGTCGCCCTCCACAGCCACCGCGACCCGCGCCGCCGTCACCACGCGGCGCCGAGGAGGAGAGGGAGAGGGAGGAGGTGCCTGGAGCGGGGCGGCTAGGGGTCCCTCCCAGTCGCCCACGGGAGCGACGCGGGAGGGGAGAAGACAGTAAGGCTTTTCGTGGGTTCGGTCTCCAGCACCTTGAAAGATGAGGTGGCCAAAAGGATACAAATACTACTAGATCAACAAGGAAATAACACAAGTCCGACAAGCAACACTTCACAGCGCTAGCGCCTAGGGGTGCAGCCGTAGCTTTAGGTAGGTTTAGCGCGTGCAACCGTCTCAGCTTGCTTGCCATCCCTTGGAGCGCGTCCAGGTCCTGTGGTTTTGCCGTGATCGTCCAGTAATGCAAGAAAAGAGTAAATGGCACTGGCGGTCACACAACTCGTCCGTTATGTGCACTTAAGTCACACAACTGGAGAACGTGATTTTTTGGTCACACAACTGGACTTTTGGTGCACGCAGGTCACAAACCCCACATGTCAGTCCGTTTTCCGTTGCAGGAGTGCTGACGTGGACACGTAATTTTGTAGAAAACCCCCTGTATTTTTGGACAATTCGCAAAAAAACCAAAATTGGGTCCAATTACAGGGGGTTTTTTGCGAAATGTCCAAAAATATAGGGGGTTTTCTGTAAAATTACATGCACTCCTGCAACGGAAACGGACGGAAACGGACTGACATGTGGGGTTTGTGACCTGCGTGCACCAAAAGTCCAGTTGTGTGACCAAAAAATCACGTTCTCCAGTTATATGACTTAAGTGCACATAGCGGACGAGTTGTGTGACCGCCAGTGCCATTTACTCTGCAAGAAAATGGCAGTTTTGGAAATAATATCAGCCAGAGAACTAATCATCTTGAATTCAATCAATAGTAAGCTTATTTCTAACATGCCACAGCACCCGCGACTGTGCTATGAAAAGAAACCACACCGTTCTTCGCAATTGGCCCTCAATGCTAGACAAGATAGCAAAGAACTGTGCAAAGTTCGTGGGGCCACCAACTACACCCAATAATTGGCGCAGCACGCTCCAGGAAATTTGGCAATCGAGTTGGCCACACAAAGCGCAACGGCTATTCGAAGGGCCGTGATGGATGGCGATCTGTTCACTAGATGGGAGTCTGTCAAGAATCATTTGCCAGACAATAATCTTGATTTTTAGCGGAATCTTTGGAGCCCAAACATCATGGAAGTGGGCCACCGTCGCCCCTTGCGACAGCTTGGTGTACACAGATGCAACCATGTACTTGCAAGATGGATCCAAGGTTCAGGACACCTGGTCTAGATTGTCCGATTGGGAGAGCTATCCTACTAGGATTGGATCTCATTCCATTGGCCCAGTTGTAGTTGCTCTCTCTCTCTCTCTCCAGGGATGTCTATTCTGAATCCGTAGGCCCATATATTTTGTTTTTTATATATAACCTTGTGTTTGAAGAAGTCATCAATCCACCCCCTACAAAATCCATAAATTTAGGATATTTTCTACAATGATCTCTGTTTCAGGCTAACAGATCATGCATTTGAGAAACGACCGAGCATCACTTGATGAGGCAATGCTCTTATAGAGATCTTCACAATTAAGGATGGTAATGGGTAGGGTATGGGGCGGGTAGAGCAATACCATACCCATACCCGTGTAGTCAATGGGTACAAAACTCTACCCATACCCGTACCCGCGGGTATGAAAATTTACCCGTACCCATACACGGCGGATACCCATACCCGCTGGTTACCCAGCAGGTAAATCAAACAGTACAAGTGTTACATATAATTTTACATTCATCAACAACACATTGATAAAAGAAAAATATTTATCTCAACTCAATAACATATATTTGAGTACATGACAATTATCTCAACTCAAATTGACAATTGATGACAACTTTAACACAGATTCACAAGCTCACGAGAGTGAATATTCAACCTCCACGGGTAAGGTTATAAACGGGCAGGGTATGGGTATACCCACGGGTACAAGGTTATGTCCGTGCCCTACCCGTGACTTAACGGGTAGGGTATGGGTACTACCCATGGGTATAAAATTACGCCCATACCCTACCCATGCGGGTACGGTACCCGCGGGTACCCGTACCCATGGGTAAAATTGCCATCCTTATTCACAATCTCCCAACATGTAATTTCATTCCACCCTAATTATCTTTTTCTTGTCTCCCCCTCTCACCTATATTGAATTTGATGTTCTCTTGGTCTAGTTTAGCATGGAAATTCACATTTCACTGATGCACCAACCAGTTCACTCAAAAGTATAAGCTGTTCGATAAGGGCAGGCAACATATTTGAACACTTCCCCTACGCATATGCCCCACTGTACCCTAGACATGAGATGGATGAAATGTCGCACATATTTTTATTAAATAATGTGTTAGCCGCGTGTTAAACTTGAGACCTCGTTGCTTCTATACCATATTAAATTACATGCAGTAGCCAACTCAAGCAAAGCTTCAAACTGATGGCAAAGGACAGCCAATATATTTAACCACTTTATAGGGTTTGTGCATCTTTCTATAAAAAAAATCATCCACTGGAGATATGTGGTCCATGTCATGTTTAGTGGGTGGACGTCTTGGTGTAAACTTCATAGATGTAAATGGGATACTTCACTGACACCAATTTTTTTCCTTTTTATCTTTTGTGAACTTTGTATAAAAAAAATAGTGTGCTACGCGCAGCATTTTGATGGACATGTACAAATTCATCATTTATTAAATGGACGGATAAAGAACTCACACCCACTGATCTACCAGAGTATCTAGCTCATAACTACACTCCTAAGTGATTCGTAGCTACCAGATGACCAATGAATTCATTCCGTTGTCTAGTACCCAAGAGTTTTATAAGAAGGGAGACTTGCCAAATCCAAAGAGCAACTTGTTTCTCATTTCTCTTTTGTGAATTAGAATTATCCAATCACATTCCTTCTGTCACCACTCTTTTGGGTTTTGAAATTCATAAGTACAGGCATAAAAGGCATCGGGATAGAGGGATGACAATGGTGATAACATTTACCTCCTCGTTGAAGCACCCCCTGTCAGTCCTTCCCAGTCTACCTACTCAAATATTCTCCCTTCGTCTTGTCCATCCACTAACCATGGAGGCATCCTAATCCAATGGTCCTTCATGCCATATTCTCATGTCATCGAGAGAGATTAGGGGTATGATAAATTGTTGCTTGGTCAAGGTTAGAGGACAACAAAGGGTGAGGGGGCGGGGTGGAGAAATAAGTCTCCATGGATAGTCAACGGTCAAGGAGGGACATGGACGATACTTATAAGACACACAACAAGGTGACAAAGCGGGGATCGATCTGATGTGCTTGGGTATCTATTACTCCCTCTGCTTTTGTATACAAGTCCATTATCCCATTGTCCACATAACAATAAAACAAAAACAACCTAATAACTAGCACGATTAACTGTGTGGAAAACCTCTCGTGTTTCGAACTAATTAAACATATATATTGCATGTGGTCACTCTTTCTCTATTCTTTTTATAAAGGACGTTTTATTACTCAACAGTTTTAAGCGCTACACCCGACCTTTGCATAACTAGGATGTACACAGCCGAAAGAAATTCTCAATCAAAGATAAAATAAAAGGCGAAAAACAAGAATCAAGAGAAACTGTAGATTGCCTATGACTATGGAGGTGCAATCCGTAGATCACGCGACCACCCATGTCAGATAAAAATATCCCTCGCCCTGTCTTCTAGCCGTGTATACACCTCCATAAATAGGTTTCGATTTTCCACGCGTTGTAGAGGTAACCATGAATGGAGAAAACTTATACCGGTCGATGACCTACGTAAGAGAAAAAAATTACCATTAAAAATCTTGTTATTTCCATATAGGCAAAGCGGCCAAATAACGGCAAGCGTTCCCATCCTAATAAAAATTCTAAACTGGTGGCTCTTTCTATGGCTACATGCAACATTTGAATTAATAAGCATCATCGTAAAAGTCAAAATCTAATAATTTATTTTTGAAAAATGATAGTGGCCTTATATAGACGAAAACTGTATTTTTTTATATTGGCACTAGCTATATTTAAAACTGGAGGGAGTAGCACATGAATGGCCCAAATTGGAGAGAATCCAGATTTGCATTCTCTTAGACCTACCTACGTATGGGACCTAATAAAATGGACAATTTTGGTGAGCCGAACCCGTGTAACCTCATAACTTTTGCTACCCTGCCTCAAGTTGGCCGTCCATCGGGAAGAAGCCGGTGGCCTGCACCGAGGAAGACGCCGCCACCCCCACGGTGCCCGCATAAGTCTCCACCGGGCCGCCATGCTGCCACCGGCCGATCCGGCGCGCCCATGGTCGAGCCCGCCGCCCTGAGAGGCTACCACGGCCCCTGCCGCAGCCACCACGAGGGGGGGAAGAGGTCCCCGCCGCCGCTACAGCCTAGGCTTAGCCCGGCGATGTCGACCGGCGGCGGCGATAAGAGGGTCTACCGGCGGCGTGGATCTAGGGATCCCTCCTCCGTCGCCCACGGGAGCGACGCAAGATAGGGAATGAGTTTTTTCGGTCAACGCCAGATGAGATAATGTTTTATCTTATTAACACTTATTAGACAATAGCTCTTGACATACACCCCACGCATACGACGGCCGCCATATCTGGACTAGTTCTGCCCAGATTTTGCCCCTAGCCAAGCCGCAACCGGGAGAGAAGAGAAATTGCACATATCACCAATGCTTGGCGACAAAGTTGCACAGAACATGGAATCAAAATAATTTTTGCTGCTAACCCTAACTTTTTGGGTAATATGTTGCTGCTATCCCAAATAGATGTTTTACATCACTTAACAACGTATCTGACATGTGGGCTAGATTTCTATATTGTATGCTGTGGGGACCCCGGACTAGCTGTCCGAAATACCCTTGTGCCTATAACATCAGCGATCCCATGATCAGTGTGTCGCTGAGCACAATCAAACTGGTATCAAAAGAACATCCATAAATACCGAATGAATAAACTTACTTGATTGAAGTCATAACTTCAACGGGTACTTGCAGCGGAAATCATCAAACAACGTGGAGCCCAAGTCATTTGCCATAACCCTACAGGAAGCTGACTGGGAAGCGCCCTAGTTCGCATCGACGCCATTGACATCTTCTTCGCCGAACTGCTCATCTTCAAAATCTGGCTAAGACAATAGCCAGGGACGAAACCAATATGAGTACATTTGATTGTACTCGCAAACTACCCCCGAAATGAGCATGCACTACTCTTTTATTGTTTAAATAAAACTTTCTTTGCTTTGAAAAATCTACATCCTTATTGAAAAAAAAGAAGGATAGACTTTTGTTTAGTAAACCTTTGTTTGAAATTCGTATAGCTTTATTTGAAAAAGGAAAGAAGGCTTTAGAACTTTTTCCCATAAATCTGTCCTTGTAAGAAGTCTCTTTTAAAACTCTTTCCCGAAAATACATCTTTGTTGAAAAAGGTAGGAAGTCTCTTTTATAAACATTTTCCCGGAAAATCACCATTTGTTTATTTCTCCAAAACTCCTCCTTTTCCGACCATAGTTCTTCATGGTCAAATCATTTTCCAACAACCTTATACCAGCCCTTCGGTATAGTTGCATAAAACATTTTCCACTTTCAAAACACAAACTCTGCACTTCTCGACCATAGCCCTTCATGGTCTTCCTCTTTTCCAGCAACCTCATACCAGCCCTTCGGTATAGTTGACCATATAAAACATCTCCATTTTATTTTCAAATCTTAAAACTTTTGCAAAACTTGCACATGGTCTTAGGACAGCCTCCCAACTGTCCATATCTGAGGACTCGGCTATTCGAATAGTTTTTACACTCTGCAGAGGTAGCACGCTTTTCCCACATCCATTCGATAACTCATCGTGTCAGCCACGTCCTGCCATACAAGGTGTATGCGAAGTTGAGTCACCGACCGTAGCCTGTCCTTTGCTCATTCTAGTATAGGACCCTGCCCTTATGACACTTTCCATCCACACTTAACCCAGCCCGTCAGAATCTAAGTGTGAGGACTCATAGTTTTCCCCAGCGACCCCATGGTGAAGTCTTCAATCCTCCTCCTTATCTTTCCATAGAGTTTGAACGAGGACACAGGTCAGGGGTAGGTCACCAAACCATCCCCTCATGCATAACGGAGTCATCTCCGTCGATGAGGCATCCCATACTAATATGAGCAAATTATATGACTACGCCATTTCCCATATGTGGGTAAATGTGGTCGCACAGGGTAAGATTGGTCGTCATAGTACAAAGACACAATGTGCATTTTTCATAAACATCACCATACTCCATTTCTTCACTTCCACACCGACATCTCGGCATTCCATATCCACACAAGTATTTTCAAAGGAGTTTTGAGTAAACAATATTTTTCCCATCCTATAGTTTGAAAAATAATTTCCATCCAATACCTCCCCATAGGGTGTCAAAATAATATACTTGTATTTTGGAAAAAGGGTTTCAAAATCTTAGCTTTAGTGGCAAACACCACATAAAACACTTATGCTCTTTATAAGTAAAACATGTGAACCAAAATAGATGTATATAGAAGCAAGCTCAGAGAAGTAGCTTGCCTGATTTCAGCATAATGTTCCTGGACTTCTTCTCACTGATCAAAGAAATAAACTCCGACGTTTCTTCAATAAATCCTCTCCAAAGACCACCCCGGTAGCGTTTATATCTAGCGTCGCAAACAGAAAATAAACAAACATTCAATAATTCACTCAAGGTATCAGTCAACTAAATTACAGCAAGCGAACCTAAGCAGGCCACAAGTACTGAAACAACCACTGGATAAAAACTACAGCAAGCATCACACCCCTAAAAGAAAACATTTGCAACTATAAACACAAACTAGGGTCCTATTTAACAAAGACAAAGTATTTAGAAATACTTTTATTTTTTTACAGGAGCTTTATTGAGTAAAACATGCACCAACAGAAAGGTAATGACTAATAGAGTCCAACAAAGTTGGATTTATAATTTTAGCAATTATAGAGAATAAATTATAATTATTCTAGTGAGAAAAACACTAGTTTTGAGACTAAAATAATCATTTAATAAATAAACCTCAGAAAAATCTAATAAAAATAGGACAAGCAAGATATCAATCAACCAGACCACAAGCAATTGGATTTACTTCAAAAACATAAACAGATTTTAAACTAAAAATCAAACAATAGCTACTGCCACTAAAATGGTTTTCACAATCATTTGAAAACTACAAGACTTTTGGCAGCAAACTAAAATCTGTCAGAGATTACATGCAAAGCACAAGCAGTAGCAAAAGACCTCATATTTTTCTGATCTACGAATCAGCACTCATTGATTTTTGAGTGAAAAACACACATTAAGGGGTATTAGATCTAGTTAAAAGTACAGAGAATATCTAGACAAGAAACAAGTGTGGCATGTTCAACAACACTCTCTGGGACGCTACAAAAATTACCCCTAATCATTTGCATGCACAAGGATTTAATAGGAATTTAAATCCTAAGATAGATTTAACAGGGAAATAAACAGGGAAATAGATCTAAAGAAAAAAAAAGAAACTGGGCCGGATTCGGCCCAGATCTGGCCGAGCGGCACAGAGAGCGGCCCAGCCAGCTGCCCACGTGCGCGAGGCGAAGCGTTACGACGCCATCGTCTTCCTCTCGTCGCGCACGGACGAACGGAGCGGGCAGGGAGCAGGGCGATGACGGAGTCCTCACTTAGGGCGGCTTCAGAGCGACAGCGACGATGGATTTGAGGTGAGGAGGGCTCGGCAGAGGCGAGGGAGGCATCAGTTAGGGACGGCGGGCTCGGAGTCGATGGCGGTGTCGAGGACGGCTTCCACGGGCCGACCATGACGGCGGCAGCTCCGGTGAACCTGGGACCAGAAGAAGGGGTGGGTGAGGAAGGTCTCGGTGAAGGGAGCATAGAGACACAACAATGGCAGAGAACGGAGGTCTGTGTCGCCCGCGAGCTTCTCGACAAGGCGGCGGCCTCCGAGATGGAAATCTCACGTCCCTCGCCGGCAGAGGACGAGTGAGCTCTCTCCGGCTCTCGGTCTGCTAGAGGGGTGGTGAGGGAGTGGAGTGGCATGAAAACGGGACGGGAGAGGGCCTGGGGCTAAAAACAAGAGAGGAGGCCTTGGCGTGTCCCATAGGTGTTCGATGGCGTCTGACGTCGTCGTAGGCCAGCAGGAGTGGCGTCGTGGTGTCCGTGATGTCGTGTCGAGGTCCGTGAGTGGGTGCGTCGAGTGGCGCTTGCTGCCGTGCAGAGACGACGAAGTTCATCGTCGGCATCCACGGACATAGCGTGCGGCTACAGGTCACGCTTGATTCGGGGCAGAGGGGATGCATCTCCTCGTGTGGCCTTGATCCGTCGACAGAGGGAAGCAGGGGAGCACGGTGGCGTGCTCACGGGCTGGGGCACGGCCTCCTTCTTCTCCGCTCACTAGGGGGTACGGGATGGGTACGGGATGGAGAGGATAGAGGGATGGTGCCAGGAAGAAACTCCAGAGGGAAACGTCCAACAAAGTGGCTCTCGTGTGGCTACAGTTTAGGGGTGAGAGAGGGCTCGGTTTTGATCAAGTTTCGACCGGATTTCCTTAGTTGTGAATCGAGTTTGAGAGAGTTTGATCCCTGTCCACCACGTGTTTGATAGAATGCCCGAGAGAGATTTTTATTTTATTTTTAGTGAACCTTGTGGGTATTTGGCTTTAGAATAATTAAATAGGTGTTGTTGATTTTTCTTGGATCTTTGGTGAAAAGTAAATTAGGGTTTCTAGTATCTCCAAGAATTAAAGAGAGAAATAGATCTTAATAATTTTCAGAATATATGCTTGTGGAAAATAAGGTTTTGATAGTTAAGATAATATAAATAGGAGATGAGAGTTCATAACATCACCCTCCTGGATTTTTATAAACGAAAATATTGTTTTAACAAAAATTAGAAATAGGTTGGGGGGGATAATTGGAAAAGATTCTTTTCTTGAGTTAAAATTTTAACTCGAGCCTTTGGAGAAATTTAGGGGTTTTGTTTAATTTAGGCCACATTCCAAATGAGTTGTCAAAGTTTTTAAATAAATTTTTATGCAAGTGGGTTAATTATTCACACAAGCAACCAAAAATCACAAGGATATAAAATCCAGACAAAAATGCACATACACCTCAAGGTTAAAAAAACAGACAAGACAAACATAAGTCAACAAGCAAACCATATAAGTTTTCCAACCAAATTTCAAACACTCAGATTGGTGGTGGGATGGTGATCAAGCATCATCATGCCAAGTATAATGTTGAAACAAGCTGAGTTCAATAATTTGATACTTTTCAAAAGGGTTGATAAAATATATGGGTAGTATATCTCCCACTCTTATTATTTGCAAAAAGAATGAAAGTATGAGTTTAAAATAAGAGCTACAAATACCAGGGAGGTGTCAAGGTTGGACGGTATCTAGATCTCCATAATTTTAGAAAGACTTAAGTTTGGAAATGCTTTTGTTTTTCCCAAGTAATAGATATTTTTTGTTGTTGCTAAAACCAAAGCGTCTTTGAAATGGAATTTGGCCAAAATAAGATTGGAAAGGATATATGGATTATTTTTCTTGTCACGACATGATCAACAAAGTTTGGCATATTTTTACTTAAGTTAGGTTCTTAGGTTAATATTTACTAGTCAAACAACTTAAACAACAAGTCACACAGGGTCAAACAGAGCAATGGGAAGGAAAACACAATCCTTAGTGAAGTTTTTCAAAAAGTTTTTGTTGGCTCTGAATTTTGGGTCTTGTAAAACTAAGTTTTTCTTAGTCCCAAAATTTGGGATGTGACATATGCCATAATTATAAAACAGTTTTAGAAAATGATATGCCACAATTATACGACAGTTTTGGAAAATATTATGATGCATCTTTATCATATATCATGGTACTTGTATTTTTTATATATTTATATGCATATTTTAGATGATAATCTGAATTGTAGATGCCATTTAAAAAATATAGAAAAAACAGGCCCTAGAAGTTCATCATGCAAATACTTGAGTAACCTAGTTGTTTGCCAAGTCCTTGGTACGCGAGATTGAAGAGTCTCTGCGGAACGTGAGGTAGAAGAATGAAAGCATTTTGATATGTGGTTTTGGTATGCAGAACACGAAGATCATTCTATTTTTTTAAAAAAAAATTTGTTGGTAGTATAGTTGTGGTATACAATATAGAAATCTGGACCCACATGTCAAATACGTTGTTAAGAGCAATAGATCTATTTGCGCTATCTACATATTAACCCCAAAAAAATGGGGTCAGCCGCAAAATATGTTTTGATTATGTGTTCTGTTCAACTTTGTCACCAAATTATGAGCAATTCTCTCATGAGAGAAGCACCACACCTCCTCCGAGCCACCATCCGACCAAAAATCGGCACCATCCGTGTGAAGTGACCAGGGCAAGCTGAACCTAGATCGAGCCCAAATTAGGGCCAGATCGAGCCCGTGGAAACCCGTAGCTACACCGCCACGCCACTAGCCGCCGCAAGAAGTCGCCACTAGCAGGCCCGCTGTGCGGCTAGTCCAAAACAAGTTTCACCAGCAGAGTCACATATGCCGCCGAGAAGCGAGCCATCGAGAAAGCGAAGCCCCGCTGCTAAGCGTCGTCCAGGAATAGCCTGGCGATGACTCCCGGCGACGGGCGAGGGTGGGGGGAGTGGGAGAAAAGTGCTGGCGACGAGGGTTTAGGCCGCCTCGGTATCGCCCGCGAGAGCGGGTCCGGAGTGAGGCCAAAACCGTGATAGTATACCTTATGCTTCAGTCAATATACAACCTTTTCTGTAGGAGGGTTTGAATCTAGATCCAACACACTACCCCAAACAGGGACATTCCTGACGGCTGTGAACCGTCGGGAATAGGTCCAAAACCGTCAGGAACATGTATTCGTGACGGCCACCGTCAGGAACGAGCCGTCAGGAACAAGGTGTCAGGAAAGACATGGATTCCTGACGGGTGCCCGTCAGGAAAACTTATCCTGACGGCGTTTCCTGACAGACCACGCGAGCCACGGAAGAGGACAAAGCCGACGGTTTGACCGTCAGGAGATACCGTCAGGAAGCTGGCCGTCAGGAACGAGCAGCAAACCTGACGGCACATGACGTTCTGTTGGGCTGTCATCTTGGCCGTCAGGATCAAATGATGTCCGTCAGGATTGTTAGCTTAGGCATTTAGGTATTTCAAAATACAGTAGGAAATTCATTTAAAAATATATGAAAATTGACAGCAATATTTTTATTTTGCCTTTAGCAACATATCACACACTTCTTATTCAGAAACCACATTCAACATAAATAACTTATTTAGCAAAAGATCACAAATAATCCATAGCAATCTATATTTTGACAACAGAAGTATTACATTCACTCTAGCAACACTCAGGTTCATAATATTGACAAAAGAAAGGCAAACTACAACATGCTAGCTACGTATATAAGCAATTCTTATGCTTATTCTTCTCCAAACATGGGTGATTGATCCTCCTGTACTCGGGTAGCAGCATGATGGCCTGATAAGGGAGAACCACTTTGCTCTTCAACATTAATTACACTATGTCGTCAATGGAGTAGTACAAGGCTACAGCTACAAGCATGCTCTTGGGCTGGGTAAGTTCCATTCACCTACAAGAAAATGGTACGAGTATGAGTACTTGCATTGTTCAAACAAACTTCAACCAACGATGACCAACGGAAATATATCAGTTTATTTTGGTAAATTCAAATATAGTACAAGAAATCATGCATAAAAAATAGTAGAATACTACTAACCATTCTAACTGAAAATTACACCTACAGTTGGCTGCTCTTTGATTCAAAGTAGCATGATTCGTTTCATATCTAAATTGTACACTTAAGTCACAAAGCTCTCATTATTTCAGTTCAACTGCTATTCTATCTGTAATGAACACCCAAATATGCTATGTCTAGATGTAAACATGTAATATATGACCACCTACATGCCAAGATAAGGGGCATAACAGAATCTGTACATAGAGGAATCAGCGGTAGTAGCACTATATACTGGACCACTCATCTGAATCAAGGCTAGCTTGCCTAAAGATTGTACGTCCCTAACATATTAAGCAAGTCATGGTATTGGCAAAAGAAAATAATGGAAATAGCTCTCCTACACAGAGCAAGAATTCCGTTGATACCTTCATATATATATACAATAGTAGTTCAATCATAACAGCCTCAAGTTTTTACAATGATCAGGAGCAAGTCACTGTAGTTGGCCTGATGGTAGAGTACCAGCTTGCTCTCCACCATGGGACAATGCCATCGGAGTGTCACTATGTTGATCCGTTCACCTACAAGAACATATAGGTATAAGCCTCAAAGCTATTGCATCAGACAAGCGACTTGCAAACCACGTTATCAAATATCATGACGCTAGATAAGTAAAGACCACATCAAGAACTTCCAGTGAACCAAATGATCCATCATACACATAAATAGCAAGCTAGCAGCTGCTGTGAAATCCATCATACAAATGTTGTGGCATATAAAAAACTTACCAAAAAAGCTTATTCCTTTGTTGAGAGGTTATATGACACATTTGCTTCATCTCCACGGATTCCCTTCTATGAGTTTGTTTTCTGTAAAGAAAATTAGCCCTTTAATATAATGTCGAAAGAAGGATAACACATAGCCATATTGACAACTATTAACAGCTGCAGTAATGTTCTGGACTGAGTAGACAATTGTGTATTGACACAAAGATGCTCCACACGGGCCTAGATAACCGAGAACATAAATAACACAGTGACATGATCGTATGTCCACGCCAAAATGAGTTCAAGGAGTTACTTGGTGATTACCTTACAACCCTTATCCTTTTCTCTTGCTTCCTTGAACAATAGCGCAGCCTGGCTGAATTCCATACTGCAACATCAAGGAGGAAAAGTGTATGAGGATAAAACATATATACTGCAGAAACAGAAGATTGGATGTATACCCGTATTACTGAAACAGGCTGGGCATGCATCTAAGCAAGTCATGGTATTGGCAAAAGAAATTAATGCAAAACGCTCAAGCAAGAATTTATGATAGCGTTGAAAGCTTCATTATAGGATTGCTCTGCCTCAGCCTTCGCTGAAATTGGATCTTCTCGGGCAGATGCAGCGTAGCATATCGAACAACAGATATAACAGCCTCTACACTCTAATCTGATGCACAGCCAGTAGTATCTACCTCCACAGTTAGGATCTACAATTATTTCCAAATATGAGATGATTTGTTGAGCGAGATGCATACAGGGCAGAAGATCAGATTCGGCAAGACCTTATCCTTAAAACGCAAACAAGATATCGTGACACGAGAGGAGGAGAGAAACCTGGACGTCCTCGCCGGCAACACGGAGGCCGGCGGAGTTCTTGACGGCCATGAGGTGGTCGACGATGCGCTCGAGCGGGTCGACGAGCTTCCCCCACGCCATTCTCGATTGCCTGTATCTCGCCCTCCTGCAGTCAACTGTATCTCGCCCTTCGGCAGACAGATCAACGAGCCATGTCAAATCTAGACAACAAACACTCCGATGAGCTCGCCGTCTTGCACGACCGCTACGGAAGAGAAGGAGTTACCTGAGATCGTACAGATCTACGGGGAGCCCTAGAGGATGCGGCCACACGAGCTTCGCCGGAGATCGATTGGTGCGGCGTCCGTCCGGAGGTGTTGGAGGAGGGAAGGATGCGGCGGAGGAGAGAAGAGGCTCTGGAGGTGGGAAGGCTGCAGCGGTGGGCTGCACGAGGGCTGGGCGGTGCGGCGGCAAGCCGGACGAGAGCTGGGCGGCGGCGCAGTTCGCAATGGTGCGAGTCGGCGGCGCGGTTAGTGGGGGGATTGAGGAGTTGCGGTCAAAAATACACAGCCGCGACTAGGTATATTGACCAAACAACACCTTCTTTCCTGACGCAAGGCCTTGTCCACGTCGCGAAAGCCCAATTTTTCGCGCTAAGAGCCCAAAATTTCTCTCCCTTCGCGCGCAGTGGCCCGTGCAGCAGCGGAAAAAAAACTTTCGTGACGGCCTGCTAACGTTCCTGACGGCCCATATAAACGATCGTGACGGTCGAAACAGCCCGACGCGAAAGAATTCGCCGTTCGTGACGGTACGATATATTCCTGATGGTTATCGGGTCGGCCGTCAGGCAAGTTTCCGACTTTCCCGACCGTCATCCATCCACGTCAGGAGTAGGCCTTCTTTCGTGACGGACGCCTCGGGACTGTCACGAATGTAGCAGGCCGTCAGGAATTTCTCAGTTTGGGGTAGTGACATTTGTAGGCTGCACGTGGAACAGTGCACTACAGATTTGTCGACATCATTACTTGTCCACGCTGAGAGTTTTTTTAACGTTTAGAGACAGAGGACTGACAAGAGTATTATATTAGTTCTATGGTCGAATCTCACAAGTTTGCACCTTGATGTTTTTGGTCTAGCTGAAGGCAAGATCTAACCTTATTCATTTACTGAGAAACTTCGTAAAAGATTATTGAAGCTTTGTCTATGTCTGATGTCTCGTGTAAAGGTGGCTACATGGGTGCAATGCAAACGAACAAAAAGTTCAGACAAAACAGCAAAGGGCTGCAGGTTAAGCCACGTAGGTAGAAAACCCCCGTTCCATTCCCATCTCATCCTGATATCCCCCGAAGCTACGAACCAACCATCCATCACAGGAGAGGCTCCGAGCAGTTGCTCCACCAAGAAACAGAGCAGCGGACTCCTTCAGCTCGATCCAAAATGGCGTTCGCCGCCTCCACAGCCTGCTGCAAGCCTTCCCTGCTGCTCACCCCTCGGGCGTCGTCGTCTTCGGCCTCTCTCCGCCCTCAGGCGCTTCTCTGCAGGCCCTCCACCTCGACCTCGTTCCACGGCCTCAGGGCGCCGGCGTCGGCATTCGCCGTCGCGCCAGCGCCGCGCCGCCGCGCGGCGTCCACTGGCATCGTCTGCGGCAAGGTACATACGAAACTAGGATAGCAATCTTGCACGCGGAGGGGCCCTGGTGGTGAGTTCTTGGTGACTGAAACTGGATTGTGTCCATGCTGTTGGCTTGAACAGGTGAGCAAGGGCAGCGTGCCGCCCAACTTCACCCTCAAGGACCAGGACGGCAAGACGGTGTCCCTCTCCAAGTTCAAGGGCAAGCCCGTCGTCCTCTACTTCTATCCTGCTGATGAAACGCCCGGGTGCACCAAACAGGTCGGTGATTTTTGCGACGGTTTCGTCCATCTAGTATACCAACCCAAGGGTTATTAAATTCAGAGGAAAAACAGCAAGATGGGGAATAACTTACCGCTCAATTCGTTGACATGCTAATGTATGCCATCACTGATCATAACTTCATAAGCAAATATCAAGTGTTAGACACAAGAATTCAGTTCGTGCTAACATATGCCATCACTAAACTGAAGTTGGACTTCTCTGAATCGACTGAGATTTAGGAAAAATCTCAGTCGACTAGGCTTAACAAAACCGAAGACTAGTTACACAAGTAGCTATAGCTGATGTGGCTACCAGAAACTAGACAGCAAGACGCAAATGTCATAAGTAAAACAAGAGGAGAGCTAGGAAACTCTTTTTCACATTCTCCACATCTCCCTGCCTAACCGTTGCATCCTTCACCCTTCAAATTCCCGCTGCCTCTCCTTCGGTCACCCATCTACCTCCTCCTGCCCTTTGCTTTCTCCTCCTCCAGTTTCTTCATCTTCCGCTTCCTTGTCTGACCACGTCGGCGGAAGATCATTCACTTATTAGATGCCACCCATTTTAGTTGATTTGAGGCAGAGATTCAGTTATGTTTAAATACAGTAACTCTGTTATTTTCCACTTGTTAACACAAATATTTCGTCCAAACCAGATCATTTCCAAACGCCACGGCTTCGCCACCGTCCGAGCTCCCGTCCTCTGTTCTCCAAACACCACTCCCCACACCATGACCACCATACCGTCTGAAGAGAGTACCCAAGCAGCAGCAGCGCCAAAGAACGGAGGCCGGACGTGCGAGCTGCCGACGTGGGCGCTGATCGGAGGCATCACGGCGGGGGTAGCGGTGGCCCTAGCGCTGTCGGTGGACGCCGGTCCGGCATTGGCGCTGGGGCCGGAGGGCCCGTTGGTGGAGGAGTTCTGGGACAACATGCGGCGGTACGGTCTGTACGCGCTGACGGTGAGCACGGGGTTCGCGTGGGCGCTGGTGCAGCCCATCTACGAGCTGCTGCGGAACCCCATCACGGCCGTGCTAATCATCGTTGTCATCGCCGGTGGTGCCGTGCTCACGACCCAGGTCATCAATGCCATGGCCGGAAACTCCGACTTCATCTACATGTACGAGCAGTAGTGGGCTAGTGGCTATGTCATGTACTTGCCGCCGGTAGAAACGTACTCGATCGTGTCTGAAAGTCGTGTAAACTAGTACCATTAGAGAACACTTTCTAGCTAGTAGAAAAGAAGACAGCTGAACCATGTAACTAAGATTTTACTTGAATGCTCTCTCTCATGGTTTTGAATCTAAAATCTCGGTGTGGTTTTGGAAGGAATATGTGATTGATTCAGACATTCAGATACTAGAAAGCATGGACTGTAGTATCTGTAACAATTGTGAATGATGTGAATGATGACGGCAAGGTGGTGGGGATGTGCACTGCAGGCGTGTGCGTTCAGGGACTCGTACGAGAAGTACAAGAAGGCGGGGGCGGAGGTGATCGGGATCAGCGGCGACGACCCGACGTCGCACAAGAACTTCGCCAAGAAGTACAGGCTGCCCTTCACGCTGCTGAGCGACGAAGGGAACAAGGTGCGCAAGGAGTGGGGGGTGCCGTCGGACCTCTTTGGGACGCTGCCGGGAGGCAGACCTACGTGCTCGACAAGAAGGGCGTCGTGCAGTACATCTACAACAACCAGTTCCAGCCCGAGAAGCACATCGGAGAGACCCTCAAGATCATCCAGAACCTCTGAACCTCTCTTCCTGAAGATACATGATTTCTTGCAGTCTTTTCCAATCGATCTTTGCCGGTGTGACCATATCACATGCTGAACATGATACGATACATGTGTAGAGCTGTTTTGATGTGTATGTAATCCAGTATTCTAGTGTGCATTGTACGTGTATGTTCCGCCCTGTCATGAATATGTGGAGTTGTTTCAGTTCGCCAGGGTGCTTCATCATTCTTCAGATACACACAATGTTCAGCAAGTATAAGAGGGAGTAGGAATCGAGAGAATACCGGGAAGGAAGCCGGCTTGAGCTGATGTCCAGCGGCAGCGCGCCATGGAGGCGTCATCAAGCAGCCGCTACTCTTTGGGCCGACATAGCCCTGCCTGGCAATGCACAGAAATATGGCACACTATTGCGTATGAAACTGTCCAAACCTGCATACAAATTTCAGAGTAAGTTGCTACACAAACTACAGACATGAGTGGCTAGACACATGCGTTGAAATCCGAAGGAAAAAAATGAAAGTAAATTGGATACGTTCAGATTTACGGTATATGATTTACACTCCATGGATTCCCTGTGTTGGCACTTTGACCTGATGTCCAATCCGCTTGTAATCGATCTGTATTCAGTTCAGGCTGCGCAACAATACTAGGTAGCAGTATTAGTGGACAAGAAACTAATTAAGTGCTAGCTGTTTCCACACTTACTTTATTAATTAATAGATACTAGCACATGTGCCCGTGCGTTACAATGGGAGAGCATAAATATGGGAAAAGTATTCTAATCATCCGGGGGATCCATGCTATCCATCCTCCTGCTTGCGCGTCGTCGGATGGCTTCTGATCGCACGGCTGTGAGAGCTAGCTGGAGGCTCACGCACTCCGCCTCGTATCTCGTATGCATGACAGCGTGACTTGTGTCCACGACCTTATCCTCACCCCGACTACCCTCCTCCACTCATTTCCTAATCCTGTAGCCTCCTCACGAGCGCTCCCGTCCTCTGTTCTCCAAGCCCATCGCGCCGCCCCATACTCCTCTCCTTGAGCGCCGCCGCATGCTCCACCCCCTCCCCCCCCCCCCCCTCGAGCGCCGCCCGTGCTCCACTCCCCACCGCGCCGAGTCGTGCTCCGCCTCCACCCTCTGCCCTAGCAAGACCGCCCCTGGCTGTTTTGCTCCCTCGACATGGCCACCGCATGGAGCTTGTCGATGTCGTGCGCCACTTACTCCCGGGCGGTGAGTGGGATCCAGTGGTGGATGCTGCAAGGGCAAGGTGGATGCTGCAAGGGGGTGAAGGAGGTGCTCGCCTCAACGGCGTAGATGCTGCTATGGGTGCGGCACTTCTACATGGTGATGACGACCTTGCTACCGTAGGTAGCCGGAGATGCTACCATCGGCAGCCAGAGGTGCTACCAGCGGCGGGGGGTGTTGCTGCCAAACCGGTGCGGCACTGCTACAGGGATGACGACCTTGCTACCGTAGTCTGCCGGAGATGCTACCATAGGATGGCGGCGGTGCTCCCATAGGATGGCGGCGGTGGTGCTACCGATAGAGCACGGCGGTGCTGCCGACGAAGCTCGACTTTGCTCCAATAGGAGGGCAGCGGTGCTGCCGACGAAGCGCCGCGGACCGGCGGTGGTACTACCGACAGAGCACGGCGGTGCTTCCCATGGTGGGCGACGGTGCGGCCGACGAAGCTCGACGGTGCTCCAATAGGAGTGCGGCGGTGCTGCCGACGTAGGGCGGCGGTGCTACCCACAGAGCACGGCAATGCTCCCATGGGAGGCGGTGGTACTACCGACAGAGCAGGGCGATGCTCCCATGGAAGGTGGGTGGTGCTACCGAAGGTGGGCGGAGGTGCTGCCAAGGACGGCCGCTCGCCGGAGTTGGCTACAAGTGCGTTCTGACGGTGCTCCATGGACGGCGATGCTGCCGGAGGAGCGCGGCGTTGCTCCCACGGGAGGGCGGCGCTGCTCCCACGGAGGACGATGGTGCTACAAAGCCGGTTTTGTGGCCGCTGAAACTAGCTTTTTGGCAGCGCCGGCCGAAGCTCCGGCGACCGACGACGGTCAGGCCTTGCCGCTGTGGCATGCAAGATGTGTGCGGAGAGAGATGGGGAAAGGTTTTTTTTATTTTCATTGTGTGGGGAACCAGATGCAAATGGACGGGGTGGTCCCTCGTTGACCAGGCAAGGTGACACGCGTCGCACGCTCCATGCGGGGGATTGGAAGCACCGAACTCCCAGGAGACGCCTAGTCCCGTCCATAAATATGTGTCACAAAGTCTCACAAAATAAGTTTTTATTGATATAGCACAGCGTAGAAACCAAACCTGTTTGAGTCCTCTTCTACATCTTTAGTACTTCCCACATTTTTAGAATAGCTTTCATCTGGCCATGTAGAGCACTCATAGAGGTCCAGCTTCACGTCAGTAACCTACCACACCAATGCTGGAATTCAGTAGAGTCCCACGAGTCATAAAAGCAAGAAACGAGGTTGTTTGACAAGGCTAGTAACACTTTATGCGCTCCAAATAAAACAAATAGTTTGTAAAATCGTTTTGTAGAAAAATCATAAAAAAATAGCAAAAAGTTGTGCGTTACCATGCGTTGTTTTTTATTTATATTTTTAGACCATGCATTGTTTCACTAACGGAAATCAGTTTTTTCTTTACGATCCCTGTGTTGTAGGGAACACTCAGGTCATCGGCGCTTTGTGTAAATGTTTGGTCATGCGACTTGGTCCTTCGTACGCGTTAGTCCCAACATTGGCTGCTGCGAAAACCGTACATTATTTTTCAGGTTCAACCGAATGACAGAAGCAAAATTTGAGGTTAAAAGCGGTCGTATCCGCCATCCGATTAGATAGAATAGGTTTATATACATAATTTTGAAAAAGGGAAAATCACTTAAAAACCAAAAAAAAAGCTAGTCTCTAGGATCCTGCGTGTGGGCAAAAGCCCGCAGCGCCAACTCCTCCTGCACCAAAGCCGTCACCTTCGTAGGCGAGATCGCCGCACTGCGGAAGGTCCTTCGGTTCCTCTCCTTTCCCATGTCGAGGAGTGCCCAAACGTACATCAGAAAATTCTGCATCTAGGCCACCCCGGTATATGATTTACACTCCATGGATCCCCTGTTTGGCGCTTTGACCTGATGTCCAATCCGCTTGTAATCGATCTGTATTCAGTTCAGGCTGCGCAACAATAGGACGTAGCAGTATTAGTGGACAAGAAACTAATTAAGTGCTAGCTGTTTCCACACTTACTTTGTTAATTAATAGATACAAGTAGTAAGTGGTAAATAATGACTCTACCTTGAGGTAGCTAACTAATTAATCCATACAGCATGATCAGTTTGTCCATTACAAAGGAGTTTATTGATCACACAATATTTATTACAAAAAATATAAATTGAAATTGACCAAAATAAATAAAAGAAGAAAAGTTACAAGGGAATCAAAAGTCCTACAAATTTATATTTATCTTCTATTCTTCTCCTGGTTTTCTTCAAACCTGCAACAATAGTAAGTAAACAAAAAGAAAGGGTTGGTGAGGGATTAAAATGTTTCCTCAATCACAAGGGTGAATCAATATTGTTATTTGAACCCAAATAATGAATTTTCAAGAAGAACTTTGAAGTCCACAAGATAGATTAGAGGGTTTATATTAATAGGCAACACTTGGATCATGAATCAATGGGGAATATGATCATGCTTGCAATTCGACAAGTGGAAACCAAGGGACAAGTGCAATAGATAGCTTACAATGCAAAACGTGGATACAAAAGCCAAAGAGAGGCATCGCTGACCAATTAAGGCAATGATTGCATTATTCTTTGATCTAGATTATCGGTAGGCAACATAATATCCTCCAATCAAAGCCCACAAATGAAATAAAAGGATCTATAGTTGTAAGATTGGGTCAATATGATCCATAACCCACATAACTGATTAAGCTAAGCTTAATTAAAACATTTGAAAGCCATGATCTCCCCTCACCGCCGCTGGGACCGCTGGTGGAGCTGCCCTGCGTCGAAGGCGGATGGTAGGTGGTGGCCGCACCTCAGTGGCGTCTTCCGCGAGCGAGGAGGCGGCGCATTGTAGGCCGAGGGTGTGTGGCGGCAGGGCTAATGGCTGGTGCTGCTCTGGCTCCATCGAGACCCTGGCTGCAGTGGAGGCAGGAGCTGAGTAGGGAGGGTCGGCCGGTGCTAGGCCGAGCGGGTCGCAAAGGGTAGTGGTGCTTGGCCGGTGGTGCTCCATGCGCAGTCGTCGGCTCCCTTGTGTTGCTTATTATTTTCAACGACGGACTGGTTTGCCCTTGTGGTTTTTAGATATGGTCGTTGTCGTATTTCTCTGGACGAAAGTCCTTCAAATTTGTCGGCAGCGATGTTGTAGAGAATCAACCCTCCTCTCCAATCTTCGCGGTTTTGTTCCCCGAGCTATATATGCTTGAAGTCCCACAACTTGCTCGACATGTAAAAATTAGTCTCATAACTTGCAAAGTGTGAACCAGTGGTACCACAACTTGCGTTGAGCGAGGAAACATGTCCAAAGTCATTCTGGAGATGACACGTGGCATCATAACTTTTGCGAAAAAATCCCTATATATTTTTTCTCCGTCACATGTAACCTTGATATGATTCGTTACATTTGGGCCCCACATGTTACTGATGGACGAAAGAATCAAAATAATATGAGGAGGCTGATGGATTCGATCACAAGACATGGAGCTACAACACACGCGTCCACAGCCACCAGAACAAACATCATTTGGTGTTGTATGCAGGAACTAAATATTATTATACATGTTATACCACTAGTTCACACTTTGCAAGTTATGGGACTAATTTGCACGTGCCAAGCAAGTTGTGGGACCTAGAGTGTATATAGCTCTTGTTCCCTGGGTGAAAACCTAGATCTAGTTAGCTACTCCGTAGGTCAGAAGACATCGGCGTTTTTATGACGTTGCTTCCTCATTTGAGGTGTTATTTTGGGGGCTTGACCTGGTTGATGCGGTTGGTTTTGGCATCACCAGTTGGAGGTTGGCATCTTTGAGGTCCGGACGATAGAAGATTTCTTGGTCATCGTCAATTGGTACCAGTGGAAGGCCAAGGTGTTCACGCTGAGCCTTTTGTGGCAACAATGACGGAAATAAGCGATGTCAAAGACGCTATATTGGTTGACGTTGTCGGCTCTTCTCCGGTGTGTTCGTGACGTTGCCTCGGCTTGTTTGTTGCTATGAAGTCGAAACTACGGTGACGTGATCCCGGTGACGTACGATGACTGGTGACAGGTGGTCCTACCGTTCGGTGATCTTCCCCGGCGCCAGCCTTCCCTGGTTCTCCTTCATAGTTCTTCGTCAGAATCGAATCTACGTTGTCTTGTCGCATGTGCCTGAATTCTGGCGTGATTCTTCATGTGACTTCGCATGGCCTATGCAGTGTTTGTTGGTTCGAGGATCATCTATGGCGAAGTTGGAGTTGTTTTCTCAAAGTTTAGGGTTGGCGATGTTTCCTCCTAGCCAAGGGAGATGACGATGCCACATGTGTGTTGTCTCGACGAGGCCCTCTTTGGAGAGATGTGTGTGGGGTATCTAGTGTGTGCTAATCACTGGTTAGTAATGGTTTTTTGTCCATTTTTCTATTATTTAATTGTGCAATTCTACCCTGCTTAATTAATGGAAGCGTATCTTGTGCCTCTGTTTCATAAATAAATAAATTTAGAGGGTTCATTGAGCATACACAAATTTAGGGAAAAATCAATCCATCTAAATTATTTGGTGGGACTAGTCAATTTTTTCCATATCACTTCCCAGAAAAAGGAAAAAAGTCTTTGAGTCAGCCGAAGTATGGTTTTTGGTGACTAAGCAAATGTAGTAAACTTACACTGAGAGTTTTAGATGTTCGCCTCGCCACAATCCATGAGGAATGCGATGTCCAATCAATGGCCTACGATGAATATCTGATTTATCAATTTATATCATGTTGTTCCTTTGGGACCTTAAATTGGCAAATGCAGGAAGATCGAGCATGCAAAAATAAAAATAAATCATACTGTAGTCTTTTTGTATAGTATTAGGTTGTTAAATTTCTGAAGACCTCGCTGAAAGTGCATGTGCCCTCATGTGTGGTTTTGGTAATTGATGACAATCTCTATGGACTAATATTTTCATTGAGATATCCTTATAGATCTTGTCCATGGAAAAAGATTGGAGTTCATGTGTTAGACTCTAGAAGATTATATGATGACCAAGGTTCTATCCAATGGGTTTATATGAAGAATGGTCATCTAAAGTTGAGCTTATTGCAAGCATGACTTGGAAAATAAGATTGAGTGAACATTCATGTTTATCTCCAAGCCATCATCTATATCAAGAGAAGAACATAAAGTGTAAGCGGATACATGAAGACGGAGCTAAGCGAGGCTCTCCCATAATGGTGTATGGGGGAGTATTTGGAGAAGTCTTCATCAAGCATGTGCTAGCAAGCACAATCAAGAAAGGTGTTCCAACTTTGGGGGAGTATTTGGAGAAGTCTTCATCAAGCATGTGCTAGCAAGCCCAATCAAGAAAGGTGTTCCAACTTGAGGGAGTCAAGATCGTCATCATCTAGCTCAAGTGGAATGCTCAAGGCAAAGGTATGATCTTGATAGGGTTTCTATTTTACCGGTCTCTTGGTGTTAGTGGGAGACCGGGTTATAGGATAGACGGCGTACTATCAAGAGGGGCTCTCAAGTGAGTAACTTGATCGCATCTTTGTGAAGAGCTCAAATCTTTGCATACTTGGCATATCATCTTTCTTGGTTGTTATTTGGCTTTTATCCATGTGAGAATTTAGAGTTTGTGTTCATCTCCATACCAAGCTCTAGTTCATCAAAAACGGATTTCATATGCATATCTTGTTGCGTTTTTGATGTTGGAGGTTTTACCGGCTTATATTTTCTAGAGAGGTCAAACTCTCTCCTTGTGGTTCCTCCTCACATGATGGACTATGATGTGTATATGCATGACCTTGTAGAGCTTGTGATTATCTTCGAAACAAGTCTAAGATCATAGAAAACAGAGTCTTGATGAAAAACTTGTTGGTTTCTTGGTGGTGGAGGATTTACCGGTTGTTCTTTAATAGAAAGGTTTTACCTTTCACCATTTGGTTTTATCCTCCCTTATTGTACTATGATGTTTCTCTGCATAATCTTGAATAGCTCTTCGTTGCGATTCCAACGAGCCCAAGATCATCGAAATCGGAGTCCGAATGCAAAAGTTATTGAAGTTTTCGTACCGCGTTATGTGCAGTTTTTTTCCCGGCGGTAGTACCGCCCGCAGTACCGCTCAAGTGCGTCCGAAGGCAGTTTTGGCGGTACTAGGAGCGGTAGTACCGCTGCCTGGGGAGGTAGCACTGCTGTCTGTATCCTGTTTTCAGCCTGTTTGACTTTCTGGGTTCCCCGGGGGCGGTAGTACAGCCGTTTGCAGCGGTAGTACCGCCCCTGCGCGTTTCTGCACCTAACGGTTAGATCTTTGGGTGACCTATTTAAGGGGCCTTCTTCCCCAATGGTTCCCCAACCTTTTGATCAAGTTTAAACCTCCATTGTTGACCTCCACAAGCTTGCTATATCTCTATTCCTCCGTGATTCTTGCCTCCAATTAGAGGGAAAAGAGAGAGGAGATATAGATCCACTATTCTACAATCAATCTCTCCTCTAAGTGAGGGGAAGCTTTTGCATCTAGATCTTGGAGGGATTTGGTGTTCTTCCTCTCTTCTCCCCCCATAAACATTAGTTGCTTTTGGTGGGACTTGAGCACTTCTTGTGTTCTTGCCATTACTTTTGTGCATCGATTTGTGCTCTCCACGAGGATTCGTGGAAGTTGAAAGTTTGTGAGCTTGTTTCTCTTGGGTCATTGGACCCTAGACGCCATTGTGGTGATTGAGACCTTTTGTGGTCACTTGGGAGCTCTCAATCCTTTTGTGGGTTGTGCCTCAAGATTGTTGTAAAGACTCTGGATTCCGCCTTGAAGGATTCCGATAGTGAAAGGGGAACCGAGCTTTTGGGCAAGGTTCATCGGAGAATAGGGTGAGGCCATTTGTGACGTTTGAGTTTAAAACTCACACCCCTCCAACGAGACGTACTCCCCTAAAAAGGAGGAACTCGGGAATACATCATCGTATCCGCGTGCCTCAGTTATTTCTATACCCGAACTCTTTACTTATGCACTTTATATTGTGATAACCTTCGTGCTTGAAGTATTCTATATTGCTATCACATTGTTGCTTGTCTTGCTTAGCATAAGTTGTTGGTGCACATATGTGAGACTAGTATATTTAGTTTGTTGGCTTGTTAATTTAAACACTAGTTTTATTCCGCAATTATCAAGACTAAATCGGAAAAGTTTTAAATCGCCTATTCACCCCCCTTCTAGGCGACATCCTTGTCCTTTCACTCACGATATAAAATGATCTCATAAATTGATTCCTATAAACCACAAGATACATCATTAACTATTCATGTATACATATATGTGACTGAGGAAGACCAGTCGATGTGTGTACGTTTCCTCAACCTCAATGGTCCAGTATGTTCACCAGATTTCTCTCGAGTCTCGAGCATCTACTGTTAAAGACAATGCAAGAAGCAATGCTAACTTGATACTGTAGGAGTAGGAGACATACATGACTGAATGGTTAGTTCTAAGCAACTTTCCAGTACTTTTTTTTAGAACACGCAACCAAAGGTTGTACTCTCCGCTCTGCCTGCTTACCAATTGATGACTGTGTTACACCCCAAGTGGTTACATAAAGAACTAGATAAGCTGCGCCGTGCATTCTTATGGGCAGATTCAGATAAGGTCACTGGTGGTAAATGCCTGATGAACTGGTCCACTGTTTGCTTCCCGAAATCTTTTTTTTTTGGGGGGGGGGGGGGGGGGTGTGTGCTCGAAATCCCCAGCCTGCAACTTCAAAGCACCGCTCTTCGGGTCCGATGGCTACGGCAACAAAGCAAGGATCCAACTAAACCTTGGGCTGGATTACCTCGTCCAATTGACAAGACTGTCACAACACTCTTTCAGGCATCAACTTCTATCACAATTCATAGTGGTACTGCAACTGCCTTCTGGTTAAGTCATTGGGTAGAGGGCATCCCACCAAAAGATCGATTCCCAAACCTGTACAAGCGCTCCATGCAGAAGAGGTATTCTGTGAGAGATGCCTTGAACCAGAGGGCTTGGGTTTCTAACATAAAACTACACCCCACAAGGTCTGTGCTAACAGAGTATCTGAATCTTTGGGAGCTGCTAGACAGCTTGGGTTGTGGAGTGACGGCGAGGGAGCCTCCCAGGTCAACCTAGGTTGAAATAATTTGCTAAACGTATCATCTCTTCTTACCTAAGAGATCTATTTCTCTATTGCACAAAAATATCTTCTCTTCGTCACGTGATTTCCCATTTGATTTTGATCACCATTCATGTAATATCCAATGTGACATTAAGTAATGCTCTAGTGGTGAAGATGACAGTATAGTAAACAACCCATGGTGCAACAAAAAATGTTGTCTTGTCTAGATTATGTCGAAGACATAAGAGAATATAGTTCATTGTAGTCTGTAATCTTGGAGACGTTGTTTATCAATGTATAAACTAGTATTGGAGATGTCTCATTTACTTATGAACCCACGAGACTTGTGCACGTAGCATAAACCTCTAGGAGCCGCCCCGGGGCCCACCATGCAAGTGTAGTAGGAGAAATAAATAGGGTTGAGATATTTGCCTCCCGGGTTCCGGTCCTCCTGCCATTTAAAATAATTTGAAAATCATATTTACGAGTTTTAAGAAATTCTAAAAAAAATCCGGATGTAGCCAACATTGTATCCCATAAATATGTAAAAAATAAATTTGAAATACTTTGTATTCTGAGGTACATAAAAATGATAAAAGTATGGATCTGAGTAAGCATAGTTTAAATCTCTATTTTATCAGTTTTTTTATTTTTTATGTACCCCATAATACAACGTATTTGAAATTGATAATTTCCACGTTTGTGGGATACACCATTACCTACCTCCAGATTTTGTTCAGAATTTTTAGAAATTCGAAAATACGAGTTTAGACTTTTCTTAAATGGCAGGAGCGCCGGTGCCCAAGAGCAAAAGGCACTTTCCAAAATAAAAAGGCCAATTTAGGAAAGAAGATGAAAAATCCGGCATCCAGCACGGCATCTCCCCATAATCCCTCCCAGCGATCCCCAGCATCTTCCGCTGATCCGCACCTTGCCCCCACCATCCAACGGTCCAGATATAATCACCCACCTCCTACTCCCCGCCATTAAATACCTCTCTGCTTCCCCCCACTCGCTCAGTCAGTCGCTCCTTTCCCAAACACCCAAACAGAGCAACCGCGAAACCATCAGACCAAGAAACTGCAGGCGATCGAGAATGGACCTCCTAGAGCAACCCATGGAGGCCGTCGCCTTCCGCATCTACTCCCTCCCCGAGGTCGCCGCCGCAGCTGCCGCGGCCTGGACCTGCCTCGCCGCCGTCCTCGCCGCGGCCGCCGCCGCTGGCCTCTGGCGCCTGCGCTCCTCTACACAGGCTGATTTCACCGTGGCCAAAAGAAAACCTCTGGAGTTGGGTACGTCACCGTCGCTGATGACATCAACGGAGACGGGGAGATCGACAGAGATGCCGCCGGAGCCGACGACATCATCCCCGGCGCCCTCGCCCAAGGAGAGGTACACGGCGTACTACCACGACAGCGGCCGCGTCGGATGCTGCGTTGTGGAAAGCGACGAGGAGGAGGATCGGGATCCTGAAGACGACGACGGCGTGTACGGGGCATGGGAGACGGACCCTTTCGAGTGGGAGGTGGTGATGCCTCTCATGGCGACGGCGACGGCGGACGAGATGGGGCGGCACCGAAGCTCCAGAGCGCTCAGTGGAAGCGTCGTGCGGCTTTGGGATCAAGGCGCTGAGTGGGGCTTAACGGCGGCGAGTGCAAGGTGGAGGGGCAGAGCTGGGACAGTCTCGACCTTCTGATCGCTCCAGACTGAAGCAATAAGATGGAGTCCTAGCTAGCAGTTGGAATCAACATGGTTCCTGTAGCTTTAGCTGTTGCAATAATAGCATGTATCATGTATGTACATTGAATCTTGCATCGATCTAATTGTTGCTCGCTACTCGAGTCATTCCTGCCCAACATCTTTTGTTTAAGTCGACAGAGATGCTGATCATTAGTTTCTGTTTTCGCACACCATTGACAGTCGTAGTAAGCTCATAGCCCAGATTGGGAGGAGACGTTGCGATGCCTGCCTATGGCGAAAAGCCTCTTTTTCGTCCGCTGATGGTGGAATTGCCTTGGACATGACGTTTCTTGCTGATCACAGGCTCTGCTCGATCACCTCACGACACGCAAGTTACCCATCATGCGCTGCCTTCACCTACCTTTGCAAGCTTCCAGAAGGCCCTTTCTTGGCACTCACCACTAGAGAGCAGACGACCACTAGCTAACAAAGCAACCGAGCAATCAACCAGCCACCAAATCGCCACACGACAGTGTGTCAGGACTCAGGAAACGCCGCCACATGTCCGGTACCATGATCCGGACGAGACGACCGGCGCCGATCTCGAGCTCCAGTGCCGATCTCGGTGGTAACGCCGGACATTCAGACGTGCGATCCCGTATGCCCGTTGCACCTACCGCGCGGCCGAGCACGGCGTCCTGCCGGCGATATTAACGTAGCCATTTAGAGATGGTTGGTGCTAACTGCCGGGAGCATCTGGTCGGGTGCGACATTACTGCGTCTGGTCAAGCTTGAAGCTTCGTCACAGCCATAGCCTGATGATAAATTTCTGTGGTCGGTTTTACGTTTGTCTGACGTCTTGTCCTGGCGAGCTTTTCCGCCACTGGAGTTTAAAACCTCAGCGGTCATGGCCAACGATGGACGGACGGTCGATGGATGGATCTCGTGGCTCTGCCTGCCTAGTACGGTCGGTAGCAGTATACTACGATGCATTTTTTCAAGTGCCGGGGCAGCTTATCTCGCGGCTGGTCTTGCCACACATACATCGCCATGTGTACTTCTTCTGCTCACGACTCAGGTTCCATTCCATTTGAATGCAATATGTATTGCATATCATCAATCTTCAGATCTTCAGCCATTGTATATCATCTAGAGTCCACAGCACAAATATTTACGTGACAGGTGTTCCTTAAGCCCAACACACACACAAAAGAAGCAGCACACCACGATACGATAGTACAGAATATAAACGCAGCAAGATCGCCTCTCGCGGATTTTATCGAGTTAGTTTTATTGCAGACGGGATGTCACAACTCACAAACTCACGTTGTTTATTCGAGCAGCGCCAGTTGTACTTGTACAGATACAACAACGATCTTGCGATGACCAAGGACCCTCATCAAATGAAAACAGACCTTTCCTGAACTCCCAAACACAGGGGCTTCCAGAGACTATATTGTAGTTAAGCTACATGTTAAAGGTACAAAACTGATGTGCTATAAGAATCTCGGCTCGGAAGGACGGAGCTGACTCTAGTGTGGTTTCGGTACAAAGCCATCTACTGCAAAGTTCCGTGTGGCCGCAGGTAACGCCAGTCGAACGCCGTCGAGTTCAGGCGTCGCTATTACTTGGCAGCCAAGACGAGACCTGAAACGGATTATATAATAAAAAGCTGAAGTTTCGATTGTACAATACGAACAAACAGTTATACAGTTACAAGTTATACATGTATGGTTATGGTTATAACCTAATTAGAAATTTTGTCAGTTAGTTATCTCAAATTACTGTTCATCGTTAATATAAGTGTCTAGTACCTCCTAGTTAACCCTATAAGAGCAACTATAGTTCCTAATGGCTGCATATAGGTGCTCAAAGACTTTCTGACAATTGGCTTAAGCGCACAATACACAGGTCGAAGTGCGAGACTTATCTGACAATTGCCTAAATAGCATAATACATAGGTCGATTTTAAGTATTCCAATATGCTTGTTTGTATGATACCTCACTAGCAAAACTTGATGGGTTCATTTAAGATGGAAAAACAAACAGGAAATGTTCACTTACGTTTCTGTGAGCCCAAATGCAAGGTCTAGCATATCGTTTTCTTCATCTGTTGGATCCTCTAGCTTGTTATAATATTTTACATCCTGGATAAGATTAAAATTGCTAGTCAGCAGTACTTCACTTGTACAGCAGAACACAAACTAGAATGGGTCATATCTACAACATACCATCACTATGACATGACAAGTAGAACAGGCGAGTGATCCTTCACATGCTCCTGCAGTAACCAAAATACTAGGCAAGGTTATCACCTAAAATTGAAAATCAGGTGAAAGATCACAAAAGGAAAAAAATAACATATCCACTATTCCACTTTATAAATGGAAGAGAGTGACATCATGTAGCAAAGAGTGCATGATATGTGGGTGGGGTATCAGGTGAATGAGCAGTTAGTTTTTTTTAAAAAACTGGTCATATCAGATAGCATTTACTTACTACAGACTTAATCAGGGAGCAAGGAAAAATAATGGAAAACATCGCAACTTCTATCACTAATTCCAATCATAACCTTCAAGTTCGATGCCATTTTCATGAGCAGCTTCTAACATGGACATTCCAACGGGAACACTGATTGTCTGCTCGGCGCCATCCTTGTTGACAAATGTTACAGAGATTCTGTTCAGGACAGAGAAAATGTTCTTGTCAGAAGATACGTTCCTTCGCCCATGTCAAATAATTGCTCAAATCGGAATACTAACATTCAGTAACACCAATCAAGCTATTGTTTCAGGGAAGCTAATACATCTAGAGGTGGAAGGAGCAGCCCACCAAAGGTGATAGAATGTAAAGAAAAAACACATCAGGAAATGCTCTGGAATCTCCAAAGATGGCTAGGTGTTCAAATGTCATGCGGAATAAAAGTTAAAACAAGAGACAAATACACTCACTTCTCTTTGTTCTGACTGCCTTCGTCATGATGACTACTGTTGAAGTGGAGAAGAGGATGCTCTTCTGGAAAATATAGAACATAGTTCATTATACTCACGGAAACTTGTTAAATGCATGGTTCGAAACGAAAGAAACTTGCCAAGTATAAATCATAATTTCTGGACATACAATTTTATTTACCAAAGCAAGTGTTTATACACATAACTGGAGGTGGCAAAAGATGCACAATAGAGCAAAGATAACCTTTAGTACCACTTTCAGAAAACTAGAAACAGGATCTGGAACACTGACGAATTACTATATACATCATGTCAAGGAGAAAAGTCATATCACTGCCTTGGATATATTCTCAGTCACAGAGATTAGAAAGAGCAATAGGGCATGATTACAATTGCAACGATAGCAGTACAATAGGACTAACCGCTGGAGCAGAATGCCGACTGAGTTGACCTTGGTAGTAACTGCTTCTATGGCTTGTTAAGTTGCCAGCTGCACAAAATTAACAATAACCAACATGAATGAGAAGCAGAACCAAATAGGCACCGTCACTAAAGGGGTTAAAGGTGAAGGGGATTAGCTGTACATAAACCAGACGGTTTCTCAAGACAAGAAAGCAAGAAATATGACTGCCAAGTGCCAACTAACGAAATTGGCTAGCATAGAGACATACATCAACAATGGCTATCTAAGTAGAAGGTAAATGGTAGCCACAAATGCGAAGCAAGCAATGGCTGCGAGCACGGTACACTTCATGTAGGCATCGCATCATATGAATTCACAACTTCACATTTTTACTTCGTTAATCCATTCCGATACAGCATAAGTCTAAACAGAAACAATTTCTCCGATTCCTATTAGCACAGGTAGCATGTGAAGAGAAAAAGGGGAAAGAAAAAGATAGTAGTACCAACCAGCTCTGGTCTCGCGCAGGAGCCGCGCCCCGAGCTGAGAGATCCTGGAGAGCATCGCCGCAGCCGAGCCTACTACTACCTCCGAACCCTAGAACAATAACAACTCATCAGCACCACAATCGCTGGGGCTGGGCTAGCCAACCAAACGAATCACCACGCAGGAGCAAGCGATACAGCCTGGCGGCGGGAGACGAACCTTCCGGAAGCGGCGGTGGGGAGCCGCCGGTCGCCTACCACGACGGCGGGACGACTCGTGGGGTGGGGGAGGCTGAGCCGTGGAGGAGTCTCGAACCACCACCATTAATGGGCTTGGACTAATGGGCCTTAAACCAGCTGTCTGATGGACCGCGAAAAGCCCATTTAGACGCGCCATAAGAGCCTCGGCGAAACCCAGCGCTAAACCCTCCTCTTCCTCCTCCCCCACTCCGCCCGCCGCCACGCACAGGCGGCCGCCGCCTCGCCTCCACCGAGGCCAACCACCGTCCGCCGCCGCCGCCGTCCCACGACGTAAGTTACGCTCCGTTCTCCGCTCTCGTTCTCGTGCGTAGACCGTCTCGTGTGGCCGCCTGCCTGTGAATCTGTGGTTGATCCGCGCGTATGGCACGGAAACTGCGTTTGTAGTTCGTAGATTCGTGGGTGGGTAGTTAAGCCCCTTCTGTCGAGGCTGCGTGTTCCGCTCTAGATATCTGTGGCGATTTGCGGAGTGGTGGTGCTGGAGCGGTTCGCTGCCACCGATTTTGTGCCCCTTATGCTAATCCTGGTATAGCAAGCAACGATGAGTTCGGGGACGAACGGCTGACGGTGCTGTAGTTCTATACTTTGATTTTCCCATCCTATCTTCCCTTTGGTACCTAAAGACCGTGCGAAGCTTGCAGTAGGATTACTCTCTAAATTTCGTTCTGAGCCTTCTGATTCTTAGGATATTTGGATCATGTAGCGTCCTATTGTCTTATTTGTGTGCTAAACTGGCTGGTGTACCTTGTGGTTGCCTTGTACTATATCATTTCCACATGAATGAATGTTAATGCAATTTGTAGGCACAGTTTTTCCTGAGTAAGAGTACTGATACATAGGTACAGTAGTCAGCCATTATTATCCTGTCTTTTCTATGACACTGAATTGTTCTTATTTCCCCCGCTAAAAAGAGTTTGATCTACATGTTTGATATTAACTTTCCTAATAAAACGAATGACTTGTCTACATTTTAATAAATTTGGATACTATGTTCTTGAGCATGCGTGTAGGGTTTGCATTTTGGCTAACTTCTAAGCTGTGTGTTTAGATAGTCATGCTTCGTGTAATGGAAGACAGTGCACAGTCTGAACTGTTATGGATTTTTTAGAGTAAAACTGTACATCATTATCGCTGAGATATTCATGTTCATGTGACTATACTGTTAGAGTCAGTTTGCCATCAATTTGCTCCTGGTTGAATCTGTCTATAGTTGTTGAGGAAAGCAAGTTTTTCTTCTGTATTTGGTACGTAAATTGTACTAATTGTAGATATTGTAACAAATGGCTCAATCATGCTTGCGGCATTTTATGAAAAGATATGGGATTGATTGATATTTTTTGAATCATTAACGGTTACCGACTAGTAAGCTGATATGGCGGTGCAGGAGCGATTCACTGCCACCGTCTTTGTGCCTCTTATGCTATTCCGGATATAGCAACGATGAGTTCGGTGACGAACGGCTGACGGTGCTGTAGTTCTATACTTGGATTTCCCATCCTGTCTTAGAGACCGTGCGAAGCTTGCAGTAGATTTACTTTCTATATTTCCTTCTGAGCCTCCTAATTCTTTGGATATTTGGATCATGCAATCCCTTTCTGTCTATTTATGTTTACTAAATTGGCTGTGTTCCTTTTAGTCTCCTTCTACTAGATCATTTCCACCTAGATGAATATTAATGCAATTTATAGGCACAGTTTTCCCTTAGTAAGAGTTTGATACCTAGGGACATTTGTCAGCCATTGTTATCGCATCTTTTCTACGACACTGAATTGTTCTTATGTTCCCCTGCAGAAAAGAGTTTTCTCTACTTGTTTGATATTTACTAATCCTAGTGAACTGATTGATTTTCTTCATTTTAATAAATTTGGATACTATGTTCTTGCCATGATCAGATACTGTGTAGGGCTTGCATTTTGCCTAACTTCTAAGCGTGAGTTTAGATAGTCATGCTTCGTGTAATGGAAGAAAACGTGCACAATCTGAACTGTTATGGACCTTTTAGTGTTAACTGTAGATCATTATTTCTGAGATATATTTACATGTTCATGTTACGTATACTGAAAGAGTCTGTTTGCGATCAATATGCTCCTGGTTGAATCTGTCGAGAATTGTTGAGGAAAACAAGTTTTTCTTCTGTATTTGGGTACATACGTTGTACTGATTGTAGAATTTGTAACAAGGGGCTCAATCAGGCTGCGGCATTTTATGAACATATATGGGATTGATTGCTATTTTTGAATCGATAAAGGTTACCAACTAGTTAGCTGATGCTTGCGATTTATATTTTTCTTATTGATTAAAGGTTGCCGACTAGTTAGCTGCTGCTGATTTAGTTCTATCTGTGCTGATTTTTTAAATCCATCAAAAGTTTGACACCCTTCGTCTGAGAAGAAATTGCTATATCGCTGGTACCTAGTTCTATCTGCTTTGCTTTTCATTACTATTAAATTGTGCTGCATTTCAGTGTGCCAACTGTTTATACTTGTGCTTAAAGCATGATTTTTGAGTCGCGAGTCGCAAGTGAGTCGCCAACCCTCCGACTCGCTGTATAGTCGACGAAAATCGATGTATAGTCGCGTTGAGTCGCTGTATAGTCGCGAGTCGCCGTGATTTTTGAGAAACGACTCGCTGTATAGTCGGCGACTATACAGCGACTATACAGCGACTCAAAAACCATGGCTTAAAGTATGTTTAACTGTCAGCAAAGTTTGTGCCTACATTTTTTAAGTCAAATGTGTAACAAAGATGCACTAATACTTCTGGCATGAATCTAGAATATTAATATAATCACAGATTGATGTTCTTTTTGTGTAATGCTTGGTAGATTTCCTTGTTATTTTCTGTGGGAAATTCTCCTTATTGCTTCCCTTTTTCTGCATTTTACCAGCTGTTTCTGCATTGTTTTCTTACCATTTTTTCTGCGTTTATTGACACCATGTTTGTTTATATTACAGGAATAAGTAGCCAAACTTTGTATCGGCAAGATGGTGCAGTATAATTTCAAGAAAATCACTGTTGTCCCTCCTGGGAAGGACTTGTCGACATAATCTTGTCCCGCACTCAGAGGCAAACACCAACTGTTGTCCACAAGGGCTATGCTATCAATCGCATTCGCCAGTTCTATATGCGTAAGGTTCGGTATACCCAGCAGAACTTCTATGAGAAGCTGTCCACCATCATCGATGAGTTTCCTCGGCTGGATGACATCCATCCTTTCTATGGCGATCTGCTTCATGTGCTCTATAACAAAGATCACTACAAACTTGCTTTGGGTCAGATCAATACAGCTAGAAATATCATTGCAAAGATCTCCAAGGACTATTTGAGGCTGCTCAAGTATGGTGACACTCTGTACCGGTGCAAGTGCCTGAAGGTGGCTGCACTTGGTCGCATGTGTACTGTCCTGAAGAGGATCAGTCCTAGTTTGGCATACCTGGAGCAGATCAGGCAGCACATGGCCAGGCTTCCATCTATAGATCCCAACACGAGAACCATATTGATCTGTGGATATCCAAATGTTGGGAAGAGCTCTTTCATGAACAAGGTTACAAGGGCAGATGTGGACGTGCAGCCTTATGCTTTTACAACAAAGTCTCTGTTTGTTGGCCATGCAGATTATAAGTATCTTCGTTACCAAGTGATTGACACTCCAGGAATCCTTGATAGGCCTTTTGAGGACCGAAACATCATAGAGATGTGCAGTATCACTGCTCTTGCACACTTGAGGGCTGCTGTTCTTTTCTTCTTGGACATCTCTGGGTCTTGTGGGTACACTATTGCTCAGCAAGCTGCACTCTTCCACAGTATAAAATCCCTGTTCATGAATAAGCCTTAGTCATTGTTTGCAACAAGACTGACCTGCAGCCCCTTGAAGGGCTTTCTGAGGAGGACATGAAGCTGGTAATGGAGATGAAGTCAGAAGCTATGAAGACTTTACATCAAGCTGGAGATCCTAATGAGGAGGGTGTTTTGTTGACCATGAGCGCTTTGACAGATGAGGGTGTGATGGCTGTTAAAAATGCTGCATGTGAGAGGCTTCTTGATCAGAGGGTGGAGATCAAGATGAAATCAAAGAAGATCAATGACTGCTTAAATAGGTTTCATGTTGCTATGCCCAAGCCTCGTGACAACAGGGATAGGCCTACTTGCATTCCCCAGGCTGTTGTGGAAGCTCAAGCAATTGCTGCTGCAAAGGAAAAGAAGAAACTTGAGAGGGACCTTGAGAATGAGAATGGAGGTGCCGGTGTCTATTCTGCCAGTCTCAAGAAGCATTACCTATTGGCCAATGATGAATGGAAGGAAGACATTCTCCCTGAGATATTGGATGGGCATAATGTTGCTGATTTCCTGGATCCAGATATCCTGGAAAGGTGTGAAGAATTGGAAAGGGAGGAGGGTCTCCGTCTTGAAGAGGAAGCTGCTCAGGATGCTTTCATGATCGATGGCCATGATGAACTAACTGAAGAACAGCGTGAGATACTGGGTAAGATTAGGAGGAAGAAGCAAATGCTCATCCAAGAGCATAGGATGAAGAAGAGCACTGCGGAGAGCCGTCCTATTGTTCCAAGGAAGCATGACAAGGATAGGAAATTCACAACCAAGAGATTGGGCAGGCAACTCACATCCATGGGCGTTGATCCTACTGCGGCAGTGAACCGACTTCGCAGCCAGTCAAGAGGCCGCAAGCGTGAGAGGTCACTGAGCAGGGCTGATGGTGACAACATGGAGGTAGATGGCCAGCACTCTGACAAGAAGCTGCGGACCAGGTCTAGATCCAGGTCCCAATCACGACCACTCCTTGAGGTCGTCCCAGGTGAAGGCTCAAGGACTCTGCCCAAAAGAAGAAGGCCATCAAGAAATCCAGGGACTCTGTGAAGAACAGGAACAAGGAGGCTCGCCGTGGAGAGGGGGACCGTGTCATCCCCACCTTGAGACCCAAGCATCTCTTCTCGGGGAAACGACCAAAGGGGAAGACAGACAGGCGATAGACCAATCAATGCGTGGCTGCTGCTTGTCGTCACTGTATCAGGTGCGTGAACTGTGCTTCACTGTTGTCTGTTATTAGCGTTGTAGGTTGATTCGTAACTTATCTTCTCACCCTGCAGGAACTTAAGAATCAATGCTATTTTCCTGCTGGTGTTCGGGGAGGTCTCAGTACCCAGCCGGCTGGAAGAGACGCTACTATCTACCATTTTCTTCTGGCTTATGCTCTCTGTTAGGGTCGGCTTACGTTTATTTTCTGCTGAACTATATGTTACCTCTGGTTCGCTCTGCACTATTGCTGTGTGGCGTCAAATTTTGTTTGAGTGTATTAATGTATTTGAACGGGCCGTTTGTTTTAGTTTTATTGAGATGCTTGTCCTGTGATATACCAGTTATTTTTCTACAAATTTGAGATGCACTATATAGCCTGTATGAGTGTATCGCGTGAGCTTTTTTTTGGGTCTGGATCCTCTGTGTGTTTTTGGTATCAGTAAATCAGTGTGCATGACCCTATCTAGCTGCTGCTTCGACCTTTGTGCCTAAATAGCTGTTGTTTATATGCTAGCCCAACCTTTTTGCTCGTGGCATCGAGCAGTTGTTGCCCTTAGCGTCGTCAGGCTCTAGATTTTGCACTCTGGTTTATTCAGGTTTATTTGCGAGGTGCGGTTTTGTAGTGTCATCTCTCTTCATCAATTATGTCGTTACTTAGGTTTTACACCCCCTTCCTCTCCTCCCTGAAACTTTCCGTTGAGAGTCCACCACCAGTTCTCGGCCCCTCCCTGGCTGGCTCTGCTGGCTGGTGTGAGGATGAGGGAGGTCGCCGGCCTGCCCGGTCCCATTGTATATATTTCGTTTTGAGCTTTTGTAGATCTTGAGTTGAATTAGTATATTTCGTTTTGAGCTTTTGTAGATCTTGAGTTAGGGTTTGTAGGACTTGGTCCCATGTGGCGTCATGCCGCTCTGCCTCCTACTCCTGGCGTTCTCTGGCAACACCGGAAACGTTTCCTTCCGCTCAGGCGGCTGCGGTCCATGGTGGTCGGCGGTGGCTGCTAGGGATTTGAAGGAGGTACATCCAATAAAAGCCTGATCTTGGAGCTCGGAATCATGGGGAGCTGCTCTCCTCTTTGCTTTCCCCTAGTGGTCGTGGTGATAGACATGGGATTGACGACGTAGGTGGCGTTCAAGGGTTCCGTGCTGGACGGGATGTTCATGTGCAACGTGAACTTTGGATCTATCGGAGTTCCTCAGTACCGTTTTGGCTTTCATAGATGTAGAGTTAGGGTTTGTAGGACTTGGTCCCATGTGGCGTCATGCCGCTCTGCCTCCTGCTCCTGGCGTTCTCAGGCAACGCCGACAACGTTTCCTTTCGCTCTGGCGGCTGCGGTCCATGGTGGACGGTGGCGGCTACTACTGGATTTGAAGCAGGTATCTCCAATAAGTTGTCTCTTGGAGCTCGGAATCATGGGAGCTCTCCTCTTTTCTTTCCCCTAGTGGTCGTGGTGATAGACATGGGATTGAAGACGGAGGCGGTGCTCAAGGTTCCGTGCAGGACGGGATGTTCATGCTGCGGCATGAACTTTGGACAGTACCGGCAACTTTGCACTGGAGCTATCCACGGCGAAGGGAGCCACTCCAGGCCGGGTAGCAAGGTTCTTCCACCGCTGTTCTTCCTTCTCGCGTGGCTCTACCTCGATCTCGGTCTGGAATTCAGCGTCGTCGTCGCCTCAAGTGGCTTGTTCCCCAGTGACAGCAACGGTGCCCAAATCTGGAGGTGGCCAATCTGCGGCGGAATGAACCTAGGACTGGATTGCTTTTCCACTTTTTGCTCTAGGGTTCTTGATGTAATTTCCATGTCCCTGCGTTGTAATTTTCTTTTTTTCTTAGGGTGCTATCTATAGTTTGTACCCACTGATCAAGTAATATCAGATTCTCCCGTTCAGAAAAAAAAACTCAGGTTTTGCCACAGGCGTGTTGCCCCCCCCCCCCCCCCCCCCCTTTTTCTTGGTCAAACTGGTGTCTTAATACTCTACAGTAGGATTAGTTCCGATGAACAATCTCTTCGCAACAGAGCAATTTTCTTTTAGACGAGAAAACAGTTCACTAGCTGCGTCAAGGCACACACCCTGAATAAAATCTTATGTTAAAAAAAAAAGAATAAAATCTTACAGTACAAAACTCTGACCACGCTGGCCGTAAGGAACGTGGCTCACTCATTGTAGAACTTACGGCCGCTGCTACACCAATGAAAGAACAACTAAGGTTTGTGCCTCACACTATCATCATCCAAAACTTGCTGGCCATCATAAGTCAGACCCGAACATCCAAAGCTACGGGATCAGTGAGCAGGGAGCACTAGGCGCAGAATCTGCGTGACAGAAGGTTGCTGACGGCGCGTTTCTGCTCTCGACGCTGGCACGGGCTCGCCGATATCACAACGGCGACACGCCGTGACTCCATCACGTCGACATCCTCTGTCTCTTATTCCTGCTTCCGGCGCTCGCATCCTCATGCGTCCATGGCGCCTCCTCCCGTCGCCCCTGCAAGATGGGGCAAATGAGGAAGATCACGGTTAGGGCCAGAATGTGGACATGCCTTTTACAGAACTGAAACTGTAATCAGATACATGTGCTATGTGGTTCTCAAATACTACCTTGGAAGATAAACCTGACAGGCCTGGACCCGGGCCCGAACGACCGGGTCTCGCCGGCATCCCGGAGCCCAACGGCGATGAATAACACCGCTTGTTGCCACCGTTACGCGACGGTGGCGCCTGAGCAAACGAAGATCCCGATGCACATGGCGTGCTCTGGGTCTGGGCTCGGTGGACCATCGGAGGCGGCACGCCGAACCCGAACCCGCCCATGAGATCACCCTGGAACATGTCCACGAACAGCTGCTGCAGCTCCTCGAAGCTCTCCTGCATCCGCACAGCACGGTCAAGCCACAGAGATCTGAACGCAGGCGCAAAGCACGCCTGCCACACAGTTTCAGAAATTGAGCTAGCTTACGGTTGGCGTCGACTGGCTCATCATCTCGGCCATCTCGCCGAGGAAGTCGCCCATCCCCGACACCTGCCACGAGAGAGGAAGAGAAGAACTTAGAACACCCGTAAAGACAGTAACAAACTTTGCTCGACCGCAACTGAAAGTATGATTGATCAAGAGATTAGTTGGCTACATCTTGCTCGTGGTTGATGTTGTCGTCTTCGCTGTCGTACACGCCGACGTCGTAGAGGAGCCGCTTGCCGGAGTCGGACAGCACTGCAAGTATGTATGTGAGCTTTACGCACGCACGCAGTCAGCAGCAAGATCTGCGCTTAATTCGTCGCCATGGAAATGAACTGTGCGTGCTGGCTAGCTAAAGCATGGTGTGATTTGCTTGTAGAATAGAGGAGAAAGATGATGGTGCAGAGATGGGGAAATCATAACCGGAGTATGCGCCCTGGATCTCCTGGAACCGCTCCTTGGCCTCCCTCACGCGCGTCGAGCTGCCGGACGCCACGCACCTGTCCGGATGCCATGTCTGCAACAACAAGAACAGAACGGTACGGTTACAACAGATTCGCGGCGGCGGGGTACAGCGACTTGAAGCCCCATCGGTGGACATACGACTCACCATGGCGAGCTTGCGGTAAGCGAGCCTGAGGTCGGCGTGGGAGCACTCCTTCTTGAGCCCGAGGATGCCGTAGAGGTCGACGTCGGACGCGTCCTCATGGCAGATGCCGCTGCGACCCATGTCGATCGTCGGTCACCGTCGTTGGTTCGTGCCAGTCCGGCGTCGTCGGCGCGCGCGGAGGGGGAGAGAGAGAGAAGCGTTGGCGCGTAAGGTGGAGTACGAACGTGCTGGAGCGGACGAGGTGGGGGTTCTGTGCTCTGTAGCGTGGCTTGCCTTGCCGACAAGGTGCAGAGAAGTAACTAGAAGCCTGTGGCGTTGGTGGTGGGTCCTGCACACGCCGCCGGAAGCCTCCAGAAGCGGAGCCATGACACCGACGGCTGCCGTCCGTTTTTAGCAAAAAGAGGGGCTGTGATTTTTTTATACGAAGACATCTTCCAGATGCATCGGGAGACGGGAATGTACCAAACTTTTATTTTTAGATCTTTAGCGTACTAAAGTTAAGTTAATCACAAGTTGACATAGCCATAAGAGCTCACCAGCGGACCGCGGAAATTTGTCCGACGTCCGCTTTGACGGTGTTGTTGGATGCTTATTCAGCCATTCACAAGTTCTCCACATTGACACCCCAAAATGGCTAGCTCATTTTTTTTCACAAATTGCAACATGCAACCAACAAATCAAGCAAACACATTGTAAATAAATTTAAATGAAATTTAACAAGCGATATAATCTAGTGGCGCTTCCAACTCTGGCGTGGTGACAGCGTGGGAAACATGGATGATGCTGGTGTCACCGTCCACTTCCGTCCCCGTCGTCGCAAGTGTCATCGGCTATTGGTGTGGGCGGCCTTGAAGAACGTAGATGCCTCTCGAGGAACTTCCATGTCTCTGGGTCGCCGTCCTTGCCGGAAGTGTGGTGGGGTTTGATCTACCGCTGCCGGAAGGAAACCTCGAGGGCCGCCAGCATGCCCTCCCACTGTGGCTCCGGCAAGTCGGCGTCTATGTCCTCATCCTGCGCACCCTGCTCTGGTGTCGGCGCTGGTGATGGGCATGTTCTTGTGCTGGTGGGAAGAGAAGCTCGTCGTCGTCAGAGCCGGCCAGCTCGTCGTCCGACGCGAACCACTCCCAACGTGACGACGACATGCCGGCAGGAAGGAAGAAGCTGCCGAGACACTCCTGGTACTCCGCCTCCACCACGGCGTGCCAGTGCGGCAACAAAATGAAGTAGAAGGGGTCGATCTGCTGCAACCACGGCAGGTCCCTCCACTCCCGCTTGATGTACTCGATACGTGCCTGCCCGCTGAGTCGTGGTGCCACCGGTACCTTGACGATGTTCATCACCCACCCGTCCGGTAGGTGACGGTCGTCTGCCACCGTGATGTTGTGGCATAGGTGGTGTTGCACCTCCTCGACCATCATCTCTTGTGGAGGCGGTGCAGGTGGAGGCGAGTAGGCCGACAAAGGGTTTGTCGGCGCTCGAGACGAGGTGGCCTCCTCTCGCCGCATCACGCGGTGCGCCGGTGCCACGTCTCGGCCATCTGCCGCTACTCGTGTAGGAGGCGGCGTTGCTCCAGTTGCTCGCGGCGTCTCTCGCCGCGGCGCTCGTTGCGGCGACACGCATGATCTGTGGACAGCGCATCGGCGTGAAGGCGAAGCTCGCGTTCTGGCATGCTGGACAGTTGATTTACTAGCGACGGGACGGACTTGGGAGAGGGAGAGGGGGTGGTGAACTATGTGGGGGAGAGGAGAGGCGCGCCACATGTCGTTTTAAAGCCGGCCGGAGGAGTGGGGTTGGGTGGCCAAAATTAACGCCAAGCACTGGTTTATCTGGAACGCATTGACGCCGACGTCTGAGGGAGCCGCTGCGATGCCAACCTGTGGATGGCACGGCTCGACGCGTCTCGTTATTCCACGCTCGTTTTCATTATGAGTAGAAGAAAGGCTGATAGCCAATGACTCGGTTTATAAGGGAAACCAGGCCGGAAAACCTTACAACTCCTACCAGAGCTAGGTCAGCGGCACACGCCGAAGCATGGCACAACCGCAACAGCGTCAAAACTCAGCAACAGCACTACAGCAACAACAACAACAACAACAACACCGACGACACTACAAGGGTCTGCACGACAACCAGCACGCAGGAGGATCTCGACTTCCATCTTCATCTGACCAAGCAAGCAAGATGCTATGAACTTGGCCATCTGGTTGCCTTCCGCCGGCACCCCCAAAGGAGGGAGGGGTGACAAACGGAAACGAGGGGAACTCGCTAACCCGGCTTCAGATGAGAGCTTCGAACTTAATCGCAGACATGGCGGACTGGCAGGACCAAAGAGCACGTCACGGAACGGCCGACCACCTCCAACATGACCGCAAACCCAGTTGCAAAGCTCACACCGGCCGGTAACACTTAGACGGAGACACCACACGACCAAAGCGGACAAAGGTGGTTCCAAGACGATGCCTCCAAGGAGGAAGCGACGTCGGAGACGCCGCCGCCATCGCCCGATCTAAACAAAGATCTTTGGCTTTTGCCCGGAGAACACTTAGGGTAGTCGGGTGTGGTAGCTGCACGGCGACGCCTCCAACGAGGATAACGGCGCTCACGAGCGTCGTCATCGGCGGCGCCAACATAGTTGGCACAGAGCTTTCGCTCGCAGCCTCCAACCCGACACCGCCACCTGACCTGGCCACTGGGAGCTCCATACCTGGGTGTCGCCGACCGAACTGGAGTCCATGCAAACTTCCTCTCCTCCGAGCAAGCCGGAGAAGCTCCACGGCCATCAACGCTGCGTCAAAGGGCCAGATCGCCGCTGCACCACACCACCGCCTCCTCCGCCTCACCCGCAGGGCGCCGACGCGCCAAGCCTGGGACGCACCACCGAGGCAGCAGCCGCGCGCAGGATCCGCGGCCCACCGAGCCCAGATCGGGCCCAAAGGGCCCACAAGGTCGCCACCACGACCAGGGCGCCGCCGCCGCACCTGCTCCGCCGCAGACTCACCAACGCCACCACACACCAACCCACCGCAGACGCCGGCACCCGCCCGGACGGAGGGCCACCACGCCGCACTACCGCGCCTCGCAGCGCACGCGTCCACCGCTGCTCTCCCCGCTCCGCCTTTGTGGAGGTTGGGGGCCGCCGCCACCGCGAGGGAGCCGGCAGCAGCGGCGGCGGGGCGGATGCTTGGAGGAGGCTCTAGTGGCGGCGGCGGCTAGGGTTTCCCTCGGGTCGCCCCGGGAGGGACGACGCGAGGGACGGGAGTGTCTCGCGTGGTGGTGAAAGGCCAGATTTGTCAAGCTCTTCTCTATACGTAGGAAAGTGTCCAGAGTCTTCGGATTCGAGAACGATAAATTTAGCAGTCTAATAATGTATATCTCCGTTTACCATTTCGTCATGCCATGTAAATCTGACATCCGGTTTCACCGGTCGGAAAGTCGCTTAGCAACAACTTCCAAACCAGTACTATTAACTGTTACCGAATAGTGGTAAATTTTTACCAAAAATTTGCAAAGTGTTAATTTGTTGGAACCGTAACCCTTATTGTGGTTGCTTTTTGTAAAAGAGGGGCAGGGATTTCTTTATACGGAAACCTCGTCCAGAGGAGTCGCGATCGTACTGATGTTTTTTTTTATCACAAGTTGACACATCGTTCTTTTTTTTTGAAAAAAAAAGATACATTACGATTTGTGGAAAATTAACTTGGCGAAAAAAAAAACCATTGCCGTGGGTGGGGATTGCGCTGACATGACACAAGATATTCCGAGCACGATTTTCCTGGACGAGGAAAATCCCTCGTGGACGGTCTCTGGAACGTTCCAGGGCCCTTCTACTTCCAGGTGTCTACCTGGCCGCTAGAAGCCGACGGAGGGAAGAGCGCTGTCCTCTGCTTCGCGTGCACCTGCCCCTGCCTCTCGAACCTTCTGCCACTCCACTTATTTTTTTGGCTCCTCCACAAATGGTTCCAGGAGTAAAATTATGTACGCTAACAATATGTATTTCTCGATGAATACGATCAGCTGACAACGACTTATGGAGATAAATAGCAAGGAAATATTGAGTGGAGATTTTTGGTTCCCGAGCTATAGTGCTCCCTCCAGTTTAAAAAATTTGAAAATCATATTTGTGAGTTTCAAAAAATCCTGAAAAAAAATACAGCTATATCCAATAGTTTATACTACGAACTTGCAAAATATCAACTTCCTTTGTATTCTCAGCTACACAAAAACACAAAAATAATAAAGGCGTGGATCTAAGTATGCATATTTTCAAATCTCGAATTTTGAGTTAATTTTGTTATTTTTGTGTAGCTCGGAATACAATGTATTTGAAGTTGATATTTTACACGCTCGTGGGATATACTATTGTCTACACCCGATTTTTTTTCCAAAATTTTGTGAAACTCACAAATATGATTTTCGAATTTTTTAACCGGATAGAACATTGGAGCTCGGGAGCAGAAAGTAGTTTCCGCTTTCCCGATCCGACAAAAGCGTCGGACGGCGGCGACTTCAAATGCGGCTGGACGACGCCACAGCATCGGAGGTACCCGAACTAGACACGCATCAAGGCAAGCAGGAGCGGTATCCTATCTTCGGATCGACCCTCCATCACCATATGCGTCTTTATAATTTCTCATTATGATATGTAATTCGTCTTTTTATTTTTGTTGTTCGGAGACTTGTGAACTTGTTCGGGCTGTGTGCATCCTATCTATGCAGAGGTCAGGTGTAATACTTAAAACCTTTTAAATAATAAAAATCACTTTATCGAAAAAAAAGCACCAACGAACTAGCCGGCATAGCAAGCGATGGTCAGGCCATGTTCAGGACGGAGGATTCTCTCGGGAAAACCGTGGGAATCCCGATTCCATAGGAATGAATCCCTTCGGACCGTTCGGAACATAGGAAAGACGCTCGACAGTTCCGTAGGCATAATGTTCGCGTTCCCTGCCTGTAGTTTTGGGCGAATTCCAAAGGAAACAAAACATCTAGTCGGACTGGAAGGAAAAGCTGCCCGCAAAAAGTTTCCTCCGTTATCAGATCCTCAGTTGTGCAACCACAGACCTTTCCTATCCCTCCATTTTTTTTCCCATTCCTTTGTTATGCATTCCTCCGTCCCGAACTAGGCCTCATTTTGTGTCCGTGTTTGACTTCCCAAGTCAAACTCAAAAAGGATTACAAGGCATCCCACGAAATTAGTAAGTCTGTCCAGATCATTTTCTGAATACATGTCTGTCCTGACTGCTGACGATGATCTGCCAATTTCATAACATGTATACGGCACATCACTCAATTTTACATCCATTCAAGAAATAGTTTACATTGAGAAATGAAGTTTCAGGCTATAAAGTCTGAGTAGATAAATTCCATGTGTACAATCTTTAGACAGAGTGATGTTCATATGATGTTGGAAACTCGTCTTTGTCGACTGTGGCGGTTTGGTTGCTAGTGTCATTCACTCAGGTTTCTGGGCAGGTGATGCATGTGAGTAACAAGGTTGGTGAGGAGGCTCTCTTCGCGAAATAGTTTTGTGACTTGATCGCTAACTTGGAGGCAGCTAGACATAGATCTCGCAAGGTGATTTCTTGCCTTCTTACGGGGAAGGCAACTAGCGGCAAAACCAAGAAGATGCGTGTCTACTCTCGGGCTAGCATCCTGCAAGAGAAGCCTGTCAGGAGCGAATGTAAAGAAGATTTTTGCATGGCTCTACGACTTTTTAATGGATGATCCTCAGTTTATTTGGTCGTCCTCATAGTTTGGCCTGTGGCTGGGGAGTTGGTGTCGTGCCTTATTTGTAGTCGAGGTTTCCTCGGTTGGCATTCCTTTGCGTTATAGAGGTGTGTACATTTGTGGTGTTGCGCCCTCCGAGTGTTAGTTGGGTCAACTGTGCGGTCAGAGTTTTCCTTGCTTTGTGAGTAATGCGTATGTGATATGTTTATGTTCATTTTCGTTAATTAACTGGACAACTTTTTCTGCTTAACTAATTGATGAGGCCGATATTTTGCATGTGTTTCTAAAAAAAACCTCGAAAGTAACTTTTGCTTTGATACATCATATAGATCGATATTATGTTGGCCAAATATAATCTGGTTAATAGATGGGCGAGCACGCTTTGCATAGCCGGTTGGCGATAGGTGTGGTGGTCCTGCTTGTGTGCTCAGTCTTCGTGTTGGTGTTGGTGAAATTTGGTAAATAAATTGGCTCACTTGTTGCTTAGTAGGCTTGTTACCTATTTTTGTGAAGGAGGACGATCGCCGGCCTCTACATTGATTGATTAACATGCTCATATCTTATTAGATTCTCAACAATGTGAAACAAAACTAAACATAGATGCTGAAAATCATCTAAAAAAGAAAGAAAAAAATCTAAGGCTATCTATGTTGTCAAAATTCTCCACAATCTTACCAAGTGGCACGAGCCCAATGCACTGTTGGTTTTTATGAGTGGTCTCATTTGTTTATTTTTTGAACTGGAAAAGGAGAGACACAAAAGCATGACCTTGCTTACGGAATAAAGTTTAATATAGTCTCCATCATAAGACGCTAAAAATATATAGGACATATTAATCCAGAAGATTACTGAACCAATGCAACTTACTCCAGGCATAAACTCAACATATTGTTCTTTCAAAGTTTATGTGCAAAATGTTATAAAAAATACACGGGTAACATTGTGTGAAAGATAAGAAAGTAGACATTGTATATATAACTAATAGGATATGAGAACCTGACACCTAGTTCTCAAACCAATAATCATGACAAGATGCTGGTACATAATACGAAATGAGTATGAGCAAGCACACGATGCTAGTTCTCAAAGTACTTCTTTGGACAACAATGTTCATACTTCTGCTATGCACAAAACATTAGCCCAAGCTATGAGTAGAAAATATATGTCAAGGCCAAATACACCACCTCCATATCTTCTTAATTAATATCTTGCGAGTGAAGATTACGCAGTTCCTATTTTTCTAGCATTCAACTTTCTAAGAAACCGTAGGTAGCCGTAGTACCCATGTCATCATAAACCTGGCGACATCATCACAATCTTGGCCACATCAGCACCAACCGTAGGTTATAAGGCTAAATAGATTGCTTAGTGATAAATTACAGGGTCCACAGAACATACACAAATTTTAGAAAAATAAATCCATCTAATTTATTTGGTGGGACTAGTCAAAATTTTCCTTATCACTTTTCCATAAAAGCTTTGTGTCAGCCGGAGTCCGTTTGCATATTGCAATCTCGTCATAGTATTTGGTGACTAAGGTAATATAGTAAACTTACACAGTAAGAGTTTTAGTTGTTCACCTCGCCACAATCCGTGAGGAGTGTAATGTCCAATTGATGACCTACGAGGAAAATTGGAATTGTCAGTTTATTTTATCTTCTTGCAAAAATAAATAAGAGGTATCATATTGAGGTCCTTCTGTATAGTATTATAGGTGGTTGAAATTTATGAAAGATCTTGCATACAAACTAATCTTGAGAAATTTATTCCTAGCAACCAAAAGATACGTCATTAACTATTCATGTATATATATGTGACCGAGGAGGAGCAATCGAGTGTCTACGGTTTCCTCAAGGGTCCAGGACTCGAGTCTCAAGTACCTACTGTTAATGACAATGCAAGAAGCAACGCTATGTTCATACCATAGGAGTAGGAGACATCCGGGACTGAATAGTTAGAACCATGCAAGTACGCAGGCAGGACCGGGTCCCCTCTCCTCTCCTTTCCCCTCCCTCTTCTTCTTGAGAGTCAACCACCGTCGCCGCCCAGATCCGGCCTCTCTCGCCGTCGGCGCTCGCGCCGGCTGGTGTAGGGATGGTTTAGGGTGCCGGCCCGCTTTGATTAGTAGTAGATTAGCTTGTAGTTTTGCTTTCGTGGCGGATGTCCCGTCCTGTCTCCGCCGGAGGTTTGTGGCTCTGACGCAGAGGCGCGGCGTCGAGCTCGCCCTTGATCCGTGCTCCATCTTGCCTCCAAGGTGGAGGAGAGGTGGTGGCGGTTCGTCGGCGACTTCCTTCAATAAGTGCCTCGATCCTCTCTCTCTGTGTGCTGTTCTTCGCCTGGCCGGCCTCGGTGGCGAGGGGGGGATGAAGAGCGGCGCGCCGAGGTGGAGCTTGCTGCTGATGGCGCATCCGAGCGGCGTCTTGTGGCGAGCGGCGACGGATTTTCCACCGATGGTCGCATGGTGCGGCGGATGGTGGGAGGTGTTCAAGCCGGGATCTTTTCTTAATAAGCTCGATCTTCTTCGTGGCTTCCTTGCAGGCCGTCGCGGTGGCGGAGCAAGGTGGTTTTTTGCTGGAGCTGGTGGCCGATGCGGTTTCCCCTTTGCTCGTTTCCTTGCGAGCTTCGTTGCTGGCCTTCAATGGCTGCGGCGGCTCGACAGCCTGCTCAAGCCGGGGCGTGCCCCCCGCCGATGTTCTTGCCTCGACGCCAAGGTCTTGCTGCGTGCAGCAAGCAGTACATGCGGCGACTCCAAAGGAACGTATGTGTCCGATCGACTGGAGCAGGTGACTCAGCGACCGTCCTTCCTCTCCTCGCCAAATCCGGCGCGGCGTCGACGATGCGGACGGTGGCGGAACCGGAGATGCAGAATCGCCCAGGGTTGTGTGCGTCTTTTCTTGTTTTCTCGGGGTGTTTTCTGTAAATGGGGTCTGGAATTTTCCAGATTAATACCGATGTACTTCTCGTGTTATTAATCCAGTTGCAGTTTCTCAAAAAAAAAAGAACCATGCAAGTACTCAGTACTATGGCGTTTGCTTCCTCAGCATTAGAATGTTCTCGACCAAAGCGTATGGAAGTAAATGTGTCTTTCTTGGCCTGCCAGTCAACACAAACTCTGTCAATTGTTTCTCGAGTATCTTCGTTAACTTTTTTCTGGAGATAATATTGAGATATGTATTTGTTATATATTTGTGCGTTTGCTTACACCACTTGGAAGGGAATAAAATTATCACCAAGCATAAAAATATGCACATTTTAAAATTTTACTATTTAGTTTTGAATGGAAACGGCTTGCCTAAGTCTTAAATGACTATTTTTATGTTACAAAACAAGAATCAAATTTTATTTGAAGTGTTTTGAGCCATTTTGAGGTTTATTTAAAGATTCAGAAAAATAAAAAAGATTAAGAAGAATAAATAAGCCACTGAGCCGAAACCCAGTATCCCCGGCCCATCTCCCCGCGGCAGCCCTCTCCTTCTCTCTATTTTTCCCGCAATCACTGCCAGGCCGTCCCCACATGTCAGCGTGGTCGTCGTCAACCTCCGAACAGCCTCGGTCCACGTTCTCCGGCGACGACCTTTGTTATGCACTCCCCACAGCACCGCAATACCCCCCCTATTTGGAGCACCTATGAAAGAACTAGACCTTTGTTATCCACTGTTGGAGCTTCAGTAGTGTCGAGCTCAACTGGATAAGGACAGCGGAGATGCTAAACAGGATCAGCTCTATAGCAATAGGAGCATCATTACAAATAAGTACTAATAACTAGTACAAAATTGATGAAGGATTTCCAAACAATCATAGGTATCAGCTGACACCAGTCCCTTGCATGCAGCCCGGTCCTTGGCTTGTAGGCATAAACTGTAAATCAAAGATATCACATGGTCTTGCTCATCAGGATGTAAGTGGCTAATCCGCTGGACAAAACGGACGTGCCGCTTCGGCCGCATGCGCGATTAACAGTTTTTGTGGCAGCCGCTAATTATTTATGGCGGCTTCATGGGACTTGGCGGCGCCGCGAGGACCGCTTCCTGCTACTGCTCCACGCTCTGTTGCCCAGATCATCAGTCTACATACACGGCTCCGAAGGTTGCAGCTACAGAAATACGATTGCCAAACGCAGTTGTTGGTTGCTTTCACGATTCCTAACCTAACATTGGCAAATGCTAATCTGCAGAACTAACGATTTTAGATCTACTGATCGTTGATGGAAACGATGGGTCTTGGCTTTCTGTTTCCTGACTTTTGTGGTGCGGTAGTGGACCTAGTAGATCGATCCAAAGCTGCTCATTGTTGACGAAGATGATGGATCGCCGGATTAGTTGATCCGGTCGAGACTTTCGGCGACGGCCCGCATGCGTGGGTGCAGCTCCGGATCGGGCTCAGAGCAGCCGAGCGCGACGTCAAAGACGGCCAGGACCTGCTTCTTGGCGTGCACCTCGCCGAGCAGCGTCAGTCGACCACCTCCGACAGCGGCCGCACCCACGCCTCCAGCTCCAGACCTTCCTCGCCCTCCGTCGGCTGCCGCCTGGTCACCGCCTCCGACAGCACCACACCGAACACGAACACGTCCCCTTTCCGCGTCGCCGCCGTGGCTGCGCCCCTCGGCGCGCGCATATCCGGTGCCACGTACGGCAGCGCCGAAAGCGCGTCACTGCGGAGCGCGCACTCCGCGCCGAGCTTCTTCGAGTGCGTCGTCTTGTGCGCGCCGGCGACGAACCGGGCGAGGCCGAAGATCTGCTATATTTCTAACATTCAGCAGGGTGCATCAACAACGGCCGAAGCTCCCAACTAGGATTTGGCAGGCGCTGTCGTTTCTCTCGACGGCCAAAGATCCCGACAGCGGTTGCTGGCGTAAAGAGTTTGGGGGCGCCCAGATCTTGTGGTGGGGGACCAGCGGAGATGGAATCCGGGAGCGAGTGACGGCGTGGAGGAGGCACAACCGGGGACGTGCGTGCAGAGAGGCGGCTGGCGGCGGCGCTCCATGACCCTGGTGACATGGCGTCGGTACGCTGAGAAGGGGGAAGACGAAAATTAGACGGTCTGCCGCTGGCCATGGTGATCTTTCGTGGATTTCTCACATACGCCACTTAATTAGTTGGGCTGCCACATACGCCATTTAGACTAATTTTGACGCGCGGCGTATGTGGGACCAGCGGATGCCGCTGCCGTTTACATCCTGATTTGCTTTGCTGTCGTTATTTTTTCCCGGACCATGGTCTTGCTGCCGTTACACACAGTCAATATTTATAAATATTGTTTGTGCAAAGATACTTCATGAAACGTGTTATCAGTTTTAGTATATATGCGATCGAGGGGAACCAATTGAATGTGTTACGTGTACCTTTTGTCTATACTCCACAGTTTATCAGATTTCTCCCAAGCTAGCACCACTATTAGCAAAAGAAACAATACAAGACACGGAATAGGTGCTACGTACCTTGTGAACATATAGGAGACATCCGGGAGTGAATGCTTAGGACGAGCGTGAGCCGTTGCATTGCCGAGGATGCTACGTTGGCGTCAGACCATTCTTCGACTGTTAGGTGAAGCATGAATTCTAGTGAGAGCCACAATCGATGTACAGAAATGTAAATATCATGTACCCTTCCTCACGCTTGAACTGGAACTAAACACAAAATACCTCTCATGTTTCTCGAACATCGTTAGTAATTTTGAGATTTTATTTGTTTGTGCGATTGCTGAATCGTGCCGGACATAAGCTGACACATTCACCTTGATTGGAGGTTTGGATCGATGGGTATAGGTAAACAACAATATCCTTTTGCTAGAGGTAAGGTTCAGTAGTGCACAAATTAGTTAGTGACTTGGAAAATTATTGGAGCCAAATGTAATTTTCTAATAGCATCTCTAGCGGTCTAGCGGATCCCAATAATTTAACTTCATCAAAAAGTGTTCTTGGGTAGTTAGGAGCTGCCACTCTAGCGGATTTCTAATAATCTACTCCCTCCGTTTTTTAATATAATATGTTTTAGATATTACACATGTTTTCTGCATGCATACTTTTTTTTGACCTGTACATGCATACTAAAATGAGTGAACCTATAAAGTAAAATTTATCTACATACATTTGTGTGTATGTGAATAAGTACAAAAGCTAAAACATCTTATATTAAGAAATGGAGGGAGTAACTCCCAATAAATTATGCGCACACAAATCGTCTACCACATCCCTTTTCCTTCCTAGCTCTCCTTCGTGCTCCTCCTCATGCACCTTTCGTCAAGCGTCGGAGCACTGATCGCCGGGGCAACACGTGGACACCATGGGCTCCCCCGAGGGCGCATTGTCGGGGCATAGAGATTCGTGCCAGAGCGCGAGCCCGCAAAACATGAGGTGCATGTTGGATAAAATGGGTGGTAGCGGTGCCGGTGGCCTACATGAGGTTGAGGTTGGCGGTGAAATGGTGGGGGAGGAGGGGAATTTGAAACGAGAGAGGTTGGGAGACTGCCTAAAACGAGGTGTTTGTGAATTATCCCGCTCCCCAGCTCCCTCCCCACTTGATTCCCCGTCTTTGAAAAAAAACCATCGGTTCTTGCTGAGACTGAACCCTCCATCTCCTAGGAGATTTTTTTTTTAACCGCGACCACCGCCGCCGGCCGGGATAAGAGCGTCGCGCTGGGGGGCCTGTTCGGCTCTTGTGCCACGTCATGAGGCGTCGCGTAGGACGGCTCCTGCCGGGGGCTTCTACTGCAGCATGCCTGAGGGCTAGGGTTGTAAAAGCGGGGTCCGCAACGGCCCGCTTAACGGTCCAGCTAGTTAAAATTGAACTAACTCAGTCTGATCCGTTGGAGCTGATTTCCTACCTAGCTGTCATGAAGTGGGCCGGATTCGGGCGCCGCAGCACAACCCTACTGAGGGCACCATTAGTCGGGTTTGCTGCGAACCGAACCACCACTGCGTCGCATTGGTGGACACCAAAACGAGCTGATGAAGAAGACATTCCACGAGTCTGATTGCAGCTGTCAAACTGGAGGTGGAATTGCGAGCTGCATGGTCTCCAACTCTCCATACTCAGGCTCTCAAGAGTCAAATTATCGCTGACGAAGAAAATGTATCAGCTGTGAACTGTATACGAATGTACCAGCTCTTATAAGTGCAACTAATCAGCTGCGAACTGTATACAAATGTATCATGTGCTCTATAGTATATGTTCGAGACGGTCAATATTTATGAAAACCTTGAGTGCAAGTATCTCATAAAATTAATTTCTATCAACCACTAGATACTACATACATTGTGTATAAATGATCGAGGACTAATGGAATGTGTATATATATACGAAGACAATTCAAGCCTTCATGTGTATATATGGTCGAGGACTAATCAAATGTGTAGGTTTTCTCCATAACTGTGGAGGTTAACTAGCTTTCTCGCGAATACCTATTGTTAGCAGAAAACTACATAGGAAGAGGTCGATGCTATGGTACCTTCAGATAGGAGTGGGAGGCATCTGGAAGTGAGTGCATAATGTGACATCAGGCCATAGTGCACCCTGGTATGGTTTTGGAGCTGCCGTGTTCTGTAATGCGAAATAAAAGCTTGACATCTTAAACGTGCAGTTTAGACAGCAGCGAGATGATCTGAACTTGGCCTCGCCGTTGATATGGATATGAGCACAAGATCGCTTCCCTTTTTTCCTGAGTGTCGATCGTGGTAACTGCAAGCCGTCGCCCTGTTCTCCCGCTGGAGTTAACCCCATATGTTCCCCATACGATCGTCAGGGCCGACTAAGGGCCACAAATTAGTTGGGACTTCCCTGAAAAAAGTCAGTTCTGTAGATCATGTACTTGATATCATCAAAGGAGTTTCATATACAGTCTTGTTACGCATTAATTAAACTAGTTTAGATAAATCATTATGATAAAATAGGTGACAACAATGAGGTGCTTGGCGTGTCCTCTCAAAGTGGAGAACAATCTGCCTTCAGAAGCGCTCGGCCATTCTTTAAATAATCTGTAGGTCAATCAAATGAATAACGGTGTTCTCGTCTATTCCTAAATCTCTCAGGGTTTACGAGCACGCGATTTGTGTATAGGTGGGCAAGGGAAGCCTCGCGCGACACATACACATTATTCTACGAGATCCATGTTGATCCTGGCAACCCACATTACGATTTGGGTAAATGAGAGTGTGATCCTTGCGGTAATGCTTGCAATTTTCTCTTTTCGAGTGTTGATTCATTTTGGTGGATGAGAGACTCAACGATCAGACTGCGTATTTTTCTTACATTTTGTTTGATTATTCCGTTTTTGTCTTATAAGCTCACTCATCAGCATCGTTGAGCTGTTTAGGGATGGGGCTTTCTTAACATATAAAGTTGGTATATACCTATATATCAAAGCAGACCCATTACGGCCTCCCGTCGCTGCTCCACGTCGATGGTACTGTAGCAGTGCTAACAGTAAAGCACTTCTACAGTACCGTCTGTACTGTAGCACTTTTTTTCCTTCCCAGAAAAATCTTTTTCCACCCCATTACGGCCTCCAGTGGGAATGTCCACGTCGACCGTACTGTAAACTTCTACAGTACCGTCTGTACTGTAGCACTTTTTTTTTCTTCCCAGAAAAATCCTTTTCCAAAAATCATTTTGACGAAAACATATACACGAAATATATGCGCGCCCACAAGTAGGTTCCATTCCCGTGATCGGTTTCGATTTTTGTCGACTCTAACTCCTCAATTTTGGATCCAGTTTCACAAAAACATTTAACGCATTTTGTCAAATTCGTCGCACTTAGTCGTCCATTCGAATTTTCCTCTCACGGGTAGATGTATATCGCCCTACCAAACAATTTCCATGTTCTAACCTTTTTATTTCGACGGACATATAGATGTATCGCTTTTTTCAGTAAAGTCCTCCCGTTTTCCAAAAAATATTAATCGGCCCTCCGGAATAAAACATTTTTGTATAAAAGTCCCCGCGTCCCTTTTTTTTCAGAAAAGTCCTTGCGCTTTCCAAAAAAATGTGAGCCGGGTCCCGGAATAAAACAATTTCCCAGTAAAGTCCCCGCGTTTTTCCCGAAATTGCAAATCGGTGCTCCGGTACAGTTGAACAATTTTCCCCCTCCTAATATATTTGTCCCCTTATAGTTTAAACCTATTTTTTCCCACACTTCTTTTCACGAACATTATCTATTTTTCCGATCATGCGTGAACAGTCACTGTCCCTTACGAACATTTTTTTTGGCTTCTAATAGATGTCTCTCTGTTTTAATTTTCTCATATTATTTATTTTTCCACATTTCTACTTACGAACATTGCGCACAAATAGCGACTTCACAATTACTTATTTATTTTTTCTCCCTAATTATCCCCTGCTATATAATTTTTCCCTACTTTTACCTCCCTTACATATTTTTTTTACTCTAAGACTGCTCGCTTACTTCCTATTTTCCCATTTTCTCCTACTCTATTTTTTTAATTTCTTATTTTATTTCCCTCATAAATTTATTTTTGCAGACTTAAAATTTATTACTCATTTATTTCCAGATCATGTTATCTTAATTCCCCACTTCTCTATACTCAAATTACCAATACTTTTTATTTTAACTACTTCTTAACGGTCGACATTAATTCCATTTGGATGCCTAAATTCACTAAATAAAATAACCTTCCAACACTTACTCCGTACAAAAAAACACTAAATATTTTCTACCTTCTCACATTTTTGTTTCTGTTCCTAATGATTTTCTTTTATTTCACTGTATTTAACTCTCTGCTTAAGTAGTGCCTGTTTTGTTTTCACTTTTTATACAATACCTAATCCTATGATGCAAATGATGTTAGAAGAAAACTCCTTTGTGACGACAATTAGTCTACACATTGGCGCCCAGATGAAGCATCAAATCCAAGGTATTTTCCACAATATATATCGCTTTTTTTGACACCCAGCTTATTTCCATTAATATCCAACCTGTGTTTGCACTCATGTCCAATGGATCATGATATCTTTTGTCCGATCACGATAAATCTGAAAACTAGATCTTTTGTACAGTCGTTTCATACTTTTAGCTTCAAGTTATTTATATTTTGTCACCACACGGGCGCGGCGTGTCGCCGCGCTAATTTTCCTAGTTTTCCTTTCATAAAAAAGAAGACATGAAACCAGATCATATGTGAAACACAAAAGACATCTCCAGATGTGCAATTTGTTAACATAGTTTTGTCACGACCGCTGACCAGGCCGAGCCCAAGAGGAAGGCCCAAGCCCAAGACAGAGACAAGGCCCAAGAGGAAGAGAGGACAGTGTCCGTATAATGCGCTGGAGTGAAAGGAAGTCGTCATCGATGATCAATCACGCAGAGCGTGTGTAACCTCCCTTCCCCTTTATGCTATCTCTTCCTCCCCAGAACTCTCATATTCATGGATCTCAACATGTATCTGCTATAATCCAGACGAATCCGAACTATTTGGTGTGCTGCCATTAGCTAGGAACGTCACAATTGGTACCAGAGCCTTTCGATCCGAGGGAAAATCCACAAAAATTCACACACAAAAATTATCCGGGAGCGATCTGAGAGATCCGGCGGCGAATCGAGTTCGGCGAGGTTCGGATTGGGATCTCCTGTAAAATCCCTGGACTGAGTTGGTTCTCGCGGCGGCGGTGTGCAGCTGCGACGTCTAAAGCAGTGCGGCGGCGACAAATCGGGCGGCGGCGCTAAATTCGGCCACAGATTCAGTTGCAATCGGAGGTTAACTGAGTCCGTGTGGTTCAGGTGAAGAATTGGTCAATTGTAGAGGAACGTGTTGCGCTAGTACTCATTGAGGAACGTGTGCATTAGTACTTGTTGATCTGGTGGTGGTAGGCCTTGCGGAGTGTTCACGACGGCGCGCCCACAAACACTGACGGTGAGGATGGGTTCTGCAGAGCAAGGGATTGCAGCTAACACGGCGGCGGTGACTGACATCAACTCTCAGTTGAATCAGTTGGTGCTGGGATTAACCAAAGCAGCGGAGACGGCGGCGAAGAACTCTGACTCCTGTCACGCTCTTTCTGTAACTACAGAGCGGCTGTTGAAGAATCATGAAGTGGTTCTATCCAAGGTTTCCGCAATTGAAACTAATGTGGAGGGATTAATCACTCATGTGCAGTCGTTGGAGGGCACCATCTCGACGGTGTTGAATCCATCTCAAGGCCAAAATGGGCACCGTGAAGAACTTCTGAACCAGGGCACGATTACACCACGTGCTCTGGACTGTTATGGATACCGCCTCAATCACATGCGATATTACCTACCTATTTACGTATCTAGATTACTTGTAAAGCAATCCTGTAAACCGACTTGGACACCAAGTCGTCATCATGTAATCGCATATATATATACGGGAGAGATCTCGAGGCGTGCATCAAGCAGCCCGAGTTTATACGAATTACATGGTATCAGACACCAGCCGTATCCTAGGTCCAAAACCCTAAACCTCTTCTTCTCCTACAACCGATCTACAGCCCTAGTTTCCCTCCACCACCATGTCTTCGGCCGCAGAACTCGCGAAGCTCGAGAAGGAGCTGAAGGAACGCGAGTCTCTCCTCAAGACTCGCCAGGACGAACTCGATCGGCGCCTCGCCGATCTCGGCAAAAACCCAGAGAGCACACCCTCCCCTCCTATCCAACCCTCCTATACAACCTCCACCAAACTCATACCGATCACCCTCGACATCAATGACGGCAACTACACCAACTGGCGCGAGCTCTTTCTCGTCGCCCTTGGCCGCTATGGCCTGACAGCTCACGTCGTTGGCCTCTCTGACACCACTCCCTCCGATACCTCGCCCTCTTCTCCCTGGGCGCGCGATGACTTCACGGTGCTCTCCTGGATATATGGCGCCATCTCCCTCGATCTGCTCGGCATCGTCATGCGGCCCGGCGCCACCGCTCGCACCATCTGGGACGCCATCGAGCAGCTGTTCCGCGACAACAAAAAGCATCGCGCCATCCAACACTTCGCAAGGCGACCTCTCCATCAGCGACTACTGCGCCAAGCTCAAAGCGCTTGCCGACTCCCTCACTAACGTCGGCCAGCCCATCAGCGACGAGACGCTCGTCCTCACGCTCCTCCGCGGACTCAATGACACTTACGCGCATCTTCGCTCGTTTCTTCCGTTTCAGGTGCCCTTCCCCTCCTTCCTCCAAACAAGGTCGGCGCTCATCCTCGAGGAAACCCAGAAGAAAACTGACGCCAAGAACGCCGCGTCCACGGCGCTCTGGGCGAGCGGCAACAGCATCATGCCCCACGACGGGGGCGTCCCTCCTCTTCCAAACCCTGGCGGTAGCCGCTCCGGGGGTGCCAACTACGGCAGCACCAACTACGGGGGCGACCGCTCTAGCGGCCGCGGCTCCGGCTTCTCCAACAACTACCGGGGCGGTGGGCGCGGACGTGGCCGTGGGCGCGACAATCCTTGGCAGTTCAACCCGTGGACTGGTGCCCCAACCCGCGCCAATACTCAGCAGCCATACCGCCCGCCTGCACCAACATCATGGCGTCCACCTGCTCCTGGTCCTCCCGGGATCCTCGGCCCTCCTCCGATGCCACATGCCTACGCCGCGTTTGGTCAGCCCAACGCCGGCCAGTACCAGCAGCAACAGAACATCGACCCCGCCCTGATCGCCGCCCTCAACAACCTGCAGATCCCCGGCAACGACTGGCACATGGATACCGGCGCCTCCTCCCACATGGCATCTGACTCTGGTAACCTTTCCTCTATCCATCCCTCTCCACCTCAGTTCGTCACTGTCGGCAACGGCGCACACATACCTGTCACACATGTTGGTTCCACAACACTCCACTCCCCCTCTAAAACCTTTCATCTTCGCAACATTCTTCTTGTTCCTAACATAATAAAAAATCTCATATCTGTTCGCCAATTCACTAATGATAATAATTGCTCCATTGAGTTTGATCCATCTGGTTTTTCTGTGAAGGCTCTTTCCAGCGGGACCGTGATTCTCAGATGCAATAGTCCTGGCCCTCTCTACACCATCCAGCGCAATCCTGCAGCCGAAGCATACACTGCCACCAACACCTTCGACCTTTGGCATCGTCGTCTTGGACATCCCGGCCACCACACCACTTCAACACTCCAACCATCATCAATCACCGGCAATAGATCTAGCTCCTCTTTGTGTCATGCTTGTCAATTAGGGAAACATGTTAGGCTACCTTTTTATTCCTCGACATCGATTACTACTCGTCCGTTTGAACTTATACATTGTGATTTGTGGACCTCTCCTATTCCTAGCAGCACTGGTTTTGTTTACTACCTTGTTATCATAGATGATTTTTCCCATTACTTTTGGAGCTTTCCTCTCAAAAAGAAATCCGATGTGTTTGCTACCTTTGTTGCTTTTCATGCTTTTGTCACCACACATTTTAATCTACCTCTTCTCACTATCCAATGCGACAATGGCAAAGAATTTGATAATATCAAACTACACACCTTCTTTACACAACACGGCACTCTCTTTAGATTTTCCTGCCCGTATACATCTCAACAAAACGGCAAAGCCGAAAGAGCCATTCGCACCATCAACGATGTCATTCGCTCCTTACTCTTCCAAGCATCTATGCCTCCCAATCTATGGGCCGAGGCTCTACATACCGCCACTTACCTTCTCAACATCCGTCCCTCAGCCGCTCTCAACAACACAACACCACACCACATATTGTATGGTACTCATCCCTCCTACGATCATCTTCGGGTTTTTGGCTGCCTATGCTATGCTAACACATCATCAACCGCTCCTAACAAGCTTGCACCCCGAGCCACCAAGTGTGTTTTTCTCGGGTACCCACCTAGACACAAAGGATACCGATGTCTTGACCTGTCCACTCAACGCATCATCATCTCTCGCCATGTCACTTTCGACGAAACAACCTTTCCCTATGCTCCACCACACCACCCCACCACACCATCTCCCATAGACATATTCGATCCTCCTGATGAACTACACCAACCTCCACCCCTAACAGCTCAGCCAGCTCGACCCAACACTCCTGCCACGACAGCCGAAAACCAGCAAAACCCTGCCGTGACAGCCGAACCCCAACCAAACCCTGTCGTGACAGCCGAACCCCAATCAAACCCTGCCGTGCCAACAGAAACCCCACCAAACTCTGCCGTGACAACAGAAACCCAACAAAACCCTACCACCCCGACATCTCCTTCCCGAAATCCACCAACACCACCTGGCTCCCCTCCCGCATCGTCACTTGCCTCGCTTCCCCCTATACCTCCTCCTATGCCTCACCGCACTCGTAGTACTACCGGACATCTCCCTCCTCCTATCGATCGCTTAAACTTCTCGGTCACTGTATCGTCTCCCATACCACACAATTATCTCACGGCTCTCCGAGATCCCTCTTGGCGTCTAGCCATGCAGGAAGAGTACGATGCCCTCATCACCAATAACACATGGACTCTCGTTCCTCCTCCTCCGGGTGCAAACATTGTCAGCGGCAAATGGATATTTCGACACAAATACAACTCCGATGGATCCCTTGCACGCCACAAAGCACGCTGGGTCGTGCGAGGATTCACTCAACAACCCGGGCTCGATTTCGATGAAACCTTTAGTCCAGTTGTTAAACCAGCCACCATACGTATTGTTCTCTCCCTTGCCCTATCCAACAATTGGCCCATCCATCAATTAGACGTCAAAAATGCTTTCCTCCATGGTAATCTTCTCGAGGAAGTCTATAGCCAACAACCCTCTGGCTTTGTCGATCCCTCCCGTCCCAATCATGTTTGTCGCCTGCTCAAATCTCTATATGGTCTAAAGCAAGCACCACGCACCTGGTTTCATCGTTTTGCCGCATTTGCCAAATCCACTGGTTTTCTTGAATCCAAATCAGATGCTTCTCTATTCACATTCCATCACGGATCCGATACTGCTTATCTTCTTCTCTATGTCGACGACATAATCCTCACTGCTTCTAGCTCCACCTTACTCCACTCCATTATTCTCAAATTCAGCAAAGAATTCGCCATGAAAGATCTAGGTCCTCTTCATCACTTCCTCGGCATTTCTGTCACTCGGTCTCCACACAGTTTACATCTCTCCCAACGTCAGTATATTCTTGAAATTCTTTCCCGTGCAGGCATGAGCGAGTGCCATCCTTCTCCCACACCTATTGACACCAAACCAAAATTACCTGCATCTGCTGGCTCTCCTGTTGCTGATCCATCTCTCTACCGTAGCCTAGCAGGTGCCCTTCAGTATATTACTCTAACCAGACCCGATGTCTCCTATGCTGTTCAACAAGTATGTCTTCATATGCATGATCCTCGTGCATCACATCTCGCGTTAATCAAACGAATTCTTCGATATCTTAAAGGCACCCTTGATCACGGTCTTACACTCACCTCCACTTCTTCTCATTCCTTGGTTGCCTACTCGGATGCCGATTGGGCAGGCTGCCCTGACACCCGCCGGTCGACGTCAGGATACTGTGTGTTTTTGGGCGATAATCTCGTCTCTTGGTCTTCAAAACGGCAGCCTACTGTTTCCCGCTCCAGTGCCGAAGCGGAATACAGAGCCGTAGCCACTGCGGTTGCTGAGACATGCTGGATACGAAATCTTCTTCAAGAACTACGGAAACCTGTTAGCAGTGCTATCATCGTATATTGTGACAATGTCAGCGCCATGTACTTATCAGCTAATCCAGTTCAGCATCGACGAACGAAGCATATCGAGCTAGACATACATTTTGTGCGGGAGAAAGTTGCTCTTGGTGCTCTACGCGTGCTGCATGTTCCATCAAGTTCTCAGTTTGCTGACATTTTTACTAAAGGATTGCCGTCAGGTTTATTTCAAGAGTTCAAATCCAGTCTTCACATCGGCGAAGCACCGAGTTCAGCCTGCGGGGCGTGTTATGGATACCGCCTCAATCACATGCGATATTACCTACCTATTTACGTATCTAGATTACTTGTAAAGCAATCCTGTAAACCGACTTGGACACCAAGTCGTCATCACGTAATCGCATATATATATACGGGAAAGATCTCGAGGCGTGCATCAAGCAGCCCGAGTTTATACGAATTACATGGACAATGGTGCGTCTTACACTCCTAGAAATCAGCATGAATCTGGCATTTCACATGATATTCATCATAGGAATGATAGATACAATAGAGATAATCATAGTAGAGATTTTCGCATGCCTAAAACAAATTTTCCTAAGTTTGATGGCACTCATCCTAAAATGTGGAAGGAAAAAGCTGAGAAATACTTTAACATGTTTCATGTACCTGATGAGTGCAAAGTAGATTATGCCACTTTACACTTCACTGGGTCGGCAGCTTTGTGGTTGCAGACCTATGAGGCACAACATGATATAGAAAGCTGGGCACAATTAGTTGTTGCTGTATGCCAGAAATTTGCAAAAGATTTATATTATACAGACATGGGTAAAGCTTTAGAGATTAGGCAAACAGGAGATGTTGAAAGCTATTACAGAGAGTTTGAGCATCTCATGCATCAGTTACTTGCTCATAACAGTGCTTTAGATGATACCTTTTTTGTCGCTAAATTTGTTAAAGGATTGAGAAAAGAGATTAGAACAGCCATAGTGTTAAATAAACCGAGAACTGTTGATGCTGCGATATCTTTGGCCCTTTTACAGGAAGCTCAACAACATGATTACAAGAAATTTTCTTATGAGCCTCGCTCCTGGCATAATCGAGCTGGTCCAGGAAAACTAGGAGTTCATCCAGTGGAAGCGGCTGTTGTTGCGGAGAAGGAAAAAGGAGTGGGACAGGCTCTTCCATCCAAATTGGATGCTCTCAAGGCTCAACGTCGGGCTCGTGGAGAGTGTTTCAGATGTGGAGGAAAATTTGGGCCAACTCACAAATGCCCCAATCAAGTTCAGTTGGCTGTGATTGATGAAATCTGTGCAGCACTAGACTTGGAGTCTGACAGTGACAATGACAGTGATACTGATTCTGAATCCCCAGATGATGTGCAAGTACCTGAAGCACCAAAAGCACAGGCTATGAGCCTGTCAGTAACAGCAACTATGGGTACCACTAGCAAGAAGACCATGCGGCTATTAGGACATATTGGAAAAGCTCAGGTTCTCATTCTTGTGGACTCGGGGAGTTCAGGCAATTTTGTTAGTCGAGAGCTTGCTGTCAAATTGCAATTACCAATTGCACAACTACCTCCTGTGCAAGTGACTATTGCAGATGGCACCAGGATGACAAGCACAGAGGGTATTCCATCACTTGTTTGGGGAGTTCAAGATGCAAAGTTTACCACTCCTGTTAGGGTTCTTCCTATCAAGTGCTATGAATTAATTCTAGGAATGGACTGGTTGGAAACTTGTAATGGAGGGAAAATGTTCATTGACTGGAAAAGGAAAAAGATGAGATTCATGCATGATGGACAGCGACTCACCTTGCGAGGAATCAATGCCAATAGTTCTTACTGTCCGCAGATATCTGGGTCTGAGTTGCATTTGTTAATCGAACAGGGTGCAGTGGCACAGTTAGTGGCCTTAGAATGCAAGGAAGATACCACAAAAGAAGTTCCGATTCCGGTTGAAATTCAAAAAGTTATTGATCATCATGATCATCTTTTCAAGGAACCACACGGGCTACCACCAGCAAGAGAGTTTGATCATCAAATACCATTAATACCTGGAGCTGTACCTGTGCAGAAAAAACCTTATCGGTATGCACCTACACAGAAAGATGAATTGGAGAAGCAAATTACTGAAATGCTTAAACAAGGCGTGATTCAACCTAGTAACAGTCCCTATGCGTCTCCTGTTATTTTGGCCAGGAAGAAAGATGGTGGCTGGCGAATGTGTGTCGATTACAGGTATCTGAATGCCTTAACAGTAAAGAACAAATACCCTTTACCCATAGTCGATGAATTGTTGGATGAGTTGGCAGGGGCTCAGTTTTTCACAAAGCTTGATTTGCGGAGTGGCTATCATCAGATACGATTAGCTGCAGGTGAAGAGTATAAAACAGCTTTTAAAACACACAATGGTCACTGGGAATTCAAAGTGATGCCGTTTGGGTTGACCAATGCTCCGGCCACATTTCAGTCTGCAATGAATGTCATCTTTGCACCTCTGTTAAGGAAAGGAGTACTGATTTTTATGGATGATATTTTGGTATACACCTCCACCTTAGACCAGCATCAGAAGCTATTGGCACAAGTGTTTCAGGTATTAACTGAGAATCAGTTGTACATCAAAATGTCTAAATGCTCGTTTGCTCAGGAGAAACTGGAGTATCTGGGACATATCATCAGTGCAAATGGTGTGGGCACAGATCCTGCGAAGATTGCTGCGATTACAGCATGGCCAACACCTACAACACTGAAGCAACTAAGGCAGTTATTGGGTTTTGCTGGATATTATAGGAAGTTCATTGAGAATTATGGCATTATCAGTAGGCCTTTGACTGAATTACTCAAGAAGAATGTACAGTTTATCTGGACATCAACTGCTAATGATGCCTTTTTAGCATTGAAGGCAGCATTGACAAATGCACCTGTGTTAGCATTGCCTAACTTCCAGCTCAGTTTTGATCTGCATACTGATGCCTCGGGTGTCGGAATTGGAGCAGTGTTATCACAAAAAGGACACCCGATTGCTTATCTTAGCAAAGCATTATGCCCTAAGTCCCAAGCTTTGTCTACTAATGAAAAGGAATGTTTAGCATTGATTATGGCGGTGGACAAATGGAAACAATATCTTCAACATCGCATGTTCACCATTTACACTGATTATAAGAGCTTGGTTCATCTGGAGACACAACAGTTGACCAACTCTATCCAACACAAAGCTTTCTGCAAACTGTTGGGACTGCAGTACCATGTGCGATACAAGCAGGGAACATCCAATGTGGCAGCAGATGACTTGTCACGATGTTAAGGAAACTCGGAAGTACTAGCGATTTCTGCCAGTAAACCAAGATGGCTCGAGATAGTAACTGAGAGCTACCTTCAAAATCCACAAGCAAAAGAGTTGCTAACTCAGTTAAGCATTTCTAGTCCAGATGCCCAAGGATACTCATTACATGATGGAGTTATTAAGTTTCATAACAGAGTATGGCTGGGCAATCATACAGAAGCTAAAAAGGCTGTGTTACTAGCTTTACATGATAGTGGTGTGGAGGGGCACAGTGGATTCACAGCTACGTACCACAAAATCCGTGAATTGTTCTCTTGGCCCAATTTGAAGAAAGATGTTCAACATTATGTTGCACACTGTGCTGTGTGTCAGCAAGCGAAAACTGAACATGTGGGAACAACAGGTCTGTTACAACCGCTACCCATCCCCACTCGTGCTTGGGAGATTGTCAGCCTTGATTTTGTCGAGGGGTTCCAAAGTCAGCCAAATATGATACGATTCTTGTTATCATCGATAAATTCACAATGTATGGTCACTTTATCCCTCTCACACATCCTTACTCAGCAATGACAGCCGCTCAACTCTATGTGGATCATGTTTACAAATTACATGGTTTGCCGGCTGTGATAATATCTGATCGTGACAAGATCTTTACTAGTGCACTCTGGCAACAACTTTTCAAATTAACTGATACAACACTCAATATGAGTTCCAGCTATCACCCCCAAACTGATGGCCAGACAGAGAGGTTGAATCAGTGTATGGAGACGTATTTGCGCTGTATGACTCAGGCATGCCCTACCAAATGGTCCAAATGGTTGGCATTAGCGGAGTTTTGGTATAATACTACATTTCATTCAGCACTGGGTAAATCCCCCTTTGAGGTTTTGTATGGATACAAACCGAAACATTTTGGTCTTCAAGATACAACCCCAGATGTGGTTCCTGACCTAGCATCTTGGCTGAAGGACAAAGAAGATATGCAAAAACTCATTCAACAAAACTTACTTCGAGCTCAGCAAAGAATGAAGAGTCAAGCTGACAAGAAACGAGTGGAGCGTCAGTTTGCAGTGGGCGATCAAGTGTACCTCAAATTGCAGCCTTATGTTCAAGTCTCTGTCGCTCGTCGTTCGAATCAGAAGCTCAGTTACAAGTTCTTTGGTCCCTACACAGTGCTTCAGCGCGTGGGTGCGGTGGCGTACAAATTGGACTTGCCAGTGGGAAGCAAAATTCATCCGGTGGTTCATGTCTCGTTACTGAAGAAGGCGTTGCCTGCTAATACTGTGGCTCAACACGATCTGCCATCTCAGTGTACTGTACTGGATGCTGAACCAACCCCTCTGCAGGTACAGGATACAAAGAACATTGTTTCAGGTAATTCCATTGTCGCTTTGGTTCAGGTGCAATGGATGGGGCTACCCAGCTCGTGGTCGACTTGGGAGAACAAGGCGCGGCTGATGATGGAGTTTCCAAATGCTCCTGCTTGGGGTCAAGCAGCTGCTCAAGGGGTGGAGAATGTCACGACCGCTGACCAGGCCGAGCCCAAGAGGAAGGCCCAAGCCTAAGACAGAGACAAGGCCCAAGAGGAAGAGAGGACAATGTCCGTATAATGCGCTGGAGTGAAAGGAAGTCGTCATCGATGATCAATCACGCAGAGCGTGTGTAACCTCCCTTCCCCTTTCTGCTATCTCTTCCTCCCCAGAACTCTCAGATTCATGGATCTCAACATGTATCTGCTATAATCCAGACGAATCAGAACTATTTGGTGTGCTGCCATTAGCTAGGAACGACACAAGTTTATATGTTCAGTACAATGTACGATGCTCAAGAGCGCTGGCAACACAACCACCGGCGCCCTCATCGCCACGAGATCCTGATACCACTGAGCCTCATCAGGACAATGAGGTTGACCCTGCCATTAGTGTCGCGGCAGAGCAAAAGGAGGAGCACCGCAGAGGTAGGGACGTCAACAGGTCAACGTACAAGAGTGGATGACTCCGGGTGGAGGTCCATAAACGAAGGAAAAATAGCACATGATCCCGTGTGCTCTATAGTACTCCCTCCGTCCAAAAATAAGTGTCTCAAGTTTGTTCAAAAGTGGAGGTATCTAGACATGTTTCATGTATAAATACATCCACTTTTTACCGTCCGGACGGCTGTGGGGCGATTAAACTAGTTTAGATAAATCATTTCGATGAAATACGCCGCACGGGTAACGTGGCTGGTACCTCCTCGCAACACGGAGAAGAATCAGGCTGCCTCCAAACGCGCTCGGCCATTCTTCGCCTAGCGGACATGGTGCATGGCCGGCCGGTGTTCTGCTTTACAACACTGGTTTTGCGTTTAGCCTGCCTTCCATTCGGTTAGCCCGATCGAGCACATCCCCTCCGAAGCATGGTTTTCAAATTCAGTGAAATTTCAGTGATTTCAGCAGGTATCGAAATAATTATCTTTCGGTCAAAATATTTCAAAATTTTCAGTACTACACAGGAATTTAAAAATTATTTTAATTTTAAAATATTTAAATGAATTTTAAGAGAAAATTTCGGTCATTTGGTCGAAACGAAAACCGAAATCACTGAATTTCAGTGGTGGCTGAAATTTTTCCGAAACTGAAATTTAAAACCATGCTCCGAAGTCGATGAGAATTCCTAAAGCTGTCAGGAGCTACGAGCACGCGATTTGTGTATAATTGGACGAGATCATCCATGTTAATCCTGGCGACCCCGCGAACCAACTAGATGGAAAAAGAAACTAACGCTCACGGGACGTCAGCGGCGGCCGGGCAGCCGGTCACCGGCCTCCGGAAGATCGTCTGGATCAGGCAAATGCTCCAGCGCTGGTAATCCACGGCGGCCGACACCGCCGCGAGAAGGTCCGACGTCAGCGCCACCGGCGAGCCCGACGAGGCGGTTCATCGCCACATCGAAGTGGACACCGACAACGACGACAATAAGCGATGGTGCCCCACGGGTGCTGCGCGGTGTACGTGGGCGCGGAGCGGCGGCGGTTCGTGGTGCCGACGGCGTACCTGGGCATGCCGGTGTTCCGTCGGCTGCTTGAGAAGGCGGAGGAGGAGTTCGAGTTCGACTACGCGGACGGCGCGCTCATCATCCCCTGCGACACGGAGGCGTTCAAATACATCCTCGTCGTCATGGACAGGCACAAGTGGTTGCGTCCCCGGCGATGGTGCTGGCGGCCGCTGCGTCGAGCTGATCGCTCTCGGTGGAGAAGGACTTGATTGCACTCTTTGTTATTTAGCTAAGGTCCTTTTTGTAAAAGCCAGGGACTTGGATGTAATTTTCCTTTTCTTTGAGGTCCTTGATGTATTTTGTATTCCCACCGTATAATGCAGTCTGGACCCTTCGGGGTCCTTCTCCTTGTTCAAAAAAAAAGAAGGGCCTCGTCGTCGTCGACCACGGTATGCTCGCACATTGCACGCGTACAACCCACGTAGGACTGGGATTCAGTGACTGACCCATGGCCAGTCACAACATGCCAGGACCCCTTTATCCACCGTTCGCTGTCAATCCAATGGATCAGATTGATCCAAAAATTAAGCTCGAAAATCAAATATTTCAGAAAAAAATGAAAAACTTCCAGTAAGTTGTATATATCTTTATAGTTATTCTGAGAAAATTTCATGTCATTTGGATCACTCGCTTATGAGTTAATAGCTTTTTAAGATCAAAATATAAAACACTATTTAATGATAAACCACTTATCCAAATGAAGCGAAACTTTCTCAAAATTCAGATTACTGGAATTTTTCAAATTTTGTGAAATATTTAAATTTCGAGTTTAAATTTTAGATCAATCTCCAACTGTTGGATGGAGGATTAACACTGGATATAAGGGGGCCTGGCACGGCGTGACTGGCCATGGGCCAGTCACTGATCCCTCTCCGCCCACGTGATGCCTAGCTAGGCAGGCATTCAAACCCGTGAATTCAAGCATGGCTCTTGTTTTTGGTTTGCAGAAGGGAACCCCACGGAGGCAGCCTGGTGATTGAGTAAATCATTCAGAGGGGAATCGAGATTAAGTTCTGAGACAAGGTGACCGGAGAAACATGCATTCAAATCCGTGAATTGAAGTACGGTTGTTGTTTTTGGTTTGCAGAAGGGAACCCCACGGCCACGGAGGCAGCTGGTGTGTGAATGAAACATTGGGAATCGAGATCGAGTTCTGAGACAACCATAGGTAGAGTTTCCCCAAGAGTTTACTTGCGTCTTTCTCTCGGGAATCCTGTTACTTCTCTCTGATCGTGAGATCGTTGATGCTTTGTTGTTGCATCGGACATATATATACTCGACAGGAGATGGTAATTTTGACTGCTATTTGCAAGAACTATATGTAGGACTGAATTTGAGAGGCTCATTGGCCTCCTGGACAGTGGCGATGGACGAAAAAACTTTGAGTTAGGGCAAACTAAAAAAAATGATGAAAAGGGTGAAATAATGTCGAGAAATTAGCTGTATATGAGTCATAATCACTTAGTACAATAGAAGTATAAACATATTTAAATATAAGTAAAATCTAAAAATATACCAATGGGAAATCTCTACTTTATTTTATAAAATATTTCGTAATTTTGTCGATAATGCTTTCATATATTTGTGAAAAAAATCCTATCATTACATTGGACAAATCGACGGGTGTGGCAGCGCACCACCATGATCTAGTAGAACTAATCCATCAGTGATGTATGATGCGATGCTAGCGTAATATGAACTCAGTGGGTGGCCGAATGCGAATTATTTATATGAATACATGTTGTTAGCACCTCATTACTGAGATACTTGTTTCAAAGTTATTTGTGTGGTTAGAACTCTAACTCAATTATCTGGAGATTTGGAACTTGGACATTCGAGTAGATGAAACCAAAGCTAAGGAAAGAAGAACAGAGGCCGAGCCAGCCCGATGCCGCGAGCAAGGTTAAGCATTGGTAATATTTATGATATTGAAGCCAGATTGATTGATTGATTGATGCGCCACACAAATCTGGCTCTTTGTTCTTGTTTACATATATCGTATTTTTACATTTTGTATTTTTTTTATGATTTGAAGTACTAAAACTCGCTTTAATAAATCGCATGAACTAAAAATGCAGCGAAACATATCCTAAGCCTGGAGCAAGAAAAACAAAGATAACACATGGTCTAGCTGTACAGTTTAGAGAGAGAGTCTATATTTATTATGAACTTTAATAAAAAGAGCGCATGAAATAAATTTCTAGCAACAAAAAGATACTATCTAATCGAGCCTTCATTTACATATATTTTCGAGCCGAGACTTTGCAGCGGGTTTTCCTACCAGAGAACTTTCCTATCTGGTGCTTTCTTTTCCTTTCCAGTTTCCTTTATTTTGCTTTGGATACTTGTGACCGAACCTTGTATTTCGGTTGAGCAATTAATGGAAAGGGGGAATAGCCCAGTTGATTGTGTTCTCCACAATTGAGAGGGTTCACCAAATTGACGAGGCCAAGAGAGGCCACGAGTTCGAATGCAAGAACGTTGTAAGAGGAGAGCACACCTTCACATTACGAGTAGGAGACATCTGGAAACGAAAACTCAGCAGTAATTAAAAGGCTAGACAAGACGGAGCGCGGTGACAGATGGGACGTCGACCAACGGGGTCCCTCATACGAGCCAACTTCGCCGGGTGGACATGCGACATATATAGGCGTTTCACGGTGTACATGGGCGCGGATGGAACAAGTTTGTGGTGCTGGCAGCATACTTGGGAATGTCGGTGTTCGATCCGGCCGCTGCATGGAACGACAAAGCACGAGAGTGAGTTCGACTACATGAGCCGTGTGCTCACTTTCCGTCCGTCCCCTAGGATGTCCGAAGCCTTCAGGTATGTCGATGTCATGGACAGAAACCATATAGACCTCCTCGTCGTCTTGCACAACGGTCTGCCAACAGCTGCCTCAGTGTGTCTGAGGCATGTACTCGAAAGCCCGGTACACCTAGGCCCACCATTGTTTTTGCCCATACGAGTCTGTGAAATCGATTTCTTGTCAATTTAACTCGATTTTGGAGTTTATTTCTGCCCATACGAGCAGTCCCAAGTAGTGGAAAAGATGACATAGTCGCTGTGGACGGTGGCATCCGAGTCGCAACTCGCAAGCGAGCGGCACCCTCTGGCAGTGCCCGTCGCTCTTAGGTTTTAACTTGTATCGACAACGACATTATGATTTATATTTAGGGTTATCGCGGGCGTCTGGTAATTTAATTTTTTGAATTTAAACTTTTGTTAAAACTATGTTTTATGTTTGTGAAATTAGATGTGAAATCTAAGCAAAACTAAGTTTTAAATCGAAGGGGCTGAACCATTGAAAGACGCCGTTGGGTGCCTCCAAACAGTTCGAAAGGACACATTCCGTGTATGGAATATGGGGCGGCTTTGGAGCTGCCTGCCGCGGCAGAGGAGGAGGGCGCCAGGGGTTGACGAAGGGACAAGAACAGATGACGCTGGGTATTCCCTCGTGGACATCCGAAAAGAAAAGAATATAAAAGATGGCACATGATCACGTGTGCTCTATATTAGATATACGGACAATATTTATGATGATCTTCCGTACGTGTAGAAATACCTCACAGAAATTAATTTCTAGCAACCACAAATAGTGCATACGTTGTTAACAATTCGAGCCTTCATGTGCAGATATGATCGAGGACTTCTCACCATATATAATTGAGTAGGTTCGCCAGCTTTGTTGCCAACACCAACTATTAGTGAGAAACAATGCAAGACGAGAATGGGATCAGTGCTACCTTGAGAATAGGAGTGGGAGGCATCTGGAAGTGAATGCTTAGTTAGTCATCCAGAACTCGTGCAGCTTCTCATTTCTTAAGAACCACCCTATCCCAGAACTCGTGCAGCTTCTCTTTGCTTTTGAGCCACCGTGTTCTTTAATGGCAAACAGAAGCGTGGCATCTTGTGTGTGCAGTCTAGACAGCCACGAGATGACCTGAACTTCTCTTTCAAAAAAGAGATGAAATGAATTGAACTAAGGCCTCTCCCGGTTGCCGGCGGACATGACCACACGGTCCACACCTGTGCCGCGTGCGACCATCACGGTCGGCTGTGGATCACATTTTTGCTGGGGACTTCCCGGGAAAAAAAGTCAGCGCGAGAGCGTTTGTACGACTGCGACCATCACAGGCGGCTGAGGGGAACAAAATGGTTGTGTCACTGCCCGGGAAAAAGTGAGTACGTGTACTTGATATTATCAATGGGGAGTTTCATATACTGTGTTGTTACGCCTTAGTTTAGATAAACGAAAGAAAGAGAGGCATTACCGCCACCTGTCTTCTTTAGCTCCGTTCGATAATCATCTGGTCTCCGTCTACCCTGCTTGCCGCTCCAATTGCGGAAGGAGGTGGGGAACTCGGATCTACACTCGGCACTCACTACTAATTTTTAACAAGGGTCCATGTGGTCACTTAAATCGGATAATGGTCATGAAAAGTCATTAATGACCTTTGGTGGTCGTTAGTTGTTGTTATATCCCCGTCGTTAAAGGTAATAACGACCAAATATTACCTCATGTCTTATTTTCTAATAACGGTTCGGTGGGCGCGGTCGGCCGGACGTTAATTGTGACGAAATAGCGGCATCTTTTTTGGTAACGGACATGTTTTTCATAGGCAGAAATATTCCTCTTGTCACTGAAATATCATTATTGACCACTTATATTAGAAATGACATTATTTCCACGATTCAAAATGCCTTTTACTACCGTTTTAACCACGTGTACGACCGTTTAAGGACTATTTTGTGCCACATGATAAGACCAGGCAAATTTAGTAACTTAAGTAGGTCAATAATCAAAGGATACTTTTTGTTACTCCCTAATGAAGACCGTGTAGAATTAACATGATCTTCACATGCAAATTCTTGTGAAAGTAAAATACTAGTATAAAACAAATATGCACTAAAAAAACCCTCTACAGTGCTCTAGTTAAGTCAGTGAAGTTAACTTTTGGTCAACCTTTATGGTCGTTATAACGGCATTGTGCGGAATAAGAATAAGATATTCCAGTCTCCTCGTCCACCTCGTCGGCGGCGATCTCGCCGATGGCTTTGAAGAGAGCCGGGAATCTTCTCGTCGCCCTCTCTGTTGGAGTGGTGGACCTCGCTTTGTCTATGTGAGTATGTGTGTCAAGGTATTTAAGGGTTTAATATCGGCCACTTCGGCTCCGGGGTGCTGATCCTTAGGGTGTCGTGCACAATTTTTTTCGGTAGACATCAACAAGGTAAGACAGGTTCCGGTAGGGAAAACAGCGACAACGGCACGTCGACGGCTCACTCTGATGAGGGTATTGGTCGTTAGGTGGTACCGAGATCTTGATTTAACTTTTATTGTATTTATGCTGCTTTGTACTTCTGATGAAACTTTATAAATAGATATGGGCCCTTCTTAAAAACATTCCTTTAGATAAATCATTTCGATAAAATAAGCGACAACATTGACGTGGTTGACACCTCCTCAGAAGACGGCGAGGAATCGGCCTTCAGACTTGCTTGGCCATTCTTCGTATAGTGGACACGATCTGTGGCCCGCCGGTGTTTCTACTTTAGCATGATCATGTTGCTCTATGGTACCATAAATTAGAGAGACGGCCAATATTTATGACGACCTTCCGTGTAGAAATTCTAGCAACCACACACAGTACTAGGTAGTACTTGTTAGAGTAGATTGTGCATATTGTATTTTGCCCGTATGTTAGGGGCCTTCCTGCATATTCACCTGTACATGTACTATATATATGTGGCCTTTGGCCCCCTGGTAATACAAGCAGTCTATTACCCTAACATGGTATCAGAGCCCTGGTTTTAGGGTCTCTTTTTTTCCTCTCTCCACGTCCGTGCCGCCGCCGCCGTCGCGCCCCCGGCTCCCCGCCGCCGCGCCCCGGCCGCCGCCGCCGTTTCTTTGCGGGCCTTCATCGCCCGTCGTCCTCCGCTCCTGTGCCCGTGCACGTACTGCTTTCCAAGATCGATCCGTGCACGTACTGCTGCAGCCCGCCCGTCGCCGCTCCTCTTCTCAGTCCTCACGCGCTCGTCCGCAGCGATTCTCAGATCCGTTTCTGCACGTACCATTCTGCTGCTGTTGCGACATACCGGCAGGATCTGACTGCCTACTCTCAGTGGATAGATGACGATGCTCGTGCTGCTGCTGTTCTGACTTCCAGTGTCCTGCCTCAGTATGCTGCTGAGTTTATGGCTCTTCCCACTGCTGCTGCTCAGTGGGCCTTTCTTCGTCAGCGTTATCAGCCGTCTGGGGATGCTCTTTACCTGTCTGTGGTCCGCCAGGAGCATGCCCTTCAGCAGGGCGATTTGACTATTGATGAGTTCTACACTCAGAGTGCTGCTATTTGGCGTCAGCTTGATTCTCTTCGTACGCCTGTGTGTGCCACCTGTCCCTGCTGCTTGATTGTTCGCGCCGACCTGGAGTTTCAGCGCGTCTTTGAGTTTTGTCGCGGCTCCGCAAGGAGTTTGAGCCACGCCGTGCACAGCTACATGCCCGTGGTCGTGTTCCGCTCTCTGAGGTCCTGTCTGAGCTTCGTGCTGAGGAGACTCGTCTTCGTGGTGCTGGTCTTCTGGAGGTTCCCTCTGTTCTTGCTGCTCGTGGTCCTCCTGCGCCGTCTGCTCGTGGTCCTGCTCCGCCACAGCCTCCGTCGCGGTCTTCAGTACCGCCGATACTACCTACTCCTCAGGTCCAGGGTCAGAGTCAGCCCCCGCAGTCTCGTGGTTCTCGTGGTCCTTGCACCTACTGTGGCAAGCCTGGCCATGATATTTCTGGCTGCTGGCAGAGGGATCCCAGCTTACGTCAGCAGTATCTTGCTCGTCGGAGGACTGGTTCTTCAGGATCTTCAGGCTCTTCAGGTTCTTCTGCTGCTGCACTGTCTGATCAGGACATTATCCGTGGTCTTCGTGGTCTGCTCGCTGCTTCCGGCTCTTCCTTGCCGGGTTCTGCTGGTTCTGTGTCTGGATCTTCTGGCAACACGCGACCACCACCTTCTACACAATCAGGTATGTCATCCCCGTGGTATCTGGATTCTGGAGCTTCTTTTCATATGACTTCTGCGTCTTCTATTCTTTCTGCTCTTCGCTCTCTTATTTCTCCTGTTCGTGTCATCACGGCTGATGGTACCTCTCTTCCTGTTTCTAGTCGAGGCACCCTCTCTACTTCATCTTTCTCTGTTCCTGATGTTTCTCATGTCCCTAGCCTTAAGATGAACTTGTTTTCTGCTAGTCAGCTTACTGATTCTGGTTGTCGCGTCATTCTTGACGCTGATTCTTGTGCTGTTCAGGACCGTCGGACTCAGGCCCTGGTTGGAGCTGGCCCTCGTAGTCTTCAGTCTCCGGGGCTCTGGGAGTTAGACTGGCTTCGTGTTCCTTCCGCTGCTACTTCATCTGCCAGTTCTCCTGCGGTTGCTGCTTCTGTCACTGGCTCTTTCCAGCAGTGGCATCATCGGCTGGGTCACCTTTGTGGCTCCCGTTTATCGTCATTAGTTCGTCGAGGTCTTCTAGGGTCTGTTTCAGGAGATGTGTCTTTACATTCATGTCAGGGTTGTAGGTTAGGTAAACAGATTCAGCTTCCCTATCCTACTAGTGCGTCTGTATCTCAGCGACCTTTTGATTTAGTTCATTCAGATGTTTGGGGTCCGGCTCCCCTTCAGTCAAAGGGGGGTCATCGATACTATATTTTGTTCATTGATGATTTTTCTCGGTACACCTGGTTATTTTTTATGCGCTCTCGCAGTGAGGTTCTCTCCATTTATAAGCGCTTTGTTGCCATGGTTCGTACTCAGTATTCCACGCCTATTCGTGTCTTTCGTGCTGATTCTGCAGGTGAGTATATCTCTCAGCACTTGCGTGGTGTTCTTGCTGAGGAGGGTACCCTTGCTCAGTTTTCGTGTCCCGGTGCCCATGCTCAAAATGGTGTCGCCGAACGTAAGCATCGTCATATTCTTGAGACTGCCCGTGCTATGATGATTGCTTCCTCTCTTCCGCCACATTTCTGGGCTGAGGCTGTCGCTACATCGACTTACCTCATTAACATTCAGCCCTCTGCTGCCCTTCAAGGTGGCATTCCTCTCGAGCGTCTTTCTGGTACCTCTCCAGATTACTCGGCTCTTCGTTTGTTTGGTTGCGCTTGCTATGTTCTTCTTCCTCCCCGCGAACGCACCAAACTGACCGCTCAGTCTGCTGAGTGTGTTTTCCTTGGGTACAGTGATGAGCATAAGGGCTACCGCTGTTGGGACCCTGTTGCTCGTCGGATGCGCATCTCTCGTGATGTCACGTTTGATGAGACGCGCTCCTTCTATCCTCGCCATACCTCTGGCACTTATCCGGTGGATGATATTTCTTTTCTCTTTTTCCGGATTCACCTCCTGCTGTCTCTTCCCCATCTCCTAGTTCTCCATCTTCTACACCTGGTGCGCCTCCTCCATCTTCGGAGCCATCCTCTCCTCCGTCTAGTACCCCTAGTACTCCTCGTTCTCTGCCTCGGCTCCTCCTTCTCCTATTCCTTCTTCCTCTTCTTCGGCTCCTCCTTCTTCCTCTTCTTCTGATGAGTCATCTTCTGCTGATGAGCCTTCCCATTCACGGCCTGTTCGTCAGCGTCGTCCTCCAGACCGTTATACTCCTAGTAAGTATGGTCTTTCTGTTGTCTCCGAGCCGACTTCTTATCGGGATGCTGAGCGTCATCCTGAGTGGCAGCTGGCCATGGCTGAGGAGATTGCTGCGCTTGAGCGCACTGGCACCTGGGATCTTGTTTCTCCCCCTTCAGGTGTTCGTCCTATCACGTGTAAGTGGGTCTATAAAATTAAGACCCGCTCTGATGGATCTCTCGAGCGCTATAAAGCGCGTCTTGTGGCTCGTGGCTTTCAGCAGGAGCACGGCCGAGACTATGACGAGACTTTTGCTCCTGTCGCTCATATGACCACTGTTCGTACTCTTCTTGCTGTTGCTTCTGTTCGACGCTGGTCTGTATCCCAGCTTGATGTTCAGAATGCTTTTCTTAATGGCGAGTTGAGTGAGGAGGTTTACATGCAGCCTCCTCCTGGGTATTCTGTTCCCGATGGGATGGTTTGTCGTCTTCGACGATCCTTATATGGTCTCAAACAGGCCCCTCGTGCCTGGTTTGAGCGTTTCTCCTCTGTGGTTATTGCCGCTGGCTTCTCTCCCAGTGCTCATGATCCAGCACTGTTTGTCTACACCTCTTCTCGGTGTCGACCTTGTTGCTTCTCTATGTTGATGACATGATCATCACTGGTGATAACCCTGAGCACATTGCCTTTGTTAAGGCACGTCTACGTGAGCAGTTTCTCATGTCTGATCTTGGTCCTCTTCGCTACTTTCTTGGGATTGAGGTTTCTTCTACAGCCGATGGCTTCTTTATCTCCCAGGAAAAGTATATTCAGGATCTTCTTTCTCGGGCTGATCTTAGTGATGAGCGTACCGTTGAGACTCCTATGGAGCTTAATGTTAAGCTTCGATCCACTGATGGTGAGCCTCTTTCTGATCCCACACGTTATCGCCATCTTGTTGGGAGTCTTGTTTATCTCGCTGTCACTCGCCCTGATATCTCTTATCCCGTCCATATTCTGAGTCAGTTTGTCTCAGCTCCTACCACCGTTCACTATAGTCATCTCCTCCGTGTCCTTCGTTATCTTCGTGGCACGATTACTCGTCGTCTTTTCTTCCCTAGTTCCAGCTCTCTCCAGCTCCAGTGTTACTCGGATGCCACGTGGGCGAGTGATCCTACGGATCGTCGTTCACTTTCTGCTTACTGTGTGTTTCTTGGTGGTTCGCTTGTTGCTTGGAAGACGAAGAAACAGGTTGCGGTTTCCCGTTCGAGTGTTGAGGCTGAGCTGCGGGCTATGGCTTCGTTGATTGCTGAGGTGACCTGGTTACGGTGGTTGCTTGCAGATTTTGGGGTCTCTGTTACGACACCCACTCCTCTTTTGTGTGACAGTACAGGTGCTATCAGTATTGCACGTGATCCGGTCAAGCATGAGCTGACCAAGCATATTGGTGTTGATGCTTTCTATACACGTGCTCAGGTGCAGGATCAGGTTGTTGCGCTTCACTATGTGCCTTCAGATTTGCAGCTGGCAGATTTCTTTACAAAGGCACAAACTCGAGCGCAACATGACTTCTTACTCTCCAAACTCAGTGTTGTGGATCCACCCTGAGTTTGAGGGGGGGTGTTAGAGTAGATTGTGCATATTGTATTTTGCCCATATGTTAGGGGCCTTCCTGCATATTCACCTGTACATGTACTATATATATGTGGCCTTTGGCCCCCTGGTAATACAAGCAGTCTATTACCCTAACAGTACTCATGTGCATATACGATGGAGAACTTCTTCTCGATAAATAGTTGAGGAGGTTCACGAGCTCTGTCGCAAACACCTATTGTTAGTGAAAAACAATATGCAAGAAGGGATCGATGCTACCTTTAGAATAGGAGTGCGAGGCATCTGGAAGTGAATGCTTAATGAGAAGTAAAAACTTCGTGCATTCGGCTTGTGTGGTTCTTGTGGCACCGTGTTTTATGTTGGCAAACAGAAGCGTGACATTTTGTGCGTGCCCCTCGCAACACGGCCGGAGATGAATCCGCCTTCAAACGCGCTGGGCCATTCTTTGCCGGCACTGGTTTCTCGTTGAGCCTTCCTTGGATTCAGGTAGCTCGATCCCTCTCTCAGCCGATCGAGCACATCCCCTACAGAATCGATTAGCATTCGCCTATTCCTAAAGCTCCCAGGATCTACGAGCAGGCGATTCCTCTCATACGCGCGCGCGTCCAGTTCAACAAGCTGTACGTGTTTATCTCATACGACAATTCCAAGAGATCCATGCCAATCCTGGCGACTGTGTGAACCGTCTAGCCGCCGATTGATGGAAAAAGAAACTAACGCTCACGCGACGACGGCGGCCGGGGAGCCGGTCACCGGCCTCCGGAAGATCGTATGGATCAGGCAGATGCTCCAGCGCTGGCAATCCACAGCGGCCGACACAGCCGCGAGAAGGTCCAACGCCAGCGCCACCGGTGAGTCCGACGACGCGGCTCATCGCCACATCGAAGTGGACACTGACAGCGACGACACGAAGCCGCCGCCGCTCGTAGAGACGGGGCCGTCGACGCCGGGCGCGCCAGTGGACGTGCCGCGCGGGTGCTGCGCGGTGTACGTGGGCGCGGAGCGGCGGCGGTTCGTGGTGCCGACGGCGTACCTGGGCATGCCGGTGTTCCGTCGGCTGCTTGAGAAGGCGGAGGAGGAGTTCGAGTTCGACTACGCGGACGGCGCTCTCACCATCCCCTGCGACACGGAGGCGTTCAAGTACATCCTCGTAGTCATGGACAGGCACCAGAAGGGCCTCGTCGTCGTCGACCACGGTACGCACGCACCGTTGCTGCCTCGCGTCGCAGCACATTGCACTGCACGGCGTACAGCGTGCCTTGCCAGGCAATCAAACCCGTGAATTCAAGTGTAGTTCTTGTGTTTTGTTTGCAGAAGGGAACCCCACTGAGGCAGCTGGGTGAGTGAGTGGATCATTCAGATGGGAATCGAGATTCAGTTATGACTTCTGAGACAAGGTGACTAGAGCAACGTCCAAGCGAAGATCAGAGTTCCCCACGAGAGTTTTCTTGCGTCTTTCTGTCGGGGAATCCTGTTACTGTCTGACCGCGTGATCGGCCATTGGCTCGGTGGACAGACACATGTAGAAGTTCCTACGCAGGAAACAGTGTTTTATAGTTGCACCGCTCCGGGACACGGACTAATGGCTCTCTGGTACCAATGCACCTGTTGTACACAAACAAAAAAAATAGTAACTAAAAAAGGTCAAGAAATTCCGAATCTTTTTTAGGTTCAAAGATGATTAAATCTTTTATTCGTGCAAAAGGTTTCGTCAGGAAATGATTCTCATATAAATCAGGCAAAAAAGATAAATCTATGACGAATATAGCGTGTATATAGTGTCTTTTCTGACAAATTGTGACCTTAAGTGAAATTAAAGTTACTTCCTAACAAATATTTTAATATGGGTACACTATTTGATAATGTTTGCCAGAATGTAAATTTCGAAATTTTCTGAGCTTATTTTAATCACTATGTTTATAAACGGCTATTGGGTGTACCGATCGCACGAACTAAACATGCAGCCAAAACACACCCAAGATCAGTCTGGAGCCAAAAAAATAGCACATGGTCTAGCGGGAAATGCCTATATTTATAAACGGCTCTATATTTATTATAAACATCAATAAAAGAATGCATGAAATAAAATTCTATCAACCATGCATAAGGTAATACCTAATCGATCGTTGATGTATATATATAGGATTCAGAACCAATGGATGTTGTGTTCCACGGGGAGATTCACCAGTTAAGAGAGGTCGCGAGTTGTAATGCCAGAAAGATTTAAGAAGAGATCGCGCTATCTTAACAATACGAGTAGGAGACATCCGGAAACGACAAGTCAAGAGGATTGACCTGGTGGAGCGGGAGGAGGAGCGCGGTTACAGATGGGACGGCGACCAATGGAGTCCCTCATTGGACCACGGTGTATGTGGGTGCGGAGAAGGGCGAGTTTGTGGCGCTAGCAGCATACTAGGGAATGCCATTATTATTGTGGCTGCGTGGCACGGTACAGCATGAGTCCGGATTCCAGTATGCTGGCAGCATGCTCACCATTTGTCCATTCCCTACGAAACTCGAGACCTTGTAGTATGTCATTGTCGTGGACATACACCAGAGTATGTTTTGGCTAGAGTATGTCTTGGCTATTGCATGTGAAAGCCCGTAATACCTAAGCCCATTATTTTTAGCCAAGACAGGCCTACGAAATCGATTTATTGTATATTTTGGTCATGGACAAGCCCGTGAGCTCCATGGCGCAGGTGCGGGCGATATTGCCGGAGGACGGGAGGAGATTGTCCACCGTCGCCGCTCCCACCTCTGCTCAAAACCCCCCACCGTACTCTGACGCTCCCCACATCTGGCCTCCTCCATCCAGTCCCTCGAGTGACCGGCATCCGGGGATCCGGCGATGTCCGGCGGCACACCCGACACGACCAGCTCCATATAAGACTAATTAACTATTGTCACCTAGTGGGTTTTTAATACTCAAAACAAGAAAGGTGTGGTTAGAACTCTAACTCAAGTATAAGGAGCTTATGGATTGGGACGTAGATGAAACCAAAGCTAGATGAAGAAGAAAAACACCAGACGAGCCAAGCCGAAACCGAGCAAGATGAAGAATTGGTATTATCTATAATACTGAGGCAAGTCTTTGTTCTCGCTTGTATATATATCACATTTTTTACTATATGTTTTGTTTGATATTCTTATGAATTAGGGCAATACACCCACCCAATGTCCAGAATTGGACACACCATGTCCAGTTGTGGTGGCAGGCATCGGGCATGTGTCTGTGGATTCTTTCCCGGTGCACCCTACACCTCCCTCCAAATGGACACTAAACATACACAATTGTCTAGTCAATGACAAATGGACCCACATGTCATAAGTCATAACATGAAGTGGTAGTCAGTTAGCCACAAACAGTCCAACCAACAGATCCCTTCAGCTTTTGTATGAACATGGGCTCATCCTTCGATCTTCTATGCATGAAGTAAGCGATATACCTTAATTTATTTAATGTTGACATGCTTGGAATGACGATTTGATAGTGCAAGTTGTAGCATAGACTACTCCGTTTTAAAATATAAGACACACTATTTTTATGCTGGTCTTGGATGCTTGATTTTGACCATTAGTATATAATAAATTATATTGATGGAGAGTGTACACCCACATGTACTTTATACGAATTTTGTGATCAGATTATAAGTACAAATTATGCTCAAAGTTGTACATCGTTGACTAGCGTAATTAAATGTGTCTTGTATCATAGGACGTAGGGAGTGCTAAACTTTTAGTTGCATTATTTGAATTATTTATTTCTCGATCACTGGCTAAAAATTGGAGAAGCGGACGTGCACAAGTAAAAAATGGGGGGTTGTGTGGCTCACTCATGGGCCAAACCGCAGATAATGCATGTGTGGGTGCATAGTTGGTACGTGTGTTTTGTCTATCCGGTCCTGGACAGTAGACATGTTCTGTCCGAGTTGCCCTTATGTACTGTTAAGCTTTAAAACTCCCTTCAAAAGATCCCTGAACTAGAAATAATGCAGCAAAAACACGTCTTAAGCCTGAGCAAGAAAACAAAGATAGCACATGAACTAGTTGTACGGTTTAGAGACAATTAAGATTTATTGTGACTCATGAAATAATTTCTACCAACCGCAAGGTACTCCCGAATCGAGCCTTCGTTTACATTTACACACTCGAGGACAAGCAAATCGTATGCTCCACAGTTGAGGAGGTTCAAGGTTCACCAGCCTTTTACCCACTAATAAAAAGAGGCAACTTCAGAGCTCACTATTTGATACCCTTGTGTCTCCATGCGACTATAGTGTGTATGGTCCACTTTCTGTCTCGCGAATGCTTGTGCTCACGATTATGCTAGAGATAATCTCGTGCGACAAGCCAAACAGAGGTCACGAGTTGTAATCTACCCCACAATGCATGAACGGGTTGTGCTACCTTTATCAATACGAGTAGGAGACATCTGGAAACAAATACTTAGAAGCGATAAAGGCCCTTGATAAGGCGCAGCGGGGGAGGAACCCGGCGACAAGTATGCACGCCTACACGTATGTCATCGTTCCTGATAGACTGAAAGGACTTGTTGTCCACCACGGTCTGTTGTACCTGTATACGCTGCTTCGCAGTGCGTCGCGCAAGTGTAGTGTGCCTCAGGCATGGACGCGAAAGCCACATGATACCTAGGCCCACCTTATCTTTGCTCAGAAAGACCTGTGAACACAATATCTGGTAAAAAAATGGACAAGCTTATGAGCCTTATTTCGTGTTACTTTTTGCCAACGCGAACCCTATGTAATAATCCGAGAAAGGAGAACGAGTTCCGAGTTGCCAGCGCGCCATCGGAGGCGCCCCCGGCCGCTACCCAGGTCATCGTCTCGCCGGAGCCTGCCTCCGCTGTCACTGCCTCCCTTCGTCCATTGCCTCCGATTCGTCTCCTCCGCGCACAAGCGAGGGGATTCGTATAAGAGAAGCGAACAAAACAAACCGAACGGGTACGGTGGCAATTTGATTTATTATGTGACTTAGTGGAGGGTAAAATCGGTAATTTGAAAAACGTACCATCAGCTGAAGCAATATTATATAGTGCGAGGAGGAGGGAGGCGCGGAGCTCGAACGCGCCAGGCGCGACACCGGAAGAGGGCACGGGCGACGTGAGGAGAGGTCGAGGCGGCCATGGATGGCCGACGGCGGCCGGAGGAAGAAGGGAAGCACGGGGCCGACGAGGCGATAGCCAGAGCGGCGCAAGGAGGAGAGAGCAGGGCGGCGCAGCGGCGGAAGCTGGCCGGGGAGAGGCGGCGGCGGCGTCGGGACGGAGAGGGGAGAGGAGAGGCGAGCGAGGTGGCGGGCATGGCTGGTGTGGTGCGGGAGGAAGGAGAGAAAGAGAGAGGATAAGGTGCAGGGACCTGAAAGTAAAAAGAAAGAGAATAAAGAGAGGGTGAGAGAACCCAGATGCAAAAAAAGAGAAAGAGAGGTGGGCGGCTGCAAGATGCAGGGGTTGAAATAGTACATGTATATTTTACAAAAGAGAAAGTACATGTATATCTGTACATTTCCACCGTAGCGAATCACGAGTGTTGTGCTAAATGTGCATCAAAGTTTCTAATCTAAATGATTTTTATTGCCCCGTTGCAACGCACGGGCATTTTTCCTAGTGTACTGTTAAGCTTTAAAGCTTTAAAACTCCCTTCAAAAAATCCCATGAACTAGAAATGCAGCAAAAACACGTCTTAAGCCTGAGCAAGGAAACAAAAGATAGCACATGGACTAGTTGTACGGTTTAGAGACGAATTGTATTTATTGGGACTCATGAAATAATTTCTACCAACCGCAAGATACTCCAAAATCGAGCCATCATGTACATTTACACAATCGAGGACCAGTCAATCGTGTGCTCCACAGTTGACGACGTTCAAGGTTCACCAGCCTTTTACCCACTAATAAAAAGAGGCAACTTCAGAGCTCACTATTTGATATCTTGTGTCTCCACGCAACTACAGTGTGTATCGTAAACTTTGTGTCTCGCGAATGCTTGTGCTCGCGATTATGCTAGAGATAATCTCGTGCGACAAGCCAAACAGAGGTCACGAGTTGTAATCTACCCCACAATGCATGAACGGGTTGTGCTACCTTTATCAATACGAGTAGGAGACATCTGGAAACAAATACTTAGATGCGATAAAGGCCCTTGATAAGGCGCAGCGGGGGAGGAACCCGGCGACAAGTATGCACGCCTACACGTATGCCATCGTTCCTGATAGACTGAAAGGACTTGTTGTCCACCATGGTCTGTTTTACCCGTATACGCTGCTTCGCAGTGCGTCGCGCAAGTGTAGTGTGCCTCAGGCATGGACGCGAAAGCCACATGATACCTAGGCCCACCTTATCTTACCCCAGTAAGACCCATGAACTTGATTTCGTGTAAAAAAATGGACAAGCCTGTGAGCTTGATTGTGTGTTAATTTTTGCCAACGCGGACCCTATGTAATCATCCGGTAATGGAGAACGAGTTCTGACGTAGCTAACCGAAGCAACATATGTATGCAGTTCCCCATGGAGATCGTAGTTCCGTTTGTAGAATTTAGCCCGGTGAATCTTGTTTGTTTGGTCATCATGTTTGTCATTGTGTCCGGCCATGCTTGAAAACAGTTTTTTCGATAAAATAATATATTAATATAAAAAATATGAATTAAACTCAGCCTCTGCAACAATATAATGTTAGGAGCTAGTTGAAACATTAAGGATGCACACAAGAAACAAAGAAAAAAAAATGCCCCGCCAAGGCGATCAGAGACTTGTTGTAGCAGCAAACACTGCTGCAATGTATCGATCACCAGACTCAAAGCCATCACGCTCGGTCTCGACGTGAACAACGTCACACTAGCAAAACTGAGTTTGCGCAATGCTATGAAGTATCCTCTTTCTGCCTATCAATTGCATCATCATTTTCCACCTCCGACATCATTTAGCATTCTCAAACTCGATATGAGCCGTTGAGATGGTGCTCGTAATGTGCAAGAACCATGCAGAGTGTAGTACCTACGAATGAATCATTTTGGATCGTTTTAATATAAATGTGCGAGTTTGTGAGGACGGTGGATCACAGTCGCCCAGTAGACACACAAGGCTAAAGGTTCCGACTCGAAAGTCGATACATTGTTTTCTGCTTGGTTCACGACAAAGTCGTGTCTTGAGTAGACGCTTCCACATTTTTTTTCGAAATGGAGTGTGTACCAAGAGAAAACAGAAACCACCAAGTTTTACAAAAAAAACATCGATCAGCCGGAAGCCGCCGTCCAGGCGATAATTCGCTACACCTATGACCTTGATGAATGGGTGGACCTGATCGGAGCCAAGTGTTTTGACCTCACGCATCTACGCACACCATCTAAATCCGGAGACCTCAACAAAACTGCCCAATGGCTAGCCCGAGGCACGAACCGGTCCAGCAGACACGTTACGCGCGCCAATGCTTACGTTGATACTCCGCCGCCACGGCTGTCTTCCACCGATCCATCTTCAGAGTAATAAAAAAAGACACCACGCTAGGCTAACTCTCGAACATTCTTCATGTGCATGTTGTCGCAAAAGAAAAAATAAACAGGGCAGCACACGAGAGATCTTCGGCGCCGAATCATTGTGCGCATCGTCTTTCGAAACGCGCCGCTGAGGCTCCAAAAGGATCGCTGCACATGGGGAAGTAAGTGAGACCGTGAAACACAACCACCAACAAACCAGCATTATCCTACCAGGCCATGCACGTTGGTACTGGCTATGCTCATCACATCAATCCGTTGCGCGTACGTTAGGTTTACAAAATTAATACCGATGCTAACGTTCGTGTCGAACAATCGACTACTACCGCAGATCAGCAGCCGATACTACGTACCCATCCATTTCTGGAGTTCTGCCTTCCCGGCCGCGTACGATGTGCCCATGTGTTAGTTGTGAAAGCATGCCATTGGCCACAGTCAGGATGCAGGCGGACATGGATTCCGCCTGTCCGCGTCGCTTTAGGACCCAAAATGGCTAAGCGGATTGGCCGCAAAATTTGGCGACCCTGACGGAAAGCATTTACTTGCCGTCTCCTAGCCAGTACCTAAGATCGCCGCCGCAGCTCCTGGCCGCTCGGAGTTAAACACCCGCTAAGTGTCCTGTTCCGGTATATATATATATATATATATATATATATATATATATATATATATATATCTTCACTTGATTACAAATATCTTCACTTGTACTTCATGTCCTGTTCCGGTATATAAATTAACACCCATTCGGAGTTAAACACCCGCTGGTTCTTCTAGCTTGTGGCTGTGTGCATGCGTGTGCGTGTGGCTGACTGTTGCTCCCTATCCAGAATGCAATTTCAGTATGGCTTCAACACCTGAATTTTCCATATAATGTTCGGTTACTTGAGTATCTATGATAATGCAAATGTTAGGTTTTACAAGTTCTATATTATTATTCAGTTCCTTGAAGTAACGCTAAGTTCGCAAGCAAGTAATTATTACCATGCTGAAATTTACAGGTGCGGTTTGTCACATTTTATTCTTGGTATTGATATGCAAACAGCCGAAAGGAATGCTGCGCAAGAGATGTTTCTTACTGTGTTTTCTTCACTGCTAGCCTCTTGTGTCATGTTGCACTAATTCGGAGTTACACACATGAACATTATCTGGACTGTCCTGCCTCTTGTGTCATGTTGCACTAATTCGGAGTTACACACATGAACATTCGGAGTAAAGATGTTGAGGAGGAAGAATGCTTGGTGCTCTACCAAGTAAGCGAGTGCCATGAAGAAACCGCATCAAGCCAAAGGTGTTTCCCTTGATTTTACTTGTCCTTCATCTGTAGCTATGTTGGCCCTTAGTTTTCTTTTTAAATTATTGTAGCTTTGTTGCTTCTGAAACTTCTGTTTTTGCTAGAAGGTGCTAGCTGTTATTTGCTTCCATTACCGGTCTGATACTATTATGATTTATTTCAGGGATGGGGAACACCGGACAAGCTCCAGCGGCTGTGACGAAGCCAAAGAAGATCTGCTAGTATCAGGATGTGCATCCCTTGTTCAGTTTCAGCTAGCTAGTGATCTGCTAGTGGTGTGCCTCTTATCAGGGGCGGAGCTACGTGCAAGTCAGGGGGGGGGGGGGGGGGCCGCCGCCCCCCCAGCCCATTGAAAATCGCTGAAGAAACCCATCAAATCTGGCCCATTTGCCCCCCCAGTTTGGCCCAAAACTCTTGTATATTACCTCTCTCAGCCCATTTGCCCCCCCATGTAGCTGGCCCAAGCTCCGCCACTGCCTCTTACATGTTCAGTTTTCAGCTAGCTAGTGATCTGCTAGTGTCAGTTTTCAGCATGGTGGTCATATGTGGAATCTGTCTTCCTGTAAGTAGAATTCAAATACCATTGCGTACTGTTATGTACTGTTTCTGTTATATTACAGTACTATGAAGTGTAGTATGAGGTGTAGTAGTAAACTGTTTACTACCTTGGGAAGGCAGCTAGTTTGCTAGCTAATGCAACTTTCTTGTTCTTGGTCCAAGGAATGAAAATGATATTGGTTGTTGTTTTGCTCAGAAATTAATTAGGTTGAATCTTCTTAGTTGGTACTTGTACACTTCTGTAACAGATCAGGTCACCGTAGTGCAATCTGAAATAGCTACTGTATTGACTGTTCCCTGTATTGGCTACAGCGCAAACATGATTTTTTTGAAAATGTTTCAAAAATTTGAACAAAAATATCTGGATGTATCCAACCATGTACACTACAAACCTGGAAATTTTCGATGTGAAATACCTCGTATTTTATAGCTATTGCATTAAAGAAGAAACTCAGCGAAAAAGACAAATCAAACAAGTTTTAGACAGCCGGTAGTAGAAGCTAGCAGCGGCTTGTCCGCTTCGTCCGCCGGCGCGGGCGCAACACAAATTAATCGGCCGCGGCGTCCGCTACAATTCAGATATTTGCGGAATGAGGCGGACGGACATGGACGTCCAGCGGACTGTCCGCCAACATCCTGAGGCCAAAGGTGATGGGTGGCTACTTGTGAATTGTGATATGCGATGTCAACGTCAGGTGCCGGGCCGCCGTGCTCATGTCGATCAATCGCCGGTGGCACCAACTGAACCAAGAAAGCGACGTCCTCCTCCATCCAGGCAGATTCTGTAGTCTGGGTGGATTATCTATTCCTAGAGGTGGCAAATTAGTGCATCTGAACTTAGTTTCTGTTTGAATGCGGTGCCCTTTTATGCAGCCTTTTTTATACAACGGTTTGTCCATAGCCGAAAGCTCATTTCCGAACAAAAACACAATCAAACACTCACGTAGCTATGCTTGTAATGAGAAGTACGCGAATAGGTTTCTATCCTAGACAAGAAAAATATTTACCAACCATACATCTAATAGCAAGATAAACTTCAATTTAATACTAGCTTATATATGTGCTTCTAGACCTTTTACTTTCAGTAACGACAAAAACAGTAAGATTCCGACTTGGTCTGCTTGTCCAGAAACTGACTGAATCAATAGCTTTGTGTTTGTTTCTCCTATATCAATATAAAAGACAAAACTTTTGCCCCGTTTCAAAAAAAAATGAATATTTTTTAGATTATGAAATGTTTAATCAACCATAGGTCAATATGAAAGGGAGATTATTTTACTGGTTTAGCGGAGTCTCTAAGCAGAAGTATATTGTCCCATAACCTGAATGCGAAGTCTAATGCTGTGTTTGGATGTAGTAAAGGTTGCTTGGAATTGGCTATTTGAAATTGATGTGCCAAATTCTACCGTTTGATGTGGTCGACGATTTTTTTTTTTTGCGAAACACAGTACAAACGCAGATGCTCACATACACGTCGATGAATTAGGTACAAACGCAGACGCTCACAAATGCAAGAAATAGAAGGAGGCGACCTCCTTCCGCGACGGCGGCGAGACGAACCTGGCGAGGGCGGCGCCGGTAAGGAAGCTCTTCCTCCCTCCCATCGGCCTCCTCCCTGCTCCTCCTCCTTCCGCCCTTCTCCCCCCGCTGCCCGCCCGAACCCTAGATCCCCGACGGCGGGAGGGGACATGGCTGCAGCGGCGGCATGGGCTCCCTCTTCTCTGGTGCAGGGTGGCAGGGGGCATGGCGGCGGCGGCAGGGGTCTGGGCGGCAGTGGCGCCCTCTTTTCTAGCTCCCCCGAACCTGCTCCTTCCATGTTCTTTCTTCAGTCAAAGGGTGCCATCGGCCTCTGTTTTGCCCGACCTGCAGCAGGACCTGATGAACCGTTTGGAAATAGCTACCGAGTGAGTTGAACAATTCGATTACCTTTTCGTGATCATGGTCGTCATATTGTAGTCACTAGAGAAAAAGGCTATGATTGGATAGATATGTCAAAGTTTTTGCTGAAAATGTGATCTTCATCTCGCAACACTTAATCTGCTGATGTTTTTTATTCTTTACCTGGTTGGGCAATTTACTCAACCTCGGGATCTTCATTCGCTCAAGTTGGAACCTTTCCTACATCGAAACACAGCATAAAAAAAATCCCGGGACACCAAAGAACTTGTTCCCCTGTAGTATTTTTTTTCACGTCCCCATGTACCATATATCCCAAAAAAGAACTATCATATGTTGCACAAGGTACCATATGTCAAAAGTTATCGTACTAAAGAGCTGAAAAGGTTTGGATCAACAACGTAATTAGCTTGAGACTAAATAATATTTGAATAATCGACATAACAAGAAGTGTTGAAACCCCCTGAATCTAACCTGCAACCAAGAGTTTGACTAATACAGTTCTAGCACACTAGTTGTCGAGATAATACAAAGAATGCTACCAATTGCTCCTAGTCGTTGCTGCTTTGATCTGGTCCATGAGAAAACCGTCGCCTATATCCTCTTGCGTTATCGAGCTATCGATGTTGCTTTCATTTGCAAGACTTTTCTTAAGACAAAACATTTCAAATATCTGCCGATGCAATCTTGGCGAGTTGTGTAGATTGTTAAATATATACACTTTCCTTCCAAACTGAAGAAACTTAAGATGGCTAGAAATTCCAACTCCTTATCGCTCTTCGCTTTTAACATGATTTTTGCCATGTGCACGTTAGTAGACAATCTTGATGAAATAATCCAACAAGGTGACCAAAATCAACCTCTAGAACTTAGGATGCAGTTCATCGAATTTTTTCTTTTAACTTACTCATTCTCATCCTAAGTTCACTAATGAAGTGAAGTTCTTATTTTCTATATTCTTATCTTGACTCGACACTAAGAGCTCCACAAATATGAAGAAGTTAACTTTTTTTTTTTGAGTTGGAACGCTAGCATTCCATTAACAAGAACCGGCAGAATCGCCGGGCCCGCATTACATAAGTAGGGAAACTTGATTTAATAAATCGCATGAACTAAAAATGCGGCCAAACACATTCCAATCCCGGAGCAAGAAAAAAAGATAGCACATGGTCTAGCTATACAGTTTAGAGACGGTCCATATTTATTATGAACTTCAATGAAAAAAATCTCATGAAATCAATTTCTAGCAACCACAAGATACAACCAAGCTCTCATGTACATATATACAATCGAGGACCAACCGATAGTGTGCTCCATAGTGGAGGAGGTTCACTCCAGCCTTTTGTCCATAAATAAAAAGGAGAAACTTTGGAGCTCACGGTTCGATATCTTCTGTTGCCACGATCACACCTTTGTTCTTCTCCCTCGTGCGCTTTCGCGCACGGTCACGCTAGAAATGGCGTGGATGAGCCCTAATCTACCCCGTAATGCGAGAATAATACATGAAAGGATGGTGCTACCTTTAACAATACGAGTAGGAGACATCTGGGAACGAATGTTTAAAAGGTATTAGACGCATTGATAAGGCAGAGTGGATGGAGGAGCGTGGTGACAAGTTTGGAGGCCTACAAGTCTGTCATGGTCGTGGGGAGACAGAAAGGCCTTTTCGTCCACCAACTGTAGTCACACTCATCGTGCAAGTCAGGGCTGGAGTATGTATCGGCCATGCACACGAAAGCTACGTAATACTTAAGCCCACATAGTTACAGCCTAGACATGCTTGTCAAGTAGACTTCTTGTAAAATTTTGCCCTGGAACCCCGTGAACTCGATTTCGTGTTAATCTTTGCCGACGTGAACGGAGAATGAGTTTTGAGTTGTGCATAGCTGACCGGAGCAACATCCGTACGCAGTTCCCTAACGGAGATCGTAGTCCTGTTCTAGAGTTCAAAGGAATGCATTCTTTGCACCTTTTCTCTCGGCAAATCTTGTTTGCTCGGTCGTGATGCTTGTCGTTGCGTTCGGGCATGCTCAAGCAGGAAATGGCATATGCAAGAACCATGCAAAGTGGAGTACGAATGGATTGTTTTGATGAATAAATTGTGAATTTGAGAGGGCGACGGTGGGGTCCGTGGCCTTGTGGACGCACACGCCTAAAACTTCGCACTCGAAAGTCTAAACTGTGTAGTCTAGTTGAATTGCAACATAGTCATGTCATGACTACTCCTGCGCAGACGCTTCGAGACGCGACACCACGCTAAGCTAAATTTTTGCACATGGGAACCCTGTGTAATCACCAGGGAACGGAGAATGAGTTATGACTTCTCAATTATGATGTAGGCATGTAGCTGACGTGAGCAACATTTGTAAGCAGTTCCCTGATGGAGATCGCAGTTCCGTTTGTAGAGTTCAAAGGCATGTAGTCTTTCTGGGTGAATCTTGTTTGCTCGATGGTGAGGCTTGTCGTTGCGTTTGGACATACTCCACTGGGAATGGTAGGTAGTTGCTTACTGCCATGCCGTGTGCAAGAATTATGCAAAGTGGAGTACAAACATATCGTTTTTAAGTTTGTAGCCAAGGCCTATGCGCTCCGTCTTGCTCCTATTGCTCATCGCACGATTAGTACGACCCAGTCGGCCTTTATCAAAGGGCGACACATCCACGAGGGCATTGTGTCCCTAGGCGAGATTGTTCACGAGACTAAGTCTAGGAAACTTAGGGGAGTTTTCCTGAAATTGGACTTTCAAAAAGCCTATGACAGAGTGAACTGGGGCTTCCTGCGGGAAGTTTTGCTCCGGGCAGGTTTTGACCTAGGTTGGGTGCATAGAGCCTTGAGTCTGGTCTCGGGGGGCCAGACGGCGATCACCATTAATGGTGACATGGGCAACTTCTTCCGTAACGGACGGGGAGTGCGCCAGGGAGACCCACTCTCTCCTCTCCTTTTCGACTATGTCGTTGAGGCGCTTGCCGCGATTCTGGATGCCGCCAGAAGGTCGGGGCATATTCAGGGTCTTATCCTACACATCATCCCAGGGGGGTGTCTCATCTACAATATGCCGATGATAAGATCATCATGTTCCAGCCTGGGGATTTGGCTATTGCCAACCTCAAATTTATTCTCATGTGCTTTGAGAATCTTTCCGGGCTGAGGATCAACTTCCACAAGAGTGAAGTGTTGGTCTTAGGGGTCGATGAGGGGGAGCAGCTGAGGATTGCAAACATGCTTAACTGCAAGCAAGGGTCCTTCCCTTTTACTTACCTTGGCCTCCCTGTCAGTGACCGTGCACTTTGTGCGGGGGATTGGGGTCCCCTAACCGCAAAGTTGGCAAGCGTGCGGACCCCTGGATGGGGAAGCTTATGTCTTCTGCCGCTAGATTAACGCTTACCAACGCCTGCCTATCCAGTCTTCCCCTTCATGCGATGGGAGTGTGCCTTCTTGGGGAAGGGTTCACAAGACGGTGGATAAACACCGGTCCCGTTTCTTTTGGGAAAGTAATGGGATTCAACGCAAATACCATTGGGTACGGTGGTCGGCGGTGTGCCAGCCGAAATCCTTGGGGGGCCTAGGCATCATGGACACCATACTCACCATCGAGCAAAGATCGGGGGAGTCTTGTGCGCATTTTTCTTTGGCAAGTGGTCAGGAAGCGTCTCCCTTCCGGTGACAACATTGCGCGAAGACACGGACCTTCTACCGGCCTCTGCGCCTTATGTGGTCAGTTCGAGGACACCAACCACATTTTCTTTGGCTGTACCTTGGCCAAGTTTCTCTGGAGTGCAGTTAGGGAACTGCTCCAATGTTCATGGAATCCCTCGTGCTTTGCGGAGCTTTATAGACTCCTTCAGAGTTATACGGGCCAGTTTCGTAGAGTGCTTTGATTTGTTGCACTGCTCTTTGCTGGACCTTTTGGAACATGAGGAACAAATTTACGATTGAGGGGATCTTTCCCTCTCAGCCGGCTGACTGCCTGTTCAAATTGTCTATGTATATGCAGGTGTGGAAGCCAGTGGCTAGGAGACAGGACAGGAGCGCGGTGGAGCTGGCGATTCTTCAGATCCGCGAGCTCCACAACACTATCCGAGATCGACCTTCCTGACTTTGCTTTCTACTTCCCTAGTGATAGTGTTTGCTGTTTTAACAGGACGCCCAGTGAGTTTTGAAAGCAGGTGGCTAGCTACTTACGTTGTCAGCTTCAGGTGCCGGGCCGGCGCGCTCATGTCAATCGATCGCACGCCGTGCGTAGCATGCGCGCGCGAGCTACCGGCCGGTGGCGCCCAGCAGGTCAGGGACGAACTGGCGCATCGCCTCTCCCAGGCGTTGGGGGCGGGCGACGACGTGGAGCAGATGGCTCTGCTCCAGCCCGCGGGCAGTGGGACGAGCAGGCGAGCCACGACCGCCCGGGGGCACTGCAGCTCGATCGGATGGTAGACGAGATGTTCGGCCGTGGCGTTCCCAGCATGGCGCTGGCATGAGCGGACACCGTCCCTGACGAACGGTGACTCAACCGCCTCCACTCTCTCCGCAGCGGATGCAAACTTGCCGAGTGCAACACTCGGCAAATCGCCTAGTTTCCGCCATTTAGACGTCCGTTAAATGATTTTTACAGGTACAAATTTTTGCCGAGCACCTAAATATGCCGCTAAGAATAATGTTTACCGACTTCTTACAAGAAAATATTCGGCAAACTCTAGTACATCGGTGCAAGCCGAGCCAGTTTTTCCGAGTACTCAGATTGGACAGAGACGAACAACTCATCGTTTATCGCTCTATGCAGATGATGTTGCTTTATTCCTCAGCCCTCTGCCGATAGAAATCGAGATCACAAAGCTTTATTCTGAATGTTTTTGGAGCTACCTCTCGATTACACATGAACCTTCTAAAAGTTCAATCATCCCCATCCAGTGTTAAGACATTGATGTCGCAGAGTTGGCAACTTCTTTTGGGTGCAATTATTCACAATTCCCTTGCCCATACCTTGGCATGCCACGCTCTGACACAAGACTACGAAAGAGAGATTTACAACCTGCCATTGATAAGCTAGCTAGCACAGCCAAAGGACACTTCTCCATTGACGCATGACAGATCCTGGTGAAGCATGTTCTTTCAGCCATGGTGGTGTTCCAAATGATCGCAATAGCTGCTCCGGCCTGGATGATTAAAGCTACAGACAAAATCCGAAGTGGTTTCCTTTGGGCCCAAGACGAGGTGGCGCCGGGAGGCAAGTGCCTGATCAATTGGAAGTCTGTCTGTCTCCCAATTGAAGGCCTGCCTGATCTTCATGCCAGAGGTCTGGCACTCCACACTCGCTGGCTTTGGCAGGCATGGTGCGGCCCTAACAAGCTGTGGCAAGGACTGTCCCTGCCAATCGACAGCAAGGTTCAAGCGTTGTTCAACGCTTCAGTTAACTTTCACCTGGGCAGCGGCGTCAAGATCAAGTTCTGGACGGATCCATGGCTTGATGGTTCCTGTCTCAAAGATTTGTTACCGACCCTATTCAGCGTTTGCACAAGAAAAAACATAACAATGGGCCAAGCTTTTGATGATCATAGATGGACTCGACACTTGAAACACGACCTTGTTCCGGATGCGCTTGTGCAAGCTGTCCAACTTTGGGAAAAATTGCAACAGGTAACGCTACAGCCAGGGACCAGCGACACAATCCCATGGCGCTGAACTGCATCGGGCACCTACTCTGCTGCCTCTGCTTATATCATTCAGTTCACCAGCGCAATTGGCAAAGAATTCAGGGCTACAATTTGGTGCTCTAATGCTCCTCTCCGTTGCCAGTGTTTTTGCGTGGCTAGCTGTGCAAGCACGTTGCGTTACCGAAGACGTTCTTGCTAGAAGGCGAATTCCATACAATGAAGAATGCGCTCTCTGCCTTAGCTCACCTGAGATAACGCTGCACCTGTTGGCTAGATGCCCCTACACTACTCAATTATGGCGTGAAATCTTGCCACTGGCTGGGCGTCCACCATGCTTCCTGCCTAGAGATGACCAAAATCTGCACTTGTGGCGAATTGACACAAGAAACATGACGGAGAAGAACCAGCGGAAGCAATGGACTTCGCTATACCAGCTTGTTTGGTGGACGACGTGGAAGGAGAGGAACAACCGTATCTTCCAGCGTCAGGCTCGCAACATTACAGACCTGAAAATTACCGTTCTTTGGAGGCTGATCTCTGGCGCCGGGCTGGCCGCTCTGGCTCTGCCGAGCTTTTGTCGAGACCCCGCGAACCTGACTGAATTCTGGTGATCCCTCTTAGCTAGTGTAGAACTAGATTAGTCCCTCATCCTATCTTTGCTTTTTTTCAGTTTAGCTTGAGTCCTTGTACTCCTTCGTTTCTCCTAGTATCAATGAAATAGCAAGGCTGTCTGCATTTTCGTAAAAAAAAACAAGAGTTTGCCGACTATTTTTTGCCCTTTCCTCAGTAATCAGTATGTTTGATACTCGGCAAAAAATAGTTTTCCGGTAGTGTTAGTAGACAAGCTTGATAAAATATGCCAACATATTGACCATAATCAACCTCTACAACATAGCATGCAGTTAATGGAGTTTTTCCTTTTACTTACTCATTCACCCGTTATAGTTCACTAATGTCCCGTTCAAAAAAAAAAGTTCACTAATGAAGCGAAGTTCTTATTTTCTCCATTCCTTCCTTGACCCCAACATTGAGAGCTACCACAAAGATTGTACAGGAGTTAACTTGATGTGGATATCTTAGACTTGAATTTTTTAGATCTGCACAAGACACCGCGCGCTCCCTCCCTCCCGAGTCACCTCCCTCCCAGGCGACTCTGGAGGCGCCACCACCCACCAGACCCTAGCCGCCCTCCTCATCCCCTCCCTGCCGCCGCTGCCGCCGTTGCCGGCGGTGGTGGGGGCGCCCATCCCGTTGCCGACGGGGGGCAGAAGAGATGTGCCGCTGTGGTGTCCCATGGGGGCGGTGGGAGGCTGATGGCGGGCATAGGGCGGCGCGGTCTTGGGCCGGCGCCTGAGTCTCCCACCGGAGTGGTGGCGTGGAGATGGTGGGGCGCCGCCGTGGCCGCTAATCTGTTGCTTCGCGTCCAGATCGATCCTGCTCGCGGCGCTGGGACCCGATGACTCGATCTCGCCTTCGCGTCGATCTGGGATGTTGGATCCGGCCAGAACCGGTTGTGGTAGCCTGGCTGTGACCACTGGTTACGCCGGCGATCTAGTGCTTGGCAATGGTTTACCCTCCGTTGTTGCGCTCCTGCTGGGAGTGGCTTCGCGGCGTCAGGGCCTGCGAGGCTTCAGAATAATGACGGTGGTCCTAGGGTTTCAAATCGCGCCAAGACGAAGAGCTGTCTCGTGACTGACCTCCTGGATCTGGCCAGAGTGACGGGTTCTGGAAGGCTCCGCCGGCGATCTTCCATGGGCGTTAAGACCTAGAGATTGCTGGATCGGGTGGGATTCGGTCGCGCCGCGAGGAACCGGCGCGAAGCTCTGCTCTGTTGCCATCATGGGCAAATCCATGGTGAAGTCAGACGCGGAGAAGGCCATGAAGGCTGCGATTGGAGGACTGGCAGGGGTGCTCGGAGACTTTGCGTTGAGGAGGAACTGGCTTCGAGTTTCAGGAATCACGGCGGCAGCAGGTATGCGGGGGCGACAGCATTGGTGAGGATCAACGTCCTACCTCGCAGGGTGAAAATCCAAGGTCTGGCCTTAATTGGTTGTGCCTGGCAAGGGCCTTGATGAAGGCATTGTTTTGTGAGTCGGGACTATCTCCAGGTGAAAACCCAGGATCTTTGATTCGGCGACGACGGCGCTTGTGCACTGTTCCCTTTCTGAAGGCGTTGCTTTTGGGGATATTGGCCATCGGGTGCTGTCTTGGCGGTGGTTGTGCTGCTGCTGTAGGGAATGTAACTATGTAGCGGGACTTTTCTTTTAGTTTCTTCTTTTTATTGCTTTTCGGCTGTGTGCATCCGTAATACATTCGGTTATTGCGTTGTTGCAGAGGCTGGATGTAATTGGTATCTCCGCGATATTAATAAATGCTCTTTTTCTTAAAAAAAAGATGAAGTTTATCCCCCGAGGTGTTCTTAATGGTTTACATGTTCCACGTTATCTTTTATGCATTTATTATTCTTTGAATGAATGAAAATTTATTTTACATATCAACTGCAAGCCTTAATCAAATAGAATGAATGAAAATTTATTTTACATATCAACTGCAAGCCTTAATCAAATAGGTTTGCAACAATATATTTATGCTATTCGTTGTTAGTGATTAGTTGATGGATTGGGGCGCACTCGCCTACATGATTAGCATATGGAATATCAACATCAATTGAAGTTAGCATCGACTTGCAACCACCATAGATTTTTAAACATGAAAAAATATTAATCTCAAGTATCTCGAGATTTGGATTGGGACATGAGAGTAGATGAAACCAAAGCTAGAGAAACATGTAGAACACCAGCCGAGCTAGGCCAAAGCCGAGCAAGCCCGGGAATTGGTAATATTTATGATATTGAAGCAAGTTGATTGATCGATGCACCACACAAATATACCTCTTTATTCTCGCTTACATATATCGTATTTTTTAAATATGTATTGTTTATTAATGTTACAGTTTATGTACGGTTACACCTTAAAGTTCCACAACTCGCTTTAATAAATCGCATGAACTTAAAATGCAGCAAAAAACTTATCCCAACCCTAGAGCGAGAAAAAGATAGTCTATATATTACGAACTTCAATGAAAAAATCTCATAAAATCAATTTCTAGCAACCACAAGATACTACCAATTGAGCCTTCATGTACATACATATGCAATCGAGGGCCAAATATATGTGCTCCATATTTTTTTTTAAACGAGGCAAAAAATTTTGCCTTTCATTGATATAGAAGAATAGAATTGGCCAGTTTATAAGGAAAACTGGCCGAAAACCGATAAAACTCGAAAACGCAACACATCTCGGCCCAAGGCCGCGTTCCAGACGAGTCGACGTCCAAATCGCCCAAGCAACCAAAGACACCACCCACACACCTCAACGCAACACGGCGGAGGCAAAAAATCGGAGCCGCCGCTCCGACGTCCACGCCGGCCCCAGGGCCATGCACCACCTAGCCGATGACGAAAAACAAGACGCAACTCCCCGCCGCCTACCACCAACTCTCCACGGGTCCCTCCGGCCGGCGAAGCATCCAAGACAAGGTCTCAAGAGACAAACGACGTAGAAACGCCGACCTCGCCCGATCCCACGAGGGATCAAGGTTTCCCCCGGAAGCTTCCGGGCTAAGAAGCGAGAAACATCACCTCAACGACGTCTTCAAGAAGAATGCGGCGCCCGGGGCATCACCGTCGCCTGCCCTGGACGGCAACCCGGGCAAGGCTTTCGCCCGGTGATGGTTCTCAAAGCTGCAACCCACCTCAAAGACCGGCCAGACCACCGCCGCAAACCCGCACGCAGACCGCCATCCCCACGCGCCCGACGTCTGTGGCTACCAACGGAACTAGGCGCCGGGGCCTAGAAACCGCCTCGCGCCGAGCCACCTCCTTGCTCGCAGCGACGAAGACCGCCATCCGGGGCCGCCTCCCCGGCTTCCGGGCACCACGCCAAGCCGCAGCCCAGCGGGAGCCCACCATGGTCGCCCGTGAACCGCCGCGAAGAAACCACAACGGCTGCCGTCGGAACCGTCGAAACTTTTTTCCCACTAATAAAAAGTGGAAACTTTGGTGCTTCCACGATCACGCCTTTGTTCTTCTCCCTCGTGCACTTTTTCGCACGGTCACACTTGAAATGACGTGGGACGAGCCCAGGAGAAGTTGTGAGTTGTAATCTACCCCGGAATGCAAGACAATGCATGAAGGGATGGTGTCACCTTAACAATACGATTAGAAGACATCTGGAATTGAACACTTAGAAGCAATTGGACTCATCGATAATGCGAACGAGAGGAGGAGCGTGGTGACAAGTATGAAGGCTTACAAGTGTCTCCTACCACGGTCCACCGTTCTCGCATTGCGTCGCCCAAGTCTAGGCTTGAGTGTGTCTCAGCATGACAGTCGGTCTACGGCGGTGTTCAGAATGCAATAAATTTGCTGTGTTGCAATGTCGTCTGATTGTGCCGTAGGAGTTTGATGATGGGGTGGCGGCCCGACTTATCCGGCAGCGGAGGCCTCCGCGGTCATGTGGATGACGCGATAACCGGATCTTCATTTTGGTTATGGTCTCCCGCTATGTGTGTCATGTTAGATGGCGGTATGTGATGACCTCTTCTGTGACCGCAAGGTTTTGAGGTTGGCGGCGGTAGGACGCCCCTCCATTTCGAGATCTGGTTCGATTCGACGTAGCAGGTGCTACGCACGACGGCTTCAGAGGAGCTGTCAAGTCATCCTGGCGGACGGTGGGATGTGGCACCTCACGGGGAGGCCTCGACGTCTCCTGCGCGGTGTCAAGTCATGCTTGTTTTTGCTCGACCGAAGGTGGTGCGTAAATGGCTGGAGGTGTGGCAGTATGGGACTTCTTCGGTTTCAAGTTTTCTTCTCTAGCGACATCTAGTTAGTGAGGTGTCATTGGCCGGACAGGCCGGTTGAGGATTGTAGAAGCGTCTACATCAAGTTTGCACACTTTGGTGGAAGTAGTTACGATATTGTTGACGCTAAATCTAAGTTGACGTGCGGTTGCGTCGTGACCTTTCTGAAGGTGGTGTCCCAAAGCTCGTCCTTGGAGATGAAATCCCGATCTCAATCCTTTGTTGGACTTGTCATCTTTGGCACATGTGCGGGTTTTTCCTTCTAGGAAAAACCCTTCAAGAACTTGAAGGGTTTGCCTAGAAGGTGTGTATTTTTATTTTTGTCCTTTACCATAGGATTAGTGGTAATCTGGTGGAGGTTATGTTGCGACTTATGTGGTTCCGGGTTTGTTTACTATGTATCTTTCTTAAATTTGCAATAAAAGAGTTGTGTGCATCGCCTCGATGCAGAGGTCGGAGATTCGTTCCCTATTCGAAAAAATGGTTTAGCTCTACAATTTAGAGATTATATTTATTATGAACTTAAAAACCCATGAAAAAATTTCTAGCAACCAAAAGATACTACCTAATCGAGCCTTCATGTACATATATACAATTGAGGAACACTCGATTGTGTGATCCACAGTTGAGGAGGTTTATCAGTTGACAAGCCCAAGAGTGGTCGTGAGTTGTAATGCAAGAACATGCAAGAAGAGATCGTGCTACCTTAACAATACGAGTAGGAGACATCTGGGAAGGAATGCTTAGACGGACTCCAATGGCTTGATAAATAGCAGCGACAGGTGGCGAGCGTGGTAACATATGGGAGAGCGACCGTTAGAGTCCCTGTTCAGATCCGGCGACGTTGGTCTCACATGTCGACGCCCCATACAGGAGTTCCACGGTGTATGTGGGTGCTTAAGGGGGACATCGTTATTCCGGTGGGTGTGTGGGTCGGCATGGGAGGAGTTCGGGTTTAACTGCACAGGTGTCATGCTCACAATTTGTCCATCCCCTACGATAGTTGAGGCCATCGAGCATGCCATCTTCGTGGACAGAGACTAAAAAGGCGGCGGTAGGTCGCTCAAGTGTGGATGGAGTGTGTCTCTACGATTTACTCGAAAGCCATGTAATATACCAATTCCCATGTTTTCTTAGCGAGACGGGTCATGGAAATCGATCGCGTTAAAAGATTTGCCCTGGACAAGCCTGTGAGCTCGTATTCGTGTTAGTTTCTGCAGATGGGAACCCGTGTAAAACCACCGGGAACAGAGAACGAGTTGAGTTGTGACGTGACCGGAGAAACATCCGTATGCAGTTTCCCTGATGGAGATCGTAGTTCCGTTTGTAGAGTTCAAAGAAATGTAAATGTTTGCACCTTTCTTTCGGCCAATCCTATTTGTCGGTTGTGATGCTTGTTGTTGTGTTCGGGCATGCTTGGACAGGAAACGTATGGGATGGCTTACTGTGAAGCCAAGTGTCCACGTGCAGGAACCACGCAAAGTTGGAGCACGTACGAATATATTGTTTTGATATAATGTGTGTGTTGAGTGGATGGTAGCTTCGGTGGACCACCGGTGGACACACATGACTAGAAGTTCCTTGGGAGGCTTTGAATCGCTGACCTTGTCCCCAGGAACTGCGGATGCATCACTTGGATAACTTTTGGGACGGCGTTTACTCCGCGGGTTCAGCTTACCGCGTGCAATTTGTGGGATCTTTGCTTGCTCATGATACGTCTCCAACGTATCCATAATTTCTGCTGTTCCATGCTTATATTATACCATTTGCTACATGTTTTATATACACTTCATATCACTTTTATGCATTTTCTGGGACTAACCTATTAACAAGATGCCACAGTGCCAGTTCCCTGTTTTCTGCTGTTTTTGGTTTCAGAAAGTTACTTCTGGAAATATTCTCGGAATTGCACGAAACAAAAGGCCAAGTCCCTATTTTTCCAACGTACACGGAGTCCGAAGGAGAGACGAAGGAGAGCCACGAGGTGGCCAAACCACCTGGCGGCGCGGCCCACCGCCGCGCCGCCGGTTTGGGCCCCTCGGGGGTCCGCCGACATCGCCCCTTCGCCTATTTATTCCCCGAGACGCGAAAACCCTAAAACACCGAGCCTTTCATCCAGAACATATTCGCTGCCGCCGCCGTCGTCAACCCTAACTCGGGGGGTTCTGAAGCTCTTCCCGGCACCCTGCCGGAGAGGGGAATCATCACCGGAGGGCTCTACATCGCCATGCCCGCCTCCGGAGTGATGCGTGAGTAGTTCATCCTTGGACTATGGGTCCATAGCAGTAGCTAGATGGTTGTCTTCTCCACTTGTGCCATCATGTTTAGATCTTGTGAGCTGCCTATCATGATCAAGATCATCTTATTGTAATGCTACATGTTGTGTTTGCTGGGATCTGACTTATATTGATACCTATGTGGAGCTGAATATTATATTATCATGTCTATGTCATTTGTGATCTTGCATGCTCTCCGTTACTTGTTGAAGCCTTGGCCAAGTGAATACTTGTAACTCCAAGAGGGGGTATTTATGCATGATAGTTGGGTTCAACCTCTATTTAACCTGGGATAGTGACAGCAAGTTCTAAGGTTGTAGATGTGTTGTTGCCACTAGGGGTAAAACAGCAATGCTTTATTCAAGGATGAATGTATTGTTTACATTACGCACATTACTTAATGCAATTGTCTGTTGCTTGCAACTTAATACTGGAAGGGGTACGGATGTTAACCGGAAAGTGGACTATTTAGGCATAGATGCATGCTGGATAGCGGTCTATGTACTTTGTCGTAATGCCCAAATGAATCTCATAGTAGACACACACAGCTCACACATGCATGTTATATGCACTTATCAATTGTCAATTGCCCAGCTGTAATTTGTTTACCCAGCATGTTAGTTATCTTATTGGAGAGACACCACTAGTGAACTGTGGACCCCGGTCCATTCTTTTACATCTGAAATACAATCTACTGCAATCATTGTTCTCTACTGTTTTATGCAAACAAACATCATTCCATTCGATACGTTTAACCCTTTGTTTTCAGCAAGCCGGTGAGATTGACAACCTCACTGTTAAGTTGGGGCAAAGTAATTTGATTGTGTTGTGCAGGTTCCACGTTGGCACCGGAATCCCTGGTGTTGCGCCGCACTACACTCCTTCACCAACACCTTCGAAGCAAACCTCGTTTTCCTACTGGTTCGATTAAACCTTGGTTTCATACTGAGGGAAAACTTGCTGCTGCACTCATCATACCTTCCTCTTGGGGTTCCCAACTGACGTGTGACGTACAAGCATTGTTTCTGGCATTGCCGGGAGATATTCCCTCGTCAACTTAGCGCTAGCAACACGTTTTCTGGCGCCGTTGCCGGGGAAAACCGAATTGCTTCTGCAAGGGGAGTCTCTCACACCCAATCTCTTTACTTTGTTATTTGTCTTGCTTAGTTTATTTTTATTTAGTCTTGTTTGCTCTCTTTATCAAAAACACAAAAAAATTAGTTACTTGTTTAATTCAGTTTGATTTTGTTTTTCAAAATGAGTACTACTCCTGAGAACACTAAGTTGTGTGACTTCACTAGCACAAACAACAATGATTTCATATGCACTCCTATTGCTCCACCTGCTTCTACAGCAGAATTTTATGAAATTAAACCTGCTCTATTAAATCTTGTTATGAAAGAGCAATTTTCTGGTGTTAGTACTGATGATGCTGCTGCCCATCTTAATAACTTTGTTGAACTTTGTGAAATGCAAAAGTATAAGGATATGGATGGGGATATTATAAAACTGAAACTTTTTCCTTTCTCCTTGAGAGGAAGAGCTAAAGAATGGTTGCTTTCTTTGCCTAGAAATAGTATTATTCTTGGACAAAATGCAAAGATGCTTTCATAGGGAAATATTATCCTCCTGCTAAGATTATATCCTTGAGAAGTAGCATTATGAATTTTAAACAACTTGATAATGAACATGTTGCTCAAGCTTGGGAAAGAATGAAATCTTTGGTGAAGAATTGTCCCACTCATGGACTGACTACTTGGATGATCATCCAAACCTTTTATGCAGGATTAAATTTTTCCTCAAGGAACTTATTGGATTCAGCCTCTGGAGGAACCTTTATGTCCATCACTTTAGGTGCAGCAACAAAGCTACTTGATGATATGATGATCAACTATTCCGAATGGCACACCGAAAGAGCTCCTCAAGGTAAGAAGGTAAATTCTGTTGAAGAAACCTCCTCTTTGAGTGATAAGATTGATGCTATTATGTCTATGCTTGTGAATGGTAGATCTCATGTTGATCCTAATAATGTTCCTTTAGCTTCATTGGTTGCTCAAGAAGAGCATGTTGATGTAAACTTCATTAAAAACAACAACTTCAACAACAATGCTTATAGGAATAATTTTGGTAGCAACAATATAAGCCTTATCCTTCAAATGGTTATGGCAATTCTTATGGTAATTCCTACAGCAACAATAGAAGTGTGTCCTCTGATCTTGAAGCTATGCTTAAAGAATTTATTAGCACACAAAAAGCTTTCAATAAAACTGTTGAGGAAAAGTTTGAAAAAATTGATGATCTTGCTTCTAAAGTTGATAGTCTTGCTCATGATGTTGAAATTCTAAAACTGAAAGTTATGCCTAATGAAGTTAAAGATACTAAGTCATTTGCTACAGCAAATGCCATCCAAGTTCGAATTGATAATAATATTAGGATGTTGGCTGAATTGCATGCTAGGTGGGAAAAAGAGGAAGAACTTGAAAAAGAGAATAGTATAGTTAGAGTTTGTACTATCACCACCACTAGTAATGCTAATGTTTACATGCTAGTAAGCCTCTACTATTGATGGTAATGTTATTGGTGTTGGTAATGTCTCTACTACTTCTGCAAAGCGTTTGAAATTGCCTAAAACTGCTGAAACTTTTTCTGATAAAAGTGCTGAAATTTTTCAAACTATTGGAGACAATGGTTCCACCACCATTGACAATAATGATTTTGATTTTGATGATTGTAACATCTCTGAAGTTATTATGTTCTTGCAAAAATTAGCTAGAAGTCCCAATGCTAGCACTATTAATTTGGCTTTTACAAAGCATATTACAAATGCTCTTTTGCAAGCTAGGGAGGAGAAGTTGAAACTTAAAGCTTCTATTCCTAGGAAATTAGAAGATGGTTGGGAACCCATCATTAAGGTAAAGGTGAATGATTTTGATTGCAATGCCTTGTGTGATCTTGGTGCAAGTATTTCGGTTTTGCCCAAGAAGCTTTATGATATTCTTGATTTGCCACCTTTGGAACATTGTTATTTGGATGTTTTTCTCGCTGATAATGCTATGAAGAAACCTTTGGGGCGAGTTAATGATGTTTTTATTACAGTAAACAATAACCTTGTCCCCGTTGATTTTATTGTTATGGATATTGAATGCAATGCATCTTGTCCTATTGTTTTGGGAAGACCTTTTCTTCGAACTGTTGGTGCCATCATTGATATGAAAGAAGGTAATATAAGGTACCAATTTCCTCTCAAGAAAGGTATGGAACACTTCCCTAGGAAGAGAATGAAGTTACCTTTTGACTCTATTGTTAGAGCAAGTTATGATGTTGATGCTTCTTCTCTTGACAACACTTGATTTTCACTTTCTGCGCCTAGCTGAAAGGCGTTAAAGAAAAGCGCTTATGGGAGACAACCCATCGTTTTTATTTGCTGTTATTTTTGTTTTCTTTGAGTCAAGGAGTTTTGTTACTTCTGTAGCAACTCCTTTGTATCTTTATTTTATCGCAATGTTGTGCCAAGTAAAGTTCTATATTGAAAGTTGATGCAAGATTTGGATTTCTGCGCAGTGACAGATTTTTAGCTGTCACGGATTTGAGCTTATCTCCCTGTAGAAAATTCAAAAATTCTGAAAAAATCACGCATATTCCTGAGATATGTACGCAACTTTCATTATTTTAGGCCAGATCCATCTGAGCAACTTAAGTGCCTCGAAAAAATTCGTCATTCCAGACTGTTCTGTTTTTGACAGATTCTGCCTTTTGTTTTGCATTCGCTCTTTTACTGTGTTTGTGTGGATTTCTTTGCTCCACAAAGCATTGGTGGCTGTAGCTAATGTCCAGAAGCTTTGGGATTGATTGTATCATTACAGAATATGAGAATTTTTGATTATGCACTAACCCTCTAATGAGAACTGTCTTGAGTTTGGTGTGAAGGAAGTTTTCAAGGATCAAGCGAGAAGGGTGATATTATGTGATCAAGAAGAGTGAAAAGCCTAAGCTTGGGGATGCCCCCGTGGTTCATCCCAACCATATTCAGAGAGACTCAAGCGTCTAAGCTTGGGGATGCCCAAGGCATCCCCTTCTTCATCAACAAACTTATCAGGTCATCTCTAGTGAAACTATATTTTAATTCTTTCACATCTTATGCGCTTTTACTTGGAGCGTCTGTGTGTTTTTTTTTTGTTTTTGTTTGAATAAATTCGGATCCTAGCAATCCTTGTGTGGGAGAGAGACACGCTCCGCTTTTTCATGTGAATACTCATGTTCTTCACTTATATTTGTTGAGTATTCTTAACTAGCTACTGCAGTGCTTTTAGCTCCTGTTTCATGCATCTCTTCGAGCTGTTAGCACTTGTTTATAAATACTCTCTTGCTGCATTATATTATCATTTGGAGAGTTTATGTTTAAATAAATTGATGGTGTTTGTTTGGAAGAAAGAAAATGCTACATGTAGTAGTTGGTATTGGAAAAGACATATGCATTCTTGTAGATCATTGTCTTGTTTCGATTTGATGCTTTGCAATTGTTTTGAGCTCTCAAGTAGATCATGTTTAAGCTCTTGCATCATGTAGTTAAAGCCTAGTAGTGGAGAACTACCGTAGAGCTTGTTGAGACTTGGGATGCATATTTGTTCTCTCTAAGGTCTAGATATTTTCTGGTAAAATGTTTGAGCAACAAGGAAGACAGTGTAGAGTCTTATAATACTTGCAATATGTTTTTATGTGATTCTTGCTGTACCGGTTTATACTTGTGTTTGCTTCAAACAACCTTGCTAGCCTAAACTCTGTACTGAGAGGGAATGCTTCTCGTGCATCCAAAACTTGAGCCAAAACCCATGCCATTTGTGTCCACCATACCTACCTACTATGTGGTATTTCCTGCCATTCCAAGTAAATATTTCATGTGCTACCTTTAAACTATTCAAAACTTTATTACTCCTTATTTGTGTCAATGTTTTATAGCTCATGAGGAAGTATGTGGTGTTTTATCTTTCAATCTTGTCATTTACTTCTGACAGACTTTCACCAATGGACTAGTGGCATATACATCCGCTTATCCAATAATTTGCAAAAAGAGCTGGCAACGGGGTGCCCAGCCCCAATTAATTACAACTTTCATTAATAATTCTCTTCACATGTTTTGCCCTGATTTATCAGTAAGCAACTTAATTTGCAAATAGACACTCCTCCATGGTATGTGAATGTTGGAAGGCACCCGAGGATTCGGTTAGCCATGGCTTGTGTAAGCAAAAGGTTGGGAGGAGTGTCATCTATAAAGAAACTAAAATACATGTGTAAACAAAAGAGAAGAGGGATGATCTACCTTGCTGGTAGAGATAACGTCCTTCATGGGAGCCGCTCTTTGAAAGTCTGGTTGACAAGGGGGTTAGAGTGCCCACTACCATTCGTTGACAACAACAAACACCTCTCAAATACTTATTTTGTGCTCTCTATATGCTTTCGAAAACTTAAAAAGCTCTAGCACATGATTTAATCCCTGCTTCCCTCTGCGAAGGGCCTATCTTTTACTTTATGTTGAGTCAGTTTACCTACTCCTTTCTATCTTAGAAGCAAACACTTGTGTCAACTTTGTGTGCATTGATTCTTACATGTTACTTATTGCACTTGTTATATTGCTTTATGTTGACAACTATCCATGAGATATACATGTTACAAGTTGAAAGCAAATGCTGAAACTTAATCATCCTTTGTGTTGCTTCAATGCCTTTTACTTTGAATCTATTGCTTTATGAGTTACCTCTTATGCAAAACTTTTTGATGCTTGTCTTGAAAGTACTATTCATGAAAAGTTTTTGCTTATATGATTCATTTTTTACTCTTTATCTATTTGTTAGCAAACTATAGACCATTGCTTTGAGTCACTTCATTCATGACATGAGCCTTGCAATATATTGATCAAGATTGTGTGAAAGCATGTCTCCTCAGAAATTATTTGTTGTTATCGTTTTACCTACTCGAGGACGAGTAGAACTAAGCTTGGGGATGCTTGATACGTCTCCAACGTATCCATAATTTCTGCTGTTCCATGCTTATATTATACCATTTGCTACATGTTTTATATACACTTCATATCACTTTTATGCATTTTCTGGGACTAACCTATTAACAAGATGCCACAGTGCCAGTTCCCTGTTTTCTGCTGTTTTTGGTTTCAGAAAGTTACTTCTGGAAATATTCTCGGAATTGCACGAAACAAAAGGCCAAGTCCCTATTTTTCCAGCACGTACACGGAGTCCGAAGGAGAGACGAAGAGAGCCACGAGGTGGCCAAACCACCTGGGGGCGCGGCCCACCTCCTGCCGCGCCGCCTGGTTTTGGGCCCTCGGGGGTCCGCCGACATCGCCCCTTCGCCTATTTATTCCCCGAGACGAAAACCTAACTAAACACCGAGCCTTTCATCCAGAACATATTCGCTGCCGCCGCCGTCGTCAACCCTAACTCGGGGGGTTCTGAAGCTCTTCCCGGCACCCTGCCGGAGAGGGGAATCATCACCGGAGGGCTCTACACATCGCCATGCCCGCCTCCGGAGTGATGCGTGAGTAGTTCATCCTTGGACTATGGGTCCATAGCAGTAGCTAGATGGTTGTCTTCTCCACTTGTGCCATCATGTTTAGATCTTGTGAGCTGCCTATCATGATCAAGATCATCTTATTGTAATGCTACATGTTGTGTTTGCTGGATCTGACTTATATTGATACATGTGAGCTGAATATTATATTATCATGTCTATGTCATTTGTGATCTTGCATGCTCTCCGTTACTTGTTGAAGCCTTGGCCAAGTGAATACTTGTGACTCCAAGAGGGGGTATTTATGCATGATAGTTGGGTTCAACCTCTATTTAACCTGGGATAGTGACAGCAAGTTCTAAGGTTGTAGATGTGTTGTTGCCACTAGGGTAAAACAGCAATGCTTTATTCAAGGATGAATGTATTGTTTACATTACGCACATTACTTAATGCAATTGTCTGTTGCTTGCAACTTAATACTGGAAGGGGTACGGATGTTAACCGAAGTGGACTATTTAGGCATAGATGCATGCTGGATAGCGGTCTATGTACTTTGTCGTAATGCCCAATGAATCTCATAGTAGACACCACAGCTCACACATGCATGTTATATGCACTTATCAATTGTCAATTGCCCAGCTGTAATTTGTTTACCCAGCATGTTAGTTATCTTATTGGAGACACCACTAGTGAACTGTGGACCCCGGTCCATTCTTTTACATCTGAAATACAATCCTACTGCAATCATTGTTCTCTACTGTTTTATGCAAACAAACATCATTTTCCATTCGATACGTTTAACCCTTTGTTTTCAGCAACCGGTGAGATTGACAACCTCACTGTTAAGTTGGGGCAAAGTAATTTGATTGTGTTGCAGGTTCCACGTTGGCACCGGAATCCCTGGTGTTGCGCCGCACTACACTGCTTCACCAACACCTTCGAAGCAAACCCGTTTTCCTACTGGTTCGATTAAACCTTGGTTTCATACTGAGGAAAACTTGCTGCACACTCATCATACCATACCTCTTGGGGTTCCCACTGACGTGTGACATACAAGCATTGTTTCCGGTGCTGTTGCCGGGGAGATATTCCCTCGTCAACTTAGCGCTAGCAACTCATTCAAGAAAATCATATGGAAGACCTACACCCCCCCCCCCCCCCCCCCGCGCGCCGCCAAATGTCGGTTCTTTGCGTGGCTTGTTGTTCAAATCGTCTATGGACCTCCGATCACCTTGCTACGAGGGTGGCCTCACCAGCCACTGTGTCAGCTTTGCAAATGCGCTGGAAATGGCCACACATCCACAACATCTGGACGTATGCGGCGGTCTGGCTATGTTGTCCATCTCTACTACAGTGCATGGGTTCTGGACGGCCAACAATATTTCAATACCGGCACGCCTTAGCAACCACTATGTGTAACTAGCCAAGGGTTTTAAGGCGACCATATCATCCTCATCTCTTGGGAATTGGAAGGAGAGAAACGTAAGGATCTTCAACAACAAATCCACCATGCCCATGGTTCTCATGCGAATCAAAAATTTGTCGGAGCTCTCTGGAAACTAATCTTGTTGTCCTTTTGATTTTACTTGGCTTATGTCGTTATGCTTGCTTCTTCAATATCAGTATAAATGGCAAATCTATTGCCACGTTTCACAAAAAAAAATCAAACAGTGTTTCTGGTTGGTGGATTGGTGCACGACCGTGTCCTGACTACTCGTGAGTAGACTGTTCCACATGCAACACCACGCTAAGCCAACTCTCGAACATTTTTCAACCTGTGCTCGCGAAAGAAAAGCAAGCATGTGGCAGAGCAGGTTAGTTTTGCTTCGATGCAAAAGTCTGACGTGTGGGATCATGCTGGACACGAGAGATCTCCGGCCCCAGACCATTCGGCGCTCCGTAATTCGAACTCAGTCGCCCCGCATAAGGCTTATAAGAGCATCTCCACTCGCACGCCCAATAGAGCGTCTGGATTTGCTTTCACTAGCACTCTATTGGGGCCAACCCGGACGCGCGCGCGCTATGGGCGACGCCTTTTCCCAGCCGTGCCGCCCATATCATGTCCAGAGAGAGAGAAAAGGTACCATGCCTTCATTTGGAATAGAAAAGGAGGAGAGAAGCATCTGGGCCGGCATGCACGCCGGTGGAGAGAAAAAACTGGAGAGAGAAAAGAGAATCTTGTGCATGCGCCTAAACATGTGGTTGCTTTGCACTTCATCCGGTGACGCCAAACAACTCCCTATGCGTAGGGCGTGGTGTGTGTGTGCCGGACGAGTTATTGGCGTCCCCCGGACGAAGCGGTGCTATTGGCGCCGCGAGTGGAGATGCTCTAAAGGACCGTCCTCACTCGGATGGCTGAGCTCGTCAAGGGTAGGCTCGATCTTGACAGGGGAATCAAAGACAAGAGTTTGGACGGGATTTGCATAGATGTTCTCCTTTTCAGCGACACCACAGTGACCAACACCAGATGTACAATCATCTCAGGAAGTGCAGTTACATGTGGAACATGCTCCACGATTTGGCACAAGCTGGAGGAGTGGAATGGCGTGAGGACTGCACTACTTTTTCATGGACGATCAGGCGTTCCTCAAACATGTCTCTATAAGGTTTCATAATTTAGCTTGTTTAATTCCTGTTCTCTACTTGATGTGTCCCGGACTAACTGTGCCATCATTTCAGGTTCGCCCAAAGGACAAATGCTTCATCAACACGCCAATTGAGAACTATGATCAAATGAAGATTATATTCGGCAAACCACGTGTGCAGAATCCTCTCGTGGTCAACACGCTCCAGCTTGCTATAAGCTACCTGATGAACCACGAAGAGAAGTGTATCGCCTATCTTGCCGGGATTGAGGCAGACATGAAGAGGTGGTTCTTCTCCTACTATCGCAGGATCTTACAGCCGATGAGCTGATGATGGTGTTGTTGCTTATGTGTTTGCTGTCATGCCCTCTATTATGTCCCATAATATGTAGAACTTCCTAAAACTGATACCAGATTTGTATATTTTGCGATGCGGTATACACTTAACCCCTCAGATGATAAACTTGTGGTGCATCACCAGCAGTTCTTGTGCTGAATTCATGGTGCACCGGGTATTTTGCTAACTATTAAGTGCATGTTTAGTTTAAGCCATTATGGTTCATAGTTATGCTGAATTCGTTGGTATGTTCACCACTCGGGCAATAAGATAACCACATCATGCCATTTGCACGTAAATAAACACCACGAATTTAGGTATATGAAACACACACACACATGCAACCAAACACCTCGTGCCCTTTATCTTGTTCCTAGCCGAATGGGTCTGGTTAGAACATTGTTGGCAAGCAACAACATGAGTCAGGTTACGTTTCTACTCAGCGGGGCCCTAATGAGTCATTGATGCAAAAGGACAAATTTTGATTGATTCGTTCTCAAGTACATGGACTACATTTGGTGGAGGAGAGAACTCAAGCCCCAAACCATTCCGCGAGGCGCCTTTTGAAACTGGCCGCGCCGCTCTCCAAAAAGGATCGGCGCACATGGGGAAGCAAGTGAAACCCAACCACCAACAAGCCAGCCAGCATTATCCTACCATCAGGTCATGCACGTTGGTACATGAGTTTTGAAAGCCATGTCAGCGTAAAGTGCTGGGCCGGCGCGCTCATGTCCATCGATCGCACGCCGGGAACTATGAACCGTGCGCGCGCGCTAATTAACCACCAACAGATCGAGCGGCAGATTCAAGATACTCTCCACCGATCACTACGAGTCAACAAGCTACTTTCGCGTATGCATGATATGATGATACATGTCACTGCGGGATCGAGCTTGTCATGCATGCTACATATACACACGTCCTTGTGTCCGAAATATTCAGCTCGCACGATCACGAGTGTCACTATACACAAGATTTCGAACGACGCACCCCCAAGTACGGCGATCTGATACAGTACACATCGCACTAGCTAGTTAGCCAGGATTATTCACAGGAATTATTGACACTAATAGCCATGTACACTCAACATGTACACGTCCTCAAAATATAAACGACATTTGTAGTTTAGTGAGTAGTTTTCTTACTAGAGCAATAAATTTCATGACTAAACCGTGTAAAAAGGTGCGACCAATATACAATGCACACACGTTGCATCCTTTAAAATCCACAAAGAACAAAATAGTAATAATAATACGCATAAATATTACAATTCAACACCAGTTCAAACGATAATTAAAAACCAAAATATAAGTAACATAACATTACCCTATTTTATTTCATGAAGAATCATCTCTTTATGTGACGAATAATTTCTCGCTCCAAGGCAGTAATATTGTTTGTCGACTCGTTGTTTTGATACTTCAGAATATGTAACAAAAATCACTTTCTAACATGGGTTTCAACCGAAACTTTGAGTTGCAAGAGACATTATGGGGTGGCATTAGCGTTGAGCGCTGGACGCGCCGAAAGAAAAATTTCAGCCAACCAAAGCCGAAGCTGAGCAAAGCTGAAGCCTAGCAAGGCCAAGAATTGGCAGTATTTACTAATATTGAAGCCAGTTGTGATTGATCGATGCACCAAAGAAATCTGCCACTTTGTCCTTGTTTACATATGTTGTATTTTTTACCATATGTGTCGTTTAATACTGCTCTGTTTTATGTACTGTTACGCTTCAAATTTCTAAGACTCGCTTTAATAAATTTAATATGTAGCAAAAACACATCCCAAGCCTGCAGCTCATGATTAGATATTTATTATGAATGTTACATGTGCTCCACGATTGAGGACATTCACTAGCTTCTGGTCCACCAATAAAAAGGGGAAACTTCAGAGCTCACGATTCGATTCGATATCTTTTGGTACCGACTACCTCATGACTATAGTGTGTATCACCCGTTCCTCTCTCGCACAGGATTTTGCTCACAATCATGCTAGAGATGACGTGGGACGAGCCCAAGAAAGGTCATGAGTTATAATCTACCCCATAATGCAAGAACAATGCTACCTTAACAATACGAGTAGGAGGCATCTGGGAACAAATGCCGACATGCCACCTAGGCATTTCACGGTGTATGTGGGCGCGCAGGCGCGCAGGGCCGAGAACATGTAACATTGATCACGGGTTACATACGAGTTTCGATACGCGCTTCCCGATGGATATCGTACTACTTCCGTTTGTTTGTAGAGTTCAAACTTCAAAGGAATGTACTCTTTGCATCTTTTCTCTCGGTGAACCTTTTTTGCTCGGCCGTGATGCTTGTCGTTGACGTGGTCGGCAGAAAATGGTACGTAATTGCTTACCCTTGTGTGCAATTATGCAAAGTGCTGGACGAAAGGATCGTTTTGGTATAAAAAAAACTGCTAGCTTGAGACCCCTAAAAGTTCCTACTCGAAAGTGAAACAGTATTTTCTAGTTGGTGCACGGCACAATCGTGTCTCCCGAGTAGACGCTTCCACACGTACACGACACCACGCTAAGCAAACGTTCTTCATGTGCTCTCGGAAAAGAAAGCAAGCTAGCAAGCAAGCGGCGGTACAAAAAAGGAAATAAAAAAGGCCTCTCAGTCAACTAGCTTCTTAGGCGCCTTGAATTCTTCTAGACAACCGCCATGCACCACGGGAGTAGATATCCATAGTGACCGCCTCCAGTCGGGTGCATCCAGAGTTGATAAGCGCACGTTGCGCCTCTGGGACTAGGAAAGCCCACTCGTGGATCCAGTGAGTAGTCATGCGTAAAACCTGTAAAAAGTTAGGATGGCCACCATTGTTAAACACAATATCATTTCTGCATCTCCATATAGACCATAAAAGAGCATACGTTCCCACACGAATTTGTGCTTTCAATTTTTTGTCCACACCATTTAGCCAATTTCCAAACATGTCCATACTATTAGCCGGTAGAGTGATGTTAAAAGTATATTGCACAATCGTCCAAAGCAGATGCGCAAACGGGCATGTAAAGAAAAGATGATCTATAGACTCCTCTGAATCACAAAAAACACATTTCTTACACCCATTCCAATTACGTTTAGCAAGGTTATCTTTTGTTAAAATAACTTTGTTAAATAAGAACCACATAAAGATCTTAATCTTTAACGGCATCTTAAGTTTCCATATTTGTTTGCGCAGATTAACAGTGTGACCATTAAAAAGGTCTTCATACATGGATTTAACCGTAAAAGATCCTGTAGTAGTAAGTCTCCAAACAAATTTATCATCCTCGTGCGTTAAGTTAATGGTTATAAGCTTTTGTAACATGTGCAGCCACGCCTCCCATCTATTTCCTGTCAAGTTTCGTCTAAACTCGATATGAACAGCAGAATTTGCTAAGGCATCGACTATCAAAACGTTTTTGTGGCGTACCACATTATACAACGTAGGATATTGAGTAGCTAGAGGGACTTCACCCAGCCAGGAATCCTCCCAAAAACGGGTTGCTTGACCATTACCTACAACAAATTTCTCTTTGCTATAAAACTTTCTTTTACACCCATAAGACACTTCCAAAACTGAGAATCAGTGGGTTTAGCTGTCACTTGTGACAAAGTTTTATTTTGTAAGTATTTGTTTCGTAGAATTTCGATCTTGCCAAACTCTTTCCTCATTAATGAGTTTAAAAAGCCATTTGCTTAGTAAACACTTATTCTTAATATCAAGAACCTCAATTCCTAAACCTCCTTGGTCCTTTGGTCTACAAATGATATTCAATTCCGAAGCAGGTGTTACTATGGCTTCGATCGGAAAGACGAACAATGCGTGCCACCATGATATAGTAGAACTAAAGTCATGGGTGATGTACGCATGATAATAGCGTAATGTGCACCAGTGGGTAGCAGCAATGCAAATAATTTAAGTGAATACATGTTGTTAGTCCCTTATTACTCAAGTAATCGTTTCAAAGTTATTTGTGGTTAGAACTCTAACTCAAGTATCTAGAGATTTTGGATTAACACATGAGAGTAGATGAAAGCAAAGCTAGAGAAAGAAGAACACCAACCGAGCTAGACCGAAGCCGAGCGAGGCTAAGAATTATTAATATTTAGGATATTGAAGCCATTCGATTGATCAATGCACCACAAAAATCTAGGGGTATTTTACGGTACATCGTACTACATATTTTAGGGTGCAGTATTAAACAGATCCGATGGTTCATATGGTTTGGGCCAAAGTTAGACCCAGGGACAACTTAGTAATTTTTATTTAAGGTATAATTCCGTTTCTATGTGTTATTAATGCAAATTAATTTTCGGGTCAATTATAACGATCAGGAACCCATCATCCACCATACGTTCGCGCTTATTTCATCTTCTTCCTCCTCCTTATGCGCGTTCTTCCTCACACTGGAATCTCCACAGGACAGCCAACTAGTGGTCCTCCGCAGAATTAGCGCCACCAACGTGTTACTTTTGTCATGAGGTTTCCATTTTTATGCTCAGATTTGATTTTGGGCTGCCTCCGTCTGGTCGGCGGCGGCCTGACCAGAACGGCGCCAGCGTAGAAGCTTCACACATGCGACCTTTCTCCTCCAGGTGTTCTCATTCTGAATCTCTATTGGGAAGATCAAGGGAGTGCTAGACTCCGAGTGACATAATGAACCGATGATTAGTCCTCTGACTACAAACCTGAATTGTACAAGGCGTCAGATCAATTTAATCGCATAACATGCTTTGCCTTAATGGAAAATTGATGGTAATTTGTTGATCCACTAGGCCTTGTTCACCGGGACAAGAGAAGAACAGATCGATTGGTACCCCATTAGAAAAGAATAACGACCCTGCTTTACTTCCGATTGACCATGCCATGGATCAGTTGCGAGTTGCGACAATGGTTCCTAGAGTTTAAGAATGGCCAGTCCTAGAGCCCCGGGATATATGGTGTTGCTGACAATGGCGAATGCGGAGACGTGCGAGATGGCGCGGGGAACCGAACCATGGGAAATTCCAACCGTATCCTTGGTCTTGTTTTTTCAGAACCTGGCTGCAGGATTTCTAAATGAATTGCCCAAAGTGCCCTGGCGCCTAAATATACTACACAAAATCTGGTGTAGTATGACGCATCGTATAAAGAATCAAAATCTAAATAAACGGTCCATATTAGTTTGATGCACCGTAAAAAAAACTCAAAAACTACTACATTGTTCATGTTTACATGTATAGTATTTTTACGATATGTATCATTTAATACAGTTATTCTTTATGTATTGTTATGCTTTAAAGTTTTAAATCTTGCTTTAATAAATTGCATGAATTAAAAATGCAGCAAAACACATCCCAAGTCTGGAGCAAGAAAAAAAGATAGCACGTGGTTCAGCTATACAGTTTAGAGACGGTCTATGTTTATTATGAACTTCAATGGAAACAACCTAATGAAATCAATTTCTAGCAACCACATGATACAATCAAACCGAGTTCTCGCGTGCATATACAATCGAGGACAAATCGATTATGCGCTCCACAGTGGGGAGGTTAACCATCCTTTTGTCCAATAATAATAAGAAGGGGAACCTTCGGAGCTCACAGTTTGGTATCTTTTGTTGCCACGATCACGCATTTGTTCTTCAGCCTCGCGCGCTTTTGCACACGGTCACACTAGAAATGAGGTGGGATCAGACCACCAGAAGTGAGTTGTAATCTACCCCATAGTGCAACAATGCATGAAAGGATGGTGCTATCTTAACTGTGCGAGTAGGAGACATCTGGAATCATTTTAATGTAGGTTGTGCGAATTTGAGAGAACGGTGGGGTCGGTGGCCCGATGGATACACTAGAAGTTCCTACTCGAAAGTCGAAACAATGTTCTCTGTTTGGTGCACGACTCAGTCGTGTCTTGACTACTCCTGACGGGATGCTAACGCGAGACCATGCTAAGCCTCTTTACGTCACTACTGGAAAATCGCTCTCCGCCGAGTGGTCTCGGCTTCGCCGAGCGCAAAATGTCGGGGCGGCTCGGCGAAGACCGCCAACGCCGGCGCAGCGTAGATGACACTCGGCGAAGCCAAGACGACTCGGCAAACTTAAACTTCGCCGGGACATAGTCGAAAACAATCTCGGCGAAGATAAGACCGTCGGCAAAGACCACATAAAACACTCGGCGATGAGACGATCTCGGCGAAATGGACGACCACGTGGCGCCTGCGGTTGGGTCCCACATTGCAGAGGCGATACGATGATTTCGCCGAGTGTATTCCACGGCGAAGAGGTGGTTGGAAAAAAATTGAAACGCTGCTTTTCTTCGCCGAGAATCCGACCCGGCGAAGAACTGGCGGGAAAAAATATTCGTTCGCCACGCAAAAAGATTCCTTTTTGCCGAGTTTGTCGGTGGACGGCACTCGGCGAAGGAATGGGCGGGAAGGAATTTTTCATTCCGCCCCAAATCTTCGCCGGGTTTGAGTCTTCGCCGGGCGCTCTTCTCGGCAACCTTGGTGGGCGGGAATAAAAATTTCATCCCGCGCCAAATCGTCGCCGGGTGGGACTCTTCGCCGGGAGCTCCTCTCGGCAACGTTTGTTGGCGGGAATGAAAATTTCATTCCGCGCCAATTCTTCGCCGGGTGTCGTGCTCGGCGAAATGTAGATATTTCCCGCTTTTTTCAACTGTTTTGCGTCTCGTTTTGGCGCCGTTTCCAGCCCTAACGACGCCTATAAATAGGCCACTGAGGTTACTCACTCACACAGAACATTCCAGCGTCACTCGGAGAGGCATCTTTGGGCAACCAGCGGCAAGACGTCTCTGATGATCTGCGACCGTTCCAAACAGTTGCAGATCATCAGAGACGTCTTGCCGGACGGTTGTAGATTATCAGAGACGTCTTGCCGGATCGAAGTGACTCTCAAACACAAAACATTCGGGTTTCCCTAACTACGTCCTACCGTGAATGCAACGGCATTCGACTGTGAATCACTGTAGGGCTGTAGCTAGGGGAAACCGTGTGTTTTGTTTCCCAGTTTACTTACTCATATATTCTACCTTGTGCTAAAACAGAAAACATTCGGGTTCCCTAGCTATGCCCGACACTGAATGCAACGACATTCGACCGTGAATCAGTGTCGGGCTGTAGCTAGGAGAAACCGTGTGTTTTGTTTCCCAGGTTACTCACTCATATATTCTACCTTGTGCTCAAACACAAAATATTCGGGTTCCCTAGCTATGCCCAATGTTCCAAAAATCGGCCGATATGCTGATTAATCGGCCGATTTATCGTGAATCGTGGGGTGACCGATAAGATTATAGCATATCGGCCGCGTTTATCGTTGGCGCCGATTTTCAGCCGATTTTTGCCACTTATCGTTGATTTATCGTCCTGTCAGCCGATTTATCGTACGATAGTTTTGTAAACCTTTACATTAGCTCAAATTTTGCCCATTTTGTTGATTCAAAGGAAAGGAATCAATGTAGCACTTATATTCAATACTCCAATGTAATTTTTGCAAAGCATATTTTAGAATTTTTAGTGCTGGAAGTTGACATATACAAAAAAACTAGCCGATAAATAGGCGACCGATAAAATCGATTAATCGGCCGATAAGCGATTAATCTCTAATCGGAATAAATGAATCAACAACTGCCAATGAAGGGTACATAGTCGAATGACAACAAACTTGGGTACATAGACGAATGACAACAAACTTGGGTACATAGACGAATGACAACAAACCATTTTGTCCTAACCAATGATGTGGCTCAGGTTAGTCATACTCTTGCCTAGGCCTATAATACTCGTGGGTGTAGTCGTCGTAGTCGCCGTCGTCGTCGTCGCTGTCGTCGGACGGCCGTGATGTAGTCGTTGACGGGGGTTGTCTCCTGGAATGTAATTGAGGGTAGCGCAGGCGGGGGTTATCGCCGGCCGTGATGTAGTCCATGACCCTCTTGAGAGTCCGGCCGGCCCACCACAGCCGACGGCCGGCCTCGTTGAAGTTCGAAGGACGCGGGCGGTCCTCCTCGTACCTGGCGAGCGCCTTCTCACGCCTTTCGATGAAGAAGGCGTCCCAAGTTGGGCGATAGTCTGGATGCCAGCGGGAATCCATCCGCTGCTCCGGAGTGAGCTCGAGGTAGTAGTGGTTCGTGATGGCCGCCCGGCGCGCCAAACCTTGAGGAATAGGAGGGACCGGCACGCCTCCGGTGCTCAGCCTCCAGCCGACGGGGACGTCGTAGCCGGGTGGGCAGGGGTAGTTCGAGGCGCAAAGCGCCTCCGCCTCCGAGTAGGTTAGAGTGGGTACAGTGGAAGCCATGGGAGAGTGATGAGGTTGCGGATATGAGTTTAGATGTGCTATGCCAATGGAGGCCATGACTACATATATATAGTGAGCTGGAAGACGGAGGCGGGAAGCGGAGGCGGGAAGCGGTGTGTGTTTCTTTTCAGATATGAGCTGTAGTATGCCCAATCAGGAAGAAGCACACGGATCGTGTGTTTCCTTCGTGCGCTTGTCAGCCGTTGGATCAGCCGTGTGTTTCTTTCGAGCGATGGTGAGCCGTTGGATCCGGAAGAAGCACACGGATCGTGTGTTTCCTTCGTGCGCTTGTCAGCCGTTGGATCAGCGGTGTGTTTCTTTCGAGCGCTGGTGAGCTGTTGGATCCGAAAGAAGCACACGGATCGTGTGTTTCCTTCGTGCGCTTCTGAGCCGTTTCCCGCCCAAATATTTCCCGCCACCGTTTCCCGCCCAAATATTTCCCGCTATCGTTCCCGCCCAAATATTTCCCGCCACCGGTAGTTCTATATAACCCAGTCGATGGTAGGCATGGTACTCACTTGAGCGCAAGCATGGTGTGTATTGGTCCTTGCGAGAAGTGTGTGTCCGGGTTTCACATTTCCGCATCCGAACATCTCGCTAGGCTTTCGAGCAATTTGAAGGTAGATGGTAGGGTAGTTCCAATTGAAGAAATTTTGCACACTGAGAGTCATCTCGCTTCGCTCGGGGCGAAGCTATGCCGCGATGGGTTTCCGTAAAGGACCCCGCTCCAAATTCGTGCAGAAATGCTCAGGCTTGTAGATAAGTTTGACAGGAAAGTTACGAATAGTCCGTTCTACCGAACTGAAGCTGACCGTGATTCGTACGGTCGTTCCTGTCTCTGGGTAGTTGACAGCGATGATGACGACGATTTCATGCCGTCGTCAAAGGAAAGGAGGGTTGAAGCACTGAGGAAGAAGGCTGAACCTTCGTCCAAGGGCAAAGGCAAGAAGGCAGAAGCTTCGTCCAAGGGCAAAGGCAAGAAGGCATAATCTTCGTCAAAGGGCAAAGGCAAGAAGGCAGAATCTTCGTCAAAGGGCAAGGGTGGCAGCACACGCATGGCATAGGGTGGAGAAAATTGTTAGTTGTTCGTGATTGTTGTAATTTGTTCTACATGCATGTTTACTTGTTTGTTAGTCAATTATGTATCGGCGGTTCCAGAATGTGCTCGTTATGTGTTAATGTTAAATCAAATTCTGTGTTCGATGAAATGATAATTCTAAAATTATATTATATTATATTTGGAGCTACCCCATATAAAATTGAATTATAAAATTCAATTCTAAAAAAAGCTAACCAAAAAGAAATTATAAATGGTCCTTCGCCGAGACGAGCTCTCGGCGAAGAATTTAGGAAAATTTCGAAATTTCCTTCGCCGAGAAGAGCACTCGGCGAAGCGGTATACTCGGCGAAGAATCGGCGGGCACTTAGGAAAATTTCGGTCCGAACGGACCAAAAATCCCCTTTCTCCACGCTGCTCCTCCCCTCCACGCCCCTGTTCCGCCGCCGCCGTCGCCCCCCTCCACGCCCCTGATCCGCCGCCGCCGTCGCCCCCCTCCACGCCCCTGTCCCCGCCGCCGTAGCCATCCCCGCCTCCACCGCAGCCCCCATCCCCGCCTCCACCGCCGCCGTAGCCATCCCCGCCTCCACCGCAGCCCCCATCTCCGCCTCCACCGCCGCCGTAGCCATCCCCGCCTCCACCGCCGCCCCCATCCCCGCCTCCACCGCCGCCGTAGCCATCCCCGCCTCCACCGCTGCCCCTGACGCTGCTCCACCTGTTGCCCCTGCCGCTGCTCCACCTCCTCTGCTTCAAACCTCCTCCAGCCCGATCTAGCTAGGTAATTAGTTTTAATTTTTTGCTTAGGGTTAGTTGCTAGTTTAGCTGCTGGTTAGGGTTAATTGTTGTTTAGGGTTAGTTGCATAGTTGCTGTTTAGGGTTAATTGCTTAGCTGCTGTTTAGGGTTAATTGCTTAGCTGCTGGTTAGTTGCTTAGTTGTTGCTTAGGGTTAGTTGTTTAGCTGCTGGTTAGGGTTAATTGCTAGGTTAGCTGCTGTTTAGGGTTAGTTTTAATTTTTTTAGTTGGTTAGCTGCTGTTTAGGGTCAGTAGTTAGTTAGGTTAGTAGTTGGTTTGGTTTTAGGATTGTTTGTTAATTAGTTAGGTGATATTTTGCTTAGTTATTCATTGTTATTTGTTAGTTATTAATTGTATTTGTGATAATGTGTGCAGGGTATGCAGCGAGGTTCACGACGGGAGCGTCGTTGTAGGACAGGGCTCGGGCAGTAGCTACTTCCCCTGTCTTTTCGTCGGTCACGCTTCGAGGGTAATGACGCTCTTCCGCTCCTCTTGCTATGTTGCATTATTTTGTAGCTCACCAAACAAGTCGCGTAACCTAGGAGTCTCCCGTTCGGAAGGGTTATCGTTATAAAGATGAAACTCTTTATATATATTTATGTATACACCTTGTCAAGGGTATATGTTTATATATAAAGAGCTGTTTGTATATATTTATGTATACACCTTGTCCAGGGTATATGTTTATATACAAAGAGCTATATCTTTTATAACCGTGGCCGTTTCGAATTGTCCACGTTTTGGACAGCCCGAGTATGTGTAGCTTGTGTTCGTTTCCATGTTCTACTCCTATCCGAGACAGAATTTCGGTGGCGCCTCCCATGTTGTTCTCCGGATACACAATCTCTCGAAACTTTGTCGAGACGTGTATTGGGAGAGCAGCGGGGAGGTGCTGCCGAAATTCTGTCTTGGATAGGTGTAGGACATGGAAACGAACACAAGCTACACATACTCGGGTGGGATGGCCTTAGCTTTACCTAGTAGATATAGGTGAGTGCATTCAACGCGTAAAATCTATAGTTATGTGAATAATTAAATTAATGATGCATGAATCTTTTTGTTAAATATATGTCTGCATTAACAGTTTAGAGATGGAGGATCGGATTGGATGTACAGTGGCCGAGCCGGTGCGAGTCAGATGACTGATGAATGGCTGACTAAGACCTTACAGTTTCTGGAGTTTGCATTTGATAAAAACCCTGGGTTAACTTGGTGCCCGTGCAAATGTTGCAAAAACCAGCGTCGCCAAACAAAGGAAGACATGGGTTTTCACCTTGCCAAGTCTGGGTTTATGCCAGGCTACCATCGTTGGACTTTGCATGGCGAGCGTGCATCTCGAGGGAAGAAGGTCGCGCGCAGCGCATCGAGGAGGCATCAACAGCTTTTGATACTGGGGCTGATAGAATGCTAGATCAATTCGCTAATGCACGTGCACCTGAAATTCCAACTGAAGATGCAGATGGGGAGGTGGACAAGAGCACAAAGGAGTTCTATGATACTTTGTTTGCCTCGCAGAAAACCCTCCACGCCCATACAAAGGTTTCTCAACTTGATTCCATAAGTCGCCTAATGGCTGTCAAGTCCCAGTATCACGTAAGCATTAATTGCTTTGATGCATTCCTGCATGTTATTGCCTCTATTCTACCGGAGTCACATATTCTGCCAAAGAACATGTACGAGCGAAGAAAATCCTCAGTTCACTTAAGATGGAATATACGCCGATAGATGTTTGTCCAAAGGGCTGCATGTTATTTAGAAAAGAACACATCGTGAAAAATACTGTCTCAAGTGCAAGTCCTCTAGGTTTATGGAGGTCGACAACGGTGATGGTCAGAAGACGCAGCTCACAGTAGCCAAAAAGGTCCTTCGGTATCTACCATTCCTACCGAGGATCCAACGGCTTTTTATGACCAACGAATCTGCCCAACAAATGAGATGGCCGATAGATGGGAAGAGGTATCGTCCTGAGAAGATGGTACATCCTCTGATGGTGTTGCATGGAAGAAATTCATTGAGAAGTATCCCGAAAGCCGGCACAAACAGGAGTGTAGCAGTTGCCTTATCAACAGATGGGTTCAACCCATATGGTATGTCTGCTTGCACATATAGTTGTTGGCCGATGTTTGTCATTCCGTTGAATCTTCCCCCTGGCGTCTCATGCAACGACAAAACATGTTCTTGTCGCTGATAATTCCAGGGCCTGAACATCCGGGGAAGAATATGAGTGTGTACATGGAGCCGTTGGTGGATGATTTGTTGCTTGCCTGGCAACAAGGGGTACGGACGTACGACGCCGTAACAAAGAAGCACTTCACTATGTACGTCTGGTACCACACGTCCCTGCATGACTTGCCGGCACGCGCCATATTCTGCGGATGGTGTACGCACGGGAAGTGGCCTTGCCCAGTGTGCTTGCAGGCTATGAAATTCTTTTGGCTGAAGAAGGGCGGCAAGTATTCTTGTTTTGATAAGCATCGCCAGTTCCTTAAACCGGTCATAGATTCAAGAGAGACGCAAAGAAGTTCTTGAAAGATGTAGTTGTTGATGAATATGTACCAATACCTACCATGGATGGTGCCGCCATTAAGGCTCAGCTAGATGCTCTTGTGCCCAATGCAATGGGAATGGCTTTGTGGGTTATGGAGACACACACCAGTGGACACACATTCCATGCTTCTGGAAGCTCCCTTACTTTCCGGATCTCCTTCTTCCTCATAACATTGATGTAATGCACACTGAAAAGAATATCGCCGAGGCCCTTTGGTCCACACTCATGGACCTCGACAAGTCGAAGGATAATGTCAAGGCTAGAGTCGATCAGCAGGCACTATGTGATAGGCCAAACATGAAATGAACCCTCCCAACACAGTCAAAAAAGGATGGTCCAAACCAAAGGCCCGTTTCACCCCAACAAGGGCCCAAAGGAAAGAAATTCTCCAGTGGGTCCTGGATCACCTATTCTTCCCTGATGGCTACGCAGCTAACATAATGAGGGGAGTGAATTTGGTTGGGTTGCGGATAGGTGGGCTCAAGAGTCATGACTATCACGTATGGATCGAGCGGATAATGCCGGTCATGTTTCGAGGCTATATCGATGAGGACATTTGGCTAGTCTTGGCAAAGTTGAGCTATTTCTTCCGCCGGCTTTGTGCTAAAGAATTAGATATCAAGGTGATTAAAGAGTTGGAGGAACAGACGCCCGAGTTGATTTGCGAGCTAGAGGCTATCTTTCCACCAGGCATGTTCAATCCCATGCAACATTTGTTGGTGCATCTCGCGACCGAGGCAAGATTGGGGGGGCCTGTGCAGACTCGTTGGATGTTTGCAACTGAGAGAGAGCAGAAGGACCTTCAAAAGAAAAGCACGAACAAATGCCGCATCGAAGCATCCATAGCTGAGGCAACACTGAACGAGGAGGTGTCAAACTTCACCACTAGTTCTATAGTGACAATCTTACCACTGTTCATAATCCAGTGCCTCGTCTCAATATGGCCAACCGGAAGATCTACCTGAACTTAGCATTTTCATCGGGGCCGGTGGCAAATCAAGTGGCCACAAGAAGAGGAAATTATCATATGATGAGTGGACGAACATTACATCTTATGTCTTGAAGAACACGGAGGAAGTACAACCCTACATTGAGTAAGTGCTCAGTGTATAGTGTATTGTTCGGCACACTTCCATTTCCTAGTTTGTGGACTAACTCCGTTTCTTGATCGTTGCCATTCATAGGTTATTTGAGACAGAAACCTGGAAACATCGAAGACCATGTACCGACAATGACAAGTTGGTTCTTTTTAAAAAGGGTGGTGAAGGAGGCGGCGGTTTCATTCCGTGGTTCAAAGCTAAAGTAGGGAATATCCCCTTGTTTCATTCCATGTTTGTGCAAGACGTTTCGTCTACACTAACATATCATACTTGTTCCTATTGCACTTGTAGGGAATATCTGACCCGGAAATGAGGCCCGAGTTGAAGAAACTTACCTCATGCACCTATGCCGTCAAGACCTATAATTCTTATGACGTGAATGGGTTCCGCTTCCATACCGATCATTACGAAAAAACTCGGCCAAACCCGAAGACAAGAAATTCCGGGGTCTTATGCCAAGGGAAGGACGGCCTTGATTACTATGGAATAGTCAGGAAATAATTGAACTGGATTGTGAATTCGGCAAAAAGAAGAACCCTGTTGTCTTCAAATGCCATTGGTTCAATCCAAGAAGAGTGCGACGAAGACCTGAAATTGGGTTGGTCGAAATTGAGCGAGAATCCGTCTACGCGGGAGATGATGTCTATATCCTAGCACACCAAGCCATCCAAGTTTTTTATCTCCCGTACCCATGCAAAACTGTGAAACGTCTATAGGCTGGGATGTAGTGATCTCGGTACCGCCACGTAATAAAGTACCTACCCCTAACGATGACGACTACCACCACCGTCTAAACCCGAACACCTACGAGGGAGAGTTTTATCAGGAAGATGGGCTGTCAGGCCAATTGAACATCAACTTGCCTACTGTAGATGAAATGGAAGAAGACGACGGTGCCATTATAGTCGACCATGGGCAAGAGGACGGTGAGCTGGTTGTCAACCGGAGAGACGTGGATCTTCTTGAACGGATGCACCTACCCGATGTAGAGGAGCCGAGCGGTCCACCTCTAGACTACGTTCCAGATTGGTGGTACACTCGTGATAGTGATGATGATGATCCTGGTCCAAGTTATGATCCAAACAATGTAGACACTGGCTTCTGAAGCTTTGTACTCGTCGATTAAGAATTTCTGTCTGTATGAACCATTTGTGATCTAATATTTTGTATGAACCATTTGTGATGTAATATTTTGTATGAACCATTTGTGATGTAATATTTTGTATGACCCATTTGTATGCCACTTCTGAATCTTCATAGGAAAATCGATCGTCTGGATCCCACACTCCCGCGGATGGTGAAGACGGAGGGAATGGTTGAGGCGGGGCTGCAAGGCCATCATCGGCGCCATCGGCCTCCAACAACCCCGAGTGACTCTAGGTAAGCTCAGATCCCAAATACATGTCAATACCCACATTTCCACACACATGTTTTGAAACTAATGCTTATAGCTTTCAAACTTGTAGGATTGCATCCATGAGGCCTTCGGTGACTACTGGACTTGTGCTACCTCTGAATTTGTGGCATTTCCTGCTAGCTGTGAAGTACTGCCATGTATTTTGAACTCTATTTTGTGAACTTTCGGACAATGTGTGCTATATTTTGTTATATGTGTCTCCTTTCAATGTTCTGGGAGTGATCCAGTGATATAATTGATATATATATGCATATATTGTACTTAAAATGCAGAGATTTTTAAAAAGCAGGAAAATCTGGCAATATGTAGGATCTTCGCCGTGTGCTATACTCGGCGAACCGTCCTTTACCGAGCAAGGCATACGGCGAAGACGCGCTATAGGTGCCATTTTGGTCAGCTGGGAAGTCACTTCGCCGACAATCAAGTATTTGCCGAGTTCCATACTCGGCGAAATGGTGCCAAATGGTCACCTGGGAACGCAGTTCGCCGAGATCGCTAGTTTTGCCGGGCGGTGCACTCGGCGAAGTGGTGCCAAATGGTCACCCGTGTGAGACTTTCGCCGAGCCCTTCTAATGATCTGGCACTCGGCGAAGTTGGGACCCGACGCTCGGCGAAGCTTGGCACACGGCGAAGCTTACTCACGGCGAAGTTGGGCACGGGCGCTCGGCGACGTCTGGCACGGGCACTCGGCGAAGTACAACACGGCGAAAACGTTCGCCGGCACCGAGTTGGAGGACACGTGGCGCCATCTGTGCGTTCTTTCGTCGCCGAGTGCCTTGGCCACGGTTCTCGGCGAAGGTCTGACACACGCCTGACGCCCATCTGACAAGGGACGACCCAGATTGCCTTTTCTTCGCCGGGTGTCGTGTCTATTGTCTCGGCGAAGGTTTCCCCGTGCGTCCCCGACAAAAAGCGCTCGGCGAAGCGGCGTCGCCGAGGCGATTTTCGCCGAGACCGCTCTGCCGAGTGTCGTGCTCGGCGAAGAGTTCGCCGAGGCCAATTCCTGCCTTCGCCGTGTATTTTGGCCACACGGCGAAGATCGATTTTCCAGTAGTGCGTGTCCTGGCGAAAGAAAAACAAGCAAAATGTGTGTATCAGGTTAGGCTTCGTTCCACATGTCTGACATTGGATCATGCTGGAGGAGGGGCAGCCCGAACTACACACTCTAGATCATGACGAACCATTCCACGCGCTGCCTTTCAAAACTCGCCGCACACGGGCCGGGAAGCTAGCAAGTGAGCCCGTACGGCGTATGCTACGTGGAACCCAAGCACCAACAAGCCAGCATTATCCTACCAAGGCCATGCACGTTTCTACTAAATAGGCTCATCACATCAGGCCGTTGCGCGTTGGGTTTACAAAATCAATACCGATGCTACCGTGGGTATCGACCCATCGATCGATTACCGCAGAGATGAAGTTTATCTCAGGTGTTCTTTAATAGTTTACCTGTTCCACACTATCTTTGAATGAATGAAATGTTATGTATACATCAAGTGTAAAGCTTATTCAAACAGGTGTGCAACAATATATTTATGATATTTTTTATGTTAGTGATTATTTGATGATGGAACCGCACTTTTTATTTCGAAATGATTGGACCGCACTAGTCTACATGATTATCGCATGGAATGTCAGACATCATATTGGAGCTAGGCATCGACTTGCAACCACCGTAGATGTTTAAGCATGAGACAATATCAATCTCTAAGTATTTGGAAAGATTTGGGATTGGGACATGAGATTAGATGAAACTAAAGCGAGGGAAATAAGAAGCACACAAGCCGAGCCAAGCTGAATCTGAGCAAGGTGAATTGGTAATATTTACGATATTGAAGCCATTTGGCTGATGCACCACACAGAATTGGCCTTTGTTATTTTTACGCTTTAAATCCTTACAAGTCGCTTTAATAAATCGCATAAACTTTAAATGCAGCAAAATCATATCCCAACCCTAGAGCTAGAAAAAAATATAGCACATGGGCTAACTGTACAGTTTAGAGATGATCTATTTTTTATGAACTTACAATAAAAAAATCTCATGAAATCAATTTCTACCAACCACAAGATAGGCTTCATGTACATATATACAACTCGAGGACCAAATTGTGTGCTCCACTGTTGAGGAGGTTCACCAGACTTTTTCCACTAATAAAAAGGGGGAACTTCAGAGCTGCCATGATAACGCCTTTGTTCTTCTCCTTTGCGCACTTTTGTGCATCAGCACTCTAGAAATGACGTGGGACGAGCCCAGGAGAAGTCATGAGTCATAATCTACACCATAATCCAAAAACAATGCAAGAAGGGGTGGTGCCACCTTAACAATACGATTGGGAGACATATGGGATCAAATACTTAGAAGCAATTGGATTCAGTGATAAGTCAAAGCGGGAGCAGGAGCGCGATCACAAGTATGGAGGCCTACAAGTATGTCATGGTGTGGGGGAGATACAAAGGTCACGTCGTCCACCACGGCACGCCGTACTCGCACTGCGTGCGCAAGTCTAGATTGTTGTGTGTCTGTCCATGTACGCGAAAGGCACGTAATACTGGCGCCCACGTACTTTTATCCTAGACACGTGTGTGAAATTGACTTCTTCTAAATTTTTGTCTTGGACAAACCCGTGAACTCGATTACGTGTTAATTTTTGCCGACGTGAACAATGTGTAATCATCCGGGGTTTTTCTAAATGGGGGCAAAAGGTTTGGCCCTATCAGATTAATTACGAAGAGAGTTTTGAGTTGTGACGTAGATGACTGGATTAACATCCCTATGCAGCTCCCCTATGGAGACCATAGTTCTGTTTGTAGAGTTCAAACGAATGTATTCTTTGCACAATTGCACCATTCTCGGTGAATATTTGCAAGAGTCATGGCTTACTGCCATGCCATTTGCAAGAGTCATGCAAAGTGGAGTACGAACGAATCGTTTTGATGTAAACTTTTCCTGTTTTGAGAGGATGGTAGGGTCGGTGGCTCGGTGGACACACACGTCTAGGAGTTCCTCCTCGAAAGTCGAAACAATGTTTTCTGGTTGGTGCACGACACAGTCATGGCCTGACTAGAAATGAACTGTTACGCTTTAAATCATTAAAACACGTTTTTGAAATAGAAATGCGTTGAAAACACGTCTCAAGCCCGGAGCAGGAAAAAAAAGATAGCACATGGACTAGTTGTATGGTTTAGAGATGGTCTATTTTGATTATGACTCATGAAATCAATTTCTATCAACCGGAAGATACTACCAAATCGAGCCTTTATGTATGACGATTTACACAATGGAGGACCAATAAATTGTGTACTCCACACTTGAGGAGGTTCACAGTTCACCAGCTTTTGCCCGCTAATAAAAAGGGGAAACTTCAGAGTTCACAATTCGATATCTTCTGTTTCCACGCGACTACAACGGTATGTATCATGTTAGACATAACATGGGATAAACCCAATAGAGGTCGCGGCTTGTAATCTACCCCGTAGTAGTGCAAGAACAATGCATGAAGGGGTAGTGCTACCTTATCAATACGAGCGGGAGACATCTGGAAACGAATGCTTATAAGAAATTAAATGCCTGAATAAGGCGCAATGGGAGGAGGAGCGTGGTGGCAAGCATGGAGGCCTTCAGGTGTGTCGTCGTCGTGGAGAGACAGAAAGGCCACATCGTTCACCAAGGTCCGCCTTACCCGTATATATACGCTAATTCGCAGTGTGTCGCGCAACTATGGGTTGTCTCATTTGTCAGCCATGTACCCGAGAGCCACATAATACCTAGGCCCACGTTTTAATAGCCCGGAGAATTCGATTTCGTGTGTAAATTTTTCTGCTAGGCAAGCCCATGAGCTCGATGTCGATTGAATTTTGCACATGGGAACCTTGTGTAATCACCGGGGAATATATGGAGAATGAGTTCTGACTTGTGAGTTGTGATGTTGCTCACGTGAGCAACATACATGCGCAGTTCCCCGATGGAGATCTCGCAGTTTCAGTCGTAAAATTCAAAGGAATGTATTTTTTTTACGCCTTTCTCTCCACGAATCTTGTTTGCTACGTATATGCTTTTACTGCCGTGGCATGTGCAAGAAGCAATTCCAAGTGTAGTACGAATGGGTGGTTTCGATGTAAACTGAGCGAGTTTGAGAAGACGGTGGGTTCTGGTTCAGGTTGCATAGTGGCACCCGTACCCGGCCCGCTCCAGTCAAAGTTAGGCATACTTGTAACGTTTTTTCAACAGATTACTTCGTTTTTGTACTAATCCCTATTTAAGCGGGCCTAAGCGGGACGCCGCTTGACACCTTCAGTTATGGTGACCCGTGGACACACACGACTAAAAGTTCCTGCTCCAAAGTTGATACTGTGTTTCCTCGTAGACGCGGCACCACGCTAAGCCAATTCTAGAACGTTTTTCACGTGTTCTCTCTAAAAGCAATCAAGATGCGGCGAAGCAGGTCCATTTGGCTTCGATTCAGAAGTCCGACGTCTTGGATCATACTGGAGGAGGGGCGGCCTAGACTGCACATGAGAGATCACGCCGAACCATTCCGCACGCCCCCTTTCGAAACTCGGCGGCCTGGACTGCACATGAGAGATCACGCCGAACCATTCCGTACGCCTCATACGCCGACGGCTTCATTCGCCGTATGAATGCAATTTTTTTAATTTTTTTGAATTTTTTGAATTTTTTTTTGAACTTTTTTGAACTTTTCGAAATTTCTAACTTAGCTACATACTAAATCTCTAATTACACATTTAATCATAGGTCAAATTATTTACGCTGGTCAAAGTTCCCGTTCGGTCACCCATCCTCAAATTGCTCCAGCCCAAGCACGCTTAACCTTTGAGTTCCTTCATTGTTAGCTTCCAAATGAGAAATGAGAACTTACTGATACTTATATCATATCAATCATGTTAACCCCTAATTTAGGATGTTACACTTTTTCATTGTTTAAATTTAGAAAATTCATTTGAATAAGTAACAATGATTGTAAAATAGTATATATTTTTAATAAATGAAAAAATGAAATTATTTTTACTTTTATTTCCTTTTTACATTTAATATGGAATAATTCATATCTTTAATTCTGTTAATCGAAATTTGAAAAAAAATGTCTATGTCAATTAGAAAAATGAGAGGAATTCAAATATGACATCCAAATTATTTTTATAAATATCATTTTCCATTTTTTATAAATACAAATTCCAAATTATTTTTATAAATATCATTTTCCATTTTTTAAGTTAAAAATGACTTTTTAATTAAGCAAGTAACAAACATATGTTACAAAATGTCATGTGCACGGTGAAAAAGATTTTATGGATGTCATATTTGGATTCCTCTCATTTTTCTAATCGATTTAGACATTTAATTTGTTAAATTCCGATTTACGGATTTAAAGATATGAATTATTTCATATTAAATGGAAAATAGAAAAAAGTATACGCCGCCGTCGGCGTATCAAATGTAAAAAATTGAAAAAGTATACGCCGACGGCTGCCGTCGGCGTATCAAATGTAGAAAATTGAAAAAGTATACGCCGACGGCAAAAAGCTACGCCGACGGCCAAAATCTCTAGGCCGACGGCAATGCCGTCGGCGTAGCTAAAAAAGAAAAAAAGATCTCGGTTGGCCTGGTCGGGGTCTACGCCGACGGCCCCGACATTTGGCCGTCGGCGTATGTCCTGGCCGTCGGCGTTTTGTGGATTTCCCGTAGTGGCACGCCATCGCCGCCACCATCTCCTTTTCCCCATTGCCGCCTCAATCTCCGACACTGGCGCTCCGTTGTTCTAAAAATATATATGTACACAAGCCGTTTGTGGCCCACCCCTCCTATGTATTCGAGAAAATGGCCCATATATGGCATGTTATCAAAATTGTCCTAAATTTTTTTTTTGCGATGCGCAGGACATTGGGCGCAGTGACATGAATGACAAACACGCGCGGACATGTCTTGTCTGTTTGGCGACCCAAACGGATAAAATGAGAACAAATGGCCTGTCCATTTGTATCGGCCCGATGGAGATTCCTAAGTGCCCATCCGCTTCAGGATTTTTGCCTTCCCGGCCGCGCACGGTGTTGCCCACCGGACGCTCAAGTGGCATCATGCCACTGGCCGGGTGGCTACTTGTGATGTCAGCTTCAGCCGGCGCGCTCATGACGAACAATCGCACGCCGGAGTTACGTGCGTGTCATGCGCGCTAATTAACCACCGGCCGGTGGCAAACTGAACCAAGAAAGCAACGTCCTCTTCTAGCTCCATCCAGGCAGATTCAAGATACCCTCTACATGTCACTGCATGCACACTGTAACCTCGGCACCAGTGGAGAGCCTGTCGACTGTATCGTGCTTGTGTTCGAAATCCACCTCGCACGACCACGAGCGTCACTGTACGCAAGATTGCACTCGCACGACGCACCCACGTTCGGCGATCCGATCGGATAATTGAGCCGTCGTCCTCCAGCCATTTATCACGACGTGCTGCGTGCGTCGCGCGCGTCCACCGGCCGTCGATCTCGGCTGCCCTCTGCCCCATGGTCTCCGGCGCTCGATCGGCCGGAGCATACACTGCTCGTGGCCGGCCTATCTGCACTGCACGGCCGCCCAGATATATTCATCGACGCCGGCGACGATCCGGCAGATAAACATGGTTCCGTTTCTGTCCATACCATCAGATGCCCCTTAGAACATGCATGGTGTCGCGTCCGGTTAGTTGCGATTAATTGCTGCCACCTAGTGGCTTAGACTACTGGTACGAGCAATATATGAACAGCTGCCCTCGTATCGACGCACATGCGGTCGACAGCTCCAAGCTCAAGATTTGACTTCGCTCCAGATAATCGATCGATCACAAAAGATATTCATGTATGGGCTGAAAGGAGGGTTATCCAGACGATCTTAGCTAGAAATGTTCGGCATGGGGCTGCATATTATCTTCAGGTTATCTGGCTGAACTGATCAGTTTATTAATTAACTCGATGATAAACCGGCGACGACGATACAGATTTGTCCAGCATATATAGGGTGGGACAAGCTGTTGTGGATCAGGAGATTGGCCGACAGCGAAAAGAATTAGCTAGGCATCTCTTCTGAATCTTCTACGCAGGCTACTGTGTGTTCTCGCAGTTAGCTCAACTCCCTATCCCACCCCCAGGAATCACGTGAAGCTTTTTTTCTTTTCTTTGGTGATTAACTGGCTGCTATTTATTTAAACTCCCACGTCCTCAGATGCTCTAACAGGTTCACGGCATACACAGGTGGTACACCCAACCACACTTTACAAAGCTTATTTTCACAGCCATCCTTCGCTAGGCGATGAGCTACTTCTTTAACGGTTCGCCACACGTATCGAACATCATAGTTTTAAAAACCAGCCAAGATCACCTTGATATCTTCAATTAGAGGACCATGTATCGACCTATCCAAAGTCCCACCGCATACCAATGCATTTTAAAATATCAAAAAATTCTGGAAAAAAAATCAGGTGTACATCTGGATATTTAATGTTCGGCCATAAGTTTCACCAAATACAATATTTTTGTCGCCTATAAACAGACAAGAAAATGTCTCTCGAAAAGTTTATTATGGAGCTCTTTTTACCTAAGCCAAAAAATGTCTTTTTTCACGGGAATTTGTTTGCGGATATAAAATATCCGGATATACACATAATTTTTTCAGCATTTTTTACATTATAATTTTTTTTTAGATGTATTTTTTTTTACAATGTGAGCAAATCTATTCCTACTAGCGCCTCCGAAATATTCTTTACTCTTGCTAAGGTGATCACCAAGTTTAGCTTAGCTATGGATCGATAGTACAAAGACAGTTCATGTTATAGGAGTACTTAAACAAGCCCCAACAAACCCACCCAGAAGAACAGATAGTTTATCGCCTCGAGGGTGAGAAAAAGAAGAACATTGGCGAGAGCCTAGAAGCCGTCGCGGCGGTTCGCCAATCATTCACCGTCGGCAAAATAAACTAAAACCACGGAAAGCCAACCACGCCTCTCCACGTACCCCGTCGGCGCGGCCAGCCCATCCGGCCGGCGGCGCCGCCCCGCGCATGCACGCCGAGTCTCTGACGGATGCACCGCGTTCTTGCGTTCGCGTCCACGCGATGCAACGCGTGCCGGCGACGTACGGGAACACGCATGGGAGAGTAGTAAACTAGGACCAGCAGACGCAGCATTGCTACAAGTTGGGTGTGCTATAACTAGGATTCAAGCTTTGACTGGCTGGTTATACTGGTTAACTATTGTATTATGTGCGTGCTTATCTTGGGTACTGACGTCAAGCACTGAATTATAGCAATGGAGTACAAGCAAAGATCAATGGCAAACATTATTGTATTATGTGCGTGCTTATCTTGGGTCACCGTTGTTCCCCGTACGTTTTGTCTTCAGTTCCGTGTTAGTAGTAGTAGTAGGAGTACTTTCCGAGTCTGGGCAGAGTTTTGACCATCGCCAGCGTTGGAATCGCCGGCTGAGTGGTACGTCGGGCCCGGCACTGCGGTACCAGAAATGGCAGGAAGATGGAGGGCTAGGTGTCAGGCTTTCCGGCGCCGATCAAAACATCTCTAATAGATCCCGAATAATCCCGTGTCTCGGAAAATTCCGACCGATGTGTGGTTTAGGCCATCCTTACGGCATGAATAGACACCGCATATCGGCCCCGCTAGGAAAACTTTATGCGGGGACCCGGATAAGCAGTGACTCCGACACTATATCAACCGTATCGGAGGGCATTTAGGTTTCATCCCCTCGTTCCCTCCTCCGCGATTTGTTCCCCGCCGCGCGCCGCTAGTGGTACATAGCCCCGGCGAGCAATTATGAACGACGATGAGCCCACCACCTTTCCAAAAATATTCATCGAAGTATCGAACCCATATGGTTTTGCCTTTGGCCATACCTTCAAATCTTCCGTAGAACATGAATGTTGTTGCATCCCGTTAGTTGTTATTAATTTTGTCACCTAGTGGGTTAGACTATCCATAGTGGGAGTAAAACTATCCTTAGTGAGAGTAACATAAATTGTAGTAACATGCATGCCAGGTCACTAAAAAACTAACAGATAGCTAATGAGAAGAGAGATGGTTGTGATAGCATAATATATGTTATCATAACATAACACGTCTCAAGGCATTATGAGTTTGCTTCGCGATTTTTTCATTTTCGTTAAAGAGAAAGAGAGATTTTAGGGGTTTGAAGGTTAATGCCTAGGACTCGTCTTAGGACTTTCACAAAAGCCTACTCAAGTGACATTACATTACTCAAAAACTTAGCCCCGACCCTCCCTCACATTTTGGCCTCATCCTTAATTTTCACGATGATAACGTTGGAAGGATGGCATGCTGTCGAAAGACCCTAGCGCTCCTTTCATCCTAAATTTTTCAAGTGACGAGCATGGCCAAAGTAGCCAACGCTTTGCGAGCCCGACCCTTTGTCGACACTAAATTTGACCACCACTCTTTGACATTAGGTTTGTTGGTCCAAAGCGCGCAAGAGATGTCATTGAAGCCACACCAAATAAGGAGGGCCGACAAAACACGAGAGGTGAAGCGACACTTGAAGAGGAGATGAGGCGCCGTTTATTGGATTGGGTTGCAAAGAGGATAATTTTCGCAATTTTTTCACCCCCTACGTTGAAGGCGGTTTCCTGTCCAAATCCTATTTTGCATCACTAATCGTGCAAAGATTTTGCATTTCGGGGGAGAGAGGCAAGTTTTCCAAATGATTTGGTTCATATTGGTTCTGATGAAACCCTCAAATTGCATCTTGTAGACCAATGAGACAGAGTAGTTGCCATCATTAGTGAATTTCCATTGGATGGAGTCACGGGTACCGAGGGTGAGGACGATGTGAGAGAGCATATCCCATAATGTGACAAATTAATTGGTTGAATTGGTCAATTTTGAGCCCGCTTTGGGTGTCAAGATGATTTACCCATGAGCTGTCTTCTAGGGTTTTCACAACCGTGCATTTCTTCTTTGTTGCGAGGCAAAAGAGTTTTGGAGCAATGTCCATAGTCCGTTGGAACTTTGGTCATACTGAAGCCAGTTGACTGATCGATGCACCACACAAATTTATCTTTGTTCTCGTGAATGTATCGTATTTTTTACCGTATGTATGGTTTAATATTGTTAGACTTTATGCGCTATAACACTTTAAAGTTTTACAACTCGCTTTAATAAATCAAATGAACTTAAAATGCAGCAAAAACTAACCCCAAGTCTAGAAAAAAATGTTAGCACATGGTCTAGCTGTACATTTTAGAGATGGTCTTTATTTATTATGAACTTCAATAAAAAAATCTCATGGAATCAATTTCTGTCAACCACAAGATACAACCGAATCGAGCCTTCATGTACATATATATACAATCCAGCACCAAATTACGTGCTCCACGGTTTAGGAGGTTCACATGTCTTTTGTCCACTAATAAAAAGGGGAAACTTAGGAGCATACAGTTTGATATCTTCTTTTGTTACGCCGTTGTTCTTCTCGCTTGCGCGCTTTTGCGCACAATCATCCTAGAAATGACATGGTACGAGCCCAGGAGAAGTCGCAAGTTGTAATTACCCCGATGCAATAACAATGCATAAAGGGACGGTGTTGTCTTAACAATATGAGTAGGAGACATCTGGAAAGGAATGCGTAGAAGCAATTAGACATCTTGATAAGGGAGAGCAGGGGGACGAGAATGGTGACAAGTATATAGGACTACAAGCATATCATGGTTGTGGAGAGACGGAATGACCTCGTCTTCCAGCACGGCCCGCGGTACTCGCAAGATTTGTAGGGCATTTAGGGTTCGCCCCCCCTTCCCTCCGCCGTGATTTGTTCCCCGCCGCCGCTAGGGGTACATAGCCCCGACAAGCTATTATGAACGATGACGTGCCCGACGCGGATGAGCTCGTCGCAATCATGAACGACGACGAGCTGCTCCAGAGTATCAAGGAGAAGTCTGTGCGCTCCGGCTATCGCGTGGAGAAGCGGTGTTGTTCGGCCGACCACTGGGCCAAAGTGATAAGCGAATCATCGCTCGAGCACGAAATCCGTTTGAGCCTCGATCAAGCAGCGGAGCAGCGGAGGCGGGAGAGGGAGGAGCGCCGCTAGCGCATCTTCTTGCGCGAACCCGGGCACAAGAACAACTACTAGTCCGGCGGCGAGCGTGCTAGAAAGGAAGAAGGACTTTTGGTTTAGTATTCTAGTTCTATGTTTGTAATCTAGTTTTATGTTAGTTGAACTATGTTTCAGTTGGTATATGAACTGTGATGATCGATGAAAATTAAGCGCAAAGTTCATTTTAAAATTTCAGTACCAATTTTCGGTGCCTGTTCCGCGCGATAGATTTGCAAACTAGAAAATTAGTTTTGGGGGAACCCGAACTGGTTTTAGAGGTTGCGTTTACCCGGGATCTGATAGATATGCTCTTTATTATTGGATGATATTGAAAAAGAAACCGTTTTTTATGATCACACTACTCCGTTCCAGTGGCCAATAATGCACACGCTGGCACTTCTTTTCATTATTATAATGGTATGGGACGAACTTGAAATCATGCCCACCACTATATATTTTCCAATCAATATCGCCACCTCTTATTGTAAGAGTACTAACAGCGTTCCACCTAAAAGTACATTCTTTGCTTCTTACACCACATCATCATCAACAAATGAAACGGCTTTTCCCCGCATTTGTGGAATTAAACACAAATAAAGGAACACACATCCGCAAAAATAATGAAACAGCTAGGGACAACACAATACCACAGCTGAAAGTTCCCACAAAATATATATACGAATATACAAAATCATCTTACAGCCAGCACGACAACAAAACCGGCAGAAAGAATATATAGGAAAATCATCAAGTAACACCAGCTCACTGCTCACCCTCCTCCGCTGACGACGCATCACGGATTTTTATAACGGAAGAAAAAGTGGCGAAAAATAATCTCCTCTTCCCTTCTCTTCATTCATTCACGGCCTCGCCTCCTCCTCCCACCCCGACAGATTCGCCACCTCGCCGAGCCCAATCGCGATCGCTCCGGAGCTCCCCGGATCCCGCAGCTGGAGGGCGCGGCCATTCGCCGCCGGACGCCTCCTGGCCTCGCGGGCGGCGCCGGCGCTGTGATCCGCGCGGGGTTCCCGGGGGAATGCTCTACCTCAAGCTGCCGGGCGTGGATTTAGGGTCCCTGCGTGGGCTGTGATCCGCTGGCGCCGGCGGATGCGAGGTTCGGATTGACCCGCAAACAGCGTCGACGATTCGGCCGGCCATGGCTCCCGCGGACGTGCGGGCGGAGGCAGACACCTGCCTGGAGAGCTTCGAGCTGTACGAGGCCCAGTCGGTGAGCTCCTCGCTTCCGAACCCACAATGCGCCGCGATCCCTTTTTCCTATTGCTGCTGCTCGATTCGGCCTTCGGCAAAGTTACGAGCTTTGGGCGAGCGCGTGATTGCAAAATTGGCTGAGCTGTTGGGTTGTTTAGTTTGTCCTTGCGCGTGGTTCCGTAGGTGGAGGTCACGAGTTCTTGCTGCTTGCAATTTGGATGGTCTCCATGCCACGCGTGAGATTTGGAATTGCCACCCATCTGTTGATTCACTTGCGCCGGTGTGCGATTTAGGTCTACTCGGGATCGTTCCATGCCACGGCCCACGGCTGAGATTTGGAATTGCGTTCCCTTTCTGAAGTCACGATTTCTGATTGTGATTTGGGTTTGCTCGGGTGGGGACTGATTATTGCAGCAGGAGACATTTAGAAGCTTTTATCTGGTTGTGTTGTTCCACTCCGCGCCGGAGGTTCGGAATAGTGCTGTTTCTTGCCGCGTTCTGTTCATTTCTGGTTAGGAAATGGAAAGGAGCTTTCTTTCTTTCAAAATAACTTTGGATGTTAATGTTGAAGTCCTCATTCCAGGAGGGGGAGGCATTGTGTTATTTCCTTGCAGTTCTGTGCAATAATACAGATTTACCTACAAGTTTTCTTTTCTAAATCCAGTTCTCTGTGTGTACTCGCTGTTTCTTTTGTGTGATTATTACTACTACCTCGACCATAATAAGTGCTCAAAACTGCGACACTTATTTTGGATCGGAGGGAGTATTTCGTTGGAGGTTTTGTGGGATATTTGCTGGTTGCATGGGTGGATTTATCAAGTTCACATTCTGCACATTTGGTGTTATGCTGGCTTTGTGCAAATTATTATGTATCTAAATTTCTGTATGTAGCCTTGCCTTTCTCTTCCTTTTCTTACATAGTAGCACGTGAGATTCAGCTTTGCAATCACTGTCTACTTTCGATTCTAACAAACAATGCAAATTGCCGTTCTAGTTGCAGCTGCATTTAAAGTGGCAATACAGACAACACAGAGTATTGATTGCTAAATTTTGCATTTACATTTTCTTTGATGAATTTAAGTGATTGATGGAACATGTCAGTCAAGTGTCTGATAGCTCTTGCTTAAAATTTTAAGAGAGGCTGCGGTCTTGCTTTAACTTGTGGTTCATATTCTGATGTGTTGTTTCTCATCGCACTTGAATTCTGTTTTGCAGAAATTTTATATTATTGGAACTAACGCTGACAAAACATTATGGAGATTACTCAAGATTGATAGAATGGAGCCATCAGAGCTCAACATAGAGGAGGATTGTACCTTGTACTCACACACTGAATATCTTGATCTGCTAAAAGATCTAGATGAAGACCATAGGTCAACTGGTGGAGTCAATTTTGTTACAAATTGTTGTGGAATCATCGGTAAATAATTCCATCTTTCTATACTAATAATTCCATGAATAGAGGTCGTTCTTTTGTTATGACTATGCATGAACGATAAATTTCCTTTACAGGTTTCATTAAGTTCCTTGGGCCTTATTACATGTTAATTATCACCGAGCAGAGAAAAATTGGTGCTATATTTGGCCACCCAGTTTACCAAGTTGCTAAGACTGCAATGATCAAGGTATCGAATTCCAAAATGAGGCCAGCACATTTTAATTGCATGGATGAAAACAGGTATGTCGTATCCAATATCTACATTTGTTGATGTCCTAGACTTAACATCATTTACAAATTTTGATAGCTGGCAATATTTTCTATTTGTGAAGCATTTGATTCTTGTTTCTTGATATTAATTATTTGTTTCCTATACCGACCTGCAACGTCATATGGGTCCCTATAAATTGCATTTACCACGTGTGCAGGTACAAGAAGCTTTTGCAGGCTATAGATCTTAGGAAGGACTTCTTTTTCAGCCCCTCATACCATATCATGAGAAGTCTCCAGAAGAATATTAGTGATCCACAGGAAGGATGGGACCTATATGATACAATGTTTGTATGGAACGAATTTCTAACAAGAGGGTTCGTAACGTTCTGAAAAGTACCCGTTGGACTGTTGCATTAGTCTATGGGTTTTTTAAACAGGTATATATATTCCCCTATGAGATGATCTCTTTTAGTGCTGTCATATTCCCCAACAGAGTTTGTGTATATGGATGGTAGAGTGCATCCATAAATTTGATTTGATCCTTTCTCTCAAGTGATGTCCAAATGGTCTTTGTTGTTCGCTCATAAATTATTCTCCCTGTTTATTTTCTTCACTTGTCTTAATATTGGATGAGGCGTTCCATTTTTTATTTTCAAATTGTGCTGGACCAGTAACGGTGCTAACCTCAACCGTTATTTTCCGCACTTGTAAAATCACGCGATAGTAAAGAGGAGAGACTAAAAATATTAATTTGCAATTATAAGTTGGGAAACTCTTAGTTACTGTTTCACATGTCTTATCCATTAGAAGATATACATTGGGTATGCATTCATTTTTTTCTTATGGGAAAAACTTAGTCTAAAGTAGATGTAGAAGAATACGGTTACATAGGATTAAGTAACTTACCCTTAGGTACCATTTTATGGTAATAATTATTTGATTTGTCTTCTTTGATTCAAGGATAAAATCACAATATCTGGGAAGGACGTTATGTTGACGCTCGTTGCTAGACGATCGAGGCATTATGCTGGAACCAGGTATGCACTTGTCAAACCTTTTGTGATTATATACCACTCCCTATTAGTCTTTTATGTGACTCGGATCAATGTGATTCAAAAGGATATGTGGATCCTTACATCTTTGCTTGATGTCATCATTTTTATTAAACAGGTATTTAAAGAGAGGTGTGAATGAGGAGGGCAGAGTAGCAAATGACGTTGAGACTGAGCAAATTGTTTTTTATGACACACCTGGACCTAAGCAAATAAGCTCTGTTGTGCAGAACAGGGGTTCAATTCCTCTATTCTGGTCCCAGGAGACATCGAAGCTTAACATTAAGCCTGATATAATATGTAAGTATTGGGATCCTTCTTTGATATGATATGTAAGTACTGGAAGCCTGGTCCAGTTATTTTAATACATTCGTTCTTTCAGTGCATGAGAAGGACAATAGTTACGAAGCTACCAGACTTCATTTTGAAAATCTTAGGAGGAGATATGGAAATCCTATTATCATCTTGAACTTGATTAAGGTAAGTCTCACACTATTATTATGCCGTGGATACTTCTGATAGATGCTTTGTCTATAGACCATATTTCTTCCAGTAAAAAAGGGGGACATCCTTGAATGTGTGCAGTTAACATACTTTATTTTTGACTAAATGATGTACTTAAGAGTATTTAGACCTTCCATGTGAAATACTTGAGTAGAATTGACTCAGAAAATACTTCATTTCTCCATTTCTTTTAATGTTATACTGTTCACTTAGGTGTATTTGTGCATATGGCCTTCCACTACATTACTGTCCAGTCAATAGTTAGTGCAACGCAAAATACCGAAATTCCTACGCCTACCGTAAGTCATAAGGATCTGCTCGTCCTCTAACGCTCACCCATTGAAGTATTTCATGCATGTGGCTTCTTCTAGGCAAACATATTAGATCCAAGTCTGTAGTACGGTAAACATATATTAGACCCTTGTCGCCTCCTCCTTGGAGGCGTTGCCTTTGGAGGAGCGGCGCCTCTGGAAACCACCATGGTACGACTTGGTGTTGGTTGCATGTGACCGAGTCATCGGCTGGCTGGTGCGTGGCCTTGGGCCGGTGTGAAAGCTGTAGCGACGGCTCTAGGCACCGTCTCATGTGTAGGATGTCGGCTTCGGTCACTTGGGTGATGGTGCTGTCGACCAGCTTGGTTCACGGCCTCGGGCCGACGTGTGTGTGTTGTTTAGGTTGTAAGCCGGAGCGGCGGCTCTAGGAATCGCCGTGGCTTTGTTTTGTGTTTGCTGTGGTCACTTGGGTGACAGAGCCGTCGCCTTGGTTCGAGCGTGGCCTCAGGGCGGTGTGGATGCCGGACGGCTCGGAATTCATTGTGATGTTGTAGGGTGTCGGCTCTGGTAGCTTGGGTGCCTGAGTTGTCGGCTCGGCTGGTGCGCTGCCTCAGGGTCGGTGTGGTGTGCCACTGATGTATAGGTTTTCAGCCTGTTTCCCTCATTAAGCGTCAAACTCGTATTTTTCTATATGAAGAGGCAGAGCTCCTGCTGGTTGCTCGGAAAAAAAGCTGACGGTCAAAGTTTAGTTTTGGCGACCTTCACTTTTTGTGGTTGAAGGTTACTTTAATAGCCCATGCTCTTACCTTTTTTGCTGCTATCTTTTAAAGACCGGCGAGAGAAGACCACGGGAATCCACACTTCGTCAAGAATTTGACAAAGCAATAAAGATTATAAATAATGGTCTACCAGGCGAAAATCATTTGAGATTTTTACATTGGGATCTTAATAAAAGCACTCGAAGGTATTGATTCCTTGTACTTTCCTTCAGTTTTGGTTTATTGAATGCTTTTGATGTGCATTACTGAGGCAAGTTTTATTCCAGCAAAACTACAGATGCCCTCCAAGTACTTGTGAAAGTGGCATTTGAGGCTCTGAACTTGACAGAATTCTTTTACTGTCAAGTTTCCTCAGCTCAAACACCCGGGAGTTCCCTTAATTTACATGCCCCACTGTAAGTATTTCTTACTTCTTACTGGTCTCCTCGCTATTTAATCTGAAAATATTGTATCTTTTACCTCATGACAACCTAATGTTTAATAGAAAGGGATTTTTTCGTTTGCGTTTTTTCCCTCTAATTTTTCCTTTCCGGCCTTATAGGAAAAATGACTGTGGCCTTAGTGTATGCGATGACAACAATGTTGCTGGCAATGCAGACTGTATCAATAATAACTATGACATCTCCCATGAAGATACCTCTGACAGTTCTGATACCTCTACTAATGGAATTGCAGAAGATGTAGCCAGTAATAATGGACCTACGCCAGTAAAGCCTCCAAAATTACAAAAGGGTGTCTTGCGCACGAACTGTATAGATTGTTTAGACCGCACAAATGTTGCTCAGTATGCCTATGGTTTAGCATCTCTTGGACACCAGCTGCATGCACTTGATTTGGTACAATCCCCGGAGCTTGATTTGGATTCCCCTCTGGCACACCATTTGATGCATTTTTATGAGCGGATGGGTGACACACTTGCTTTACAGTATGGTGGTTCGGCTGCACATAACAAGGTACTACTACACTTTTGGGTCTTGTTATTTTGAAATATTTCTTGTGCCAATCTTTTTTTCTTGTGGGATCCTGCTTCAGTTTTCGGCATTTCCTGCTCATTAATAGAAGGGCTCTGGATTGAAATAGCAGTGATTGTACTGCATAAATCGTTTTATGATTAGTCTAGTTTTGTTTCCTTAGATAAAACATCCTGTCTATATTTAGGTTTAATTTTCAAATGGAACCAGTTACATCAGGAGAACTACATAACCGTGCATTTGCCACAATAAAATAAAATGAATAGCGGGCCTATTGTGATTTTGGTATTGACTAATATCCAATTGGTATATGAGAATTTATTTCTTAAGTTGGGCATGACATTAAGCTTTCCAACTACTAGCTTGTTGCTCGATGACTGAAAAAAAGGCTCGCCAAGTTTTGCTGATTGATGAGTCTTGAATGTTCCAATATGACATATTTTCTTCATGTTGAGCTGTTCATTGAACACTTGTCTGATTGAGCTTACATAGGGTTTTATGTATGTACAGATATTCTCTGCAAAGAGAGGGCACCTTAAGTTTGCTATTCAGTCTCAAGAGTTCTTCAGGACACTACAACGATACTACAGTAATGCTTATATGGATGCTTACAAACAGGCAGCAATAAATTTGTATGTTCGGTCAAGCTTATTATTCACTAAACATCCCTTTATTTACTTCGAATAGGAAATAGTATGTGCTGAGTTTGTTATACTTGTTTTTGCCTTCTTAATATTGTAGATTTTTGGGACACTGCCAACCACAGCAGGGCAACTCTGCACCTTGGGAGCCAAACTCAGTTGCTGGGGAGAATGTCCTTGATGACAATACAAGGTAAACTTATGATATTAGGGTTTTCTTGACTACATTTGATAAGACCACATTACATAAAGATTTTCCTTTTGGTTAAACTACAAGAGCAATGTACCCCCAAATTGGCTTACGCTAGGATGGTGTCCTGACGCATAGTTAATGCTACTAACACCGGTGACATTTACTAGCCTGTTGTGTTCACGTGACTACGTGAGAATATTAGGCCAGAAATAAATTTTAGAGTGGATATTGACTTTAGCCCTACATTGTCCACTTCAGAAGTTCTGACCAGCAGAGTTTATTGTTTTCAGTTCTCATATTTAAACAGAACTGTCTTTAAACTTGTAATGTGTATGATGCTATGGTATCTCAATCTCAATATTGTTACAATATAGGGCAATTATCTCGTGTCGCTCCACCCTTAATAGCCAACGAGAAAACAAAATTCTCCATCCAATTCGTATAGCTAATTGTGCCTGTGCTTATAGATTTAGGACAGAGTAATGAGTTTTTAGCCGTCTCTTCTACTTTTTTTGTAAGGGCAGCATACGAGGGTTATGAGTCGATGAGTGGAAACTAGTCACTGAGGTACCGACTCAAAGACTAGTCGTGACTAGTCACGACTAGTGCTCAACTAGTTGATATGTAGTCCAGCTGTAGCTACTAGAATATACTAGATAAAGAATTACCAGGACCACCCCACTTAAGAATTATCCAAATTTTATATACACATACATTCTGCAGATCATTAAAATCCATCTTATCAATTTTCTGAGTTGTATATTTTTCACAGTAAATTGATAAAAAGGCAAGATCAGATGGCAGCATTCTTCGTAAAAGCAACGGTCAAAATGGAATTTTGACATCAGGATTTAGTGGTTTAGAAAATGGAATTTCTGATTCAGTGCATGGAATTTCATCTACCTCTGGTAATTCGGTGTCAAAGTCAAGGTTGGTCCGAGTTCTGGTTCTGAAACTTCAGTTTTTCATATTCTGTCAATAGAATACTGATCCATGCTTTGGCATATGAGTGTGGTGTTTCGCAGAAATTAATATTTGAGACTAATGATATTAATTCTCTTTTTTCTCTTGAAAACTACTGCAGTTATACTCCGACATTGTCTCGTACTAAGTATGCCAGCTGTGAGCCTGACTATTTTAATGGTTCTGGGGATTCAAATTTCCTTGATCTTGATTGGCTTTCAGCTTCAGACAATGAAAGGTTGTTCATACTGCCCTGCTTTTACCTTTTGTACCTATATCTATGTCTTTCAATGTATCAACCCTTTTATTTGTTACATTAGCACACATTCAATCGTACACAAAAATTTCAGCCAAAATTCAACAGCTATTCTATATTTTATCACTGAAGAATAAAAGTTCTGAACATAGCTTGCGATAATTGTTTATTTATACACGATCTGTACATTTTTTGTTTGTATTAGATTTCTGGACGATATGTTCAGAGGCACCTAAAATATTGTAAAAGTTTCCACGTATGCTCTGATCAATCTGTTGAATGGTCAATGCATTGCTCGCTGAAACTGCAATGTACTATCTTTATTTAGAAAAGGCAAAAGGCTTTGTCTCGATGCACTGATAGAAGAGAAAGTTTTGTACAAGTGCGAGACCAGCCCGACACTCTATATTACAATGTAACCGGCCTAAGAGCTAGACTTCCGCAGGGAGAAGGAGAACCATGCCCACCTAGACAATATGGGCCGTGCATATGGCTATGTCGTCCTTTATACTTATACTGAATAAGAGAGATGAATGTTTTTTAATCCTTTGTCACTTGATCTGCCCATGTGCTCTACTATTCGTGGAACTGCTCATTGATACGGCACATTCACATTCAAAATCGATATCTAGAAGAACTCTTTTATCCCTTCTCACTATATTTTGTTGCTGAGCAGATCAAGAGCCGTAAGTACTTCTGACGTGAATGATCCAACTGATAATGGCGCCAGTGGTCACGCTGCAGCGATTCAGGCTGAGGGGTTATCCAAAAATTTCACACAGTGGGTTGACCGGGGAGAGGTTTTTTGGTACTGATATTGCCTGGTGATTTATCACGTAGATGGTCTCACGGAGCCACAAACATCCAACATCCAACTAGTCCTTTAGTGAAGTGTACTATTCTGGTCATTTGTTGCTCATCAGTTAATATTTCTTCTAGGGGCGAGTAGATAGGCATTGTTCTATTTTTCTTAAAGGAAAGAAAGAATGTAGGTAGTGTATTATTATTCTTTGGAAGTTGCACCACTGTTGACGTTTTCATTGTGTAAATATATATGCTCGAAGTGTTGAGGTTGACGCCAGATCACCATTTTTTCCCTGCGTCGGTTTCTGGGAAATCTTGAAACATAGTACCTTGGTATTTTTATTTCAACAGAGGATACTGTTGTGTACTTCTGAGTACCTCCGCCTAATCAACACTTGGGTCGAAGACGCTGCTGGTAAATGAAACTTTTCTTGCAACTGGTTGCCATGAAAGATCCGTACTGGTATTCGTTTCAGTCAGCTGCACGCCTGTTTGGTGTACCTGGCCCTGTTTGGAAGAAATGTGGTATCTTCCTTCTTTTTCTGCTGAAATTGAATTGCTTCTGGGGAATTGTATTGCTTATTCTCAGTCGCTTGAAACTCAAGTCTCAGTCACTTACGGCCATACATTGATATGCCCGGAATTGCAGTATATATAATGTGCATTCTAGGGAAATGTTGGGTCGATTTTTTTTGGTTCATAAATAGATTGATGATGTTTGGTCTATAATCTCAATCTGTAACTTCTCTTTTCCTGGGGAAAATTTATACTTAAAACAGTACTTGTTGGCATGTACGTCTAACGCATGTCTTCATAATTAAAGGGACAATTTACAAGTAGGAAAGACCGTATCAGGCATCTACATGGATTACTTCTTTTACACTTTTCCGTCGGTTCTAGATTTTCTAATGCAGAGAGAACGATACTTATGTAAGCATCATGCATCACACAAATCTCACATCGAAGCTGACAGAACTGGTGCGCGGTGATGAAGGTGTGCTCCTTGGTCGGATTCTCGACACAAATTTTGTTATATCCTCAATGTCACACTTGTATCCTTCAGCGCGATATTTAGCGGCGTCACCGCCTCGGGCATCATCGCTTGCATGTAGAAGGGGAAGAGGAAGAGGAAGAGCGCACAAAGCAGGCAACCAATATGAAGGTTGTTGCCATCCTCATCGCCACTATCGTGGAATATGCCCTCGGTCCGGTGCGATTCACGTGGCGCTAGCGAAGCTACGCCCATGGGCAAAGAAGTAGGAGCACAAATATCACGTTGCAGGTAGCTGAAAACTTTTACAAGTAGAATCTGGCATTCTTAAAGCAATAATGGCATCCAACAATTTTCTAACATGTTTTTTTAATGAAAACAAAACAATGGTAGGCATCTATAACTTTTCCAAACTTAGACGAGTTCTTTTACACGCAACCAACTGTTTTTAATAATCTCACAAAACTATTCTAAAATCCCCCTACATGCACTCCCAGAGGAGGAAGACCTAGCCGCCACAACCCTAAACCATGTTCGCCGTGATGGACCGCGGCGGGATAGACGCCAAGTACACCGTCGGGCGAGAGGGCTGGGCAACCATCAAGTGTGCAAGTAAGCGCGCCTACGGATGTGGGAAGAGCGGCAACAGGGCGGTGCAGGATCTAGATATCCTTTGGTACCACGGTGATCTCGAGAATCTGTCCTCCGACATGTCCGTTCGTGCGGGCGACAAGGTTTTTCGTTGGATCGACCAGTTAATGGCGGAGAAGGGGGGCATGCGCGCGGTCTGCTTCAGGTCCAAAGTCGAGATCGTGGACAATGGCCTCATCGTCATCACCTTGTCCTTCTCCGAATACGGTGGTTTCCATTACTACCTCATCTTCGACTCCGTCGAAAGTTCGCTCTCCATGATCCCCTACACACCAGACCGGGTAAGCTGCTATACGCGATGTCCTCTTCCTGTGCGCCATGACGATGGCGGCTACTCCCTTGTCCTTTTCGGGTGTGAGTTTGGTTATGGCCGACTGGGGGGAAAGACCTTCCTTTGGCTGTGTTCTCCTTTGCTGGTTGGCAGCTCCAACCCGTGGCAGACCAAGATGTTGAGCTTCCCGACAGAGATGAATGATAAGCTCTTCTCCCCTGACTTGCTTTTCTCGTCCAATGGCTTAGCTTTCTGGCGGACCTTTCTCTAGGCGCTCTGTACTGCGACTGCAGCGCCCTGACCTGCAGGGGGTTGACGTCGTGGATTTCAGCTTCATCGAGTTGCCACCGGGTACCAGATTGACCGAAACGAGGCAACATGGTCGGTGGAGGCGTACCGCACCATGGGCTGCGATGGAGGTTACATCAGGTTCGTCTCCATAGACAAGCCCGATGACCGACCCCAAACGACGCTAAAGGTGTGGACTCTGGCACCGTATGGCCTTGAGTGGAACTTATACTCGGACATCCGATTGAAGAGCCTATGGAAGAAGGCCTTCAAGAGGGCTGGATTGCCCAAGAGCTTGCCCATATATGTGGCCCATGTTGTGGGAGATGGAAGGTTCTACCCTCTACTTCATGCTGGCTGAGGAGACCCAAACAAAGGCTGGTTCTACCCACTACTCGAAGCATTACATTTGCCGATTGGATATGCAAACTAATAGTCTCCTGCACTCCAATCTCCTCACACGCATGTCGTCGCACGAGCGGCCTGCTATATTGCCTTCCGGTTTCTTCAACTACCTTGGTCCTGTTCCTTCTAGGCTGGAGCCGGTTGGCCAGACGTCCTCGCATTGATCAGGGTTGGTGATTCTGGAATGCTACTATCCTTTGATGCTGAAGACCATGTTTGTGTTTCCTGCTTGGATTCCTAGTTTGGTCTATATGATGCAAAACATATTCTGAAGCTTTTACTCAAAGTCGTGTGTTATCAGTTGATGTTTCTGTTATGCGTTTTAAAGACATATATGTAATGACTATTTGATGGTGCTTGTGTTGGTTCAATTTTTTTTTCTCATAGCAGTAGCACAGTAGTCCTTTCAAGCTTTGGGACGCCCATTCGTGCTGGTCAGTAGACGGGCAAACACCAGAGCCATGGAGCGATTGGCCCGTGGTCTGAGCAACTGACAAACGATGGAGAAGTTGGGCATAAAATAGGGGGCGTCGTCGCGTTGCCCGCGGCATCCGATCACATGTCTAGCGTAACTGAAACTGGGGTCTGGGAAAGCCATGGTCGCCGCCGTCGCCGTGGACACGTGAAACCTACCAAAGCACGCCCATACCGCGGTTGTTAGTGTGGTGACAGTAGTCAGCAGCAGCGCGTCCGGAAAGTTTTTTTTTTTTACCACTCGCGCCCGGAAAGTTCTTGCGATGACGAAGGGTGCTTCCCATGTATTGTATCCGTGGATAGATGGATTTCCGTGGATAGATGGTGCTTCTCTCGTATCCCTGGACATATGATTGCTATTTGCTATCCCGAGAAATAGCTAGGCGTTCGCCTACATGTACGTGACATGGTGGTTGTGGTCTAGATGATGCTTCTCTCGTATCCTGGATAGATGGGGCTGTTTGGTATCCTGTGAACAGCTGGGCCAGGCCCTGGCGATACAAAACTTGGCCATTTAGTTGCTTGGGCTGGGCTGCGTTGTTGCATACCATGAACCTCAAATCAGCCCTCTCAGCCACCCAGCCGATTCGGCCGTTTCCGCGTCATGTCGATGCAAGTTCCCTTTAGGCTACACAAATATATTTCGATTCGAAAAACTTTGTACTCCCTCCGTCCGGAAAAGGATATAGACATATTTTAGTGTACACATACGTCCAAATTTGGATATATGGAAGACATCCTTTTCCAAACGGAGGAAGTACATGAAATATGTGCGCCTCGAGGAGTAGGTTGCATTCCCGTACTCGGTTTCGAGTTTGGTCACATGTAACTTTCAAATTTTGGACCGTTGTTTGTCCTTTTTTGGATGAATTTGTCAAATCTGTCACACTCGCTCGATCGTTCGAAATTTCCTTTGACGTGTACAGTCATATCACCGTATCCTATCCTACAACTTTCGTGTTGTAACTTTTCTGTTTCGTAGGATATATACAAGTAGATCTTGTATGGTATAAATGTGTGTATTTAGGCTGTGTGATATATGTGTTCTTCAACCTTCTCTCACCCTTGTCTAACTTCGAGCCGCCATGAACATCGGCTTGTTCATGGTCTAACCTCCACCACTCGCCGTCATGAACTCCGGCGTGTTCATGCTCAAACCTCCGCCGCTCGCCACCACTCGCCGTCATGAACTCCAGCGTGTTCATGCTCAAACCTCCGCCGCTCGCCGCTTAGACTGTGCTTCGTGTACGTCTGTTCTTCAACCTCTGTGTTGTTTCGCTAAACCTCTGCAGCTAGCCGCCATGAAGTTCGCCGTGTTCATGGTGACCTCCTACCACGGCGTCCGCCGCCAAACCGCCGCCGTGTCGCACCGTTGTACTGCTCGCCGCTACTTGTGATGGTGTGTGGTAAGTTCACCATGTAGCTATGTGGTGAGAGTATAAGAAACATGAGAATACAACCAAAACATGTTTTTTCTGTTTCTCAGATGCAAGCAAAAATCGATACACGCAACAAAATGTAGTGCACAACATAGTTTTTGTTGCGTTTTTCCAGAGCCAGCCCCCGTTGAACCACGGATGTAAATGGGCAAAAATGGATGCAGGAAAACCATGATGTTTCTCTCGTATCCATGAGTGGCTGTGGCCCCACTCATTGAGTTGCACTACTCTTGTTCACACTTCACAGTTGGTTGCATGGTGCACTACTGGGCATGCTTGCCATTTTTGTTCAAGCCGTAGATAGTGTGGTATTCTGAATTAATGTGTAGTGACGCAAAAGAAATATGGTTTGCCCCGTGGTTGTGGCTCCACTCATTGAGTTGCTCTACTCTTGTTCAAACATACAAAGGGTACATTTATCACTAAAAAAATTATACTCCCTCCATTTTTAAATACAAATCCACTATAAAAAATATGAAAAAAAAATACCAAAGTACATCTCATATCAAATATTGAGTAAAACATAAGACATGTACAATTGACATACAACAAGAGAAAGACGGCCAATAAAAAGAAAAATACATCGAAATCATACTGGCCATGTTTTTTCTTTGCTTATTCATCGTCCGTCGGAGGTTGAAAAGTATACTGAAAGTGACACCTGCAAACGCACTCGCCATACAAGGTTTTGAAAAGCACAATAGCCACTCGACGATAACAACAAGATCTTGTAGTCGCTGAAGGAACATTGGTTGGGGGCAACACCCCACCAAGCACATGCTTGCAATTATTCGCCACCAATTAAGAAAGTTGTACAAACCGGACCTTGTTGGCTTGCTGCAGAACACAACGAAAGAAGAGGTCGAAGTCGTCGCGCCAATGATCAACAAATTGTTTCCCTTGAAAGACATACCAACTGCCAAAATCCGAAGTGAACCAGCGACACTAACCCTCACAGGCCCTTCGCTTGCATCAAACCGAACGACCTCGAGGTAGGGAGAGACCGAAGAGACGTTATTCCAACACGACATCGCCGCCACCACCTTGTCGATGTCGGTAGGGAGACAAAAACAAATGAAAAACATGTCCTAGAAGAGAAAAAACAATGAAGAGGATGGGTCCCCACTCCTCTAGCCACCGGAGAACTCACCAGACAGAAAAGAGGAGGGGCATTGTGATGGGTGAGTGGAAAAAAATCCTAGGCTTGCATCTATACAAATCCGTCATCTCTTCTCGAGAAGAATCGATGAGATTTTTGCCCTGTACGATGGTGTTTATTAATCCGAATGTTGCATGCAGCCAATGAGAAAGAGACACAACAGGCAATATGTTTAATTAGTTCAGAACACGAGAGGTTTTCCGCACAATTAGTGGTGTTATTTATTTGTTGGGTTTGTTTTTTTACTATCTAAAATATAGGATAATGACTTTGTTTTCTTATTAGTATGTCTTAGGTTGTGTTTTTTAAATAAGAAATTATTGGCAATCGGCAACAGGAGAACAGTTTTGCTAGAAAGTTGCTGTAAGTAGTAAACTAATTTGGCAAACTGGCTTTTTAGTTGTAGGTGCGTAGTGTCTAGAATGCCCCCAGAGACGCTAAGAGTTTTCACTAATTTTGAGCTATTCTATATAAGCACATCTACAAATAAATATGCATGACATATTATTGTAACTAATTTTGATGAAAATGGTGTATGTGGTAGCAAAATATTACTACCTTTGATTCATAATAAATTTCACAGTTTTGAACTAATCTTAGTTTAAAATTGCGACACTTATTTTGAATTGAAAGGAGTACATGACATTTTTATACCATTTCTGACTTTTCTATAAGAGTCGAGCTAAGAGCATCTCCACCGGCGCGCCCAACTCCACTCCCAAGAGGCGTTTTGGGCGCGCCGGCACGAAATCGCCCCCAGGCGCGCCCAGTAGAGCAAAAGTTGCCGGCACATCCCAATAGAGCATCCGGCAACCCCGCTTCGCGCCCAGGTTCTAGGGACGCAACGGGCGTTCTGGCAACCGCGGCAACGCGCGCCTAGTCCAATCCTGACGGGTGGGGATGACACGTCAGCCACACAACGGCTGGCCAGCGGATTTATTGTGGCAGATATGCCCGTTTTAATGACGCGGTGGTTCCCCTGGCGGGCGCAGATGACGCGACGCGTCGAGCGCAGCACTGGAAGGTCAGGCGGTGGCGCGCACGCGTCGTCGGCGTCAATGCGCGTGGCAGACGTACCGGTGGGCGGCGTTAATGCGGCGACCGGCCTCCTCTGCGCCCCGCCGACTTTAAAACGGCGTCCGGCGCGCCTCTCCTCTCCACACAACACTTCTCAAACTCGCATCTCCAATAGAAACCCTAGCCACCATGCCAGGCAGCCGCAAGCCGCGACCGGAGCAGAGCGCTGATGGCGTGAATCACACGCTCGTTGGGAGACCCCAAGAGGAAGGTATGATGCAGTTCAGCAGCAAGTTTTCCCTCAGAAAGAAACCAAGGTTATCGAACCAGTAGGAGCAGCAACTCTTCAGAAGGTTGTTGGTGGCTCGCACGGCGCAACACGATCACCAACGTGGAATCTGCACACAACACAATCAAACTACTTTGCCCCAACGAAACAGTGAGGTTGTCAATCTCACGGCTTGCTGAAAACAAAGGATTAAACGTATGGTGTGGAAAATGAGTATTAAATTGCAGAGAATGAAAAAGGAACAGTTTGCAGTTTGTGGTTGTTTAATCAGTGTAAAAGAATGGACCGGGGTCCACAGTTCACTAGTGGTGTCTCTCCATAAAAGATAACTAACATGTTGGGTGAACAAATTACAGCTGGGCAATTGACGAATAGTGAGCGCATGACAATGCATATACATGACATGTTGACTACTATGATATTTAATTGGGCATTACGACATAATACATAGACCGTTATCCAACAGCATCTATGACTAATAATCCACCGCCGGGTTGTCATCCGAGTCCCCCGTTGGTATTAAGTTGCAAGCAACGGATAATTGCATTAAGTAAAGTGCGTAATGTAAACAAACACATATGCCCGTGGACATAGCATCGTTAGGTTATCCCTAGTGGCAACAGCACATCCACAACCTTAGAACTTTCTGTCACTGTCCCAGGTTAAACGGAGACATGAACCCACTATCTAGCATAAATACTCTCTCTTGGAGTTACAAGCATCTACTTGGCCAAAGCATCTACGAGTAACGGAAAGCATGCAAGATCTTAAATAACATATAAGATAGATTGATAATCAACTTGACATAATATTCAATATTCATCGGATCCCAGCAAACACAACATGTAGCATTACAATAATATGATCTTGATCATGTAGGGCAGCTCACAAGATCTAAACATGATGGCACAAAGTGGAGAGACAACCATCTAGCTACTGCTATGGACCCGTAGTCCAAGGATGAACTACTCACGCATCACTCCGGAGGCAGGCATGGCGATGTAGAAGCCTCCGGTGACGATTCCCCTCTCCGGCAGGGTGCCGGGAAGAGGTTCTGAACCCTCCCGAGCTAGGGTTGACGACGGCGGCGTCTCTGGAACTTTTCGTGGATATTTGCTCAGGTACTTAGGGTTTTCGCGTCGGGGGGAATAAGTAGGCGAAAGGGCGGCGGCTGGAGACCCCCGAGGGGCCCACACCACCCTAGGGCGCGGCAGAGGGGGGCCCGCGCCCTAGGTGCGTGTGGGCCCTGGTGGCCCTCCTCTGTGCTCCTTCGCTCCGTCAGGTGTGTTCTGGAAAAATAGGGACCCCCGTGTAGTTTCGTCCAATTCCGAGAATATTTCCAGACTAGCTTTTCTGGAATACAAAAACAGCAGAAAACAGGAACTGGCACTTCGGCATCTTGTTAATAGGTTAGTCCCAAAAAATGTATAAAAGTGATATAAAGTAGATGCAAAACATGTAGCAATTGGTATAAAACAAGCATGGAACATCAAAAATTATAGATACGTTTGAGACGTATCAGCATCCCCAAGCTTAGTTCCTACTCGTCCTCGAGTAGGTAAACGATAAAAACAAAATAATTTTTGAGGTGACATGCTACATCATAATCTTGATCATATAATATTGCAAGGCACATGTAAATGAATGAAGTGATCCAAGTCAATGGTCTATAATTTGCTACCAAATAGATAATGAGTAAACAATGAATCACACAAGCTAAACGTTTTCATGAATAGTACTTTCGAGACAAGCATCAAACAGTTTTGCATAAGTGTTAACTCATAAAGCAATAGTTTCTAATAAAAGGTATTTAATCAACACAAAGGAAGAATTTAGTTTCAGCATTTGCTTCAACTTTCAACATATTTATCTCATGGATATTGTCAACACAAAGTAGTATAACAAGTCCAATACATTGCATATAACGCATGTTGTAACAAAGTTGACACTAGTGTTTGCTTGTGGAAGACAGAAAGAATAGGAAAACTGACTCAACATAAAAGTAAAAGAAAGGCCCTTCGCAGAGGGAAGCAGGGATTAAATCATGTGCTAGAGCTTTTAGGTTTTTGAAAGCATATAGAGATTGCATAAAATATTTGATACTCCTCCCAACCTTGCTAACACAAGCCATGGCTAACCGAATCCTCGGGTGCCTTCCATCAATCACATACCATGGAGGAGTATCTATTTTTGAGAGGTGTTTGTTAATTGTCAACGAATGGTAGCGGGTGAGAACAGTATTCTACCTGTCGAACGGACTTTTAAGAGCGGCTCCCATGAAGGACGTTATTTCTACCAGCAAGGCAGATCATCCCTCTTTCTCTTTGGTTTACACACATTCAGGTATTTCACTGTTTGTCATTGCTTACTGATGAATCAGGGCAAAAGTGTGAAGAGAATTAATTGGTTAAAGTTGTAATTAATTGGGACTGGGCACCCCGTTGCCAGCTCTTTTTGCAAGTTATTGGATAAGCGGATGTATATGCCACTAGTCCAGGTGTAAAAGTCCATTCACAAATAGAATAAAGAATAACCACACTAATTCCTCATGAGCTAGTAAACATTGACACAAAAAGGGAATAATAACATTTTGAATAATTTAAAGGTAGCACATGAAAAATTTACTTGGAGTGGCAAGGAAATACCACATATAGGTAGTTATGGTGGACACAAATGGCATGGATTTTGGCTCAAGGATTTGGATGCACGAGAAGCATTCCCTCTCAGTACAGAGTTTAGGCTAGCAAGGTTATGTAAGCAAACAAGAATATCAACCCGTACACCAAGTTTTATATGACAAACATATTGCAAACGTTATAAGACTTCATACCGTCTTCCTTGTTAACCAAACCCTGTTATTAGAAAATATCTAGACCTTAGAGATACCACCGATGCAAACCAAATTTTCAACAAGCTTTACGGTAGTTCTTCACTAATAGGCTTAACTCATGTGATGCACAATTTAATCATGATCTACTTGTTAACTCAAAACAATTGACAAGCATCAAGTTATCCATTAGTGATCTACAAGATTAAGCAAGTTTTTCCTTATACCAATTACCACATGCAACATTTTCTGAACCAACCAAACACCAATCAATTTATTTCATCAACTCTCCAAACAAATATAAGTGAAGCAAGAGAGTACTTTCTACAAAAGAAAGCTAATAGCTCTGACAAGAGATACATGAAAACAAGAGCTAAAAGCTGAACAGCGCTAGATATGAATACTCAACAAATATAAGTGAAGAATAGGAGTATTCTCATGAAAAAGCGGAGCGTGTCTCTCTCCCAATCAAGAATGCTAGGGTCCAGTCAAGCTTTATTGAAAATAAAAGTGCAATACTGAAAATAAAAGCACACAGACGCTCCAAGAAAAGCACATATGATGTGAAAGAATTAAAATATAGTTTCACTAGAGATGACCTGATAATTTTGACGATGAAGAAGGGGATGCCTTGGGCATCCCCAAGCTTAGACGCTTGAGTCTTCTTGAAATATGCTGGGGAGATCCATGGGAGCCTCCCCAAGCTTAAGCTCTTCACTCTTCTTGATCCTATTATATCATCCTTCTCTCTTGACCCTTGAAAACTTCCGTCACACCAAACTCAAAGTAGATCTCATTAGAGGGTTAGTGCATAATCAAAAATTCACATGTTCTATAAAGACGCAATATGATTTGTTACTTTAAACATTAGCTACAGCCACTGATGTTATGTGAAGCTCTTCCACCCAAAAAAGAATTTCACTCAACACTAGTAAAAGAGAGAATGCAAAATAAAAAGGCATAATCTGTCTAAAACAGAACAGTCCGCAAAGACGAATTTTTTCGAGGCACTTACGACGCTCAGATCGAAAACTCTGAACTAATGAAAGTTTCAGACATTCATAAAGATTACGCACAAAAATTTCAGATTTAATTAACAATCTGGTGATTTTAGGAATTTCGTACAGTGAACAGCAAAAATCTGTTTCTGCGCAGCAATCAAAATTAAGCATCATCTTAACATTAGAGGCTACTCTTGGCACAACAATGCGAGAAAATAAAGATACAAAGGAGTTGCTACAGAAGTAAACACCTCCTTGACTCAATAAAAGAAAAATTGCAGAAAAAAATAATGGGTTGCCTCCCATAAGCGCTTTTCTTTAACGCCTTTTAGCTAGGCACAAAGCATGCATCAAGTATTACCAAGTGAAGAAAGGTCTAATTCATCAAAAGCTTCATCAAGAACAGGGTTTGTCACACTAGGACTTTTCAGTTTACGTAATTCTTGGGAAGAAAATTTAAATAGACCATTATGTGACTCACCCTCAAGCTCATTGAACACGTTATCCGTTTTAAACACACCCGTGGGTTTTGGTTTAGAAATTTTTGGCACATACATAAATTTTTGCTCTCTCCCCACAAAAGCCTTTTGCTTTTTAGTTTTAATAGAGGTAAAAGTAGAACTTATTACATCCATAGCCTCCTCTAATTCACCAATCCTAAGATTTTGATTATCTTGAATAGTACTAGTTTCTAAAACAGCAATTCTTTCATTAATGGTTCCCAGTGATTCATCAACTTTGCTAGTACTATCAAGGAGATTTGGCAAATTTTTCTCTATAGACTCCAATTTCTTTATAACATCTTCCAAGGTGATCTCATTTTTAATGTTACTAACAGGTGGTGTTCCTACTAGACTCTCAATAATATAACTAGCTTCCAACGCAGGGTACCAAGAAAGTTACCTCCCGTCAAAGTGTCCAAGACATATCTATACCAGCTAGTTATGCCAACATAAAAATTTCTAAGCAGGATCATAGTGGAATATTTTTTAGTACACCTACGATGAGCATCGCTGATTCTATACCAAGCATCTTTCAAACTTTCTCCACTTTGTTGCTTAAAAGATCGAACCTCAACTTCAGGAACCGAAACATGATGAGCCGAACCAGACATGATAACTAACAGAAAACAAAACTGAAAATAAACTAAATGCAAGTAACTAATTTTTTTGTGTTTTTGATAATTGAAAGCAAACAAGATAAAATAAAATAAACTAAGCAAGACAAAAACAAAGTAAAGAGATTGGAAGCGTGAAACTCCCCTTGCAGAAGACTGCTGTCTCCCCGGCAACGGCGCCAGAAAAAGAGCTTGATGCGTGAATCACACGCTCGTTGGGAGACCCCAAGAGGAAGGTATGATGCAGTTCAGCAGCAAGTTTTCCCTCAGAAAGAAACCAAGGTTATCGAACCAGTAGGAGCAGCAACTCTTCAGAAGGTTGTTGGTGGCTCGCACGGCGCAACACGATCACCAACGTGGAATCTGCACACAACACAATCAAACTACTTTGCCCCAACGAAACAGTGAGGTTGTCAATCTCACGGCTTGCTGAAAACAAAGGATTAAACGTATGGTGTGGAAAATGAGTATTAAATTGCAGAGAATGAAAAAGGAACAGTTTGCAGTTTGTGGTTGTTTAATCAGTGTAAAAGAATGGACCGGGGTCCACAGTTCACTAGTGGTGTCTCTCCATAAAAGATAACTAACATGTTGGGTGAACAAATTACAGCTGGGCAATTGACAAATAGTGAGCGCATGACAATGCATATACATGACATGTTGACTACTATGATATTTAATTGGGCATTACGACAAATACATAGACCGTTATCCAACAGCATCTATGACTAATAATCCACCGCCGGGTTGTCATCCGAGTCCCCCGTTGGTATTAAGTTGCAAGCAACGGATAATTGCATTAAGTAAAGTGCGTAATGTAAACAAACACATATGCCCGTGGACATAGCATCGTTAGGTTATCCCTAGTGGCAACAGCACATCCACAACCTTAGAACTTTCTGTCACTGTCCCAGGTTAAACGGAGGCATGAACCCACTATCTAGCATAAATACTCTCTCTTGGAGTTACAAGCATCTACTTGGCCAAAGCATCTACGAGTAACGGAAAGCATGCAAGATCTTAAATAACATATAAGATAGATTGATAATCAACTTGACATAGTATTCAATATTCATCGGATCCCAGCAAACACAACATGTAGCATTACAATAATATGATCTTGATCATGTAGGGCAGCTCACAAGATCTAAACATGATGGCACAAAGTGGAGAGACAACCATCTAGCTACTGCTATGGACCCGTAGTCCAAGGATGAACTACTCACGCATCACTCCGGAGGCAGGCATGGCGATGTAGAAGCCTCCGGTGACGATTCCCCTCTCCGGCAGGGTGCCGGGAAGAGGTTCTGAACCCTCCCGAGCTAGGGTTGACGGCGGCGGCGTCTCTGGAACTTTTCGTGGATATTTGCTCAGGTACTTAGGGTTTTCGCGTCGGGGGGAATAAGTAGGCGAAAGGGCGGCGGCTGGAGACCCCCGAGGGGCCCACACCACCCTAGGGCGCGGCAGAGGGGGGCCCCGCCCTAGGTGCGTGTGGGGCCCTGGTGGCCCTCCTCTGTTGCTTCGCTCCGTCAGGTGAGTTCTGGAAAAATAGGGACCCCCGTGTAGTTTCGTCCAATTCCGAGAATATTTCCAGACTAGCTTTTCTGGAATACAAAAACAGCAGAAAACAGGAACTGGCACTTCGGCATCTTGTTAATAGGTTAGTCCCAAAAAATGTATAAAAGTGATATAAAGTAGATGCAAAACATGTAGCAATTGGTATAAAACAAGCATGGAACATCAAAAATTATAGATACGTTTGAGACGTATCAAGCGCCGACGAGGGCATCCGCCGCCAGCAGATGGCCGTGGAGCGTCGTGCTCGGCGCGAGCGCTCCAATGCCGCCACGACCGCCATGGCACCCGAGCGTCGCCAGGAGCACCTCGAGCAGCAACGCCTCCTCTAGGAGGGCCGGATGATGAACCAGGCGTTCGCCCACGAGATGCGTCCCGAGGAGGAAGAGTGGAACATGTCCCAGGCGCGCCGCCTCGCAGCGCAGCCCGAGGCGGACCTCTTCAAGCCACACCGCCGGCCCGAGCAGGGCAGTTCGTCCCGAGCTCCACCACCAGGTGCGGGCAGCTCTTCCCGCGCCGTGCTCCCTGCGCCGACACTGTCGGAGGAGGAGGTGGAGGTCTACCGCCGGCACAACATACCGGTGCCAGACGGCTTTGTGCTCCCACCGAGGTGGGTGCTGATGGCCCTTGACGTAGTTACCTGCGTCAAAAGAATATGGGTTACTTTGAGACTCCAAGTGCAGAGTGTATTGTATAGGAAAGACGGTTTTCCCCACGAGGGTGACTCGAGGGTTTAATATCGAACTCTCGGGGAATCAGTAGTGAAAGAATTATCTTCTTATCCTTCTCTTGAAAACCTACAAAACAAAGTAAATTGTTTGTGCCTCAACCTCACCTAGTGGTTGTCAAGCACAAGGTGTGAGAATGATATCAAAATAAAATGAATGCAAAACAGTAAATAAATATGCAATGATGATAAATAAATATGCAAGGATGGTGGAAACAATGATGGATGATATTTTTGGGGTTTGTATTGTGAATGCAAGATGTAAAAGTGTTTTTGTATTTTCGGATTTTTAAATGGCAGAAAATGTAAAGTGGATAAAAGTTGTTGGAAAAGTGTTTCTTATGATTAAAAATGGACCGGGGTTCATGGTTTCACAAATGCACTCTCTCTTTAATAAAGTGATAGACAATGGAACACTAGAATTGACATATGAGATTGCAACAAAAAGGTTTCATGACAAGTTACTAATTATATGGGCATCACGTCCTAACATAGAGATCTTTTGTTTATTAATCTCTCTTATACTCCACCAAGATGCGAACTAAATCATAACACCTTATTAATTAAGATAAATCAGAGCATAGCATTAAGTTTCATGACATGAAGTTAAAATAAGAACATGCTAGATCTAGTCATGGAGTAGTGGCAATGGTCACACCCACATCTCCGGTAGCAAGGTATTTTTCTTTATCCCTAGTGAGGCAACAAAGTAAGGTAAATACCCAAGTGGATCGCGGAACTTTCTCTCACGTTCACCGCACTAGCCACCCCCCGTTACTCCAACTAATGCACATGTTCCCCCTCACACGCTCTCATACACATGCTTGATCATAACAAGTAAACAAGAACGGGTACATAATATGCATCTACTTTCATAACTGAAACAAAACTATTGCAATCTCAAACATATATTAACTCATAAAAAGATCCACCACAAAGGTATTACATAGATGACCGTAATCATGTTCAGCAGCTCATACGGTACTAATTAGTGAAGCTCAAGAGAGGAGAGATACATAAGTTACTTCCACAAACCCATAGTCCAGGGGTGGACTACTTCCTCTTCATCATGGAGACGGTGGAGAAGTCGTTGGAGAAGATGGAGACCACGCCGGCAGCGCCCCGCCGGAGTTTTCCCCTCCATCTTCAACTCCTGGTCTCTGTTTCGTGGTTTCTGTGTTTCGGCGGCGCTCCTTTCCGAAAGGCGTCGGGGACTGTTTTTATAGTCGTTTTTAGGTCAAGACGGAGGCTCTGGAAAAAAGATCGACGACAACGGAGCTCCGAGGCCCCAAATGGTGGGTCCCACGCGGCCAGGGAATCTGGCCGCGTGGGCCACCCTCTTCTGGCCATCGGGCCTCCGTTTGTTCGCTTTCTTCGCTCCCACGCTTCGTTCCTTCCAAAAAGTGATGCTCGTAAATTATTAGGTCATTTGGACGTCGTTTGGGTCCCTGAAATATCAAAATATAGAAAATAGGGTTTTCTGCCTGTGCAGGGTTAATTCCAGAAAAATAGGGAAACTATGAAATATTCCCAAAATCAATATAAAACAATGATATAACCCTTATATTATGCAAATATGATTGAAATATAAGTAATATAATGCAAAGTTCATGTATGCATTTTACATGCATCAACATCCCCAAGCTTAACCTATACTCGTCCTCGAGTATGAAGGTGATAAAACTAACATGGACTTTGCAATTTAATACTATTGAAGGATATCAAAGATGATTACTATTGCTACATAGAGTCAAATGATTCATTCTTCAAAGGAGTAGCAATATACAAGATAGATTATGAAGTGATATCAAATATTCAATGTAAGGATGTTCAATGATAATTCACAAAGTGTAACATAGAAGAAAGTACTATGGACCAAATGTATGCATAACGAAAAGTAAAAACATACTATAATGGTCATAGAGTATTCTTGTAAATCTGAATATAAAAGGTGGACACTTTGGAAAGATATATAACTGAGTAGAGGTAAAGCATGCATAAGTTTCATCTAACTTCCAAATGCTTCTACTTAAGTTAATGTTTGCAATGTGGTATTCATTGGTGTCAAGCTCTCATTACCCCTATCATAGCATCTTGAATGGTTAAAGTTTAAAGTGAAAGCAAATATGAGTAGTATGCTTGACAAAGTATGGGTTGAATATCTCATGCCCCGTGAATACGAGTACCTACACCACGGTGTTACTCAACTTGGGACACAAAAGCAAGTTCAAGTTAGGGTCATTGTAAGTAATATAATAGCGTCATCAAGAGCGTCAACTAGGGTACCTCTTGTCCCAGGACATGGAACAAGCTCATGTCAAAATGACAAGACAAACAAACAAAATGAACAATCTCCACACCCTTTTTATTTACTATTGGTATAGCTTTTTATTGTGGGGTGCATCACTGAAGTTTCACCATAGCATGTAAATAAATTTCCACCATGAATGATGCATGGCTTAGATTAGCGGCCCAGGCGTCTCTCTAGCCATTTATACAAACTCATTAAACTTACTAAGTTTCCATATTTATTTGGCACCATGATAAGCATCCATAAACAAAGGTACATGACATCAACAAAATATAAAGAACACGTTGAAAGTTTGCCATGTGACAGCACATATGAGCTAACTCCCAACCAAGATCCTTGTCAAGCTCACAACTTCATAATTTTAATCACAATGGGTCATGTTTATTAAGTGCAATAAAAGTAAGATGAAACTTCCTCCTCACGAGCCTGAGATCATCGTCGTCGGGACTAGCTTCCTTCTCGAGTGCCTCCCTCCGCTAGATCTAGGGTTTAGGGCTTAGTTTAAATTTAGTTAAATTCTGTTTTAAGGTTGTTAAATTTCGTTTGTGAAATTTCGTTTAAATTTGTTAAATATCCTTCAAATTCAATGAAATATCGCCGGTTCGTCCATATTCAAGTCTCTCTTTTTTTCCTGAAAAACCTATCGGGAGCAACCGGTGGGGCGCGACTCTCCCAATAGGCGGCAACCGTTGCTGGCACGCCCAACAACGCCTGTCCGACAACTTTGCCGGATGCTCTATTGGACGCGCTGGTGGAGATGCTCTAAGTGTGAAATAACCGCGTGTATGAGCAGCTGCGCGCAAAACAAGTTCAGAGAGACGGGAAGGCGAAAGCAGCAACTAATTGATGAGCCGTGGCTGGGACGAGGTTCTGATCCGTGGGAACTTCTGGAATATTGATGTACAAAGAATTCTGCAGATTCCGCTGCCTAGGCAAGATATGTCTGACTTTGTGGCTTGGCATCATAATAAGAGCGGTAGATTCACGGTTAAGTCTGCTTACTATATTGAATGGGAAGCACAATACGGCGACAAACTGCGTTCAATTGATGGGCAAGGCACAGCTTATCTAAACCCGGTCTGGAAGGGTTTATGGGCTTTGCGAGTCCCGGCCAAGGTAAAGATCTTCTTATGGCGTTGCATGAATGGTTCGATACCTTGTTATTGTATCCTTGCTAATCGGCATATGAGGACTAGTGGACAATGTGGTATCTGCAAAATTGGAGCTGAAGATATCCGACATATGTTTTTTGACTGCATCCGAGTAAAGGAAATTTGGAGCGAGCTGGGTCTACATGAAATCATGGAACAAATTAGGTTGGTTGATAGAGCGGGATCGGCAATGATCGAAGCGGTTCTATGTGACACGAAATATCAGAAGGTTTATATGGAGACAGTTCTTGTTAGTGAGGTCATCTCCGTCGCCTGCTGGTACTTATGGTGGCAACGTAGGCAAATTGTTAATGATGAGAATGTGCATGACGCTAAGAAGACAGCTCTTGCTATCCAGGCCCTAGCAATGAACTATGTACGTGCAAATAAAAAGGGACTGTGATTGGAAAGCAAGGCAAATGGACTAAACCCCCCCATGGACACCAGACTCTCAACATAGATGCGTCTTTCGTGGAGTATGGTCGACAAGGAGCTGTGGGTGCAGTTGTCCGAGATGATACAGGATCCTTCGTCGGTGCATCATGTACAAATTTATCTAATGTTTTTGATGCAGAATTGGCGAAAGCAGTGGCTCTTCTTGAAGGTCTCCTTGTGGCAAAGCGACTAGCTTGCCATAATTTGGTGGTCCAATCAGATTGCAAGACGGTGGTTGAGGCTTTCAATTCTGGTACGAGATTGACATCCGTGTTAAGCCCCATACTAGAGGAGTGTCGTGACTTGGCGCAAGAATTTGGTAAAGTCACAGTTCAATTCTGTAGTAGAGAGTCTAACCTTGTTGCTCATGAGCTAGCTAGATTTGGGAGGGATAATCCACCGACATTGTGGTGTGATGTGCCCCCAGATATTTATTCTTCCTCTTCTGGTGAACGATGTAACGATGGATGGTGTTTGAGGCGGCAGGTAGTCGACGCACTATTTCCCTAACCAGGGTACCGAAAGGGACTGGCAGGGTTTTAATGAGGCGGCCTGTTAACCTAATATATGCGGAAAATTCAAAAAAAAAATTGATGAGCCGTGGCGTGCGCTGTGGCTCCATTGCCACGTTATTGTAGCAGGCGGGTCAATTCTATCTCAGCAGTCAACACACATCTAGATGCTTTTGCGTTGAAATTGCTATTGTTCCACTCAGATACGCAACAGTTGCCAACATCGAAAAAATAGGGGTTCAAGATAACGTCACGTTCTAAATGTTTTTCTTTATTTCACTTTTGAAGGGGTTAAATGATGCATCTAAAATGATTCAAGCCATACGGGGCGGATGTGCTTTAAACCGCCGTTTTCTCCACCACAATTTAGTGTGGATATCATGAATACGTGGATAAGGGTACCACGCTGAGAAACCCAGGCAAGTACTCGAAAATTCGAAAGAGAGCATGGGCTATCCGTTTCAAAAAGTTCGGAACAAAAACCCTAAGTGTAGATGATTGTGACCTCCACCGATGTGCCAAATGCTAATACGAAATAATTTGTATTCTACGTTAGACAAGAATAATAAATATGTTTTTTTCTTCGAAATGTGCATTGTTCACCGCACATAGATCCACACTTTTATCTTTTTCTCCTCCTAGAGTACAAATTATTTTGTATTGGTTTTTTTCCTGCACATTAGGAGAGTTCATCATTATTTACATCTAGGAATTTTTTTCTGAATTTTTTGAAACTATAATGGGAAAATGTTGTTTTCCCCATTTTGCTTTTTTGAGCAAATGTCAAATTATTTTACTAACGTTAGAGTAATAACACTACAAACACATTTGAATATTTTAAAATTTCATTTGCCTTTCAATTCTAACCATTTTACTAACGTTAAAGTAATTAAATGTAAAAAACTTTCCAATTCGACAAAATTTCGTAATCTAAACAATTTTCAAACACAAACTCTCTTTGCATTCGAATGATTCTCAAATATACGTAAATTTTAAACGGCACCGATTTCAAATTTGAATTTTTCCACACGGGTGCGGCGGTGCCGCCGCACCAAATTTACCTAGTATTTCTACAAAGATTACACTTAAGCGAGCAACCGCAAACAGTTCGAGAGCCCGGTGTGGCGTGCCGCCCTGTACAAGCGCCCTGACTTTCGGTTACACCTTCGTCCCTGTTTCCGCACGCAAATGCAATCCGGGTAACACACACATCATCAGTCATCACTCTCTTTCAACAAACAGCTGCAAAAGCGACCCGTCTTTCTTGTCCCGGAAGAAAAAAAACCAAGCCATCCGTTTCAGAAAGCTCCGAGCCCCCAAATCACGGTCGGCGTTAAGGACCATCTCCATCCCAGATTAAAAAATGTCTTCAGCACCAAGAAAAGTCACTGGAGATTAAAAAAAAGTCACTAAAAAAAGAAACGGAAGCAAATCAGGCCGAGGCCGCGCAGCGAAACCGGAAGCCATTTCCGCGGTTTTGGATCGCAGCGGAGCGGGGGCAGGAAAGCGCGACGACGCCGGCCGCGTCGTGCGTCGTACCATGTGTGCTCTGCTCCCCTCCCTGCGCTTACCATCTTTGCCCCGGGTCGGCGCCCATGGGACGTAGTTAATCCGGCCTAATCCAAATCCAAAACCATGGCTTGCTGCGCAGGGCAGTACGAGGAGTAATTACTCGAACCCCCTTATAAAACGCTCCCGTCAACATCAGCCACACACCTCATCCCATCCCATCCCATCCCAACCCCATCATCATCTGATTCTTCTGCAAGATTTCCCATACCGTCGTCCAAGTTGAGTTCTTCCAAGGACCAAGGTAATGTGCCCCTTCCGTTGTGTTCGGCGCAATGCCGGTCATCAGTTTGGTTGTTCAAGTGTTTTATTCTTGCATAGTAGGATGTGTTTTTGTTGTTGTTTTGTGGGTATCTTGTGAGTGTCGGCAGGGATGCTCTCTGCTCTTCTTGTTCGGAACGTAGGGCTGTTGTGGCAGGCCGGCGGCATCGCCGACGCGAACTCGCTGTCTGTCCGGTCCAGATCGCCTAGTTTAGGTGCATTTCGCAAGAACCGATGCCTTCTTTTTCCACAAAAAATATTGCTTTTCGTTATGCTCCGTCCTTTTCTGATGCCCCCGGCCTGGCGATAATCTCTGATGCTTCACCAACAGCATCAAAGAATCGCCACCTGGGTTGGGTGATAGTCTTGTTCTTGGTGTTTCCCCATGGTTTCCGGCCACGAGCTTTGTGCTCTGTGGCTCTGGAATGATACCCCGTCGAGCGTTGCCCAAAGCTTCTAGAAGGAAGGTGCGTGTTCCCTGTGGTAGGTTCCACCTTTCTGCAACGCTACGCTAGGTGAGTGAAGAAAATCCTCTTGCTTATTTTCCAAGACAGTCTCATCGCACTTATCCGTTCGATTTCTAGATGCCATTAGGCCCATCGCTCTCAACTTTTCCCCACCTAATCCATTTTGATATTTCCACATCGCTTTTCTTCCCTTCTCTCTTCCTCCCGTTCATCCCCGTCCAGTCTTTGAGTCGACTGCAGCTCATTCCTGTAAAATAAAGGTTGAAACTTTACGAAAGCAGCCATTAGACGGGCCAGCATATGCTAATTGGATTCTTGCGTCGTTAGTGACACCAGCAGACCAGATTAGATAATCCGGTGTTATCCATCCACTGTATGTCAATACCAATACCACTCTAGCTAGCCACCACCTGTCCCTCCGGCCTCCACCACCGGCTCTGGCTGACCGGGGTTTTTCCCCTGTATTTATTGGCCCCTCTGGATCTTGGAGAAACCCTCCGCCGTTTGGCCTCTCTTCCCCTCCCGCACGCCTCGCCATTCGGTATGTATGTCGAAGCTTCTTCCAATGTCAAATACTTCTTCCGTTCCGTCCGTGCTCTGATCTTGGGTTCGGTTCTTGCACTTTTGGGCTCTGACCAGTGGTCGGTCGCCTTCTTGATCGCTGCGCCAGTGTGTTTTGGGGGTTTCCTGCTCCTTGTTGGTCTTTGGTGGGTCGTCAGCTCAATCTTGGCCTGGATTTTGCTGACATGTTCTTGGGGTTCTCTCACCCGAATCCGTCCTGGATTGCTTGCCTGGGGAGCTTTCCGGTGTCCCCTAGTGGTTTATGAGCGGGCTCTTCCACTTTCCCCTCCCCAATCTTCTTTTAACAGAGTCAAGTACAAAATTTTGGTACTCTCGCAAATCAAAAATGGTGAATTTTTTCTGAGTAATGTGTTTGGATTTTGATTGTCATTTGTTGGGTTAAATGACATAAATCATCTAAAAAAAACTGAAAATCGGCACACCCATTTGCTCAAGATGGTGTCTTTTTTCCCCTGTTGGAAACATCGTCAGAAAACGACTGGTTTTGTGTGGAATCAGTACTACTTGATTTAGTTTCTTCCAAGATTTAATACTTAATTATTCATTCCGTTACATTTCTACCTTCGATCTAGAAGATTACTGGTCTCTCCTGACTTGGGGTTCTTGTCAAGTAAATGGTCTAATTCTTCAGGGCCAACTGCTAATCTTTACCTTGCTCTGCAGTTTTGTGTCCTGAGCCATGGCTGCCAAGCTGACTCGTCTCCACAGCCTCCGGGAGCGCCTTAGTGCAACCTTCGCCTCCCATCCGAATGAGCTTATTGCGCTCTTTTCCAAGTAAGGATCTCAGAACATGCCTACCTATTTGTGAAATAACCTCTGTTAATTGTTATATGCTACCAAAAAGATGTTAACATTGAATAAATTTCATCACACCTGTCTTTAGTTAGTATGTAGCACATCACGATGAATAATAGACAAGCTGATGCATGCATCAGTTCGAACCCTTGTTTTTACATAAGTCGGGAAAGGATTAGTATATTGGCCTGTAATTATTTTTCATGAGCTCTACCATAGGAATTTGGATCATGTTGAAATATTGTTTGTTCTTGGCTAGACTTGAGCATACTCCTGTATACAATGTAGCGCAGTAGTGCTGTTTACATAGTTCAGCTACAGGAAGAATATGAGATACAACCGGAAATTCAACTATTTCTTTTTCTCAAATACCACTCTTTGCAGGTATGTTCACCAGGGCAAAGGAATGCTTCAGCGTCACGAGCTGCTCACTGAGTTTGACGCCTTGTATGAGTCTGACAAGGAGAAGTATGCACCCTTTGAAGACGTTCTCCGTGCTGCTCAGGTAACATTGGCGACATGCCAACTTACGTGCCTTCCAATTAAAATTTGTATACCAGGCAATCTAATTTGCTTCCTTGAGTTCAATGTAGGAAGCAATTGTTCTGCCCCCATGGGTTGCACTTGCCATCAGGCCCAGGCCTGGTGTCTGGGACTACATACGGGTGAATGTTAGCGAGTTGGCTGTAGAGGAGCTGACAGTTTCTGAGTACCTAGCATTCAAGGAGCAGCTTGTTGATGAACAGTAAGTTCCATGATGAAATGTTAGCAGTTGTAGGCACAAATTGTACATTCTACTTGTAGTGAATGACCTTATATGAATGCAATCTCTTTTTTGTGACAACAGTGCCAGCAGCAAGTTTGTGCTTGAGCTTGATTTTGAGCCTTTCAATGCCTCCTTCCCGCGTCCTTCCATGTCCAAGTCCATTGGAAATGGCGTGCAGTTCCTTAACCGTCACCTGTCTTCCAAGTTGTTCCAGGACAAGGAGAGCCTCTACCCACTACTGAACTTCCTGAAAGCCCATAACTACAAGGGCACGGTAAGCTTCCAACCTGACACCCTTCAAAAAACTAATAATTATTTGATCCATTTCTCTTCAGTAACAAGATGATGTTCTCAATTACAGACAATGATGCTAAACGACAGAATTCAGACTCTTCGGGGGCTCCAGTCAGCTCTCAGAAAGGCAGAGGAGTATCTAGTGAGCATCCCTGAAGACACACCCTGTTCTGAGTTCAACCACAGGTTATTTCTCTATAAATTTCTGTTACCACTTTGCTCAGGTTAAACTACTGCAACAGGAATAGCTGCTCATAATTTCTTCTTGATCTGAGTGCAGGTTCCAAGAGCTTGGCTTGGAGAAGGGCTGGGGTGACACCGCAAAGCGTGTCCATGACACCATCCACTTGCTTCTTGATCTGCTTGAGGCCCCTGATCCGGCCAGCTTGGAGAAGTTCCTTGGAACTATACCGATGATGTTCAATGTTGTTATCCTGTCTCCACATGGATACTTTGCACAATCTAATGTGTTGGGATATCCTGATACCGGTGGCCAGGTAAGGCTGCCTAAATCTAATTTTCTGTTAGCTAGTACTTCCAGCATTTCTAGTTTTGATCTGACATGCTACTGTTTTACAGGTTGTGTACATCTTGGATCAAGTCCGTGCTTTGGAGAGTGAGATGCTTCTGAAGATTAAGCAGCAAGGCCTTGACATAACCCCTAAGATCCTCATTGTATGTTTGAGATAACAATGCTGGAGACCTTGTCAATTCTTTGTGAGTGAATGAGTAGATGTTCTCACCCAATTTTATTTTATGCAGGTAACCAGGTTGTTGCCTGATGCTGTTGGAACTACATGTGGCCAGCGGCTGGAGAAGGTTATTGGTACCGAGTACACTGATATTCTCCGTGTACCATTCAGAACTGAGAATGGGATCCTCCGTAAGTGGATCTCGCGTTTTGATGTCTGGCCATACCTGGAGACATACACCGAGGTAAATGCTTTATCTGATAGAGCGTCCTACAGAGCTTAACTTAGTATGCATATTCTGAAAATACATGTTGCTACAGGATGTTGCAAACGAACTCATGAGAGAAATGCAGACCAAGCCTGATCTTATCATTGGCAACTACAGTGATGGTAACCTTGTCGCCACTCTGCTTGCGCATAAGTTGGGAGTTACCCAGGTGTGTTTTGTTTCCATTTAGTCTCTTGATCTCCTGTTTTTTCGTTAGTGAAATTACTTATGATTTATCTTGTACATGAATACAGTGCACCATTGCCCATGCTTTGGAGAAAACCAAGTACCCCAACTCGGACATATATCTGGACAAATTCGACAGCCAATACCATTTCTCATGCCAGTTCACCGCTGACCTTATTGCCATGAATCACACTGATTTCATCATCACCAGCACATTCCAGGAAATTGCTGGAAGGTAATTTCTACATATTTTCTGCAGAATATTGCTGGTTGTAACAGTAGTGGAACATTTATCTTATGCTTCCTCCGTTCCTTTTGCAGCAAGGATAGCGTGGGCCAATATGAGTCCCACATTGCTTTCACCCTTCCTGATCTCTACCGTGTTGTCCATGGGATTGACGTGTTCGATCCTAAGTTCAACATTGTCTCTCCTGGAGCAGACATGAGTGTCTACTTCCCATACACTGAAACCGACAAGAGGCTTACTGCCTTCCACTCTGAGATCGAGGAGCTCCTTTACAGCGATGTTGAGAACTCTGAACACAAGTGAGTACTGTACTTATGATGGACCGCTGTTATTTGTTAACTAGTTGAAAAAATCAACACCCATATGCGTTTCTGATGTAGCTGTCCAATTCTTTCAATCTACCAACCTTTGTTTGGTGGCAGTACCTAACCTTTGCTGGCTTCGAACTTCTTACAAGTGCTAACTTTCAAATGTTTTCTTAAATATTTTACAGGTTTGTATTGAAGGACAAGAACAAGCCAATCATCTTCTCAATGGCACGCCTTGACCGTGTGAAGAACATGACAGGCTTGGTTGAGATGTTTGGTAAGAACGCTCATCTGAAGGATTTGGCAAACCTTGTGATTGTTGCTGGTGACCATGGAAAGGAGTCCAAGGATAGGGAGGAGCAGGCTGAGTTCAAAAGGATGTACAGTCTCATTGAGGAGTACAAGCTGAAGGGCCATATCCGGTGGATCTCAGCTCAGATGAACCGCGTTCGCAATGGAGAGTTGTACCGCTACATTTGTGACACCAAGGGAGCATTTGTGCAGGTATACACATGCCATGTCATATTCTACCGTAATTGCATTTTGAGAAAAAAAGAAACAGCCTGGAGTTTGCCGTGTACTAAACTCTTGTTTCAATTGTTTTTTAGCCTGCATTCTATGAAGCATTTGGCCTGACTGTTATTGAGGCCATGACATGTGGTTTGCCAACAATAGCGACATGCCACGGTGGCCCTGCTGAAATCATTGTGGATGGTGTATCTGGTTTGCACATCGATCCTTACCACAGTGACAAGGCTGCAGATATACTGGTTAACTTCTTTGAGAAGTCCACGGCCGATCCAACCTACTGGGACAAAATATCTGAAGGAGGCCTGAAGAGAATTTATGAGAAGTACGTATTCTATTCTTGCAATCTACTATATTTAAATGGTAATATACCATATAAATTGCCATCTTGATTGTGCTTGTATTAGTAGTGTCTGGATCCATCTTCCTCTGAACAAATATTGATCCTATAATTTCGCAATGTTCAGGTACACCTGGAAGCTGTACTCAGAGAGGCTGATGACCCTGACCGGTGTGTATGGATTCTGGAAATACGTGAGCAATCTTGAAAGGCGTGAGACTCGCCGTTACCTCGAGATGTTCTACGCACTGAAGTACCGCAGCCTGGTAAAGTTTCCTGACCGTCAGAGAGCAATACACACCAATGTCCATTTCGGCACGCTCCTCACTTGCCTCTTGTGTGTTTGTGTTTTTCTCTTGAATGCAGGCCGCCGCAGTTCCATTGGCTGTCGACGGCGAGAACACCGACGATTAGTGCGGGGGCATGAAGAGGCGCCTTCAGCAGGCGAAGTGTCGGCTGCGTTATGATTAATTTTCTACCATGGTTTCCATTTGGTCTGTCTATTGTGGGGTGTGTTCTTTGATGTCTCTGGCACTTCTGTGAGGTTTTCGGGCAGTGCTTTGCTGGGTCCTGCTAGTTGCATATGTTGCCTTCAATAAACGCCTGCCCGTACTGTTCATCTTGTATAATTCAATGCAATCTTCTGTTGTTGCCTCGCTCCCTCAGTCTTCCTTTGTCATGGGTGAACCTGATGACTATGATTGTGTGCCACTGCATGGGAATTACTTTGCCTACCTACAATGCGTCACGAATGAAGAATTACTTTGCCTACCTACAATGCGAGGCTGTGGCGTTTTATGTCGTAGTTAATGCCAACACCTCCCTTATAAGTGCAAGAAAGCCTTCCGAACTGAGAGAGATGTTTCAGTTCAAAAAGGGTAGAATCTCTTTGGTAGGAACTTAGTTCGGATTAATACAGATTAATCTGAATGTACCCGTGCCAAATTGAAGGAGATTGAGAGGTATCAGGAAGTGATGTAGTACTTGGGTAGTTGGGTTAATGTTGTCTCTGCCACTCCTAAAGTTGATGCTTCCCTGATCTCGCTCACCTCCTAGATGCTCTGGAACCATTGCAATGCCTGCGCTTAAGCGGCGAACATGCTTGCATGGAGATATTGCTTGGGCAGATCAAGGATGAAGCCAAGCATTGGGTACGTGATGGTGCTGTACTTCAGTTGTGCCTCCCCGCTCATTGGGACGTACACTAGGGGCGTTTTTTGGTTGCTCGTACAAATTTGGGGCGTGCCGGCAACCAAGATCGTGGGAGCCTGGTTCGTCACATGCAGGCTCAGATCAATGCCCCGTAGCTTGTTTGGTTACACACATTGTTTTGCTTGCATGAGAGTAAAGACGTAGCTTGGTGTTGTGTTGCATGCATGAACGATTTTATGCTCCTGTGATGCGAAGTTTGAGTGTGTGGTTGTGTGCATCCTCATGGTTGTTCTCGGCTTTTGTTAACATGGTAAACTTGTCTCCTATTTGGTCTACACCACTACACTTGCAATAACTCGTAACCACTTTGTCTATGATTTTAAATTTTAAATTTATAGCATGAGAGTTGTGTGAAACAACGAGATGAAACCAGTGGTAAAAAGTATTCCTTCCGTCACGTCCTTAAATTTTGCTGGTCAACGACGTATAACTTTGACCATGATTTGTACTTATAATATATCACAAAATTAGTATAATGATATATGAATGAAAGAATTTTGCAAGACGAACTCAACGGTATCATTTATACATTCTCAATCCATATAATTTAGTAATCCCTCGGATTGAAAATGGTTGGCATGAATTTGTCTCAATTTGGATGTATGTACACACTAATTTCGTCTAGAAACATCCGTGTTTAGAAAAATTTATACCAATCATTTCTAATCAGAGGGGTATATATTAGTGGTCAAAGTCGAGCATAAAAAACCAGCAAAAAATAGTGTAATTTAGGATGGGGGGAGTAACTCTAAACATAAACATGAATCGATGGATGAAAGAATATAATCAAAGCAGAGTACTTGAGAGAGAGGTACGAAGAGACAAACCTACAATTACAAACAAAGGTATACGTTGACACAAACTCAGGGAGATAAAAAAAAACCATAACAACTTCCATACCGTCGAAATTAAGAACAAACAACATGAGCATTGTGCAGAACGATGAGATGAAACTTGTGTTCACGAATTTTAAAGCGAACGACCGTGTGCGATAAAAGGATCCTCCATCTCGGGAAGTTTGCTCGTGCTTTGCGCTTGAGGTGGCCTTGGTTTGAATAGAGAAACCCCGACAAGCTTTGGGTCGGTTCTGGAAACCCTTTCAATGAGATGGACATGAATCTTTTCTATGCATCTACTACCATCACCATTGGGTATGGTGCCATTGCCCCCTTTTGGGACTCTCCTTGGCTCAATGGGAAAACCCAAAAGACATCTCACCGTTTATCTTCGAGGTGTTCTCAAGAAAAAAATGGAGTGTCAAACAAGCCTTGCACGAGGAAGTTTGGATTAAATAAATCAAGATGGATGCCAACTTGCCACTTGCCCATCTTGCCGAGTACTTAACTCTTTGGAGCGAGCTTTGGCGGGTTCATTTACATGAGGATGTGAAGGATGAGATTGTTTGGAACCTCACCGGAAGCGGTGAATATTCTTCATCTTCGGCCTATACATGGGAATTGCGATTGTGAAGCTGATGATTGTGATTGTGTGCCAATACATGGGAATCTTCAGTTGCCGTGACTCGTCACAGCTGAGCAATTGACGAAGAAAAACTTTGCCCAATGTGATCAAAATCTACACAAACTTTACGGTTAATTAAAATTCGGAGAATGTTTTCAGTTGTGAAGTTTGTCTAGAGCACATTGCAGCTCTTTTATACACACAGCGAAATGCCACCTACTCAATCGCTGCAGCCTTTACGTTGTAGTAATTGTCAGTAGCCTCCTTTATAAGTGAGAAAGGTTCCAAACTAAGTGAGGTGCTTCAATTTTAGGAGAGACGAGGGAGGTAAACAGATACTAGAGGGATGCATGTTTTAGGATAATACAGCACATCAGTTGGGCTATAGGCTGTAGCGCATAAGTGATGCTTGTCGACATCTAGGGTCGAAAACCTGATGGTGAGGATTGGGAGGTATCAGGATATGAAGTAGTGCTTGTCGTCCGCCTTGCTCTGGCCCCGCGCCCCCAGCTTCTCACATCCTTGCCGTCGTTGGGAGTGGCTATATCCAACTCACCGATGACAGAAATCACCACGTTACAGTATCCCTGGATGACATCGAGCACCGATTCGAGCAAGTGGAGTAGATTGATACTTCCTCCGTTTACAAAAAGATGTCTCAATCTTTTCTAAATTTGCATGTATCTACATGTGTAGATAAAAAGTTGGCACTCCATCTCGGCCGGCATCCTGCTCTCGAGAGAATTTCCTGTAATTCATAGCGCCTAACAGAACGTAGCGTACATGCAAATTTAAAAAAGATTGAGACATCCTTTTATGAACGGAGGGAGTATGTTGCAAACCTCAGTCACTTTTTTTTAGAGGAACTTGCTGCGTTATTTATTAAGACCCGGACAGGAAACTTTCCCCTGAAAAAACTCCCTCTCGGGCCCCTCGCGTGAGGCGGCTCTGGAGGCGACCAGGAAACCCTAGAAAGCCACCTCTCGATACTCCTCCACCGACTGCTGCCGCCGCCGGGATCCTTCGCGCGGGGGACCGACCCCATGGCGGCGCAGGTGTGAGACAAGGCGGCGGGGCGGCGGCGCGAGACCGGAGGTGGACGTGCGCGGTGGTTCCAGAGGCGGCGGCTGCTGCCTCCTGGTGCTATGGCTGTTCGATCTGGGGGACAACAAAGGCTCGATTTGGGTCATAGTTGGACCTCTCGTTCCGATCGCCGGGAGCCGGCCGCCGGCGTGGGGCTGCGGGCTCGGAGTCTGAATAAAGGTGGTTGATCCTGCAGTTCTTCGGGAGCCATGTCGTCGATCTACCTCAGGCGGGTCTCCTCGATTTAGACGCCGACGTGTTCCGGTCTTCCTCTTGGTGATTCCGCCGTTTGGCGCATGGCGCCACTGGATATCTAGATTGGAATCGACCCGGTCGTGCGCTCCCCTATTTCAGGCCAAATGCGTCATGTGGGAGTGGCGCGAAGCTTCGCTTCCTTGACGGTGCCATGGGACACATCTTAATTAGATTTCCATGACATTGTCGGAGGTGGAGAAAGTCATGGTGGATTCAATCAGAGGTTTGTATTGGTGGACAGGTGTATTGGTGGGATGAAGAATGGCGACACAGATTCTTCCTGTGTGTCGAGTGTTGGGCACTTGCAGCAGTGGCCTTGGTAAGAGGGGGCGACAACACAGGTGGACTGCTTTTGTGATGGTGCTCCTTGAGTACCGAGTCGTGAGTTCGAGGGTGAAAGCCCAAGGTCTGACCTTCATTGGTTGTGCCTGACAATGGTATTGTTGAAGAGACTGTTTTGTGAACTCGGACTTTTTTCAGGGTGAAAACTCAAGATTTTCGATCGGGCGACGACAACGCTTGTGCTTTGTTTCCTTCTTGGAGGCGTCGTCTTTGGAGAATCTCGTCTGCGGTCTGGGTCTTGTCTTCGGTGGTGGTTAGAGTGTTGCTGTTGCAGTATGTTTTATCACCACGACGGGGTCTTTTTTTAATATATTTCTCTTTTTCTTTTTCTTGGATGTGTGCATCCGTGTTGTCTTTCGACAATTTGTTGGTGCAGAGACTGGGTGTAATTGGTATCTTTGATATTAATATATTTTCTTTATCTAAAAAATATCTAGGGCCAAAGCATTCATAATACAATTAGGAGAATAAATAAACCAAGTTTTGCTTGTTTGTTATCCGCACCCTTCCTTAGCTAAAATATGAGCAGCCGCATTAGCAGAGGGCCGTGCCCACTTGATCAGCAGATCATCAACCTCTCGAAGATCTTTTTTAATCTCTTCAATCAGCAGCCCATGGACATACCTATCCACTTCTTCGTTGTTCAGCTTCGAGACCACCACCATGCTATCCAACTCAACGATCACCTTCGCCAAGCCCATTTCCTTGACCAGAGCCACCGCACGCTTTCAAGCCTTGAGTTCAGCAGCTTCAGAATCAGTCGTGGAAGGAAAAGAATGGCTCGCTCCAGCGAGGAACCGACCATCGTGATCGCGCACAATCACACCTCCACCGCCCGTCCCTGAATCCTTTACCAGCGCTCCATCTACGTTCAGCCTTGAATTTGCCGTGTTCTAAACTCTTGTTTCGATTGTTTTTGGTCTGCATCCTATAAAGCATTTGGCCTGACTGTCATCGAAGCAATGACATGTGGTTTGACGACAATAGCGACATGCCATGGTGGCCCTGCTGAAATAATTGTGGATGGTCTGTCTGGTTTGCACATCGATCCTTACCACAGTGACAGGGCTGCAGATATCCTTGTCAACTTCTTCGAGAAGTCCAAGCCGGATCCAACCTACTGGGACAAAATGTCCGAAGATAGCCTGAAGAGAATTTATGAGAAGTATGTATTCCATTCTTGCAATCTACTCAATTTAAATGTGTTGAAGCAGTGTTCTGGCCCATAAGGCCCAAACCCATGTGGCTGATGGGTGACCTAGAAGTGAAGGTGCTGGAGGAGTGTACGAGTCTAACCAACAGAGTACCAGCCGCCATTGCTGCCTGGAGGTGAGCTGCTGTGAGCTGCAGCTGCTGTAGCGACATGGTATCAGAGTCAGGTTGGGCACCGGGGACGGCAGCGACGGTGGTCTAGTTGCCGGCCAACGGCAGGCTCCGGTGCGGAGAAGGCGGCGTATCCAGGCGTGGCTGTGCGCGGGAGTGCAGCACAGCAGGGCTGCGCGAGAGAAAGGAGGTGGCAGCAGCAGAGGCATATGGACTGTGAGAGGGAGGGGACTGCAGGGGCAGCAGCTCCTCGTGATGGAGATCAGTCGACGGCGCCAGCGGGTGTGAGCGCGAGCGTGGTGGCATGTCGAGGAGCAGTTGTGATGGCGGCTATGGAGGAGGCTGCGCCAACGATTGGAGGCTACTGGAGCACAATACGGGAGAGTGAGGATGACGACATGCTCGCAGCTGGAGATTGCTAGAGCAGGGGACAGAGCGGGTGTTCTCTGTCCCGTGAGGCTGGGGTCAAGGTGGACAGGCTAAATGGCGCACCAGTTTTTCACGAATTAAAGGATGATGTGACCAAGATGTTAGAGAAGCTTGCCAAGATGAAAACGAGGTCTGGAGCTAGTAGCCCATTTATAGGAGTGATCCAGAAACTTAAGTTGATGCTGAATGAAATCGAAATGGAAGGTGTTGCAAATTTGGTCTACACAAACGAAGGTACTGAAAAAGCTACTCCGGCTACCCATAAGATTGATCCAGAGTGGATTCTTGACTCAGGTGCATCCAAACATGTTGCTGGTGACTTTAGAGAGTTTGAATCATATGATCAACGCACTTCCTCAAATGAAACCATTTATACTGCTGATGGTACATCGCAGCCGATTAAGGGCATTGGGATGGTACAATGTACTCTGCTATCAAGCTGTTGTCGGTCTTACACGTACCAGGTTTTCCTGTCAATCTCGTGTCGCCGAGTGCGTTGATTGACCAGTTGGATTGTCAAATAACTCTTGACAAAGAAATGTGTTTGATCCAAGATAGGTTGTCCGGAAGAATTGGGGCTGAAATTATGCGAGGAGGACTGCGGTATATGGACGTGAGGGGTTTGGTCAGGTGAGAAACTCAATATTTGCAGCAGTTGTTGAAGGAAAGGAGGCTATGGCGATGAGGCATCACCGCAGAATGGGACATGTATCGTTTGATAAGATGTACAAGGTGTTTCCTGATGTGATGAATGGGGTAGACAAGAGAAAATTGTTATGTGATGCTTGTGAGTTTGCAAAGCATACGAGGACATCATATGTGAGTAGAGGACTTAGGAATATTTTTCCGTTCATGCTTATTCACTCAGATGTATGGACATGTCCCGTGGTGTCTGTTAGTGGTGCAAAGTACTTTGTGACCTTCATTGATTGCCACTCACGTATGACATGGGTTTATCTGATGCGGCATAAAGATGAAGTGTTTGACTGTTTTCAAATTTTCTATGCTCTTGTCAAGACTCAATTCAGTGTGCAGGCGCACCGCAGCTCGATTCCGCGGCGGTCAGGTCACCATTGCCGGCCGTGTTGCTCGATTGGACGTCATGCTACCTGCCGCTCTGCAGTCTGCATCGCCGGCCGCAGTTCTTGGAGCTAGTTGAATTGCTAGGCTTAATATTGGACAGGATATGTGCATGCAACGAGGAATATGCTATGTCTTTGCTAGGTGAACTGAATATACTGTACAGGAGTAGTTATGCTCTGTCTTTGCTAGGTGAATTAAATATTATTTGAAATATATTGCTTTTTAAGCATACAAACTAGTTTGAATTAGAGTAACTTCTGTTTCTCACTTTGTCATTCTGGTTGCGAATCGCTATCTAGCACCTGAATTTGCTTTTTTGCTTGTGAAATCCTGATGGTTCAAGCATACAATGTAGTTTGAAATAGTGACTTGGTCAAGACTGCAATTTTTGTCAAGAATATCTGTGGCCAACTAGAATTTCTCATCTTAAAACTGAAGCAGATTTTTATATACTCCAACATGGATCAGCTACAAGTTTCTTTGTAATGTCATGGTTGTTCCTGCACTAAAGCTGCACGATGTGTCATGCTTGTATCTTTATGTGTGTTGATGTTCGATCCTGTTTTGTTCCTTCGGTAGTGTCTCTACTAATCATAACCATGACCTGTTGCAGATGCATCAGTTGGTTCATTAGCTAGAAGAAAGGCCACTCACCCTGCCATCAAGACGATGCTTCTCAAACTGGCAAGAGAATAAGATGTGTTAGTACTTTTACTGTTTTGTTCCTTCGGTGGCGTCTCTACTAATTCTGCAGCAGAAAACTTTGTTCAAACAATATATATTTTAAGTGAAGACAGTGTACATTATAGTGTTAGTACTTTTACCGATTAATATTATTAGGAGGGCATTTTTAGTGGCCGCGGCAACCTCCAAGACGACCCATCGAGGTGGTAGCTGCAGGGCCAACTACGGCTACTACAGCAGCGCTGACCATAAGATCTTTCAGTCCTCTTGTGAAAACTAGGAATCAAAAGATCTTTGAGTTTTCTTCGTGTGTTCTTTGCATTTTTTTTTGAAGTCATCTTGTTTCTTTATTTTCTCCAGTATTCTTCAGTCATGAACCAGTGTGGGAGAGCAACTTATTCTATGCCTATCTGCAGGATCATTTTCATGGTTGGTGTTTGGTAATCTGGGACTTGCAGTAGATCAGTGCATGTCAAATATTTCGTTTGATATGAACATGGTTCTGTTTGCACCTCTTTAATTTGTATCAGAAGTTGCTAGATGCTTCACTGGTTTGATTTGCTACCTATATAGTTTAACTGAACGTGTGTAGTTCTTATGATATAAACCTGTCGATATGTGTTAAGTTGTTGTAAAATGTCTCGCAACTTATGTTGTACTCAGGCTGCACGCATCTACTATGAATCAGCAGTAAAACCATGGGCTCGGAAGAACTAGCTCATTTTTACCGATGAATAATTGAACCGATTCAGGCTGAATGATTGCTAGATGAAAGTTGGATCGTAGCTAGTTCTGGCCTGAAATGAAGAAAAAAACCCGAAGAAACCCAGTAACCTGAACCGGAAATGAGTAGTGACTAATTTGTCAAAACTGACCGGACGAAATGCTAACTGAAGGTGGGATGAAATTTTTTGTGGCAAGACAAAACTAAAATCTCTGATTGATGGCTAATTGTAAAATCAGCTAGCTGATGAATAGACAGTACCTAAATTTATCCATTTTATTGTCATGGGCAGTTGAAGAGATCAGGTTTGAGAAACTTTTTTTTTTTGAGGAGGATCCGCCACATATATTCAGACAGCTCATCACACTTTTACAAAAAGGTCCAAAAGAAAACAGAAATTACAAAGAGGACCCCGAAAAAGTACAAAGAGCACCCTGAGCTATCGAAGAAGACACATACGAATCCAGAACCGTTCCCCAAGCACCTAGGCGACGGCGGCGCCGCCGTACCTCCAACCACCGGGAAGAGGAAGCCGCTCCAGCATGTAGAAGGTCGCAGAAGTCGTCCGCCGCCGAGCGACGGAACCGAGACTCGTTGAACGAGTACGACCACGGCACCCGCACCCCGCTTCCGCCAAACTTCCAGCCGACGCCGCGCCGCCTAGGTCCACCACCGCCACCACCGCACCACCTCCTGGCGCTGCTCCCCTGTCCACCATGGCCATCCAGACCAGAGTCGTCGAAGAGGAAAACCACCAGAACCACCTGCAGCAAAAACGGGACGCCGACCTCCACCAGCTTCTCCCCTCGCCGCCACGGCCGGCCGGAGAAGCACAGACGGAGAACCACGCCCGACGGAAGACCTCCACTACCTCCCCGGCGACGAGGCCGGAACGGGGAAAGGAGGGGGAGGACGACGCCCTATTCACCAGCGCCACCGCCACCGTCACCGGAGACGCCATGCGGGCACGCACACCTAGACCCCTAGGACCTAACCTACTCACACGGACGGAGCCGAGGCTCCCCCCAACCTCGCGGCGCCGAAAAACGGCGGCCGGAGGCGGAGGGGAGCAGCAGACTCGCCGGCGAAACTCTCGCCTCGCAGTCGCCTCCTTATCGCCTCAGGCGCACTGTAGCAGGGGATAAGGAGCGGAGCCGGTTAGGTTTGAGAAACTTTTGTTAATGATCCCGTCTACAAATTGCCATTTTGATTCACGGGGAGGCAATATTGCAGGTCCCGGAAATGGTAGCAATGCGGCGCCTTCCATGCAATGCAGTGCCGCGGCGGCGCACGAACAGGGCCGGCAGGGCGGCGTAAGCAGGCACCCATGGAGGCGGCAAAACATATCGTGTTTGTTTTTCGTTTAGACTTTCTTTCTGTGCGTTTGGGCAGTGCTTTGCTGGTTCCTACTAGCTGAATATTGCCTTCAATAAAAACCTGCCCGTACTGTTGATCTCGTATAATTCAATGCAATCTTTTGTTGCGTCACTCCCCAAGTGTATCTTTGTCAAGACTCAAGAGAGTGAACCTTATGAGTGTGACCGTGTTTGCATGGGAATCATCAGTTGTGAATGCCACCAACTCTGTGTCGCTGGAGCCTTTACGTTGTGTCAAACTTTCAATAACCTCCTTTATAAGTGAGATAGAGAGCTTCCTGAGCTGAGAGAGGTATCAGCTCAAAAAGAGCCAAGGGAGGTGAATAGAGAACAAAGAGATATATTCGCAAGTAGAATCGCTTCGGAAGGAACTGTATTCGGGTTAATACAACTCAATCTGAATGCACCGGCAGCCAACATGTAGTGGAGAAAGCCTGACGGCTAATGGTGCAGAATAAAGGGGATTGAGAGGTATCAGAAATTGATGTAGTGCTGGCATTCACAAAGGCTGTGCCGTCCACGCCCCTAGCTTCTCTCATCCTTATGTTCTGAGCTTGCCCGGTCGTTAGGGGTGACTATGTCCCATGTAGCGACGACAGAGAGCGTCGCCATCCCAGCCCTGGATGCCATGAAGCACCAACCTTTTTTGGGCAACTTTTACAGTACCTTTTACTGGTCCTCAATTTTGACCAGTATGGTTTAATCCGACGGCTGAGGAAGATTTGGCCCAGTAGGCCCATTAGTGGTATTCGATTGAAAAAAAACGAGCCGGCAGGTGAGGATTCGATTGGAAAAAACGAGTCGGCAGCTTTCATCCGAACCTCCGCTCGCGACGCCTGCTCTCGCCGCCGCCGCCAATCCCTCTCCGCACTCGCCGCCGCCGCCAATCCCTCTCCGCACTCGCCGGCGCTGCCGCTCCAACCCCTCTCAGCTCTCGACGCCGTCGCCACACGCCGTAACGCACGCCGCCACTCGACGCCGCCGCCACGAACCCCTCTCCTCTCTCCACTTCTAACTCGCTGCGATCCGTCAGACGCGATCCGGCGAACGCGACTCAGGATCTCTTCTGTCTTCGCTGAATTTCCTGCTAGTATCCGGAGGCCGGAGGTCGCACGGCACAAATCAAGTGAAAGGTAATTTATTTTCCCCCAAAAACTTTAGAGCAAGAGGAAATTCGTTGCATCTTCTCTATAAAATCTCAATGCCAAATTGTCTAGTCTCCATGTCTCCATCCTTAAGAAAGTATACCATATTGCTCTGGTTTGCAGAGATTCCACCCTCTCCATGTCTCCATTCGTTGAAAATTTGTGGTATTATTGCTCTGTTTAATTCTTGTATCTGTTAGTGTATGATAGAAACAGTAATGTAGTTATTTGTATAGTACTGCTTGGTTATGGCTGTTGCTAAATAGTTGGCTGTTGTTCCTCCAGTGAGTATCATGATGGCATATCTCGTATTGATAGAACTTGGCCAATAATTTCTTCGCAAATCATTAATGAACATAAGGAAAGACTATATATGTGAATTTCAGTGCATGATAGAAACAATAAATTAGTTCTTTGTGGATAGTACTGCTTGGTTATCTGTTGCTAAATAGTTGGCTGTTGTTGGATGGCTCTCCTCGAGTGAGTATCCTGACGGCACAATTCTCCTTGGCTTCAGTTTCCATTCGTGTGACAGGTATATTTTTATGAATAGGCATGATGATCAACTATTAGTCCAATGTCTGTAGCCTATAGAAGAATTAGATGATCAAATGGGCATGAAGATGAAAACTGACTAGTGTTAATGAATATGGCAGAAATAGTTGTTTTTATATTTTTTTAGTGATTCATTTGATTATTATTAACGTGACGTACACTTCTTATATTGCAGTTTTGATTCATGGATGGTGAAGGCGCCAGCATGGAGGAGCGTGATGAGTACAGTCGGTACCTTTCACCAGAATATCCGACCACCCACTTTTGAAAAGTGCTGCCCGTATATATACTCCAGAAATGTTCAAGATGGTTAAGAAGCAGTTCACGAAATCAGAGGGATGGCAGATTCGTGAGAGTACACAGGAAAATGGTTCATTGTTCAGGTTTGCGGTATGTAGTGATTTTGGGGAGCATGATGTGACCTGTGAGTTCAACCAGGCGCTGCTGGTTAGTGTGAACTGCCACTGTCGGAAGATGGAGCGTGAGGAAATCCATTGCGCACACGCATTTTGTGTTCTGAAGCACTTAGGCATGCGAGACATGCCTAGCTGCTGTGTTGCCGTTAGATGGACCATGCAGTCGAAAGATGGGTTCGAACCTGAGAGGAATGGGAGTAGACATGTTTGGTCTGAACATTTGGTCCTTTGGCTGCATATTTTTCATCGTCGACCAAAGCTTTTGATGGCAAAGTCCTGGATCCAATACCGATAATACCGAAAGGTGCTCCATGTAAGAAGAGGCCTAAGGCATTCCACGAGAGATTCAATTCCAGGGACTAAGGTATTGTTCCAATAATAATTATTTCTGTGTTGCATAGGATGATCAACAAGTTTCGTAGTACAAAAAAATATCTCGTGATGAACCAATATAGAGTTTAGTTAATGACAGTATATATTTACAAATCTGTAGAACCAATATATTTTACCTTGCAACATATATTTAATTTTCTATACGAGCTAGTATAATTTTGCCTTGCTGTTTTGGGTAACGTAAGCTTGTGGTGTGGCTCCAGTTTGATTATTCTCCTGATGACATCTCTTAATGTTGTGTTATATCCCTCTATGTGTGCCCTCTCTTATGATGTTACAGTACCACTGACTGCTGCTTTTCTTTGGTCCATCAGGCCGTTGTGAAACTGCTTGCTCGAAGCTGTGGAGACTGCTTGCTTCACGAAGTTCTTTGCACGTTGCTCTGTTGTCTCTGGATTGCATTGGTGTGACTGAATGTCTCTGGAGCCAGGATGCAGGATCGATCCAATGGATTACCATCTCATAGTGATATCTTATTTTGTGGTTTTATTTGTGTAAATTTGGCCTTCAGGAATTTTATTAGGAAGACAGTTATTTTTTCGAAAGGGGGGCAAAAGCTTTGCCCCTATCGATTTATTAAGAAAGGAGTTTTACACATCACGGCCGGGCGAGACGAAGAGGTCACCCCCGGCCGCACCCACGGACATTACAAAACACACCGACTACTCCCTAGGTAACAAATCACCTAAACGCCTTGCACCCGCAAGAACCCAAAGACGAGTTTCGGTTTTGATCTTTTCAAGGAGAACCGAGGGGGGCGCGTGCTTGTTGCGGAAGACTCTCGCGTTCCTTTCATTCCAAATGATCCAAGTTGTGAGCAAAGTGATGGACGCCATTGCTTTGCGGTTCGGAGTGATCTCCCCCGTCATCCTAAGCCACCAAGAGTAGAGAGAGAGATCCGACCAAAGACTAGGGTCCAAAGCATGCACTCCAAGCCAATCCTTGATGGAGTTCCAAAGACGAATGGAGTACCGACACCCAAAGAGGAGGTGAGCCAAATTCTCGGGCACTCTCTAGCAAAGCGGGCAAAGACCACAATTTTGCCAACCTCGCCTAGCCAAACGATCGGAAGTCCAATGCCTATTTTGGAGAGTCAACCAAGCAAAAAACTTGATTTTTGGGGGGTCCCAAACTCTCCAAACCATGGACATGAAGTTAGTTGACTCGGCCCCAAAAAATTGAGCCTTATAAGCCGAAGCCACGGAGAATTCGCCATTGGGTGAAAGGTTCCAAACAATCTTGTCCTCCGCCTCGTCATCAAGTGTAACTTGAAGAAGATGAACCCAAAGTTTGACATATTGAGTAAGATGATCAAGAGAGAAGTCTTCATCCAAGGTGATCTTGTGCACCCACGCGTTGTTGGCCAAAGCCTTTTTAACACACCATTTCTTAGATTTGGATGAGACGTAGATCTTCGGAGCAATGTCTCTAGGTTTTATCTTGCCATCAAGCCAAGGTGCATCACAAAAAGAAGTCAAGCCAAGGTGCATCCCAAAAAGGAAGACAGTTATGATTTTTATTGTTGTTAGTTACATTGAAACCAAGGGTTGAATACAATTGGAATCTTCAGCATATGGACAGAAATGCTGTCAATATTGTGGACAAAAAAGTTACGAGTTTTTGCTATCAAATTTTAACCAAAATTTCTGCCAAATGTTATTGCATTCCGAACACATACATTACGAAATTACATTTCATCTTCTAGAACTCATAATCCCAACATAGTGCAACAAAACAGAGAACACCCAAATCAGGTTAGGGTACATGGCTATAGAGTAGGGATTAATATTCGAGCTACATACAAGAATAGCATGAACCAGAAAAGTGTACAGTATTTCCGATCTTGTAAACCTTTTTGTTCATTTCAGTGCGGTGGTGGTACCCATTCTGACCAGCACGAGCAACAGTGTAGGAAACCCACCAATTATATCAATCATCTCATCCTTCTGGAAGACGACATCAAAGAAATTGTAGCCATAGTCCACCATTGATCTGGATCTCCATGAGGTGTGCCTTCTTCTAATTCAAGCCCTTCATCTTTCTAATCTGAATCACATCAACAAAGCAGGGTGAGTAACATTTCCAAACCTAGTGAGCAAGAGGGAGAGAATTGCAGACGACGGTACCATACTTCTTCATCTTCTCAAGCTGCAGCTGAATTTCTTTCTTGCCTTGTGTCATACTTCAGAGCATACTTGGTGTATCCTCTGGGTGATGCAGTTAATGTGTGTACGTATCTGAAAAGTAGTGTGTATCTGTTAGTAGCATGTAGCAGGAAGAGAAGTACATAGGTGGCAGCAAGATCTTTACATGCTTGGAAAATGTGTGCACTATTGTATCAGTGTGTCGTGGAAGAAATAAATGAAACATGGTTGTTTTGCCATGAAAAAATCAGTTTGGTCAAGCAAGCAACTACATGCAGCACACCAAACTGCCAGCAAACTTAACCAGCGACCTCAGTTTAGCAACAAATACAGTGCTCAATCAGGGACCTCAGAAATTGATAGAAGTATGGCATGGAATAGGAGAGGAACTTGTACAACAAAGTTCAGTGCTAACCTGCGATAACAAAGTTCACTTGTGAGGGTCGCCGTTGTCGAGCACGCCGCGACACCGGCGCGATGATGGTGTTGAGCGCGATGTGAAGGCTCATGCCGTCTCGTTCCCCTTCTGAATCGCGGGCACCGGCGCCGCGGCGACCGCCCAGAGCACGGTCATGGCGGCGTCAACGAATATGTGCGGGCCCGTGAAGAGCTTCCCGGTGGCGGAGCAAGGTGTTGAGGGCGGCGCCGACGAAGAGGTGCGGGCCCGGGAAGATCTTCCCGGTGCGGATCAAGGAGTTGAGGGCGTCGCCGACGGACTCTTGATATGCGCCTGATTTGGCGGATGGAGGAGGGGGAGGGGCGGTGCCGGTGGGTTTGAGCGGCGGCAGCGGCGACGAGGCCGAGTCCTCCACGGCGCCTCCGGCCGACATCCGTGCCGCGCTCCGGTGGATATCCAGCCGCATCGACATCTCCCAATCTGCCGCTCGCCGCCGTCAGCAAGGGGGACTCCCCCGCCGTAGCCGCACCGGTGAGGAGCAGCGCTAGGCTGCTGGCCGCCGTCGCTCTGGCGCTTGCCGTCACCGCATCGGTGAGGAGCAGGGCTCGTTGGAGAGGATTTTCTGGCCGTAATGGACTCAAACTATGGATTTGCTGAGTTTTTTGTTGGGCCAGCACTTTGAGATCTAATTGGGCCAGGGCCCATCTACGGGGACGCATGGATTGACCACCAGTGTAACTTATACTGGTCACAGTTTTACCACCAGTATGAAACATTTTCACCCTTTGGATTAGCGAAAATAAACGGCTGAGGTTCATTTAAGGGTACTACAAAATGCCTCCTTTTTTGTTTGTTGACAATGTGAAGCAGCAATTTGGTGCAATGTTGGATTTGATATAGTGCAGTCATTTATGATTATGTTCAACTCGTTTTTCTCCTAGCATCGCAACGCCGAATCTCAGAAAGCTTATCAAAAATAAGATCTTGGTTTTGTAGCTACAAAACATATATAATCTTCCCCGGCTCAGGCTACTAAGGTACATCCGCCAGCCGGCTATGATGGCCGTCAGAGTCAAAAGTGGAAGCATGAGGAGAATGACACAGCTGGTCGTAGTGACCTCGTATGGGATAGGGCTTCCTCTTCCGGCCTCCTAACCTTACCGAGAGCTGGTGGACTGGAGGCTCCTCGCCAAAGATCTCGTAAAGGTGATGCTTCGCTGATCTCTCTCACCTCATGGATGTTTTGGAAGAACACGCTTGCATGGAGTCGTTGCTTGGGCAAATCAAGGATGAAGCCAAGCATTGGGTACCCATGATGATGCGGTATAGGGGTATAGCTTCGGTCTTGCCTTCTGCTTGGGACGTCCACTAGGGGCTTTTTTCTCTCTTTTTTCTGATGAAAGGCAAGCATCACTGCTTTCATTGATAATAGAAGGAGAAGAGTACATGTTAGTGATTACTGATTACAGCAGCTAGGCATAAGGCCGAGCATTAAAAGCTAGAACAGGGCAGACAAGACACCGTGAGGCCTGAGCACAGGGTAAGCGATTGTGATTGTGAACTTGATGATTGTGATTGTGTGCCAATGCATATCATCAATTGTGATGACTCGTGAAAGATGAGGGATTGACGAAGAAATACTTCGTCCAATGTGTTCAAAATTTATACAAACTTTATTATGGTAAATTCAAATTTGGCGCTGGTTTTTCAGTTGTGGAGTTTGTCTGGAGCACATTGCAGCTCTTTAACACACACAACGAAATGCAACCTACTCTTGCTGCAGCGTTTACATTGTACTAAATGTCACCTTTATAAGTGAGAGAAAGCTTCCCGAACTGCGGGAGGTGTTTATGTTAAAGAGAGCCGACGGATACATGTTTTCGGATTAATTAGGGATATTAAAACTGAGCCATCTAGGAGGCTAGCCACACCACTCTCACGTCCTGGGCAATTTCGGCCGTCAGATCTCCATCTGCGCTCGTTTCTGGCCGTTGGATTCTTGTCAAATCCCGCACTGGCCAGTTATCCTGAGGGACGCTGCTCTGGGCATCAATTCGGCCTTCCGTGGTGCATTTGGGCCTGCTAACGCGCAAAGGGCCAGCAAAGCGTTGGAATTTCCTACTGTGTGAAAAAAAGCATTCAATGTCAACGCGAGCGGTCAGAATCAGAATCACCAACGCGAGCAGAGGAGCCAGACAACCGCGAGCGATCCACCGCGAGGGAACCAGGACAGGGAATGAGAATCGACAGCGGCCCGGATGCACGCGACCTGGCCGGGCTGCCGAACCCATGCGACCCGTCGATCCGTAGGGAAGACGATGCGCCGAGCGATCCAGGCGATGCGGCCGGGCGCTGTGGTCGGTGGGTGATTGGAGTTCATCCGCCGGCATTCTAGGCTTCTAGCAAGGAATAAACCAGCCGTTCCTACGAGCTATTAATTGGAGTGGAGGTGCGCCACTGAAGGGATGTCGATATTGGAGGTCAGTTACAATTTCACTGCATACCTTTATATGCTGTGTGGCGACGCCCTCAATCCAAGGATTGTTCGTTCGCCTCGTCCCCTCTCAGGCTGGGCGCCGGCGACATGCCGGTGGAGCTGAGGAGAGGTGACGACCATGGTAGACTTTGAGGCGGCGGCCGTGGCTCCCGCGAGAATAGCTACACCACTACAGGTGTTCCCTCATCGCTGCAGTTCACTAATATTATTTCAACCTCTTTCTTGTGCAGATTCGTGTATGTCAATTGCGCATCATCTATTCTCAACTGCTTCAGGTACTCTCAACTGCTTCAGGTACATAGGCCAATTCGACGTAATGTTAGAAGTACCAACTTGACTCCCACTTATTTTAAGCAATTGTATCTTTTAAAAGCGAGGATGCCGTCAGTGGGGATATTTGGTCTGGTTAGACAGACTTGGGTACCATATTCAGTCCATGTACTGAAGATTATATTGTTTCTGCTTATGTAGCAGATGCACAAAACACAAATGGCATTCTTAACTGTAGTCAGACTTAGTGACGTTGTAATTACTGAGGATTCAGATTAGCACCATTTGGCTGGTCTAGACTCTAGAGTAAGCCTACTGCTACGACCATTTTCTCTCCCCTCAACATGTTCCATATTTTTCAGTACTTCCATACGCCTTGCTGATTTTTTGTTATGTGCAAAATATATTCTTAGGTGTTGAATTCCAAATCACGTGATTAGAATGCAGCATGAACCCGTACTTTAATGAATTTCTGAAAAAAAATGTTATTAGAGATCGTTCTTCCCTTCCCAATGATGTTGATCAGCGCTGAGCCTCTCCTCCTCCTTGCTGCCAGCATGCATCTTTCCCCGCTATCCCTCTGCTCTCATGGGCCATAGGTGCGCCACAGTCGTTCCTCTGTTTTATCTGGCTCGCAACACCATTGTTGCCATAGTCTCCTCTCATCCGTCTTTGATTATTCAAATTGCATAGTGTCTCTGCATCAGGTGATTACAAGCAGGTGATTACAAGTGCAAAGTATTAATTATTTGTATCAGCTTGATTCCTTTTCTTACTACTGGATTCCTCACCCACGTTTTTCACCTTGCAGCTATCATTGTTGTCTTGAACTCTTGATACACTGTAGGAGTTAATTAGGTGATGTTTCGTTCTGAAGTTTGACTCGGATTATTTTAAACTAGGTGCTCAATGAAATTCCTGCGTAAGCAAAGTTCTGTTCTATTGTACCAAAGTTGCAAGGTGGATATGGAAGAGAAATTTACGCAACAGTCTTGAATCCCATAAGTTGCACCTATTATGTGTATCCCACTGAATCTTAGTGATGCATATTTGAGGGATAGGACTAACAATATGTGATTATCAAGTGTGAGACATTCAGCAAGACTATGAGGTAACCGTTATGTATTGTCGTACATGCACTAATAAGATGTGCTGACTGTTCATGTTGCTACAGTAGGCTCTTGATTTGTTATGGAAAACACTTGAGAATGTATAGCACGTTCATGATTTGCTACAGTAAGGTTTGTCACCAGCCTCAAACAAAATCAGTTGTCAATAATCTACTGTGCAGACAAAGTACAAAATAGCTGGAACATGTTGACAACTGCAGATCAAGAAATTGGTTCAAAACTAAAAGTGAATTCCTGTATGAAATCCTTACAGAAAAACTGTCGCTGACAAAGGTTCAGTCTTTTCTTCCTGTGTTGCAGATCATTCTATAGCGCTGAGGAATTCACTCCATAGGTTTCTCGTGAAAAGAATGGGCAAGTACATGGATGAGCTGCTGTAATTTTTCATGAAGGAGAACCATTCTGATCGGAACAACGAACTGGTGGTAATTTTGGAAAACTAAGGAGTAATAACGTGCCAACTTGGGATTGGGAGATTTAACCTTTGTATTAGTATATCAAACTTATCTGTTTATATTTAATAAACATTTCTCATTTCCTACCATTCTATATTCCTAATGGACGGGCGTGGCAACGCGCGCCTAAATGATCTAGTACAACATATCAGTAGGAGTAGGGCTAGCGCACAAGTCAATTTAAATGAACCGACAACCAACATCTAATTTCGAAAACCTGATGGTGAGGATTGGGATGAATCAGGATATGAAGCAGTGCTGGCCCTCCCATTGTGTCCGCATCCCGACCCTCAGCTACTCGCATCCTCGCCGTCGTGAGCTTGTCTTGCCGTTAGGGGTGGCTAATATATTCATCACACCCACGACAGAGAGCACCACGCCAGTGTAGCCCTAGATGACATCGAGTAACGACTTGAGCACGTAGATGTTGGAGTAAACCACGCCATAGTTGGGTCACAGCCGTGTGTACGTGTGTGTGCGTTGTGATGTGCGTGCGTGCGTGTGTACTCTGGTTCAGGTCGGACGCCGGTATGTGGCCGCGTCCGAGTCTGTCAAAGGGGCGAGCGGATCGTGGGCGCGTGGGCTGGAGTGGGGCGCAGCGTATAAAGAAAAGGAGCTGTATGTGCAGCTGAAAAACTCCAGTGTTTTCCTCTTCTTCTACCTCTATCTCCATCCGTGGGTGAGAGACTAGGGTTGGCAACAACAGTAAAGTAGATTTAATACTGTAGATCTCTGCCATTTAGGATTTGGTTAAATTTGCTTTTCATCGCTCTAAAAGTACATCTTCAATTTTCTGAAAGTTTGTCACAAAATAGCTAGAAGATCTTTATTTAGCAACAGAAAAAACTACTCGCTCCGATCAAAAATAAATGTCACAATTTTGAACTAGTGTTAGTTTAAAATCGCGACACTTATTATAAATTGGAGCTAATATCTTCTTAGGTTCCTGCTATGATATGACGACGTCGCCTCATGGCTATGATGGCTGCTGGAATCAAAGGGTGAGGCGAATAGGCGAGCCGGCGAGGGAGTGTTGCTGCTTGTGTGTTTGTGGTGTGTGCTCCCATCTATACTACTATTAAACAAGCGGACATTTTCTTTCCTAAGTGCACCCAACACATGTACACAGAACATCAAAAACTAATTTGCACCTCACGATCAGCCCCGCCTAATTAGATCCAACCGTCCAAGTAAATCTAACCCTCATGGAGAGTGCGTTTAGCAATTTCCAATGGCGGACGAAAACTCTGCCTTCCGCACAAACGATCGGCCTCCCTCCCCCGCCGTACCCCCACTAATCACGGCTAATTCTCTGGGATTTACTCCCTTTCCAAACCCTGGCACCCGATAATTTCTCCTTCCCCATCTCAATCCCACGGATCTTGCTCTAGAGATTGGTCCAGATGCTTGGTCGACTTCATCGCGATTCCTCCAAGCTGCTTCTCGCCATCTACCATGGTCACGTGGCGGCGCTCCGAGCGGAAGCTTGATGCCTTGTTGGGGAGAGGAGGGGCGAGATGAGGGTTAGGGATGACGGGGTTGGCACGGGTGGAGGTTACGGCCTGAGGAGGCTGCGACGGCGGCGCATCACGGAGGCTCTGCAGGGTGAGGTGGAAGAGGAGAGCATCATCGTGTGTCCAGCGCCATCAACGAGGCCATGACTATGGTACTGCACCTGCACAGGAAGAAGACCGAGGTCCAAATGGAGCTGCCGTCTCGCCGGCGAGAAGACGGTCCTCGACGCCGCCGAGGTCGACCACCTCCGCGACTTAATCGCCCGCTGCTGGCTGCTGCACAGCACCTCGCACATGTCTGCTACATATACTGTAGCGTTGGAGATATGACCCAACATGGAGGCCTACCGATAATTGATGCATTAGCGCTTGGTGAGTATCCGAGTATGGGCATTGAGAATGATCTTCCGGAGATTGTTGGGTTGTTGGGTTTACTCTAAAAAAAATTCGTTCTTAACTTCATAACTCATTTTCGATATTTTTAATCAGGCCGAATGACTAATGTGATTGTTGTGAAAAGCCATGGACAACCGGTAAGTCTACAGCTGTCACTAAGATTATCAAAAGAATTCTTCAGTTTTGTTTTTCACATGTTTTTCACATTGTACAGATTACAGAAGCACACCTGAGACTTGACAGCTTTCAGTAAGAGGAGATTTTTTACATCCCGTTTTAATCTGAAGCTTGCACTCATGAATTTGTTTTTTACATTGGGTGCAAGCAAGGCAAAGAGATTGTTGCTCAGATCTTTAGTACTGAATCATCCAAATTAAACAATTATTTTTTCCTCTTTTTTATTGAAGCATTTGCAATGCTGTGTAATCAAACTTGTACTCTTATAGTCTTATTTCCATGCCAACATTGATATCGTTTCCTGTTTATGCACAACATGTTTTGTGCAGGAAGCCACATCCATACCGAGAATATTTGATGGTTCTTTGGTTACTTTTTCTTCGGGCTCTAGACTTTTGGGTTGCTACCTTAACTTGTCTCTTTTCATTCTATCTTTTGCCGTTTTATTTCCTCCAGGTGAGGATTGTGAGGTTCAGTGCGAGGATGTCGATGCTGCAAGACCTAGGCGCTGGTTGTGAAAGATCTATGTTTAGCTCTGGTTGATGCCTATGTGTGATGAAACGATTCAGATTCCGGTGAAGAAGATTCTCAACGAGGTGTCGGCAACAGACCCATGAGGCCATGACGGCGTGTTGTAATGTCCATGAACCAGTTTCGTACCTTTATATGTGAAATCCGAATACAGGATAAGTACATGCTCAATGAAATTATCTTAGACTTGTAGTGTTCGTAATATGTTTGGATGAATATATATTACCTGATACGTGCGTGCACGTGCAAACTTACTATGTTAGATAAAAAATTAATGGTGTCAAGAGTGATTTCATTCTATCTAGTAAAGTTTGAGACAAGGAGACTTTTTGTCACTTTTGCTCTTTAATATGAGAGTTGATATATTTTCTAGAATGATGATTAAAATTTGCAACACTTGGTTACACTAGAAAAACAAGTGGATTTTACCAGGATTGGCCCCGTCGTCCGTGGTACATGGGCACCATTTACTGTAGTTTCCATTTGGTCTACTTTTGGAGTGTACTAGGGAAATGAGCGCGGCAATGCCGCGCCTGTGAAGCAAATGAAATTTAAATTTGGTAACATGCATATTTGGAAATTGTGTGGGTTTATAAGTTAGTGAAATTCGGAAAAATTTGCGTGTGGAAATTGTTTAGTTTTGAAAATTTGTGCTTGTTGGGGTGTTTTTAAGATTCGAGTTATTTTTTACGTTTGAAAACTGAGTAGATTTTGAAGATATTTTCAACTTTCAAGTACGTAAATTTGAAATTTGATTTTATGGCACATATAATAATCATTTTTTTTTGTGATGGTAGTTATAGAAATACTTTTGTGTTATAGAAATTCTTCTAAAGAGGAAGTGCATTGGGATTTTCTTCAAATATTCACCATTTCGAAATATTTGAACGTATTTGTTTTTTTGACGTAAATAATTAGTTTTTTATTTTTCTTGGGAGCATTTTTGTTGTATTTTTTTTTGGGAGCATTTTTACATTTGTTTTCTTTTATCTTTTGACAGTGTTGGCGACGATTTCGTTGGGCTTTAAAAAAATCTAGACATCTGAGCGCGGCAAATGCCGCGCACATGCTTTAAATTTGATTTTGAAAATGGTGCCATTCTAAAATGTTTAAGTTTGGAAATCACTGAAATTCGTAAAATTTTGCGGTTTAAAAATGGGCGGATTTGACAGGTTGTTCAAATTTGAAAATTGTTGTGATTAAAAAAGTTTACGTTCTGAAAACGTTCAGGATTTAAAAATTGGTTAAAGTGGAAAGGTATTAAGGTATGAATTCTTGCCACGGTCATAAAATGATCGGATTTGAAAGGCTTTTTTTTATGCTAAAATTTGAAATTTGGATTGAAATGCTCCAATATGGTTATTTTTTCTTATATTTTTCAAATGTTAACAAATTTTAATTTATCAAACATGTTTGTCTTACTTGTCATAAGCAGTCGGTTTTAAATTTTAGGAATGTTTAGGTTTCAAATAATTGTTCAAATTGGTAAGTTATTAAGATTTGAGCTATTGTCACATCTATAAAATGATTAGGTGCGAAAGACTTTTAAAACTCTAAAGTACTGAAATTTGGAAATTGAATTAGAATGTTTAAATATGGTCGTAATTCAATTTTGAGAACGTCCACTTCGAAACCTGTTCAAATTTGGAAATTGTTGGAATTTAAGAAAGTTAGCGTTCTTTAAAAATGTTCATATTTAAAAATTGTTGGAGGTAGTAAAATTATCATGAAATGAATTGTTTTCACGTTTGTAAAATGATGAGGTTGGAAAGAATGCTATAATTTTGGAAGACTCAAATTTGAAAGTTGGATTTAAATGCTCTAATATGTTTGTGTTTTTCCCAAAAATTTATCCAAATATCGACAAATACGGAAAAATTCAAACATGTTTTTTTGTTGCCGTAAATATATAATTTTTTTCTACACATTTTGATATTTTTTTTACATATTTTAGCGATGGTTATTTGTAAAATTATTTCCATTTTCTGTTTCTGTTTAAAAAAAATTCTGACGGGCGGGCCCAGGGCGACGTCGGCGTGACGTCAGCATGGGGCAGAGCCATCCACGGCGACGACCACGGCGACGGCCACGGCGGCGGCGCAGCGCCGCGTTCTGGGACGCTCTGGTGAGCGCGGTGGACGCGCGCTGGCGCAGGGCTGCCGGGAGCGGCGGCGCCGCTGGATATAGGTCGCCGGAGCGTCGCCGGCGGGCCGCGGACGCGGCAGAGGGCAGCGCGCCTGGCGGCGTCGATTCCGGCGCCTCCGCGGCGTCCTGGCAAGCGGCTATGGGGGAGGAGGGAGAGGCGGAGACGGCGGATCCCGTGGTGGGCCGCGATTTGGACGGGGAGGGGTGTAGCGGCGGCGACTTCCGCGTCGCGGGAGAGGGAGAGGGTGGGGAAGGATTCGTGAAGGTTTTGCAGGAAAGCCCCTGGAGTTTCCGAAAATTGCTGTCAGGTCCCTGGCGGGGTGTTTTCTGCAAGTGTGCTGCGCCAGAAATCGTGCGGGGTGACGTGTCGCCGTCTGATTGGTAGAAATTGCCGTGCCAAAGCCCAACTACTTTATAAGTGAAATTAAATGTCAACAACTGAAGAAGTACTCTACCCTATGTTGCTACAGCCTTTACGTTGTAATCCGTAGTAAACAAATGTCACTAGTCTCCTTTATAAGTGAGAGAAAGTTTCCCAAACCGGGTGAGGTGTTTCATGGGTTAACAATAGGGCCGAGGGAAGTGAAGAGAAGCCAGAGAGATAATTTTTAGTACTCCCTCCGATCCGGAAAAACAGTCGCACCCGTAGTATAATGTCATTTAACAGAAACCCCCTTCTTAATTAGAGAAACAAATTAAGCCCGCTCTCGCTGATTTCGTCTCGCACCTCTCGCCTCCCCTGGTTCGCTCGCTCGTCGATGTACGGCGACGCCGGGGTCCACGACACGGACGACGACGTGGAGGGCGACGGCGCCGGCGACCCCGACGAGCTGGTCGTGGTGGCCCCGGAGTTGCACGATGGCCGGCGGACCAGCAGCGGCACCATGTCCTCCAGGAGCCCGCCGCCGCCGCCGCCCGGCATCATCATTCGCTCCTCGCCGCCGTCGAACAGATACGAAGACGACGAGCAGTTGGGCACCACGTGCTCCTCCAGCAGGAAGCCTGCCGCGTCGTCGGAGTTTTGGCCACTGTCGCCGCTGCTGTCTGCGGCGCCGGCAGGGACGACGGCGCCGTCGAGCGGCATGGTCGACGGCGAGGTTGTCGTCGCGGGGCCGGTGTGGAGGTGCAGCTTGGGCTTCTTGGCGGCAGAGGTGGGGTGGTGGAGGAAGTGGGAGTAGCCGGAACTTTCCTCAAGGTCGCCGCACAAGCTCCTCTCCATGTCGCAGCAGCGTCGGGGATGGGGTGTAATCCGGCCGCACAGCCACTGGATCCAGCGCGTACGGCCACGCAGCCACCGGATACGGCCCCGTCGCCGCCGGATTCGCCGATTCTTCGCCGGATTCGCCGATTCTTCGCCGGATTTGACCACCGGATACGGCCCCGTCGCCGCCGGATTCGCCGTTCCGACGAAGATCCTGTGGCTGCGTGGCCGGATTCGCCGTTCCGACGAAGGTGAGCGCGACGGCGACGCGCGGTGAGCTCGCCGGCGCCCGGCGGAGCAGAGGAGGGAGCGAGAGAGACGGGTTGACTCGCGACTGTCTCCTCGCGATGTTGGAGTGCGGGTTGAAGTACATAAATTTGGAGGGCTTTTTTGCAAAAGTGCGGTCGCGAATCTTTTTTAGGATCGGAGGGAGTAAGTAGAATTGTTTGGAAAGATCACAGTATGTTTCGGATTACTAATACTCCCTCCGATCCGGAAAAACAGTCGCACCCGTAGTATAATGTCATTTAACAGAAACCCCCTTCTTAATTAGAGAAACAAATTAAGCCCGCTCTCGCTGATTTCGTCTCGCACCTCTCGCCTCCCCTGGTTCGCTCGCTCGTCGATGTACGGCGACGCCGGGGTCCACGACACGGACGACGACGTGGAGGGCGACGGCGCCGGCGACCCCGACGAGCTGGTCGTGGTGGCCCCGGAGTTGCACGATGGCCGGCGGACCAGCAGCGGCACCATGTCCTCCAGGAGCCCGCCGCCGCCGCCGCCCGGCATCATCATTCGCTCCTCGCCGCCGTCGAACAGATACGAAGACGACGAGCAGTTGGGCACCACGTGCTCCTCCAGCAGGAAGCCTGCCGCGTCGTCGGAGTTTTGGCCACTGTCGCCGCTGCTGTCTGCGGCGCCGGCAGGGACGACGGCGCCGTCGAGCGGCATGGTCGACGGCGAGGTTGTCGTCGCGGGGCCGGTGTGGAGGTGCAGCTTGGGCTTCTTGGCGGCAGAGGTGGGGTGGTGGAGGAAGTGGGAGTAGCCGGAACTTTCCTCAAGGTCGCCGCACAAGCTCCTCTCCATGTCGCAGCAGCGTCGGGGATGGGGTGTAATCCGGCCGCACAGCCACTGGATCCAGCGCGTACGGCCACGCAGCCACCGGATACGGCCCCGTCGCCGCCGGATTCGCCGATTCTTCGCCGGATTCGCCGATTCTTCGCCGGATTTGACCACCGGATACGGCCCCGTCGCCGCCGGATTCGCCGTTCCGACGAAGGTGAGCGCGACGGCGACGCGCGGTGAGCTCGCCGGCGCCCGGCGGAGCAGAGGAGGGAGCGAGAGAGACGGGTTGACTCGCGACTGTCTCCTCGCGATGTTGGAGTGCGGGTTGAAGTACATAAATTTGGAGGGCTTTTTTGCAAAAGTGCGGTCGCGAATCTTTTTTAGGATCGGAGGGAGTACAGTAGATTAGCTGGCTATGAAGAGAAGGAAGTTGATGCTGCAGCTGGCTGGACGTGGAACTCCACAACCACAAGCGCGTTGGAATAGTCACAAAGCTATAATATGATATGAGTGCTTGGTGCGCTGTACTAGCAGCCCTGGAGAAAACTTTACAGTATGTTTTTGGAGATGCTTTTTCTCACTAGAGGTTCATGTTTTGTAAGGGTTGATTATGCTTTCTTTTGTAGCCAAACGTGGCCACCCCAACGCCGCTCGATGCCCATCCATAAGGCGGTCAGCGAAATCCTACTCCATCTTTCTCCTCTGCCAACTGCCAAAAGATGCGCGATTCTCATGCGCTGCATCCCCTGTATGAACAGAATTGTGTTCTTCTTTGTTTAGGTGGAACAACAGAATTGTACTGTAGTAGGTAGTACCAAAAAAAGAGAAATCTCATCTACTCCATGAACGGAGATTTGTTGGCAGAATATGCTTTTGTTCTGCCTGCCACAGGTATAAATTCAAGCGGACTACTACCCAATACACCCGGCGAAGCAGGGCACGGCAGAGCAGAGCAGAGAGAAACTCGCTCATCGGCTCATGGTCATGGCGGCCGAGGAGCAGTCGCAGTCGCCGGCACAACCGCCTCCTCCCACCTACATCCTGTATAAGATTCTTGGGTGATCTAAAATACTTAATTTTAAATGTGGGCGGGGTAATAAAAAGGGTAGCAAAAGGCTTTTTATTGCCCTTAGGGCATGTACAATCTTTCCGATGCTGCCCGTCTGTAAAATAATTCCACGTCACGTATAGACATCGCAGGGGACGGCCTGTACAACTAGTCGTCTATTGAGCTGTTTGCAACAACCAAATCGTAGGGGCCAAAACAGTTTGTTTCCGTGAAAACCGGGTCCGATCTGACCCACTACAGGCGAACCTCACGGTACAATGGGAAATAACCCGTCTGCAACCAGCTATTTTTACGCTAATCGATCGTCGTTATTTTTATCGACGGACTCTGCCGTTTTTCGATTTCTCTCTCCCCCACGTAAGCTAATTTCCTACGTGGGCTTTGTTACCGACGGCTGAGTAGACACCACTGTACATGCCCTTAGGAGATGTCTTGGCAGTTTTCATTACAACGGTTTTTTCGAAGAACACGTTCTCCACTCCATTCCTTTGGGATATAATAGTGTAGTCATTGTTAGTTTCCTCTATTCCTGTTTCTCTTGTTTCGTATATGGCTATTGATGCTATACCTTTACAGTTTGGGATAAGATCTGCGGTGCTGAATGCTGAGTTGCCACAAAATTCCCGGAACATATTATTGAGGTAGAGCTTCTCCAACACAGGAAGGGGAGGTTGAGGATGTATTGGCCGTGACCATGAACAGCAATCCGGTGTTTGCTGGGCTGGAGCAATTGGTAATGCAGGCGAGGCTGTAGCTACTGAAGCACAAGCATTCCTCTAGTCGATTGCCCGATTGCCATTGCTGACAAGCAGGGCATCGGAAGACCGATTTTTGTCACGGATTGCCTACTGCTTAAACAAGCAGTTACGTCCAATGCTTATGATGCTGCACCGCTAGGGGCTTTGTTCAGGGAATTAAAATCCCAGATGCGTGTGAACTTCATTGATTACCATGTGGTGCAGGAAGCAGAGTCTGCAATAAGCCGGCTTATGATCTTGCCTTGATGGGTCCGGCTGAGCCTCTTGGTTGCCATAATGTTTCGTTGGATGATTTTCCTCTTGATGTTATCAGGGCGATGTACGGCGTTCATGCCGAGCAAGGTACATGAAGGCCACATGTTCCTTTATTTGTTTTAAACTGAGTTCATTGGCTTCGAATTGCACTGAACTGTACAACCACTACATTGTGTTGGTGACTTCGTGGCAGGAATAATAGACATGTACCTGTAGGATAGGATGTAGATTTCTCTGTATGAATGGAACTTACTCATCGACCTGAAATTCATCCTGAAAATATTTGGAGCAAACGGGTATTACGTTACCGCATTAACTCATATAAGCGTTGGTCATCGTTTGGCATTTCCTTAATTATTTCTTGGAAAGGTAGCTCTATTTTTTTGTGATATAATTGATGTGTTCAGTGAAGATGGGTCGGTGAGGATATTTTGGTCTAGCACTTGGTGGTTGTGCTTATGGACAAACGATGAGGCTCAACACATATAACTGAACTACATGCCTTTAATTGAAACAGATGATGTATAGAATGCAGCCGATGAAGAAGTGCTGGAAATAGATGATTTAAGAATGGATCTCGGCGTTGGAACAAAATCTGGAAAAACACTTAGCTAAGCTGGCAATGAAGAAAAGGAAGTTCATGCTGCAGCTGGCTGGACCTGGAACTCCACAAGCGCGTTCGAATAGTCACAAAGCTATAAGGGCATGTACAATTAATGGGTGACGTCAGCCTTCTCTTAGTGTTGACACGTAGGATATTTGTCTAGTTGGCGGAGAGAGAATGAAGAAAGAGGAGGCTGCCTTCCCTTAGCTAAGAGATGATTTCCTACGAAATAAGAGAAGGCTAATTTCATCATTATACCATTTGTCTTCCCTTTTAAATACAATTTCCTACTAAAATATAATTAATTCTCATTAATTGCTACGGATAGCAATAAGAGATAATGCATTATACAACTTATAATTTTGCCTTCTCTAAAGGCGTGTGCTAGGCGTAGGTTAGCCTAGACCGCCCCAATCTAGGTCTCCTTTTCCACCGTTAGATCTCCATCATACGTACATATATCAGCGCAACGCGTTTTGCATTTTAGCCCCTCACGTTTTGGAAAAACAACCCGCACTACATAACAGCTCCACTTAAAACGAAGGGCTACATGGCGTTGCCCCTGACCTTCGCTATATTTACACCAAAAATGCCACCGCGGTGAGTTACCCCTAGTATCGCAACAAAATGTCGAGTGTTTCAACAAAATCCCACGCCCCGTGTACAAAAAAATGTACTATTACAACAGATCGTCGCAACATTTTGAAAAAGTAGTGTTACAAATATAGTGGTTAGACAACAATTTTTTGTGCTGGAGATTGTTTTGCAACAAAAATCACCAATAATTTGAACAAAAATAAGAAACTATTACAACAAAAAAAAACCATTTGTTTGTAGCAATTAAAAGTGGGTATGCACCATTTTTTTGCCACAGATAACTTTGCAACAAAATTGACCAACTATTTAAACAAACCACACAAGCGTCGACAACAAAAAAACATATGTTTGCAACAATTGGAAAAGCACGAAAAAACATTATCAAAAAACGGAATTAGACAACAATTTTTTGTGCTAGAGATTGTTTTGCAACAAAAATCACCAATAATTTTAACAAAAATAATAAACTATTACAACAAAAAACCATGCGTTTGCAGCAATTAAAAGTGGGTATGCACCATTTTTTTTGCCACAGATAACTTTGCAACAAAAGTAACCAACTATTTAAACAAACCACACAAGCGTCGACAACAAAAAAAACATATGTTTGCAACAATTGGAAAAGCACGAGAAAACATTATCAAAAAATGGAGGAACATACAAAAGTGTAGGCATATAAAAGCTTAGCAACAACTGGCGTGTGTTTTGACAACAATTTTGTACGTGTTTTGTTGCAAAAAATATCGCATGTATTGCAGTATCAAATTCTAAAAAAAATTTAACAAACAGCGCTAGCAGCTAGCTACCTACGCAGTTGGGCTGCTTTTACTGTAAAAATTTGACCAGAACTTGCTATTGGGCCGAAAAAAGGACAGCCGCCCAGTTAGCATTAGCGATGCGCGCGCGGTGGAGAGACCTACGCGAGGGCGCGTTAGGTCCCCCTAAGCAAAGCGTTTTCCTTCTCTAAATGTGGATGGCTAAGAGAAGACGCGCCTTCTCTACTATTATACATGACCTAATATGCTACGAGTGCTTGGTGCGCTGTAATTGCGGTCCCGGCGAAAACTATGTCGTTATTTACTTCACTTTATGTTTTTGGAGGTGCTTTTCCTCATTAGAGGTTCATGTTTTGTTGTAAGGCTTGATTATGCTTTTGTAGCCAAACGTGGCCAACCAATAGCCGCTTGATGAAGCTGTCAGAAAAAATATAGCCGCTCGATGCCCATCCATAAGGAGGTAAGCGAAATCCTACTCCATCTTTCTCCTCTGCCGACTAGCCGAAAGATGCGCGATTCTCATGCGCTGCATCCCCTGTATGAACAGAATTGTGTTCTTCTTTGTTTAGGTGGAACAACAGAATTGTACTGTAGTAGGTAGTACTCCTACTAAAGAAAGAGAAATCTCATCTAGAAAAAGGAAGAGAGAAATCTATGAACGGAGATTTGTTCGCAGAATATGCTTTTGTTCTGCCTGCCACAAGTATAAATTCATGGCGGACGAGAAATCACAGTCACACAGGTCACAGGACACACACCCAGCAGAGCAGGGCCGAGCAGAGAAGCGAGAAACTCGCTCATGGTCATGGCGGCCGAGGAGGAGCAATCCCCGGCAGCAGCACCGCCTCTTCCCACCTACACCATCGGGTACGCGCTACCGCCGAAGAAGCTGGCCACCGTCATGCCGCCGTCCCTCGTCGCCCTGGCAGCCGAGCGCGGGATGCGCCTTGTCGCCGTCGACACCTCCCGCCCCCTCGCCGACCAGGGCCCCTTCCACCTCCTCCTCCACAGGCTCTACGACGAGCCCTGGAACAAGCAGCTGGAGGCCTTCTCCGCGCTCCACCCCTCCGTCCCCGTCGTCGACCCGCCCGCCGCCATCGGCCGCCTCCTCGACCGCTTCTCCATGCTCGACGTCGTCTCCGGCCTCAACGCCACCGCGCGCGAGGGCTCCCTCGGCGTCCCCGTCCAGATCGCCATCCACGAGGCCGCGGATCTCGCCGATCCAGATCTGGTCGCCGCGCTCCGGTTCCCGCTCATCGCCAAGCCGCTCGACGTGGACGGCAGCGTCAGCTCCCACGCCATGTCCCTCGTGTACCGCCGCGACGGCCTCGCCGCCCTCCGCCCGCCGCTCGTGCTCCAGGAGTTCGTCAACCACGGCGGCGTGCTCTTCAAGGTCTACGTCATCGGCGGCCACGCCACCTGCGTGCGCCGCCGCAGCCTGCCGGACGTGCCGGCCGAGCGGCTGCTGGACCTCGACGCCGACGCCGCGGTGCCCTTCGCCAACGTCTCCAGCCTCGCCACGGTCCACGCCGACACGGAGGACGACGTGGGCGACGACGCCGAGATGCCGCCTCCTGATTTCGTCCACGAGGTCGCGCAAGGGCTCCGGCGAGCGCTCGGGCTGCACCTGATCAACTTCGACATGATCCGCGGGAGGAAGGCCGGAGGGGGAGCGCAGTACTTCATCGTCGACATCAACTACTTCCCGGGCTTCGACAAGCTGCCCGGCTACGACATCGCGCTCACGGATTTCTTCCTCGACATGATTCGTGCCGCCGATGAATAAGGCGCGCATCGACACATGTTACGGTGATTCTGGCGAGGCCAAGCTTCTCTGAGAATGTATTCTATTCTGGCGATTTTGTTCTACAGTAGAACAGATCGATTTTCTACTCTAAATAATGATCTTTACCTCGTTTCTTCTGGAATTAAGGGTGACACCCAACAACCATTTTGATTTTGACCTCACTGTCTCCGTGAACCTCAGTTCTGAATTAAGTGCTCCTGGCCATGCAATTGTACCGATGTTGACACTGAGAGGGCCATTTCTTGAGCGGGAATCGATCGTCAGCCAAATATTACCATTTTCGCTTTCTGCCTATCTATTCCTGTCCCAAAAGACAGATGTACATACATTTAAGAATACCCAATTTGCTAATTCTCAGTTCAACTATAAGTTTTCGCAAAATCTATTCCGTGCCCGGGCACTCTCTCGTCCTTACAAAGTGCTCACCGCGCGCGCCATCCGATCGTCATCCTGTGGCCTTAATCGATCTCGCCTCCCGCCGTGCCCGGACAAAACACACCGACAGTTTGACCGAGCCCATCGTTCCCCTTCACCTCTCGCCTGCAAGGCTCCCTCCTCCGCCCCCTTCTGGTGCTCGCGAAATCTCCCCCACCGCCGGCGATTTCCGTCGGCGCTGACCTCCATATACCCGTGGGACTCGCGCGGCAAGCTCCTCCATCGACTGGTCGCCCTCGATTTGGTGGTGTGGGAGCGGCGGAGTGTATCCCTTCCCCATGTCATCTCCTGCTCGGCGCGAAATCCAGCTCCATCGCCGGTGATTTCCGCCAGCGCTTACGTCCACATAACCGAGGGAATCGTTCGACGAGATCCTCCATCTACTGGTCGCGCTCGATTTGGCGGTGTGGGAGCGGCGGAGTGTATCCCTTTCCCGTCTCCTTCTCAGGCTTTGTGCGCTGACCTCCGCTGTCTACTGGTGCCCCGGGCTTGACGGCGCGGCTCAGCTCGCACCGGGAATCTGAGTGCAGGGGATATCGGCGGAAGGGAAACGGCGGAAGAGTTGCGGTTGGGCTACTCTACCACCACTCCACTCGATCGTCTCAAGAAGCAAACGGTGGTTCTCCCGCAAGGTTAGTGATGCTCAAAACACAAATGCGTCACTGTGGTGGAGGTTATTTTGGATCTGTAGTTGCGTTCCTGATACTGTGTCAGATTCGATGTATAGGTATTGAGAGGATATCGTGGAAGTGCTTCTTCACTCCCTAGTTGAATTGGTGAGCACCAAAGCATCCCAACTCCTTCAAACTTTTCTTGTGAATATTGGATAGATAACGAGGTGAAACTGCAAGCATGTTTTTTTTCGTTTGTTTTGTTGGTTATGCGCTATGAATTGAAATACGTAGTGTATGTAGTTATAGTGTCAGTTTTTACTTTGTTTTGTTTGAGGAGTATCTGCTCCGATTTTGCGCTTGTGGTAGCATGTAAGTTATCACTGTTGTAATTATCACCCTGATTTCTGTTTGATACCATGTATGTTACCACTGTTGTAATTATCACCCTGTTTTGGTCAGAGTTTTGATTGGTAGCATGTAAGTTCTCAGAAATATGCATGTGCACCTCAGTTTTAGAGGTTTGTTTTGGAGCAGTAAGTGTGCCAGTTTTATTTGCATTTTTGGCTTGGTAGCATGTAAGTTATCACATATTTTGTGCATGTAATAATTAGATGTATGTTTGCATTTTTGAGAGATGTAGTTCTGCTCCTGCAAAATAGATGAATAGGGTTTTTTAGTAGTTTTCTTATTGAGCTAGATGTATTTTTTGTGGTTGCATATATTACATAGCAACTGGTGTGTGAGATGTAGTTCGGTTTTGGTTAATTTTGTTAGTATACTGGAATTTATATCTATGATCTGAAGACCACTACAACTGTTGTAGTTGTGTTTGTATGCAATGTATTTCCCAATATCGATGTTGCAGATGCAGATGTATTTTTACATATATTTGGATGAAAACTTCGTCTAATATATATAAATTCGATATAAAAACTACAATGCATCTTATTGCTAATACTTTATTATTTTTTAGCATTAGTCACTAGTCTGGAGATGTAGTAGTTCTACTTTCCATAGGGAGAGATGTTTTTTCTTTCGTGTATTTTCTACGTAGAATGTATTTTTTGCGGTCCATTCTTTTCTTGTATATATTAGATGAATTTTTTTCATTATGTCGATGTATATTCGATATAAAAACTACAATGCAGCTTATTATGAGTACTTGATTATTTTTTGCATGATGTCAATAGTTTCGATATGCAGTAGTTGTAGTTTCCATAGGAAGAAATGTTTTTCCCATGGCATGTAGATGTATATTCGGAATTTAAACACAAATTATGTGGAAACTCCATGCCATGTTCCATTTGTATGTATCTTGCATGTATTTTTATATTTAAAATTATCAAACAGAAGTTAACATCAGAAGTTACATTAATATGTTTTTTTTTCAATGGAGTATGTAGTTTCAAACACTGCAACTAAGATTTATATTCTCAACATACAGTCCAGCATCTACATGTACATGTAAGTTTATGCCTACTTTCATTGTTTTAATTCTGCATATTGCTGTCTAACTTGATCTTTTTTATCCTTTACAGCCAAAACTACATGGAGATCCTCATTTCAACAGAGCATGGAAGCATCCCAGTTTGTTCTTTGTGTGTTCATGAAGCTTTTCAAGGTGAAGATTCAGGTTCTGCATGGTACAAAGCCACTAAAAACCATCAATGTGGGTTCATGGAAATAGAGTACTGGAGCCACTTTTCTTTTGCTGGGATAAAACTTCAAACGAATCAAGAAGATATCAGAAACTACAAGCAATTTGTTTGCTGATTTCTTTTTCCCGTACGGTTCCCCTAGTTTTCCCCATCTGAATGTTTCCCTCTGGATTTTGGCGATTATCTTCTTGCTGGGTACTTTCTCACAGGGATCGTAGTGCAAAGTTACACACTGCGGTTCTGGGAGGGAGAGGGATTTATATTTGCAGTAGATTCTTGTCCACCCAAGGGAACTTTCTGTTCTTCGCTGTTTTTTGTATCTAGTAGCTAGCAACTGTAGTTCCTGTTGAAAACTTCCATCGAACTGAAGGTCCGTCCTCTGTGGCGGCGCTCGAGGAAGAAGTGAAGCAGGTAAGAGAAGATGAGGTAGCAGGTAGGGTTGCCTGGGATCCACCCAGATGTGTTTTCTGCTGCTAACTGGGCCTGCCTGGCGTCCAGGCCTTTCCCGCGCGATGCGCGTCGCAATGCAAGCGTACTGCGGTCTTGCGCGCGAAAACGGCCAGGCACACGTTACCTTTTCCGGTTGTGGGACCACTTTCGGGAACATGTCCGAATTCGGACAGGGGGCACCCTGTAGCGCAAAATAGTGTGCGCACTGTGTAGACGTACAGATTTTGGTCTGTTTGTTTGGATAGTAACCAAAGATTTTGGATGCACTTTTAGTTCACATGCGTCCTATTCGCTTTTCTCTCTTTAACACAGATGTATTGTTTGGTGTACTCGGCACATGTATATGTAGATAGCCTACATGTAGTTATATATGTCGGTATATGTTTAACATGGCATGTAGATGTATGTTAGTAATTAAAATTACAAAGCATTATCAAAATAATTTGATGGTTTTCTCAATTTTTGTATGTCCTCACTCATATGTGCATAATTTGATTTCCGAATGTCAGGTTCCACATGTATTTTTGTCTGCTGCATGTATTTTTAAACTTTGCACTTCGCATTTGGAAAATGTACTCTCAGTAACATGTTTTTTCTTTTCAGTTTCACATCTTTACTTCAAGTTTTCATGCATGTTCTGACCTGTTCTTTCTCAATTACTCTTACAGACAGACCCCACTAAATGTACAAGTTCTTCACTTTGAAAGAGCAAAAGAGACTCAGAAGACCAGCCCCACAAGCTTTTGTACAAACAAGAATTCATTAATGAAGTTTTCAGGTTCCAACACATGATGCGGTCCTTTTTTTACATTTGGAGTCATGGGATAAAACTACAGATCACCTTCCAGTGTTTTTTGCTGTAGTTTCCATGAACATGCTACAGCTCTGAACCTTGTTAATTAACAGAAACTCCTTTTTTGCCCTGTTTTGCATGAACTACTACCAAACTAGTACCAGTAATACGCTTTTCCCAGGAACTACTTTGTGATTTCTTTGATCTGTGCGGGTGTTTCAATATGTGTAAACTCCTGTATCTTACGTCTCAATTTTTTTTCAGTTTTCTACAATGATTCGAACCTGCAGGTCTAGCTGATGTAATTGTTGAACTTTTTCCTTGGAATTCACAAGCTCATGTAGTTCCTGAAGTTTTTTCTGGGGGTGTAGATGATGGAACTACTGGTGGTGTTGTGTGCTTCTTGCAGTGGGGTGTAATTATTCAGCAATAATTACTCTTTTGCTGCTGAAATTTCCATCGACATCAAAGGTTCTGTGTGTGTTTAATACCTAGAGGTTTCCTGGATGTCTATCTGGTGGATTTCTTCAACCTGGTCCTGGATTTTTCCGAGCTGATGTACAGTATTTCTGAAGATTTTATGGGGCGTAGATGATGGAACAATTTTGGTATTGGGTTCTTCTAGCGGTGGTTTTGTAGCTGTTCAGCAAGATTTTTGGGTGTTTATGCTGAGATTTCCATGGCAGCTGATGTATGTCCTGAAGGATTCTTCTCCCTGGCGGCTGCGGGAGTAACAGCTAGGGGTCTTGGGGATCGACCTCCAGATGTATTTTTGTCCTCCCGTGCAAGTGGGCTTGGGGCCAATCCAGCGCAACGCGTGGTCCCCAATATGTATTTTATAACGTGCTTGTCAGGGCCTGGGGCAAGCTGGGACTGAGCGCGCGCGTCGCGACAAAACGCGTGCCCGCGCGCAAAAGCTCGTGGGAGGTGGTCCTGTCCGTTTTTGGAAAGGGGGGACCGAACTTTCCATTTTTGGTAGTTGTCTGATTAGGACAGGGGGGCACCGCGGAGCGCTAAACAGTGCGCGCGCACTGTGTAGTCGCGTCCGTAAGTTTTTTAGGTTTTACTAATTCTAAGTCGACTGAGATTGGAATTATATTTTGGTAGGTAATCATGACCAAACCGTTGGGACTGCTGAAATCATGCTTGCGTTTCAATTTCTTTATGACGAAATACAAAAGATAATTGAATGTTTGACAAAGCTCCACAAAATTCATTTCAACATCTATACTTTTCATCGGTGAAATGTTAAACTAATTTTTAGTAGGAGCACCAAAGTGTTACTTCATTCCCAGTTTGACCAAAGTGTTACTTCATTCCCAGTTTGACCAAAGTGTTACTTCATTCCCAGTTTGACGACGTCGTAACTCGTAAGATAGTGCCTCCCATGCCAACAACCTTCTCCGGAATGTCGACGAACCTCGCGTCCATTCTTCCTTTTTATAGGACTAGCAATACAACTGCACTTGACTTGATCTTGTACTACAACTATACTGAGCTTCATCATGTTGTACTCGCCATATGAAGGCCACATGTTATGTGATTTGTTTTCAAACTGAGTTCATTGACTTCTAATTGTATTGGACTATAGAACCACTGCATTTGGTTGGTGACTTTGTGAGAGGGTTGGTAGACATGTACATGTAGGATGCAGATTAGTGTAGATGAATTTAACTCATTCATCAATCTGAAATTCATGCTGAAAACCTTTGGTGCGAAAGGGTATTTGCGTTACTGCATTAACTCGTTTATTTAAGTGGTGGTCATCATTTGGCATTTCATTAACTATCACGGGCCCTCGCAAATGCGAGGGCATCATCTATAACGTGTCAAAAACAGTAAGTGTTTGGACATTTTTTCCTCCCATGTACTCTTTGTCGACGAGGTAGCGCAAGCGCTCCGGCAGGAGCTGGGGCTGCACCTGATCAACTTCGACATGATCCGAGGGAAGAAGGCCAGAGGGGGACCTGATCAACTTCGACATGATCAACTTCATCGTCGACATCAACTACTTCTTGGGGTTCGACAAGCTTCCCGGCTACGAGATCGCGGTCACGGATTTCTTCGACGAGATGATTCGTGCCGCCGAGGAGGCGCGCCTCCACACATGTTCCGCTTCCATCGAGGCCATGCATGAGCATGTATAAGCGTCATTTGTTGACTACTCTCTCTGTGTTGCGATGTTGTTCTACAGTACAACAGATCGATTTTCTACCCTAAATAAGGACATTTGCCCTTTTGATTTTGACCTCACTGTCTCCGTGAACATTTTAGTTCCTGACCATGCAATACAAATTATGCAACTTTACCGATGTTGATATTGTGGGTGCCATTTCTAGAACGGAAATCGATCTAGAGGCCAAGTATTATTATTTTCAACTTCTGCTTATATCTCTTAATGTCGCAAAATGACAGAAGTACAATATGGGTATTGCTAATTCTCAGTTGTATGATAACATTTTTTGGTTCTCCAACGAAGCTGACAACCGCCCATCCAGTGTTACGATTCCTAGTGACAAATATTTTATATGTGCATTTGCTATAGCCGCTGCCTCGGGTGGCACCCAGCTGTCAACGTGCACTAGACCGTTAAATTTTTTTTTTGAAACAAGGCAAAAGTTTTGCCTTTTATATTGATAAAGAAGGAGCAAACATGGTCCTGGCCGAAGCCAGAAAAGTAAAAAAACACAAGGTTTACATAACTAGGCGGTAATCTCTGCTAAAGCTTTAGCCCCTGCCAGCATCCAATTTTTTCCCTCGCTCTTGATTCGCTGAAAAAGCATGGTGGACATGGAGAACTTGTTGTTGAAGACCCTTTCCTTGCGCTTCTTCCAAATCTCCCACGTGATTAGGGTTATCACCGTCTTGAGGCCCTTGCGGGAAGGGGAGACCGTGGCCGCCATATCCCTCTAGTAATCGATCACCTTGGGCTTGGCCGTGTTGAGGCATTGCATGAGTGAAGGGCACTTTAGCCAGATTGCGGCGTCCGCCCAAATTCTTCTGGAGTAGCGGCATTCAAAAAGGATGTGTCTTGCTGTCTCAGGTTGGCACTTGCAGAGCTGACAAACTAGCTGGTGAGGCCACCCCCTTATTGCCAGCCTGTCCGAGGTCCAAAGTCTGTTCTGAACAGCCAGCCATGTTAAGAAAGAACATTTCGGGGGGGGGGGGCAAGTCTTCCAAACGATTCCCATAAAAGTGCAGGAAGAAGCACCAAGGAACTGCGCCTTATAGGCCGAGCTAGCCGAGTAGACCCCATTGTTGGTGAGGGTCCATATGATCGTGTCTTCCACTCTGGGGGTAAGCGCCACCTCCTGGAGGAGGTCCCAAAGGTGGACGAATTGGGAGATATGCTCGACGTTGAAGTTTTGCATCGAAAGATTCAAGATCCAGCGGAAATCTGTGAGGGCGTCGCAAACATTTATGTTCTTTTGCCTGGATGCCTTGAAGAGGCAAGGCGCAATAACCCTAGGCGGCAGGCCATCTAGCCAAGAACAGTTTCAGAAAGAAGCCTTAAGCCCATCCCCAATCGTGACCTTGGTCGCAACATTGAATAGATTCTTGTCAGTGTCATCATTTGGAGTTTCAGAGCCCACCTAAGGTTTGTCCGGGGAGGCCCAAACGTGCCAGAGCCATCGAAGACGGAGGGCCCGAGAGAACTTCTCGAGGTTTAGGATTCCCAGTCCCCCAAGCTTCTTGGGGCGACACACCTTGTCCAAGTTGACCTTGAGTTTGCCGCCGCTGACCTTATCAGAGCAGTTCCATAACATCCCCCGTCGAAGCTTGTCGAAATCCTTGAGCGTGCGCTTGTCGGTCTTAAGTGCAGTTAGAAGAAAGATAGGCATTGAAGACAGGACCGACTTTACCAGGGCCGAGCAACCCGCGCGGTTGATATACTTTACCATCCAAGGCTGTAGGCGGTTTGCGGCCTTGTCGATGTAGGGTTGGAGTTCTGCACGGATGAGCCGAGCCAAGGAGAGGGGTAGCCCGAGATATTTGATGGGGAAGTTGGAGACTGCAGCCGGGAAATCCGCCATGACCGTGCCCAAATCAACGTCATCACATCTGATTGGGGAGATGGAGCTCTTGGCGAAGTTAGTGACAAGGCCCGTGGCCTCGCCAAAATTTGGAAGCGTGTAGGCGAGGTTGGAAATGTCGTTGGCCGTGGGAACAACAAAAATTGCCACATCATACGCTTAGAGAGATAGGCGCAGTCCTCCCAAACGATCAGGGATGGGCTGAAGGAGGCCCGCTTCGGTTGCCACTTCTAAGGTTCTGTTGAGGGGGTCGATGCCAATGTCGAAGATCAGCGGTGATAAAGGGTCTCCCTGCCTTAGGCCCCTGCCATGTAGAATATCCAGCCCGGGGATGCCATTCAGCAAGACCCGAGAGGAAGCCGTGGAGAAGAGGATGGAAACCCAAGCCCTCCAACGGTGCGGGAAGCCTCGGCGTTGCATGACGTCAAGAAGGTAGTCCCATCTGATGGAGTCGAAAGCTTTGGCAATGTCGAGCTTGAGGAGAAGCATGGGTTCCTTGTTTCGATGTAGGCGCCTAGCCATGTTCTGGATGTACATGAAGTTGTCGTGGATGCTCCGTGACTTGATGAAAGCACTTTGACAGTGGGAAATGATGTCGTTCATTTTAGGGGCGAGGCGTCGGGCCATGGCCTTAGCAATAATCTTGGGGACGATGTGGATCAGGCTTATCGGACGGTAGTCAGTGATGGAGTCCGCCCCATCCTTCTTCAGCAGCAGTACAATGTTGGCTGTGTTCATGACGTGGAAATTGTTTATCGACAATTCGGAGAAGTCGTCCATGACGTGCATGAGGTCCTGTTTGATGGTGTCCCGACATGAGGAAAAGAAAGCCACGGTGAACCCATCTAGCCCTGGAGCTTTGTCAGATGGCATGTCCTCGATGGCAGCCTTGGTCTCCTCCTCCGAGAAAGGAAGAGCGAGGTCCTCCAGCTGCGCGGTGCTTGGGTTAATCGCATCCCAATTTAGGTCTTGTTGGCATGGAGGAGGCGGTCCCATAGAATAGGAGAAGTGGTCGTTGATGAGCGTGGCCTTGTCCGCATGGCCCGTGACCCATCCTCCATGGTGTTTAACCGTTTAATATTTTCACCTAACTTTTTATGGGTGAATTTGTCGTAACGCTTACCGTGGGCAACGCCACGTGAAAACATTCATCTAGATTTTGAAGTGATACATTGATCGACATGCCTAATATTTCATAGGTGCATCTTTCGCTGCTTGTGATGTAGGATGACACATAGACATGCGAATTCGGTGCAAACCAAAGGAAATGCAAATCATTGACTAAAGTCGTGAAAATATAAAGTTTATTGAAGCATATCAACATGGTCTTATGATATTAGACGGATGCCTTTCCTTGTCGTCATATCGTGCACCTGAGGAGAGCAGGAAAGCTGGTTTTTCTCTAGGTATTAAGTGTGGAGTACATTGAGCTGAGATTGAACTATTACATCTTGCCTGTTCTATGTAGATGGATATTAACTTACTTTTATGATAGTTAATTTTCATGCCTCAGAGTTGCTCAAACAAACTAATATCCATTTTAGATTATCGAATACTCTTTCCTCTTTATTTAGAAATAAAAAGGTGCCATTTGCATATTGCTGACTGACAATATCTTCATTAAACAAAATCAGAAGGTAGGCCCTTAATTAGGATAGTGTTACGAATTTAATCAACATTATAGAAAATGCCTCATCTGCCATATTAAAGAGCAAAGAGGGCAAAGCGTCTACTTGTCTCAAACCTCTAAAATCACTCTCAAACGTCATTAATGGTTACTTTGGTCGAGAGCAGACACCACAAACAAACCAAAGTTTTCTTAACAACACACACATCCATGTCCCTTCAAGGTCACAACGAGCAACGACTCTCCCTCGCTAGCTCGCCACTTCGCCCCACCCTTTGACTTCGGCAGCTATCATAGGCGAGAGGTAGCTTGTTCATTGCAAGAACATAGGAAGATAGTTTGTTTTCTCTATTGCTAAAGAGAGATCTTCTAGCTACTTTTGAAAAGTTCTAAAAATATGAAGATGTAATTTGAAAAGTCAAGAAAACTTGAACAAAATCCTAAATGACTGAGATTTGCAGTATATCAGTTAACTTCATGTTCTCGAGTCATTACTCGATGTCATCCAGGGCCATGGTGGCACTCCTTGTCATCATTCACTTGGTTCTAGCTACCCCTGACAGCAGGTCAAGCTCAGAACTATGAGGATGAGAGAATGTAGGGTATCCGACGGCAGAGCCATCTGGATTCGATGCACTACTTTGTATCCTGATACCTCCCAATCCTCACCATCAGGTTTAGAACACTAGATGCCGGGTGTCGGTGTATTCAATTTGACTTGGGAGGTAGACATACTGATTGTCATATTAATCATCCCTCTGGTCTCTATTCACCTCCCTCGACTCTCTTCTAAGTGAAACACTTCCCTTAGTTCTGGAAGCTATCTCTCACTTATAAAGGAGAATGTCAACATTTACTACAACATAAAGGCTCCAGCGAAACGGGTTGGTGGCATGGTGAGTGTGTACAAAAGTTGCAATAAGCTCCGGACAAACTCCACAGCTAAAAAACTTGCGCCAAATTTGAGATTTTGATCACATTTGACAAAGTATTTATTCGTCAATTGATCAGTTGTGATGAGTCAACACAACTGATAATTCCAATGTTAATACGCGGGGACGTCCAATTCAGCGGGAAAGCACAACCAAAGCTATACAACACCAGCACAAACCCAATGCTTGGCCTCATACTTGATCTTCCCAAGCAATGACCCCATGCAAGTGTGTTCTCCACAGACGTGCGGCAGTGCGATGCTTTCAAAGAATCCACGAGGTTTATGACGATCATTAGGAGCACGACCTTTTGCGAGGAGCCAACATGGTTTCGGTATGGTTTGAAGGCTGGAAGGGGAGGCAAAGGCCTATACCTATGTCACTACGGCCAGCACCTCTCATTCTCCTTGCGCTTCCACTTTTGACTCCAGTAGCCACCATAGCCGACCGGCGACTACTGTACGGCCGTAGCCTGAGCCAGGGAAGATTGTATATTTTTGTTCTTGTTGCAAAACAAAGAGCTTCCACCCATTTTCGACAAGCTTCCAAAAATATGGAGATGTAATTTCAAAAGAGAAAAACTGAACTTGCACAAATAATAAATGAGCAATGCAAAAGCAACACTAATCACAGCACAGAAAGTAAGTACTGGAATTTCTAAAGAAAAAAAAATTCCAAGCTATGTGGTTAATCTCCGGTGAAACTTTTATCAAGACCACTAATTTTATTAGAGATCGTAAATACCGAAGTAACATGATGATAACTTAATCTTGCAACAAACTAAATCAATTACTGATTCCACAGAACACTAGTCATTCTCTGACGATGTTTCGAACAGGGAAAAAAGTAACCAACTTGAGAAAATGGGTGCACATATTTTCAGATTCTTGGTGTCACTAAACCCAACAAATGTCAGCCGAAACCCAAATACATTTCCCAGGAAAAAATCAACCGGTTTTTCCTAACTTTTGCGCTCGTCATCCACTTATAGGAAACAAAATGTTGAATATTTTTTATTTGCAAGAGTACTAAAAAATTCTAATTGACTCCGGTAAAAAAGTTTGGGTGAAAGGAGAATAGTCCGCTCATAAACTACTACTAGAGGACATCAGAAAGCTCTCGACGCAAGCAATCTTGGACAGATTCTGGGTGAGAGGACCCAAGAAGATATCAGTAAAATCAAGGCGAAGCTTGAGCTGACGACCCATCAAAGACCAACAAGACGAGCAGGAAACCCCCAAAATACACTGGCAGCAGTAATCAAGGCGGCGGTCGAGTACTGGGACGATTGTTGCACACTAGCTGAAACCGATTAAACCGTTTTTTGCCCACTAGCCGCCGTACGTGCTTCCCGTGACGATTATAGAAGCTAGGGGCGGCAGAGCCAACATTAATCAACACCACGGCTACTTCATTTTCTGATACCTTCCAATCCTCACCATCAGGTTTTTGCCACTGCTGATCTGTGCATTCAGATTGACTTGTGCGCTACCCCTACTGATCTACTGTATTAGTAATCCGAAGATATGCTATGTTCCTTCCAGAAAGATTCTACTTACTAATATATCTCTGGCCTCTCTTCACTTCCCTCTGTTCTAATTTAACCGATGAAACACCACAGCTTTCTCAAACATATAAAGGAGACTCGCATTTATTTACTACTCCCTCCGATTTATCATAAGTGTCGATGATTTAGTACAACTATCATCAAAACTTACTATGGATCGGAGGGAGTATAACTTAAAGGCTGCATCAACATACAGTAGTTCTTCATTTGTTGACATTGAAATTCACCTATTTTGAGAACGGGGCAGTAGCCCGGTGGTTAGTGTCGCAGTGGCATATCTAGCGACCATAGTTTAACTTCTGTCGAGCATAATTTATGAAATTCTCACATGGGTGATATTCTACCTATTAATATATCCCCAATGGCTAGTCCTGGTTGGGTTCGTTTTTTAGAAAAAAAAATCACATATTTTTCACTTCTAAAGTAGTTGGGATTCGGCAGTAAAGATTGTGCAAGTTTTGATCACATTGGACAAAATATTTCTTCATTAATTGCTCAATAGTGAGTCGCCACAACTGATGATTTCCATGCACTGGAACACAATCACAATCATCAGGTTCACTCATGACAAATGTTCTGTTGGACCAAATGTTTAGAATCACGAACCTCCCACGTCAAACACATTTGGACTAGCTCGCTGTGGTGTATGATGTTCCTAGTTTTCTCGAAAGTGGATAGATCATATCAACGAACGGTGGTGGCTCCGACACTAGAATGATAAAGAGTGTAGCTTTAGGTTTGCATAACTCCATTTCCGATGCATCCCATGTCTAGTCCTACTACGACGTCGTAACTTGTAAGATAATGCCTCCCATCAGGGGCGTAGCCAGGCCCCAGACTACACTGGCCATGGCCTGGGGCATGGCAGCTAGTTTGTTTGATGAATTTAGTTACCGTAGCTATTTTATGCACTGTTTAACACTGTAGCATTGGCTTGGCCTGGGCGTTGCTCTATCCTGGCTACGCTACTGCCTCCCATGCCAACAATCTACTCTCGAATGTCGAGGAACCTGGCGTCCATTCTCCTTTTTTATAGGACTAGCAATACAACCACACTTGACTTGATCTTGTACTACAACTATACTGAGCTTGATCATGTTGTACTAGCCATATGAAGGCTTCTGTGATTTTTTTCAAACTGAGTTCATTGACTTCTAATTGTACTGGACTATACAACCACTACATTCGGTTGGTGACTTTGTGACAGGGTTGGTAGACATGTACATGTAGGATGCAGATTTGTGTATATGAATTGAACTCATTCATCAACCTGAAATTCATGCTGAAAACCTTTGGTGCGAAAGAGTATTTGCATTACTGCATTAACTCATTTAAGTGGTGGTCATCATTTGGCATATCATTAACTATCACTCGCAGATGCGTATGCCTCTGTCCGCCACGTATCTCCCGGGCCCACCAGCAAGTCTCTCACCTCCCAACAACCATCTTAAATGGGCACAGGGGCCAGATTTTAAATGTGCCATTGTGGCTACGCGTGCCTCTCCCTCTCCCGTTCCGGCCACCCGCTCCCTCTCCCACTCCAGAATATACCTGCCACAGCGCCTCTTCGAGCAGATCAAGAGCGTGCGCTAGAGCACCCAAGCGAGAGCTCGTGGCCTCCTATCTCGCCGTCATTTCTCGAGCCTCGCGTGGAACAGCATTTTGCCACAGCCTCCAGCTCTAGCTCAGCGCGGGCTGACAGAGTAGGTGAGAGGACGATAAAGCATGCCCGCTTCTGCCTCTCCGATCACGACGAGGTATGCCACGGGGCACGATGCTGCCGCGACCCCGCTTTCTCGCGCGGAGGAGGAAGAGACTGGTGAGGAAGAGGATGAGGACGACACGGAGCTGGCGGAAGCCATATTTTTAGATAAAGTGATTTTATTACTTAAGAGTTTTAAGCATTACACCCGGACTCTGCATAGCTAAGATGCACAAAGCCATATATATGCCACTCCCAAGAAACTTTTGAGGAGTAGGAGCTCCACCGTGCGAGCTCAACCGCCACATCAAGATAAAGGAGGAGCCCCTTGTGGCAGAAGCGACCTGAGAGTCGCTCCAAGCGATCCGGCAGATCCCCCAAAATACATTGGCAGCAGTGATCAAGGCGGCGGCCGAGTACTGGGACGATTGTTGCACACTAGCTGAAACCGATTAAACCCTTTTTGCCCACTAGCCGGCGTACGTGCTTCCCGTGACGATTATAGAAGCTAAGGGCGGCAGAGCCAACATTAACCAACACCACGGCTACTTCATTTTCTGATACCTTCCAATCCTCACCATCAGGTTTTTGCCACTGCTGATCTGTGCATTCAGATTGACTTGTGCGCTACCCTACTGATATATCATGTATTAGTAATCCGAAGACATGCTATGTTCCTTACAGAAAGATTTTACTTACTAATACCTCTCTGGCCTCTCTTCACTTCCCTCTGTTCTAATTTAACCGATGAAACACCTCAGCTTTCTCAAACATATAAAGGAGACTGGCATTTATTTACTACTCCCTCCGATTTATCACAAGTGTCGATGATTTAGTACAACTATCATCAAAACTTACTATGGATCGGAGGGAGTACAACTTAAAGGCTGCATCAACATACAGTAGTTCTTCATTTGTTGACATTGAAATTCACCTATTTTGAGAACGGGGCAGTAGCCCGGTGGTCAGTGTCGCAGTGGCGTATCTAGTGACCAGAGTTTAACTCCTGTCGAGCATAATTTATGAAATTCTCACAGGGGTGATATTCTACCTATTAATATACCCCCAATGGCTAGTCCTGGTTGGGTTCGTTTTTTAGAGAAAAAAAATCACTTATTTTTCACTTCTAAAGTAGTTGGGATTCGGCAGTTACTTTCGCCGTTACCAACATCAAAAGAGCCTCTCTCAAAGAACTCATCTTTGACCTTCATGAGGCCTTTCTAGAAGGGTGAGTCAGTAGGTTTTGCTTTAACCTGTGATAGAGATTTAGAATGTAGATATTTATTGTGTATTAGCTCATGCCAAACACCGTCACCCGTCATAAGTTTGAAAAGCCATTTGCATAACAAACTTTTATTTTTTAATTCTAAATCCTCTATGCCGAGACCCCCTTGATTTTTTGGTCGACAAATGATGTTCCATCTAGTAAGTCTATACTTTTTTTTATGGCCATCACTTTGCCAGAAAAAACGTGATCTAAAGTAATCCATTCTTTTGCGTACCCCTTTAGGTACCTCAAAAAAAGATAACATAAACATGGATAGGCTAGTTAACACCGAATTGATTAATACTAGCCGGTCACCATAGGATAACAATTTACCAACCCAACTAGCTAACTTCTTTTCGAATCTATCTTCTATAGATTTCCACTCCCCATTTTTCAACTTTCTGAAATGTATGGGAATGCCTAAGTATCTAAAAGGGAAGGAGCCAGATTCACATCCAAAGATATTTCTGTATTGTTCTTCTACTTCCCTAGCTTCACCGAAACAAAAGAGTTCACTCTTGTGGAAGTTTATTTTCAACCCCGATAGTTGTTCAAACATACACAAAATGAGCTTCATATTCAGTGCCTTTTGTAAGTCGTGACTCATAAAAAGGATAGTATCATCAGCGTATTGTAAAATTGATACCCCTCCATCTACAAGGTGCGGTATCAGTCCATCTACCTGACCATCCTCCTTAGCCCTTGCAATTATGATGGCCAACATATCAGCTACGATATTAAAGAGAATAGGAGATAGCGGATCTCCCTGTCTCAATCCTTTTCTAGTCTGAAAATAGTGTCCTAGATCGTCATTTACTTTAATCCCAACACTTCCACGACTAACAAAATTCTCGATCCATGTACACCACTTATGGTTAAAACCCTTCATACGCATTACTTGTTGCAGAAAAGGCCATTTAACCTTGTCATAAGCCTTTTCGAAATCAATTTTTAATAACACACCATCCAATTTCTTCCTTTGAAGTTCATGGATGGTCTCATGTAGAATCAACACTCCCTCTAGAATGTGACTCCCTGGCATAAAAGCGGATTGTGTTGGTCTGATCACCTTTTGCGCCACTCCCATAACTCTATTCGTGCCAACTTTAGTAAAAAATTTAAAGCTCACATTAAGGAGACAAATAGGTCTATATTGTTGAATTTGGACTGCATTCTCTTTTTTGGGCAGAAGAATAATGTTACCATAGTTTAAATGAAACAGAGGTAGTTCCCCTTTTTGGAAGCTTACAAACAATTTCATTAAATCCGGTTTAAGAATATCCCAAAAAATTGGTAGAATTCAGCAGGGAACCCATCTGGCCCTGGTGCTTTATTCTTCTCCATTTGCATTATAGCCTCGTACACTTCTTTCTCAGTGAAATCAGCTGTAAGGATGGCATTCTCCTCTGCGGATATTTGTGGAATATCTGAAATTTCAGATTCTACCAAAGAGAAATTATTTTGGGCCGGTGCCCCAAATAGTCCCTTGTAGAAAGTAGTAATGTAACTCTTAATGTTCTCTTGTCCTACAATAGTTCCTTCTTCTTGTTCTAATTGAAAGATCTTCTTTCTCCTATGTTTGCCATTAGCTATCAAATGAAAATATTTTGTGTTATTTCCTCCTTCTTGAACATGTTTGACTTTAGCCCTTTGAGCCCACTTAGACTCCTCATCACGCCTAAGTTTGGCCACTTTTTCATTAGCATCTCGCATTGCCTCTCTCTCAGAGGCACTTAAAGGAGATGATTCAGCTTTAATGTCAAGTGAGTTAATAAGTTCTAGGAGACGCGCTTTCTCGATCTTATAGACACTACTAAGATTTTTTGCCCATCCCCTCAAGAACGACCGAAGGTGGCGAATCTTATTTTGCCACACCTCCATAGGGGTATTACCATGGGAAATCGCTGTCCATTCCCTAGTAACCATCTCAAGAAAACCTTCTTGGCGAAGCCAAGACAACTCGAAAGAAAAAGTTGCTTTATTTCCTAGGTAAGCTTGTTCACCCGAGTCAATAAGCAGCGGAGTATGATCAGAACCTGCTCTAGTGAGAGCCCTAACACTAACTAGTGGAAATTTTTGCTCCCATGAAATACTAGCAAGAAACCTATCCAACTTCTCATAAGTTGGTGTCGGTCTACGATTAGCCCAAGTGTATTGTCTACCCGCAAGATCTAGTTCTCGCAAGTCAAGACTCTCAATTATTGCATTGAAAATAAAGGGCCATCTTTGCACAAAGTTATCATTGTTCTTCTCACATTGTCGTCTAATAATGTTGAAATCACCTCCAACTAACATAGGTAGCGGCTCGTGTTCACAAAACCTCACTAATTCTGCTAAGAATTCCCCCTTTTGGGCATCTTGTGCAGCACCATAAACCACTACTAAAGACCATTGAAAGTTATCCGAATTGGAGGAGAGGTGGAACTTAACACATCTCTCTCCAGGCAGCACATTTTGAACACTTAAAGTCTGGGAATTAAAACCCACTAAGATCCCACCGGATCTGCCTTGAGGAGGTAAGCAAAACCACTTATAATCAAAACCTCCCGCAAGATTTCTGAGAAAAGGTGTGGCAAAATTATCTCTGCCAGTCTCTATGACAGCAAAGAAATCCAATTTAAAATCTCTTATAGATTCTGTAACTACTAGGTGTTTAGCAGTGTCCCTAAAACCTCCACTGTTCCAAATTGTGCCTCTCATTGTTTGTTTGAATTAATTTTTAGTCTAATGCTACGTCTAACAGCTGAGTTCTCAGGTTTTTTCTTATCATAGACTCTTTTCTTTTTTGAGACTTGGGGTTGAAAATCCTTATGATCTTCCGAGCCTTCTTGCTCCTCCCAACTAAATCAGTGCTTAGTTCTAAAGCTTTATTTAGAACTAAACTACTCGAGGCCTGATTTTCAACGCTAGTCAAGTTTTCTTTTCTCTGTAACATCACCAAAGTGCGATCAGCATCAACTTTTTTTAATTCTACCACCGAGGACTTAATCTGACTAGGTGACTCGCCTAAAGAAATTCCTAATTTCGAAGCCCTAGCTACTATAACATCATTTGGAATTGAAGCAAGGGAAAACTCAGAAACGAGACGTGTACCTGAAGATGAAGGACAGTCGCGCTCGTAGGCTCGCTTCTGAGCCCTGTCGAGCTGCGTGTCGTCGGCGTTCTCCTGTGCTCGCAGCCGAGCACTGGAGCGAGCACCTTTCGCCTTAGCTTCAGGTATACCTCCATAGGTGATCACCTCCTCTCGAGCGCAGCGACCCCCCAGGAACACTCCTGTTCCCAGCGGTGGAGTCGAGAACCCCGCCCTGCTTGCACTCCCGCCTGGAGCACAAGACAGGCCGGACGGTGTCGGTGATACAGGCGACGACCCCGCAATGGCCTCCTGCCGTTGCGTGTGTGGCTCAGCCGGTGAAACGATGCCGATGGGCTGAAGTGGAAGCTCGCTGCCTGTACTCCCTTTTGGAGTACTAGCGGACAGCAGAACTTCCTCCTCCGACGAAGATGACACCCCGGGGGATCCTTGCTTCACACGTCGACTCTCCGATGAAAACGACGAGCTAGCAGACCTCAAGCTCTGCGGCGAGCTAACTGTGGCTGGGTTAGATGTTGCGGTTTTTGAACCAGCCGGAGGTGTGACAGCAAATCCACGAGCGCACGAAAATTTACGAGCTACCGCCTCAACAAACAGCTTCTCCGCCGATCGTTGAGCGGCTTTCATAGCGCGAGGGCTAGGCGTGGCTGTTTCTTGCACAGTCTCTACAGCAGGGACAGTACTGTGCGCCCTCACATGCGATAGTGAAGCCAACTTTGGTGGTGCCGATGCAGCGAGCGGTGAAGGGAGGCTCTCCTCCTCATCATCAACACGATCAGCCCACCTTCTTTTCGGCACCGAAACAGAGAGCATCTTTTTGGCACGCATAGGAGAGAAAGCATCGTAATTTATCGTACCAAACTGAATGGTTGCTACTTGTTTATTATTTTGGCTATCTCCCACAGTCCCTTTGTCATCATCTTCTTTTTTATCTGAATTTTTCTCTTCTGAAAATGTCTTGTCATCATCAATTTTTTTCTCTCCATCAGCACCCTTCCCATCCTCTCCATCATGCTCTGGATCAACAGCCGGGTCAACCTCCATGTTCCCATCATCTTCTTCCTCTCCTTCTACCTCAAAACGAAGCATGTATCCCACACCAGCATAAGTATGATCAACTCTCTTTGGTATAGCGGACGGTTCCGCACAAGCAACCAGCATACGAACCACATCATTGGCAAGAGTGAACTCCATGTCCACTTCTTTTGTCTTGCCAATCAAAGATCCTACCGCAAAGAGAGCTAGATAGTCCTTCCTCAGGTCATCAGTGCACCCCCGTACTCTGACCCAAACATCCACCAAGTCATAAGGCTGAACATCGTCAGTTATCCAATCCTCAAAATGCATATAAATCAAATATGCTTAAATGTAACTATATTTTTGAACTTGAAGTATTGATGATAAAATTTCAAAGGATTTGGAAATATGTGTATACTACTCAAGTTATATAAAAATTTGAATAATAGTTCTAATAGTTACAAAAGAAGATTAAGATGTCGCCCCTGCATGCGTCGGCCACTCTACAGGTTACTATAGTGATAGAATTTTCAGTTCATTTTGTTTTGCTTAACAGATAAATGATGGCAAATATTTCTCAGTTTACTTCATTCAAATACCACCCGTTTGAAGCACTCATGTGATTTAACTTTAGGCTTTATTTTCTTGCTCCTCGAGGTTTACATTTGCCAAGGTTGGATAGGCATAAAATCCAACCCGTCAAACCATTTTGAACGTTTTCTGGCTAGTGCTACTGATCAGGAATAACTTACCGTTTTGTAAAAATGGTCTATTAATTTTTAGCACGTAATATTTCATCATGCACTAGGTCCACGAAAAAAAATCCCACACCTTTTAACTGAATACGTCTATTTTTATTTTCCATGATGGTGTCGCGCCAAGATGTTGGTGGATGTATTCAGAATTAGTGATTATTAGTTCCATATCAAAGAACATACAAATGAAGCCATTCTGCATCACAACCTGCCTTCGGACAATTGTACTCAACGAATCAAATGACTATTATGAAGTATTTTGAGCTTAGTAAAAACTAAACATCTTAATGTCTTATGAACAAGTCTACATCAGGAATATGTTTCTAGTTTTAAATTCAAGCTATGCAATCGAGAAGCTACAAATTGAGAAAATTATGTGAGGATCTTGCATTCAACAGCAAACCTTGTTCAGAACAACTAGGCTAGAAAATTCGTGTAGAGCCAATGTCTGTAACTTGTGATAGACAGGGTGACAAGTATTAGGACGTACTACTCAACTTGAGATGTGACGCTTCCATGTTAGCCGACACAATACACAAGGGCTTCTCCACCGCCCATACAAAGAGTTGATCTTCAACAAGTTCACCAACCAAACGCAGTGGTTATACAGTTCAGCGCAATTCAAAATCAAGGCACATGTGGCCTTCATATGGCGAGTACACATGATCAAGCTCTGTATGGACGTCGTACAAGATCAAGTCGCTTACAGTTCCATTGCTCTTTGCCATAAATAGGAGCAGCAATGCAAGGTGCCTCGATATTTCAGAGAAGCTGGCTTACCTGAAGTTCATTTCGCCACCTTGTGTGCCGGTAGTGCCGTAGTGCGACTAGGCATGGGAAGCATCGGAGAATGGAGGAATGTGAAATCAGTCTCATGTTCTTCGTCATTCAGCTCTCTCAGCCACAATCTGAATCATTTCGATCTTTCAACTTTGGAGAAGCCTAGATGAACACAATACAGGTCTTAAATCAGAATTTCTGTGGGTATTACCTTTCCTATCCGATGTGCATCTGACCTTTGTAGTGCGCCGTGAGCTGGTCCAACAATCAAAATACATATGGCTTGATTTCAAATTCGGGCAAGTATCAGACGGAAAATCGTAGAGGCGTAGAAGCTTTCGTCTTTAATAACATATTTGATCTTTATCATTCATTATTATGTTTGCAAACCACAGTAAACTAGCCCAGATGTGTTTGCTACGGGAAATTTTCTCGAACTCGTTCAAACATGTAGTTATCTTATGTTATTTTTATTATACAAACATAGAAACCCAATCATGATTTTCCATAGTCTCTAGTCTACTCACTAGTTCAAAGTCCAAAAGTGGCCAAGATTACCTGCCAGAACACACCAAATGGACTACATTTGGGGCATGTCTGACTTGCTATAACAGAAGGAAGTGTGATTAATTTTCACTTGGACACAAGTTGTTTCGCATAGCCAGCAAATCAGTTCAATATAATATGACCCAGAAGCTGCTTTTCAAGCCAGTATTTGCAACACTTTCACAATTACAGCTTTACTTTGAGAAATTTAAAAGAAGAATGCTGGCCGAGTGTCATGTCACTATCGATGCAAATTACGTCCAACAACCATGGCAAGATACTCGAGCAGACTCCCAGCATTGCAGCAAATGATAAACTGGTATCACCAAAACAAAGCATCATATACCAAACATTGGCAACAAATTCAGAAGTTTTACAACCTTTTGTAGCAATTACAATAAGGTAGAAACAAAAATACAATATAACGGATTACAGTCTTATACCAGTTTGACAGATAGATACTCAAGTAGGGTGCAGAACATAGATCCATTGCCACAGACCAATTCAGACTTTTGATACCCAACAATTAAGCTAGATATAAACACATACAAACATTACTACTGCTCAACAGAGGCGCCAGACACAAGCACTTCTTGATGTCTAGAATACTTATTCCTGAAAAATGATGTGAACGAATCATTATGGAAATTTAAGTGTAACAATGAGTTATTTCCACAACGACAGATGCTTACCCTTTGTCTATATGTACAGGCACCAATTGACCTCAGATACCTCAGTAGAAATCGACAGAAATGGGCATGTCATCGAAAGTCCAAAGGTCCATGTTGCCGACCACGTCCTGAGATTCATCACAGCTTGGAATGTTGTCAAATGACTCATCTGAACCACCGTCCATCAGGAACTTCATGTATGGTTCTAAGTCGGCGAGATCAACATTAGCATTACCCATCACAGGAGGTACTGCTGCATCACTGGCATTGTTCTGGAGAAATGCAGATTCATCAACCTCTGTCGAGTTCGGAATGGATGCAAGCACAGATGTTATGTCAGGGGTCTTGGTATCATTCTCCCAGCTAAAGTCTGAGCAACTAAAGGAGTTGCTCCCTTGATCAGAGGAAAGAATATTCATGAAAGGAGCCTCAACTGCATTCACTGTAGGCGCGAATGACATGTTCTGGGGCTGCATGAATGGCTCAGCTACGGTGTAGTCGACAACAGGATAGGAATACACATCTGTGTTGTCCATGGCGTAGACTGCCGGCTTCTCTTCGGTGTTGAACTCGGGTACCTTGACAGAGGTAGGCTCAGCAAAGCGCTGTTGAGAAGCCAGGGGAGCTTCGTCTGGGAAATTGACCTTGGCCTTCTTGCCACGAATCCTGCGTGCTTCAGCGTCATACGCTCTGGCAGCTTCCTCAGCAGAGTTGTAAGTGCCAAGCCACACACGGACACCCTTGCGAGGATCTCTGATTTCAGCAGCCCATTTACCCCAAGGGCGCCGTCGGATGCCCCTGAACTGGTTCTTTCTCTTCCTTTTAGCAGCAGAAGTTGAATTTAATCCATCTGAACGAAGCAGTGAGATCAAAGATAAGACTGCTGCTGTAAACGAGATCATCACAAGACATATACTACTCCATGGATGTATGCTAGTATATTACTCGATGGAGTATATGATAGTGTTGCTTCCTTTGAACAGTTTAGCGTGGACCTAGACTATAAGCCTTAATGAAGTATTAGAGCATAACATAATTTAGCAAAAAAATTGACAGCCCAGCAAACTGTTCATTTAGCAGACAAGTGCAGAAAACTAAAGTGCAGTCTAATCTCAATGTATAGAAGACAAAAAACTGCAGAACAAGCCACTGCTACAGCATCAATATCTTCATAGAGAAAGTAGAATCTTCTCTACCCAGTATGGCATCTAAGAGAATTTGTTTTCCATATCACAATCAGAGAACAATATATAAGTTTAAACATTAAATCATGCTAAGTGAGATTTAATGATTAAATCTACTGTCCAACTGGTATGCCCGTAAGGACGGTCCATTTATGAATCAAAGAAGAGTAGCTACATGAGCACATCATACTATAGGCATGATTTACTGATAGAGATCTTGATTAGGGAAATCATGCTAAGAAAAGGGATCGACAAGGCGCCGAGCTCTACGAAAGCTAACACTCGCTGATAAGCAAATCGAAGATAAACTAGCTAGTCCGACCAACGAATCACCTAAGAAAACGAATCTATCTTCCAAATCGTAAACTGAACACTAATTCCACGGATCCCAAACCATGACCAAGAAAGGACCGATTTTGCTCGCCTAAAAAGACCAACAAAAGCGCCCGCATCAATGCGGAGCCAAGTCCTTTTACCTCCGGCGACAACGTTCCCGCGGGCGGCGAAGGGCTTGACCTCGTCGTCGGACCCCATTTCCGCCTCCCCGAGCTCCTCCTCGAACCCCTGGAAGTCGGCCTCGAAGTCCTCGTCGCCATCCTCCTCCTCGAACTCCTCCTCCGGCACGCGGCGGCGCCTCACCGCCGCAGCATCCCCCGAGGACCTCCTCTTCTTGTTCTCCGACTGCCAGAGGTGGCCGCCGGTGACCCGCCGCGGCGGCGGGATGATGTCGGAGAGGATGGCGCCGCCGCACATGGCTGGCGAGTTGCAGGTGAGACCGCCGGTAGAGCGACTGAGCAGCAAGCCAGGAAACGAAACAGGACGGGACGGCTGGCTGGCTCGGTTGGTGTGTGATGTGTTGTTGCGCACTCTGCTTCAGAAATGGCTCCGCCGGACAGCGCATATATACGTGCAAGGAAACTCGGTGGGGGTGACGGCACTTTTTTTTCCCGAATCGGAGGCAAAATCGAACAAGGCGTCACGGCACTCTATCATGTGCCTAGATGCTTGGTCAGGTGGCCATGGTAGAGGCCGTCTGATGTGGGATTAACGGCTGATGTCCATGCTAGGGACACTTGATTAGGATTTGCCTTTGGGAGTTGCTTAGGGCTCGTTTGATTCAAAGGAAAATCATAGGATTCTTGAAGGATTTTATCCTACGGAAAATTTTCCTATGTTAGTCGTTTGATTCATAGGATTAGTTCCTATAGAAATTTTTCCATAGGAATCTTTGTACTACATCACATAGAAATTTTAGTATTCACTCCAACCTCTTTTTACAATTTCTTTGCCATCAAACACAAAGTACTCTTCTTATAGGATTCAACTAGATATGACATTCCAATCCTATGGGTTTTCCTATTCCTACACTTTTTCTATCCCATGAATCAAATGAGCCCTTAGATTCAGAGTTCTTGACAGGGGACACTTATTTATTCATTGCCAGTTCACTTAGTATTTTATTGCCTTGTTAATTAAGCTAAGAAGAGTGTGTCCAAACCAAACTAGCTAGGGGTAATATGTTTTCTTTTTCGAGCCTATTAATAGACCATGTGTGGAAAGACCTTTTGTATGGGACTCCCTCATTTCTTTCCTGGGTTCTCAATTCGTGACCAACCAACAAAGTCAGCATTTTTCCACGACATGTCAAACGGGCAAAACTGCATGTGCCAAACAACAAACTTTATAGGCACAACAAATGCCAAATTCTTCCTGCATTAGGTGAGCTTACCAAAGTGCCATGGTTTGGAAGCATCCATACACTACACAAGAATTCTCCGGGGCCTCGATATTTTCCTTTTTTTTTGGAAATGAGGGTCTTAACTCTTGGTACATGGCTACGTGAGATGGTTAACGTGAGAGGAAATATCTAGTGCTACCACACTTTTAGATGCTTCCCGTGTTACCACTGAAAAAATCTACGAAAAAGTGTGGTTTCTTACCAGATATGCGTTTACAATCTTGAAAAAAATTAGATCCAAAATCTAGCATATCTTACAAAAAAAACTTATTTAACAACAACCAATGCCGACTTCTTCCTGCCTCCGGAGTCTCAACTCACATTTTCTTTGTTTTGAATTGGGGGTCTCACTCAACTATTGGTACATCGATAGGTGAGATGGCTAAGGTGAGTAGTAGTACACTGGGTATGATACTACGGTACTACAAACCTCCCCTGCCCGGCCGGTAGTGGGACAAAATGTTCGATTACACAAAGCCACACGCCTCCCCACCATCTCTAAACAAATCAAGCTTTCATAGGGGACAAAGCGATAAACTCTACTAGGATGCATCCGTATCTAACCGAGCTACTAGCGGATATTCAAACCGGGTGGTGGGTCTAGATGCACCCATTAGGTAATTTATTTTTGGTTTTTTTTTAGAATGTCAAAAAATTTCAGAAAAAAATCCAGATGTACGTTACAGCTTGATGTGTTAGCACAAAAATTGGCATGGTGAAAAAACCTTTTTAGCAACCTGTACAAAAAAGACAAAATTCCGACACGTATATGTACATTTCCGTATGTCCGAATTTGTCTTTTTTGCACAGGTTGCAAAAAAAGTTTTTTCTTCACATAACTTTTTGTGCTGACTTGAAATGTGTTGGATTACATGTAAAAAAATTATTTTGAATTTTTTGACATTTGGAAAAATGTTTTTGCACCCACCACCCAAATCGCCGCCTCAGCTACTAAGTTCTTCTCCTTTGCTATACGTAGGGGTGGTGACTGAGTGACCTGTGGAGACAAAAAGGCACACACTTGGCGAGAAAAAGATAAGCAAAGGACAGTCAGGAGAGGCGCGTGGCCACCACCTGCGTGCCTACCGCTCAGCCCAGGTAGATTCTCAAGGCCCAATAATTAACCTTGTCATGACAATGACGCTGACGCGACCGGTAAAAAGAGCTGTGCAAATATATAAAGGCTGTTGGAGTGCTCTTATAGATTCAGAGTTCTTGAGAGGGGAAACTTGTTTATTCATTCATTAATAGTACACTTAGGCTTTATTGCCTAGTTAATTAAGATAAGAAGTTACGCAGCTGCGTGGTGAGCACAGAGCAAACTATTCTTTCGCCTTTTAATTAAGATTTCTTCGAGTCTATTAATAGACCATGTGTGGAAAGACCCTTTGTATGGGAATGGGACTCCGTTCTGAATTCGTGAATCTACCGTTCAGCATTTTTCCACGACATGTCAAGTGGGCAAAACAGCAATGCCGAATTCTTCATGCTTTAGGTGAGCCTACCAAAGTGCGATCCATGGTTTGGATGCAGTAACACTGAGATTCTCCAAAGTCTCCACTGTTATTGCGTCATACTATCGCAGTCCAGACAAAATTTTGGATTACACGACGCCACACGCCTCCCTCACAACGAATGAAACTTTCACGGGGGACAAAGCGATAAACTCTAGGATACGATAAACTCTAGGTGGTGACCTGAAGACAAAAGGCACACACTTGGCGAGAAAAAGGAGCAATTTGGCAGTCTAGACCGGCGGGATACACGGGATTCCTCGGACAGGTGCATGCACCCGCCGCCGGCGTCGAGGAAGAGGAGAGCCGCTCGTTCACGGATACGCGCGTGCCCACCACGTGCGTACCTACCGCCCAGCCCAGGTAGATTCTCACGGCCCAATAATTAACCTCGTCATGACAATGACGCTGTCGCGGCCGGTAAAAAGAGCTGAGCCGGAAACTTGCACGATCGATCTGGATCCTTGCTAAAGGAGTTGCCGGTGTCGTCGATCAGGGTGTGACTCGTTCCTTGTCACGATCGACACTGTGAGGCACTGAAGAAATAGGTTTTCACCCCGTTATATTAATATATCAACCACCCGATACAAGCTTTGAGACCATCGTTGGGGCAAAACAGCACACTCATGCCCAAGAGAAAAGAAAGAGAACAAGAAAAGAAAACAAAACCGACATTGGCGGATCAACGAAAACAAAAGCGACTCGCAACCGTTGCGCTCTCTCCGGCAAAGTCCCACCACTATCCTAGCACTCTGAATCGCCGTGTACCAAACAACACCTCCAAGAAGGAAAACAACGACGGCGCTGCTGCTGTCCGGACTGGTCCTAGAGTTTCCCCCGGTACACTACAGATAGTGGGGAAGAGGTACACCCGACGCCCTTCAGGAAGGAACAGCGACACTCACAAGCATCACCGCGTCGGTGTCAAGACGACAAGGATTTCTCCCGACCTCAAAAAAACCACATCCCTGGACAATCCGACGTGCTCCACCCATCTTGCCACCCACCAACAAGCGCCACCACGGAATTGAGATCACCATCGTCGTATCACCATGACAAGCACAGCACGGCCGGTCGAACTGAGAAGAACCCGCCATAGACAGAGCGGCAGTACCACATCCACACGGGAGGGACCAACCTCCACCGCCACAGACGGTAACCGACCGGACGCAGCACGCAAGAACACACCAGGCCATTGGAGCCGGAGGGTGGCAACAGCACAGCCACCTGGAGGACTACCTCGGCGGTGGGTGCTGACCGGACGCGGTAGGCCGGGCAGGCCCGGCCGGTCCCTGAAAGGGTCCGTGAAGTCTCCGCCACCACGCTGCTGCACGTAGGCCGTCGCTACGGCTACCCTCGAGTTCGGCATCAAAGGTCGGGTCGGACCCAGACGGGTCCGTGAAGCTCCCGCCGACACGCTGCAGAAGGCGCGGCGTAGTCGCCACCACTCCGTCACAGGCATCGTACCTCAGTCAAACCGGGTAGTCGGGTCGGGCTTGGACCCGTACAGACCAGATCGGGCCCGAAAGGGCCCAGATCTGGGCCTGCAGGGCCCTGGCCAAAACCCTAGCTACCCGCACCACCAACGGCCGCGCTGCCCCTGCGTGCTCACCACCGGCAGTAGAGACGAGCTCCACCATGAACCCGAGCTGCCGCCGCCTGAGAGCACAGCCCGGCGGCCCGCCGCCCCGCGCGAGGAGGCCACCGGAGGGGAAGAAGCATGGCGCCGCCGCCGCCGACGCCGCCCGGGCCAAGCCCGGCGACGCACGCCGACGACGGCCGCGGAGAAAGCAAGGGAAGGACGCGCTCGGGAGGCGGCGGCGGCGCGGCCGGGCGCCCGCGCGGGGGGCGACCCGGTCGCGAGAGGAGGAGAGCGGAGAGGGGGGCCGCGGCGCGGCCGGACGACGGCGCTGGCGCGGGCGCGGCGGCGGCTAGGGTTACGGGGAGGAAGAGGAAGACGCGAGAGCGAGAGCCACTACCAAAACATTTACAAGAAGAATAGCTAAATACCCACTGTGAGGCACTGACCAACTGGCCATCCATCTAGTGACATCGTCGTCCACGCGGCACGGCCGGGCTCGGATCGCCTAGAACCGGGTGGGTGGTAATTAATCGAGTTTCGAAGCAACTTATGTACCATCTGCAACAACTTTTGTTTCAATGTTGTCAAGAGGGTAGGGAGAAACTAACCAACAACATGTGTTATACAAAAATGTGGACATTACGACCACATGTGTTGCTGAAATCACAAACACAGAATGAAATCCTGACACCTCCCATCACTAGGTTGACATGTGTTATACAAAAATGATGAAATGAGAGGTGGAGGAATATACATCATTGATTGTAATCCTCGCTGGCTAAGGTTGTGTAATTGAGCATCACACGAAAAGACATTAAGGAGAGGAAAATATATAAGAAAAAACGCTGTAGATCGAAATGGGTGACCTACAAGCTAGTTATAGGATGCTTCTGTGGCGTACTCATCATCTGTAGGAAATAAAAAAGATAGGTGGATGCTGATCTATTTTCATCAATCAAACTTGCACACCTTGTGGAAACTAAGATTTCCTTACAATGTTATTGGTGTGCTCCTGGAAATTTATTGAGAGGAAGTTAATACTAGTATGTTCCCACTATGAAAAGTATATATATTTTCTCAATCCAAATGATAATAAGTGTGGCTGCTCTTTCTAACAAGTTTGGTGCACACCCGAAAAAGAAAATAAAAAACACGCGTCATCCGTTCGTACAAAAATAACAATGACCTGTCATGTGTAGCTGTGCATGTGTCTCCTGTCTGGAATCTTTGCATGTTAGATATTACACACCATGTATTTTATTATGTTTGAAAGAAATTCAAAAGGTGATATGTTTTGAACCAAGGGTCTAACATTGCTATCCGTTTTCATTGTTGGATCTCTCGCGTCGAGCTCTCGAGAAAAGACACCATTTATATATATTTTTACAAAAAATGAAATTAAATTTAGTTTAAACAATGCAACTTGCAATGTACTTGTAAGCACAACTTCACGATATTGAGAGAACAAAAAAAACTAGTAGTACGAACTTGCTTGTTTCACGATACTAACCAAAGTACATCAAATACATATATAGTACATATACATAGAAGGTGGAGTACATATACACATAAGACGGAGTACAGGTACGCAGAAGCCGGAGTACAGGTACACAGAGAGTCAGAGTACATACATGTACACATAAGTTGGAGTACACATACATAGAAGGTGGAGTAGATATACCCAGAAGGTGGAGTACAAGTACATAGGAAAAGACGGAATACAAATACGCATAAATCGGAGTACAAGTACACCAAATACACAGTTAAGCAGGACAGAGTACACGAACAATGAAAGACAAGGCACAACGTTTGCTAGACCAGAAGTACAACTCAATGAAAAGTCGGGTACATCTACACTATATTTCACAGTACCCGTACTAGTTTAGTTTAGAGAGTAAAAAAAATCTCGAAACCTATCGACACGGGATATAGTTTTGAATATCTCGACGCGAAAGTTTAAAAGTAAAAAAGGTTCGTAATTTGGGCGAATGGTCAGCAAGATATTTTGTTTTGAAAAATAAATAAATAACTGTACCCCAACTCTCGTGTACACTCTTATTCTCATCCCACTTTCAAACTTATTGTGACACACTTGGCAGACATGCAGACAACTGTGGGGACCGCGCGAATAGAAGACGACACATGGCACGACGGAGGCGAGCGTGAGGTGACCTTCGAAAAAAAATCTTCCTTTTTCTACTGATTTCCGTAGTTCCCAGATGAATCTGGTTTATCCTTTCAAAGCTAGTTCCCATTGTGTCGAATATGTTGGCCCGACATAGCCCGGTATGCTGCCCGTCCCACCACATGTCGGGCCCGCGGTGCCAAAAAAAGCCCGCCCCATGCCATCACTAGTCGCTCCATGCAAGCTACTCTCTATAAAATGTTGTTAAGATAATAATACAAACGTTTGAAAGTGCATGTGTTGCCCCATGCGTGGTTTTGTTAATTCATGACAATCCTTATGGACTAATGTTTGCATTGAGATATTCTTGTAGATCTTGTCCATAGAAAAAGATTGGAGTTCATGTGTTGGACTCTAAAAGATTCCATGATGATCAATCCTCTATTTAAGGGTTTATATGAAGAATGGTCATGTGTAGAGTTGAGCATATTGCAAGTATGTCTTGAAGGATTCAAGACATCATCTTTGTGAAACGGAGCTTAGCGAGGCTCTCCCATAATGGAGTATGGGGGAGCATTTGGAGAAGTCTTCATCAAGCATGTGCTAGCAAGCACAATCAAGAAAGGTGTTCCAACTTGAGGGAGTCAAGATCGTCATCATCTAGCTCAAGTGGAATGCTCAAGGCAAAGGTATGATCTTGATAGGGTTTCTATTTTACCAGTTTCGTGGTGCTAGTGCGAGACCGGGTTATAGGATAGACGGCGTACTATCAAGAGGGGCTCTCAAGTGAGTAACTTGATCGCATCTTTGTGGAGAGCTCAAACCTTTGCATATTTGGCATATCATCTTTCTTGGTTCTTATTTGGCTTTTCTCCTTGCTGGGTTTTGGTGCTTGTCGTGATCTTTATGACAAGCCCAAGTTCTTCGAAAAAAAATTTGTTTGGAAAACTTGTTGCGTTTTCGTGTTGGAAATATTATCGGTTTATCCGTGAGGAAAGTTCCACACCTTCCCATGTGTGTCAACTTAACTATGTTTATCCGTGAGGAAGCTCTGATCTTTATCTTTCCAACCTCGTTGGTTTCACCTGATTTGGAGTTCGAACGAGAAAGTTATTGCATTTCAGGTTTTCTTTATCTGTTTCTGCAGTTTCTTCTTAGGCCGGTAGTACCGACCCAAGCCCGGTACTACCGGGTGACCCCTGCTTTTTGCCCTGCGGCACTACCGCGGCTTGTACCGGGGCAAGTACCGCATCTCCCCAGTCGGTTCTGATGTCGTCAAGTTTTGTCCTGGTAGTGGCGCGGTACTACCGCGCAGAAAGCACTACCGGACCGTTCCGCTCGGTACTACCGAAGCGGGCCAGCGCTGGGAAGCTTCCTGCAGTCTTCATTTCTTCCTCGAGTCAACGTGGCTCGATACTACCGGGATCGGCCCGGTCCTACCGCTGCGGCGCTTTTCTGGACATAACGGTTGGATTTTGGGGAACCTTTTTAAGGGGCCCTTCTTCTCCAACGGTTCCCCAACCCTCACGCACGTTTTTCCCCTCTCTCTCCTCCGTTGTTGATCTTTGGAAAAGCTTGCCCCCTCTCAATCCCTCCCATGATTCTTGCATATCTTTGAGGGAAAAGTGAGAGGAGATCTAGATCTACATTTCCACCAATCCCTTCCTCCTCTAAGTGAGGGGAATCTAGTTGATCTTGATCTTGGAGTTCTTGGTGTTTCTCCTCCATTGTTCTTCCTCTCTTATTCCCCCATAAGCATTTGTTGCTTTGTTGGAATTTGAGAGTGAAGGATTTGAGCACTTGTGTTCTTGCCATTGCTTTGTGCATCGGTTTGTGCTCTCCACGAGGATTCGTGGAAGTTGAAAGTTTGTGAGCTTGTTACTCTTGGGTCTTTGGACCCTAGACGCCTTTGTGGTGGTTGAAATCTCTTGTGGTCATTTGTAGCTGTTCGGGAGCCCCCAATTCATTTGTGAGTGTGTGCCCCGGATCGTTGTTGTAAAGGTTCCGAATTCCGCCTTGAAGGATTCCGATAGTGGAAGGTGAACCAATCCTTTGTGGTGCGGTTCATCGGAGAATAGGGTGAGCCTTTGTGGCGTTGAGATCGACCTTTGTGGTGCCTCACACCTCTCCAACGAGACATACTAACATAAAAAGGAGAAACTCTGGAATACATCTTCGTCTCCGCGTGCCTCGGTTATTTCTATATCTGAGCCTTTTACTTATGCACTTTACATTGTGATAGTCTTCGTGCTTGAAGTATTCTATATTGCTATCACTTTGTTGCTTGTCTTGCTTAGCATAAGTCGTTGGTGCACATAGGTGAGCCTAGTTTATTTAGGTTGTTGGCTTGTTAATTTAAACACCTAGTTTTATTCGGCATTTATCAAGCCTAAACCGAAAAGGTTTTAATCGCCTATTCACCCCCCTCCCTCTAGGCGACATCCTTGTCCTTTCAACGTTGCTTTTCCAAAAAAAAAAAGATGTGAGTCCATCTCACTTGGTTAGAAAAGTGGATGTAACCCAACCACCCAGGTTCAAATCCTAATTGATGCAGATTTACGTTCTTATTATTTTGAAAAACAAAATCCGCTGTAGGATTTTCCCTGCCACATTCCTTTTAAGAAAAACATGATGAGTAACATATTGTCGGGGAGTTGTTCCCATATCGACATCTTGTTTGACTTCACATGGGCATGCTAGATTGCTAGTTGGGCGTTGTAGTTTGCAGCAAGATGCAAATAAACATCGTTTGCCTGCCATCCTCAGTATTAGATCACTGCTTAATATTAGGTTTGAGTTCGGTTTAGAGAAAGAAAGAAAGAAAGAAAGAAAGAGAGACGGCGACCTAGGGTTTCAACCCTAGCCGTCGCCGCCGGCGCCATCTGCATCTTCATCGTCGCCTTCATCTAAGAATTGACGTTTCCTCGCCTCCTCTAGTTGCCGCTCTGGCACTAGGAGGGGTGGGGACCTCGGACCTGCGCATGGCGCTATACAAAGGTTCTTAATGTTAGAACTTGGTTTTGGTTGTTATCTTCTTCGTCAATGGAGATGGCTTCGTCTGCAATAAGAGATCTTCCGCGCTTCGTTCGACGGCGTGATCTCCTTCCCGACGTCAATGGTGGCTTTGGAAGATTAAGTTTGTCTAGGTATGGTTCTTCAGATCTTGCTTCGCTAGATCAATCTTGGATTGTTTCTTATGGTTGCCGCGAGGAGGATTGTCCTCGCAATATCTATCCCGGCTACTACGTCTTCGACAATGGTGATTCGTTCTCTCGGCTCCCAACGACGTCGACAAAGTGGTTCGGTTATTTGTCCCTGAAATATCAGTGGTGGTGCTCTTGCCGACGTCAATGGTGGCTTTGGAAGATTAAGTTTGTCTAGGTATGGTTCTTCAGATCTTGCTTCGCCAGATCAATCTTGGATTGTTTCTTATGGTTGTCGCGAGGAGGATTGTCCTCGCAATATCTATCCCGGCTACTACGTCTTTGACAATGGTGATTCGTTCTCTCGGCTCCCAACGACGTCGACAAAGTGGTTCGGTTATTTGTCCCTGAAATATCAGTAGTGGTGCTCTTGCCGATGTTGCTTGATTAATTTAATGGCTGCGTGCGTCCACAAAGCCTTGACATTGCGGCTCAAAATTAAAAGGGGAGAACCTTCGTTGGTATTCACAGGTCTGTGGTTTGGTGTATTCGGCGTTGTTCTACGGCTGTTTTCAGAAAAGTACAAGATTGTGTCATGGAAGAAGAAAGGTGTGGGGACCCCGGACTAGCCGTCCGAAATACCCGATTATGCTTAACACAACGATCCCGTGATCAGTATGTCGTTGCACATAATCCGAACTGAATATCAAAGTTTACATCCATACAATACCGAGTTTCAAGTCTTACACACATGGCCATACTGGCCTAATTATACATAGGTGCCTTCAAGGGCCAAATCATCTTTATTCAGCGGAAGCTACGGTAGTAGGGCTAATCCATTCAAACAACACCCGACAGGCAGCTGACTTATGAAGATCCTAGTTTGCATAGACGTCGCCGAACTCCTCTTCAACGTAGGGCTCCTCGAAATCTGGCTAAGACAATAGCCAGGGACGAAACCAATATGAGTACATTTGAATGTACTCGCAAACTACCCCAACTAGAGTAAGCACTAGTTTTAGTTTGAAAACTTTTACTTAGCTTTGAAACATCTTAAAAGAAAGTCTTTTCTGAAAAGGGGTAAGAAGAAATTTTTACAACTATCCTTTAAGAAGACATCATTTTAGCTGTTTCCCCGAAACTCCTCCGGTATCCAACCACATCCCAAATCATGGTTCCCAAACCCATCACAACCTCGTACCAACTCATTGGTACAGGTATGCAACCTTTTCCACTTCATTTTCCTTTCAAAACTCAATATTTTATAAAACTTGCACATGGTCTTAAGACAGCCTCCCAACTGTCCATATCCGAGGACTCGGCTATTCGAATAGTTTTACCCTCTGCAGAGGTAGCACGCTTTTCCCACACCCATCCGGTCACTCATCGTGTCAGCCACGTCCCGCCATACCAGAGGTATGCGAAGTTGAGTTCCCGGCCATAGCCTGTCCTTTGCTCATGCTAGTATAGGACCCTGCCTCTACGACACTTTCCATCGACACTTAAATCCTCAGAAACTAAGTGTGAGGACTCGTAGTTCTGTCCGGCGGACCCAAGGGAGCCCTTCAATCCTCTTTCTTCTTTACGCTCATACCGGCTTCCGGTAGACTTCTATTAAGAGGACCCAGGTCAGGGGGTAGGTCCTCAGACCATCCCCTCATGGAACGAGGTTATCCTCGTTATTGAGGCATCCAGTACTAACACGAGCAAATTATATGACTACGCCCTTGCCCATATGTGGGTAAATGTGGTCGCACCGGTTATTGGTTGGTCGCCATAGTATTAGGACACAATGTGCACTTTTCCAAAACAACACCACCATTCTCCAACTTAATACCGACCTTTCGGCATTTCACCTTCATCCAAGTACCTTCAAAGGAGTTTTGAAAAACATTGTTTTTCCCAACTTATAGTTTTAAACAACTACTTTATACTTCTACATAAGGTGGCAAAATAGTTTTCAGGTATTTTGCAAAAGGGTTTTTCTAAAATCATTGATTCCTTGGAATAACTCTTGAGACTAAAATAGATGTATATAAATGCAAGCTCAGTGAAGTAGCTTGCCTTGTTCAACACAGTGGTACTGGTCCTGATCTTCGGGTTCAACGAAACCTCCTTCTTCGATAAATCCGTCAACGGTATCGTCTAAACGTTAAACAAGCAAGACAAACAATTACTACTCTAACTCAAGCATCATCACATCATTACAATCACAAATGCTATAATTAGCTACTGCACACATCAAGCAACACAAGGTGGTTTTAATTTAATTGAATTAATCTTTATTTAATTGTTTTCAAACTAAGGCAGAAACTAGTTGTACACCAATTAATTCACCATTTAATCTATGTTGGTCACAAAATTTCAAACTAAAGTTCTATGGATAGCTACTGATGTGTAGAAGACCACCCAATTGGATTGGGGTCATTTGGAGTTACCAAACTCCCTACACATTTGTTTTAGTTCAGAAGGACTTTAATCAAGTTTTAGCTACCAAACCAATTAAGTTGCTCCAAAATTTAAATCCTTTTAGGGGTAACTAACCTTGGTTGAATGTGACCTAACAAAATTGGTTTTAGTTTAATTGGACCTACTATTAAATCACACTAATTGGTTTAGTGCAGAAGGGTGCACTGAAGTTCAACCAAAGGCTAAGGAGTTTACACTACTCAATTAATTCTACCAAAATTTGGGGAGCTAAAGGATCCTAATACAAAGCTACCAAAATTGGTTTCGAGTTATTTGGATTTATATAACTCCAGAAACAAATGGTTTAGTGTTTTAAACCTTCTGGAGCATTTTTATTAATACATTTTTATTATTTATTTAAATGAGATGAGACCACTTTGGTGAGTTAAAGAATTTTATAAGCTTTCCAGAACAGTTGAGTTTGATTTAATTGGATTCCTAGAACTCGAGTTATTGAATTTCAAAACTAGGTCCAGTACTGAAAAGCAGAGGAGTTTGAAATTCTGGAAAATCTGATTTACTGGATAAAGTTGAAAATCCTGACGGGTGGGGTCCACTCGTCAGTGACTCAACGGAAAACGTTTCGCGCGCGGGTTTAAGTTTAAAACGCTGACGGGTGGGGTCCACCAGTCAGTGTCTGATTAAACGAAAGGGTAAGCTACCGTTGATCTCTAATCCTACGGCTGAGATCAACGACACGGCGGCGACCATTTCCTGGCGGCGCCGTGGCTCCGGCGACGGCGGAGTGCACGATTCGCTCACCTGAGAGCTCGGGAGGTGGCGGAGATGACGGGGATCGACGGCGGAGGGAGTGGGGAAGCTCTGGGGTGAGTCGTGCGTGCTGGGACGGCTTCACTCGACGACGGCGTGCTCAGCTCCTCCTCCGCGGCCGTGCTCCAACTCCGGTGAGTCCTCCGCGGCGCTGCTGTGCACAAAACACGGGCAAAACGCGGTGGGTGAGCTAGGGGTAATGGCGATGCGAGCAAGGGCCAGAGAGAAGGCAGGGGAAGAGAGGCACGACCTGGCCGTGATCGCCTTCTTCCTCGGCGCGGCAGCGCTCTGCCGTGCGTGTGCACGGTGGCTGCGATGCAGTGCTCGCCTTCCTGGCGATGCACGGTGTGAGGGGTGTGAGGGGGAAGTGTTGGAGGTGTGTGGAGAGAGGTGGTGCGGGGTGGGCTTTTATAGCGAGCGGCGGCGCTCGGCGCTCCACGGCTCGGTGGTGGGGAGAGGAAAGGGGTGGTGCTGGGTCCGGCTGAGGGTGCCAGTGAGGTTGCGGGGAGCGAGGGAGTGATGCAGGTGCGGTCGGGTGGTCGAGGGGAAGCAGGGGTTGCGCGCGAGCTTGCGGTGACGTGCTCGGCCCGCCATGGCGTGCGGCGAGCACGGGCGCGTGCGCTGGGGTCGGGTAGGGTGCGTGCGGTGCAACCGCGGGGCAGTGGTGCTTGGACACGACGCAAGGGAGGTGACTGAACCAGGGAGGTGAGGTGGGACAGTGCGGAGGCGTGCGGTGCTTGCCGTGGACCTCGGCGTCGTCGCGTCGCCCGGCGTGCTCTGGCGCGGACGATGCGCACGCCAGAGGGCTCTGCGGCGGTCGCGTCTCGTCGATCAGAGGCGGAGGGAGCTGGGTGGTGTGGCGGGCACGGCGCGGCGTCGTCGCAGCGTTGCGTCTGCCCTCTCCACGGAGGGACCCGTGCGGGAGCTCGCCAGGGACGGCAATGGCGTGGCGCCATCGTCTTGCCTCCTCTGGGGTCAACGAGCTTGTCAAATCTCCTCCCTTCGAGTGAGTGAGGTGAGGTGAGTGAGTGGAAACGCTAATGGCACGGGATTGCACCGATTTGAGCTCGAATTTTGGATTGATTTTTCGGGTTTGAGATGAACTCAGTGGTGATCAACAAGTGTTCGATCAAATACCCGAACCAAGTTCAAATTTGATTTTTTTGAAATTTATTTACAAAGTTTGCTTCCAAATATTTTTCCAAGGTTTGTGGGACCATTGGTTGATTTAATTTGGAAGTGTAGCTTGATGATTTTGAGGGTTTTCCAAAGTTAAAGAAACATTTGGAAATTTGAAAATAGAATTTTGAATAACGTTTTTTTTTTTTAAATAAGGAGGGAGAAAAGTATTAAAGATGAAATGGGAGGGATCACTTCCCTCCACTGGATTTTTGTTTGGAGAATTTTTTTTTTTTGAATCAACACTTGGAGATTTAGTGTGACACTTGTCACATTATTTTTATTGTTTTAGCACTTGCTTTGTTTCTTTTCTTTTCTTCAAGTTTTCTTTTAGCAAACAACCAACACAAACAAGCAAACACAAGCAAGCACACATAAAAATAACAAAAGTTTTTGTTGGCCCACATTTTTTTACTAATAAAGCTGGGTTACAATTTTGGGATGTTACAAAAGGGCTTGAAGATCTTGTAGATTTGCTCGTCTCTTTTAGTATTGTTTTTGTAATCGATATAATCGTGTACTCTTTGCTGGTTTAATATATATGGTAAAATTCAAAAAAAAAAATCACTGCTTACAAGATTGGGAAGTTGACCTTGACTTGCTTAATCCACCCCAGGTGGGCAATAATTAAGCTGAAGCAGTCAGTCAATAGATCGATTGACCATTACAGCTGTACTTTGACCGGAAGGAAGCATGCAAGAAATCAACTGATCGTTTGTGGAAAGATTAGAATAATTTCCATTTGATGGAGTTGACTAGTCTTCTAGGACAAGAAGGTCCCTTTTCTTGTTTGAAAGGAGGACAAGAAACAATAGAGGGTTGTATACGCAAGAGATTAGAATAGTTTCCACTTGATCAAGTTGACTAGTCTTCCAGGACAAGGAGGTCCTTTTTCTTCTTCGAAAGGAGGACAAGAAACAATAGAGGGTGTATACGTAAAAACTCTCGTATCTGAGTTGACTACTAGTCGTCCTGTACGCAGAAGATTGTGGGCTTGACGGGCTCGGTGATCTCGACGGTGCCCTCGAGCATCTTGGCGACCTTGCCCATGGAGGGCCTCATCTCGGCGCGGTCCTGGAGGCACCACATGGCGGTCTTGACCATGCGCTCCACGGTGGCGACGCTCTCGGCGTCGTCGTCGACGTGCGTCAAGATCCGGGGGTCCATGATGTCCTCGATGCGGCGCTCCACGTAGACCTTCTCGTATGCCCACTTGGGGAAGTACCAGTCCTCGCTGCCGACGGACTCCTGCCGGAAGCCGTAGTTGCGCCGGCCGGAGACGATCTCCAGCAGCACCATGCCGAAGCTGTAGACGTCGGCCTTGGCGGTGATGGGCTCGCGGTGGATGACCCACTCGGGGGCCATGTAGCCGCGGGTGCCCCGGATCCTCGACATGGTCACCTTCTCCTTCTTGCTGGTGAGCTTGGAGAGGCCGAAGTCGGACACCTTGGGGCAGAAGTCGTCCTCCAGCAGGATGTTCTCCGGCTTGATGTCGCAGTGCAGCACCCACTCCAGGCACTCCTCGTGCAGGTATGCGATCGCACGAGCAACGCCCAGCGCGATGCGGTACCGGGTGTGCAGATCCAGTATGACCTTGTCTGACGCCACGAGACTCTCTTCGGCATCGGCGTCACCGTCGCCGGTTCCTGCCGGCGATGGGCTCGAGAAGAGGTACTTGTCCAATGACCCGTTGGGCACGTACTCGTACACCAGCATCCTCTGCTCCTTGTCCGCGCAGAACCCCCACATGCGCACCAGGTTCAGGTGGTGCATCCGCGCGATTATGGTCACCTCCGCCCAGAACTCCGCCTCGCCGCCGCCCACGCCGTGCAGCTGCTTCACAGCCACCGCGCGCCGGTCCGGGAGCTCGCCGCGGAACACCGTCCCGTACGCGCCGCGCCCCACCACGTCCGTGAAGTCCTTGGTCGCCGTCTTCAGCTCCGCGTACGAGAACCGCCTGGGCCCGCCGGCGGGGAGGTACTCCAATCCGAGCGTGCGCGCCATCTCGCGGTACTGAGAGTACTTGCGCAGGAACGCCCAGAAGGACAGGACCCCGGCGAGAAGCTCCACCGCGAACAGCGTGGTGATGATAGCGATGTTCCGGATCGTCGTCCCCTTTATCTTCGGCGGCACGGGGAGCGCCAGCTGCACAGGGCACACCGTGTCGATCATGGTCGTCATCCCGGTGAACGGGTTGGTGTCGTTGTCCGACGCCGCCACCCGTAGGTAGGTGGACATCTCCGACCCTGGGGACCAGTACCCTTCCACGAGGCGCGTCGCGTACAGGAGGCACGTCCGGTCGCCGCCGAACTTGTAGCCGAACGCCGGGCAGTTGGGGTCGCGCCGGCACATGCTCTGGCAGTCCGCCAGGTTCGTGGGCGGCTGCTTCTTCTTGAACCTGCCGGGATCCGGCGCACTGGTGACCTCGCCCCCGGAGAAGGAAATGAAGTCCATCCTGACGAACTTGTCGTCGTTGCCCCGGCCACTGTACATCTTCTTGGCCTCGCAGCCGTTCCCGTCCGTCTTGTTGCGGAACCCGGGCGGGCAGACGCAGGTGACGCCGTCGGCGCCGACCGGGACGCAGATGGTGTTGTTGCCAGGGCAGGTGCCCTGGATGGTGCAGAGCTCCTGCACGAGCTCCCACACGACGCGCCAGTTGCGGGTTGCGGGGTTCATGCTGTAGAGGCGCAGGTTGCCGTTGTTGTCGAGCGTGAGGCGCCGCAGCCGGTTCGTCGGACCCTGGTCGGAGGCAATGAGCGTCGGTGGGTTCCCGGCGCTGAGCTGCAGCTTGCCGTCGTCGGTGAGGTTGAGCAGCGTACCGCCGCCGGTCATGTTGCAGTAGGTGTAGCCGGTGGGGTCTGCGCGGCCTGGCTCGGTGGAGTAGTATTTCAGCGACATGGCGTTGACGAGCTTGTAGCGTCCATTGGCGGACTGCAGCGTGGTGACGACGTCGCCGGCAGTAGCGTTGGCTCCCTGCGGTATGGCCTGCGCCGGCATGAGCGTGTCCGTTGGCTCCTTGAAGCTTGACCAGGAGCCGAAGAATAGACTCCCCGTGTCGTTGAGCGTCAGCTTAGGAGCCGTGGTGTTGGTGGTGTCGTTGAGGGACCAGATGGTGCTGTTGGCGGCGGTCCAAGTGAGCGCGCCGGCGGCGTTGACTTGGAGGGTGGAGTTACCGTCGGCCTCAACGGCGTTGCGGTTGGTGGTGTTGGTCTGCGCGTACCATATGATGGTCTTGGCGCCGTTGCCGGAGACGTTGGCGACCCAGACGGCAAAGCGGTACTTGCCCGCTGACGGCACGAAGCCGGCGGCCATGCCGAGATTGGGCGAGACGAGGACGCGGCTGGTCTCGGTCGGAAGCCAGGGCGTCGTGTCGTTGGCGGCGGGGAAGGAAGACATCGGCTGGGCCTGGGCCTGGGCCTGGGCGGCGGCGGCGAGAGCCAGGAGGAGGAGGAGGAGCCCCCTGAGACGGGGAAGAAGGAAGGCCATGGGGAATTGGGGACTGATTGATGGCCACCGTGTCTGGATTGGATGCATCTGATGGGTCTGGAGTACTTCTACTACTAATCACCATCAGCTTACCACCAATCGGAAGGTGCTTAGTGCTGACTATTCTTGGTCTTTGTCTGCGCGCGAACGGAATGGAAAACTACGTAGCAATAAAATTGTTTTCCAGCGAGCGATGGCTCCTCTTGTCAAACTTGACCGGATGGGTCTTGGACGACTTGGCATCGAGTCTAACTTAATTTGAGCTAGACTACAGTAGCAGCCGGTGTGGGCCGCCGACGGCTACCGCGTGGAACCATCAACCAAGGCTTAATAGAAGATTCATGCTACAGTCTCTGGGCCCGCCTCGCCAGACTAGACTGCTTAGGGTCTGGTCTGCCCAATGCAGCCTCTAGGTCTGGTTATGCATGTCGTTTGGTTGCTCGATGATTCATTCCTTGCACGAGGAGAAAAACGAGAGCTTGATGTTTGGTTGGCTTCAAAGTTTCATTTCAGCAAAGGTTGGTGCAAATACTTAGTGCTTGGTTGTGTGGTATGGTCTGCTGTGGTTACCTCTTATCAGTAGTTGTGAGATTACCCAGCACAAACAGCACATAGCACACACAGATTCATAATAGCAGTTCTAGTTCGTCAGGATCATAGCATACAATCGGGAGAGTGCAGGACGAGTTCATCAGTGGAGTAGTTAGTATATACCACCTCCCAAAATATTAAAGCAAGCCTAATCAAGTTCTACATCATAGTGCTTGTCTCCATAACAGCAAACCTAATAGGGAAGGGCGAACTGCTTATGGCAATAGCACGTAACCAGGACCTTCTCTCAGTGGTTGTCATGTCCGCATAAAGTCAATACTCATCTTCGTGACCCACAAGGTGGTTCAAAGCCTTGATCACCACCGCTGGAGAGTAGACAGTAGGAGCCGGCATGTTTGTCATTGCATAGGTAGTCTTCATCTGAGCATAGCTGATGATGGGTCTATTCAGCAGCTCCTCGTCCCTAGGGTGCACCTGAAGATTGAGAAGGCAAAATGTTAGTTTTGTGACGTGGGCTTACCCTTCGGGTGCCCCACCATGAAGATACCTGGTGCACGTACAAGCTAAGGCCCATGGGCAGGCCTATCGGCAGTCCACTGTTAAGTCCCACGAAAGGGGCTTGAGAAGATGGCGTACGCCCCAAGACTAGTAAAACCTAAATCGGTAGAAACCAACCTTACCTATAAACCTAATCGGTTTGCGAATCCCCGAGACCCAGCCTCCTATATAAAGGCTGGAGGGCCGCCGATCTAGGTTACGCAATACTCATACCACCAAAACCCTAGCGAGATCGCATCTCACCGGGACGCCATTGTAAGCTCCATTGTACACCTCATACATCAATAACCAGACAAGCAGAAAGTAGGGTGTTACCCTCCGGGGGCCTGAACCTGGGTAAACCTTGCTTGTTACGACGATACTACCAGCGCTACCACGTCTCTCCCCCTTAATCTCAACCCTAGGTACCGAACCATGGGATTTGATGTGTTAACACCACGTCAATTGGCGCCGTCTGTGGGAAAGACTAGCGTTGGATCCGTGGTTTCGGCGGCTCCATCGGCAAACGGCAACTCGCCGACTTCATCGACAAACGGCAAACTCGCCGACTTCATCGACAAACGGCAGCTCGCCGGCCCCATCAATCATCAAGCCGATGTACTTCGCACCCTCGGATTCGACCCGCACCCGCCGGTCACTCGCCTGGCGTTCGCGGACCTCCACTCAGGTGCGGATCTGACCTTCGGTCGTTTCAACTTTCATGTTAGCCAGTGGGGAACACATGACTTGACGGACCCGCGTCAACTCGCGGTGATTGCACCCGCATCCCCGTCGACTGCATCTGCGACGACCGTGGCATCATCCGCATCTCCATCAACAATCGCTACCGCATCGGCTGCGCCTTCATCAACTACGCCTTCATCGATCATGCCTTCATCATCCGCGTCTCCATCAACTGCAAAATCCAGGCCTTTTTTGTTCACGGGAGGCGCGTCTTCATCAACTGCTTCACCAAGTTCGGCATCACCATCCTTCGGCTCCCTAAGCGAGGCCGAGGCAGAGTCCGCCCGCCAGTACGACAGCGACGAACCTCGCATACATTCGCACTACGTCGACTTTGACACTTCCACTGACAACTGCAGCGGTGGTGGCGGAAGCAAAATCTCGCACGCTGTTCCTTATCAAGTTTGCGTGGTCATCGAGAACAACGGGACAGATCCCCAAGCATCTGACGCTGCCAACCGCCGCAACGCTCCAGCATACCCATTGACGGTAACTTTGCCGGACGGACAAACAACACTTACTATCACAGAGGAGATGGCGACCAAAGCAAAAAAGGTCATCGAGGAGTGCCTCATGATGCCCGAAGACTCGACCCGCGAGGAGCTCTCAACATACCAGTACCTCATCTGGCAGGAGAATCTTCGGCTGAAGAACTACCAAGCGGCACTCGACGAGCGTAGGAGGCAAGCCAGCGCGTCGATCGCGCGAAGGGCAAGACTGTCTTTGCAGTCCACGGGACAGACGGACCCGAGACGCTGTTCTGGGCTTCAACGCATCTCAGAAAGAGATAGAGCGGACCTAACCCGCAAGTTGGACCTCTCGTTCATGACGCACGATGAAGAGGGGATCCCTATCCCCAAGACAGCCACGGGATCCCTGCTCCTGGTGGCCACATACCTCAGAACAACACAACCTCCCACGAACGATCCAAACGCGGCCCTGCATCGGCAGCAGATCAAATCGCTCAATCTGGCTGCCGCAGCCATAGTCCCAGAAGCTGAGATTGCTGAGGGAAACCCGTCACGTCGAGGAAACAGAACCCACCGTGCGGAAAGCCCACGGCGAGATTTGCAGACTCACGACGATCGCGACCGAGCCGTAACTATCCGCGAAGATAGAGACCACCGGCATCGCGACGACAACAGGCGTAGCCGAGGACAACCAGCCACTCGCCACCTCCAGGAAGGCGAGGATCTGCGAAACATCATAACCCAGCGCAAAGTCAACAAAAGCCGGTCCAAGAGGTCCTCTCGCTCCTCCAGCAGCAATTCGTACACTGACGACCAGTTGGAGCCCTGCGGGTCTCCATGTTTCACTCGACGCATCCGTGAGTCCAGGATGCCCAAAGGGTTCAGATTAACATCTGAAACACCCAAGTTTGACGGTCGTCAGGAACCATCGGCTTGGCTGGAGGACTACAAGATCGCAGTCTCCTGTGAACGAGGCACAACAACAACAGCAATGCAATACATCCAGCTGATGCTCGTGGGTTCAGCTCGCGACTGGCTCAAAAGCTTACCCCATAGCTCATACGACTCATGGGAGAACTTCAAGGAGGACTTCCTCAAAAACTTCGCCGCAACATATGATCGACCCGCGACATTCGAAGAGCTACGAGCCTGCAAACAGCGATCGGACGAGTCGCTGCGATCGTACATCGGCGTTGGACCATGATGACGTGGAACGCACGTTCGCTGGGAAACCCCAAGAGGAAGGTATGATGTAGTCAGCAGCAAAGTTTTCTTGATTACAAAACCAAGGTTGTCAGATCCAGTAGGAATTGGAAGAGCTTCAGAAAGGTGTCAGCGCGCCGTTACCCGATCACTGACGTGGACCTGCACACACACACAATCAAAGTACTTTGCCCCAACGAAACAGGAAGGTTGTCAATCTCCCGGCTTGCTGAATACAAAGGATTAAACGTATGGTGTAGAATATGATGATGAACACAAAAGTAGCAGCAGGAAGTAACGTAGAGCGTGGTGAAAACGGTGTTTGTATCAGTGTGGAATAAAGGACCGGGGTCCACAGTTCACTAGTGGTGTCTCTCCATAAGACAAATAAACATACATGTTGGGTGAACGAATTACAGCTGGGCAATTGACAAATTGCAAACGCATGACAATGCAATATATGACAAGCACATGTTCATTGTTATATCTATTGGGCATTACAACAATATACATAGACCGCTTACTAGCTGCATCTATGACTCATAATCCACTCACAAGATAGCTTCCGGGTCTCCCATGAGTATTAAGTTGCAAGCAACAGATTATAGCATTAAGCAAAGTGTGTAATGTAAACAAACGCATTAGACTTAACAGCAGTACCCTTAAGCTAAGCATCGGTTATTTTATCCCTAGTGGCAACAACACATCTACAGCCTTAGTTGTTTCTGTCTATCAAGCCCAGGCTTCTAGAGGCATGAACCCACTATCTAGCATAAATACCCTCTCTTGAAGTCATTAGCATCTACTTGGCCAAAGCATCTACTAACAACGGAGAGCATGCAGGAACATAGATAAAACATAATATAGATAGATGAACAAACTTGATCATAACTTCACAATTCATCGGATCCCAGCAAACACAACATGTAGCATTACATAAAGATGATCTTGATCATGTTAGGCAGCTCACAAGATCTAAACATGATAGCACAAGGTGGAGAGACTACCAACTAGCTACTGCTATGGACCCGTAGTCCCGTGGAGAACTACTCACGCATCACTCCGGAGGCAGGCATGGTGATGTAGAGCCCTCCGGTGATGATTTCCCCTCCGGCAAGGTGCCGGGAAGAACTGCAGAAACCCTCCCGAACTAGGGTTGAAGACGACGGCGGCCTCGGAACTTTTCGTGGATTTTTGCTCGGGTATCTAGGGTTTCCCGATTAGATGCAATTTATAGGCGAAAGGGCGGCGTCGGTGGCCAGCCGAGGTGGGGCGGCGGCCTAGGTGCGCGGCCCCACCCTGGGCCCGCCGTGGGCCCCCGGCCTGCCTGGTGTGGCCCCCGGCTCCGTCCTCCTGGCTGCTGCTCCGTCTCGGTCCAGAAATAAATCAGTTAAATTGGCGTCCGATTCCGAGAATATTTCCAGAATAGATTTTCTGAAACAAAAAGACAGCAAAAACAGGAACTGGCACTGTGGCATCTTGTTAATAGGTTAGTCCCAGAAAATGCATAAAAATGATATAAAGTGTAAGATAAACATGTGGTAATCAATATATAATAGGCATGGAACATCAAAAATTATAGATACGTTTTGGACGTATCAAGCATCCCCAAGCTTAGTTCCTACTCGTCCTCGAGTAGGTAAACGATAACACAAAGATAATTTTTGAGGTGACATGCTACCAACATAATCTTGATCATATAGTAATGTAAAGCATGTGAGCTGAGATCAAATCATTCAAAGCAAAAGTCTATGTTTGATATTAAACACATAGATGAATAAAGCAAGACAATTAAACAAGTAAAAACCTTTCATGGAAGATGCTATAAAGACATGAAACCGTACAAAGTTCATTATAGATGTTTTAAGCATTCAGTATAGAAGTTATCCTTCTACTCAAGCATCCAGCAATCTTTCACAAACATAGAAAGGATCCAGTCAAGCAAAAGTATCACAAACGTAATGAATTCACTGGTTAGAAGTTTTACTCAACCGGTGAGCGTAAGCATTTGGTATTGGCACCAGGATGTTATGGCAAAGAGAATAATAATGGGGGTTTGGAAGGCCAATGGAAGAAAGGCTCACAAAGCTATAAATGATCATTAGACAAGAGGAAGTCTTATAATCGAAGCTATGCAAGGAGTAGTGATTGCCATGCAACGGATGCACATAGAGCTATAAGTGTATGAAAGCTCTCCAATGGAACTAGTGGGGGTGCATCCAACTTGGTTGCTCATGAAGACCTAGAGCACTTTTGAGGAGGCTCATCATTGGAATATACAACCCAAGTTCTATAACGTAAATTCCCCACATAGTTATACTAATGAAACATGAGAACTCTCTCATATGAAGCATAGGTGCTACTAGCACAAATGATGACTATAAAACTGGTGCTAAACATGAGCACAAGTGTGGATAAAGGATAGTAATGTTGCCCCTCTCTCTTTATTTCTTTTCTTTTTTTTTTCTTTTTTCTTTTTTTCTGTTTCTCTTTTCAATGGCCTCCGTGGCTTTTTCACTTTTCTCTCCCTCACTGTAGGGGCAACACTCTAATATGACAACACACTTTTTGGTACAAATAACTCATAATGAACAAAACATGATGTATAAAACTGTATGCCTCTGCCAGTGTAGCAGGATGTGCAATGATCTAGCGTAACATGGGTAAAACCACACATCAGCTGTATAGAATCATGCAAAGCAATATATAACAATGATGAATGACAACAAGTCATGTAATGTAAGGTGGAAGTTGCATGGCAATATATCTCGGAACAGCTATGGAAATGCTGTGATAGGTAGTTATGGTGGCTGTTTTGAGGAAGATGTTTGGCTTATGTGTAGGAGAACAAGATGAAGTTCTCCCACGGGGTTGGATGTACTGGCGAAGTATGCACAACTCTCAATGTGAGCAGAAGGCAATGCACACACCGAAGAGGCTAGCAAAATATGGATGGTGGAAGTGCCAAAAACCGTAGCTCAACATTAGTCAAAAAGAACTCACAAGTTTATTGCAAACAACTAGCAGGTTCAACATTAAGAGCATGATTAAATTTACCCCAAGGAGGGCCGTTCACGGAGGCACAAGTACCCCGCTAGATCCCTCGACCTTAGCACGCAACTATGTTGTTTCCAAAAACCTTCAGACATGAGAAGCTATCAAGTCCAACTACACCTTCAGCAATTTTAAGAGTTTGTAGTACGGTACAAGCTTTAATAACACAACCACTAATCAGATTTTAGCTTTAATTAACCAGCAAGCATTTAACATCTAATTTCTTAATATCTCAAAACATTTGCAAGGAATCAAGTTATCAAAGTTCAATGATCTACAAGACTATGCAAGTTTTTCCATTATACAACTACCACACACTTTAGCATTTTCTGTTCCAACCAGACGCCAATTATACAACTCTCCAAACAAATATAAGTGAAGCAAGAGAGTACTTTCTATAAAAAACTAATAGCTCTGAACAAGAGATACATGAAAAACAAGAGCTAATAGCATAGCAGTGCTAAACAAGAATACTCAACAAGTATAAGTGAAGAACAGGAGTATTCTAAGCAAAAGCGGAGCGTGTCTCTCTCCCAAACAAGAGTGCTAGGATCCAACTAAGTTATGATCAGAAAACAAAACAAAAACAAACAGAAAATAAAACACACAGACGCTCCAAGAACAGCACACAATATGTGAAGCAATAAAAATATAGTCTCACTAGAGGTGACCTGATAATTTGTTGATGAAGAAGGGGATGCCTTGGGCATCCCCAAGCTTAGACGCTTGAGTCTTCTTGATATATGCTGGGGAGATCCAAGGGAGCCTCCCCAAGCTTAAGCTTTTCTCTCTTCTTGATCTTCTTATATCATCCTCCTCTCCTAATACTTGAAAACTTCCTTCACACAAAGATAACTCGCAAACTTCATTAGAGGGGTTAGTGCATCAAAACATAAACTCACTTGGTTCTGTAAAAACACATTGCATACTTTAGTTCAAACATTAGCTACTGTTACTAAGCAAGATCGTGATCTCCCCCCGAAGAACGTGAATCTATACTTGCAAAAGAGACAATGCAAAAAAAACAGAATCTGTCAAAACCAGAACAGTCCGTAAAGACGAATTTTTTCGAGGCACTTCCGATGCTCAAATCAGAAAACGGTTAACTAACGAAAGATAGGTAATAAGTTCAGGCTTCTGCTCAAAATTTACAGATTAAAATAGTAATCCGTGATTTTTCACGAATTTTTACCGTGAGGTACAGAAATCTGTTTCTGGACAGCAAATAAAACTTTACCACCCTCTTGCATTAGAGGCTTTTCTTGGCACAACAAAAACGAAAAATAAAAGATACAAAGGAGTTGTTACAGAAGTAAACAACCTCCTTGACTCAAGAAAACAAAAATAACAGGAAATAAAATTGGGTTGTCTCCCAACAAGCGCTTTTCTTTAACGCCTTTCAGCTAGGCGCAGTAGCAAAAAGATCAAGTATTATCAAGAGTAGCATTGAAAGCATAAGGGAGTTCTTCAAAGTGCAGCCAGGTGTATCTAAAGGATCTGAACATGATTCAAGAGCAAAAATTTTAAAGGCCTTTTCAGACTCCCATATGTCAAATGGTGAACGTCCAGTTTTAGAAACTTTGGTACATGATGCCCCTTTTCGGCTGGAATTGCCTTTGGATTTAAAGAAGAAAAGGTGTTCCCCAAAGTATCAATAATTTCCTCAAGTTTTTCAATTCTCAGGACTTGATCATCCTTACTTTTATTAGTCTCTAACATATTGATTCTTCTATTCATATTTCTCAAAGAAACATTAAACTTAGTAGTGTTGTCAAGAATCTTCTTATCAATTTCACTTACTTTATCATTGTTTGGTAAATTAGTAATCATGCAATCCAGTTTTTCCATGACATTCTCTAAGGTAATTTCAGTTTTAGTATCATTAACAGGAGGAGTTCCAACAAGACTTTCAATAACATTACGTGCTTCTCCCGCGGGAGTCCCTAAAAAATTTCCTCCTGTTAAGGTATCCAGAACATACCTATACCAACTTGAAATGCCAACATAGAAGTTCCTAAGCAGAATAATATTTGAGTGTTTCTTAATACACCTATGATGAGCATCACTGATTCTATACCAAGCATCTTTTAAACTTTCTCCACCCTTTTGTTTAAAAGAACGAACTTCAACCTCAGGTGACAGGACATAAGGAGTAGAACTAGACATACTGACAAAACAGGAAATAAAACTAGAACTATTTTTTTTGTGTTTTTCGATTATAAAAGCAAACAAGATAAAATAAAAATAAACTAAGCAAGACAAAAACAAAGTAAAGAGAATGGTGACGTGTAACTCCCCTTGCTGTAGCCTCCAATTCCCCGGCAACGGCGCAGAAAAAGTTGCTTGATGACGTGGAACGCACGTTCGCTGGGAAACCCCAAGAGGAAGGTATGATGTAGTCAGCAGCAAAGTTTTCCCTTGATTACAAAACCAAGGTTGTCAGATCCAGTAGGAATTGGAAGAGCTTCAGAAAGGTGTCAGCGGCGCCGTTACCCGATCACTGACGTGGACCTGCACACACAATCAAAGTACTTTGCCCCAACGAAACAGGAAGGTTGTCAATCTCCCGGCTTGCTGAATACAAAGGATTAAACGTATGGTGTAGAATATGATGATGAACACAAAAGTAGCAGCAGGAAGTAACGTAGAGCGTGGTGAAAACGGTGTTTGTATCAGTGTGGAATAAAGGACCGGGTCCACAGTTCACTAGTGGTGTCTCTCCATAAGACAAATAAACATACATGTTGGGTGAACGAATTACAGCTGGGCAATTGACAAATTGCAAACGCATGACAATGCAATATATGACAAGCACATGTTCATTGTTATATCTATTGGGCATTACAACAATATACATAGACCGCTTACTAGCTGCATCTATGACTCATAATCCACTCACAAGATAGCTTCCGGTCTCCCATGAGTATTAAGTTGCAAGCAAAGATTATAGCATTAAGCAAAGTGTGTAATGTAAACAAACACATTAGACTTAACAGCAGTACCCTTAAGCTAAGCATCGGTTATTTTATCCCTAGTGGCAATAGCACATCTACAGCCTTAGTTGTTTCTGTCTATCAAGCCCAGCTTCTAGAGGCATGAACCCACTATCTAGCATAAATACCCTCTCTTGAAGTCATTAGCATCTACTTGGCCAAAACATCTACTAACAACGAGAGCATGCAGGAACATAGATAAAACATAATATAGATAGATGAACAAACTTGATCATAACTTCACAATTCATCGGATCCCAGCAAACACAACATGTAGCATTACATAAAGATGATCTTGATCATGTTAGGCAGCTCACAAGATCTAAGCATGATAGCACAAGGTGGAGAGACTACCAACTAGTTACTGCTATGGACCCGTAGTCCCGTGGAGAACTACTCACGCATCACTCCGGAGGCAGGCATGGTGATGTAGAGCCCTCCGGTGATGATTTCCCCTCTGGCAAGGTGCCAGGAAGAACTGCAGAAACCCTCCCGAACTAGGGTTGAAGACGACGGCGGCCTCGGAACTTTTCGTGGATTTTTGCTCGGGTATCTAGGGTTTCCAGATTAGATGCAATTTATAGGCGAAAGGGCGGCGTCGGTGGCCAGCCGAGGTAGGGCGGCGGCCAAGGTGCGCGACCCCACCCTGGGCCGCGCCGTGGGCCCGCCGGCCTGCCTGGTGTGCCCCCGGCTCCGTCCTCATGGCTGCTCTGTCTCGGTCCAGAAATAAATCAGTTAAATTGGCGTCCGATTCCGAGAATATTTCCAGAATAGATTTTCTGAAACAAAAAGACAGCAGAAAACAGGAACTGGCACTGTGGCATCTTGTTAATAGGTTAGTCCCAGAAAATGCATAAAAATTATATAAAGTGTAAGATAAACATGTGGTAATCAATATATAATAGGCATGGAACATCAAAAATTATAGATACGTTTTGGACGTATCAGACCACCATACGCAACTCCGTCGGTACGGTATCAGAAGACAGAGCAATCGACGCTTTCACCCGAGGCCTCGCCAGGAAAGACTTCCAAGAAGCACTCGGACGCGAGAAGCCGAACTCCATCGCCCAACTCATGAAGGTCGTCAATGAATGGGCGGATGGAGAAGATTCGGTGCGAAACAAGCGCCACGAGTCACCACACCATGACAACAACACTGGCAACTGGAGTCGCAAAGATAGCCGCGGCAACGATCGGAGGCGGAAGCGCAAATCTCACCACTATGACGACGTAGATGGCGTCGAACTGGTGGCGGCTGGATATGTCGAGTCACGCGACGAGCGAGGCCGCAGCGGAAGTCGACAGGACGACCGCAGAGATAGCCGTGACTATAGTCAGCGCAGCGATGGGTACTGCAAAAGGGAGTGGCGAAAAACCCGCGACGACTCGCAAGACCAGCGCACACCTGCAGAAGAAATAGAGGAAGAGTGCAGGTTCCACATGTTTAAGGGTGAGGATGGAAAACTTCACTCAAGACACCTGTTAAAGGACTGCAGAAAATTCACAAGGTTGGCAAGTGAGTACGTCCGACGCTATCACTTGGTCCCCGCTGCAGTCGCACCCGGAGCCCTTCCTGCAGCAGTACCAGCAGCTGGGAACATGGCGGGTGCGATACATCACCAGCCACGCATAGAAGGCCCTAGAGCGGCAGCAGATCAATATCCCAAACCTCGTGGATAGATGAACATGATACAGAAAGGACATCCCTCCAAGAGGGAACAAAAGCTGATCACTCGCCAAGTTAATCTGGCCACCATGGCACCACCCGCTGTACCCGAGTACCTCAAGGGGTTAGAAACTAGCATCACATTCTCTCGCGAGGATCACCCGCCTGTCGTGGTTCGTCCAGGGCACGCTGCCTTGGTACTCGACGCCCAAATCGACGGCTTTGCTATGTCCAAGGTCTTCATGGACGGAGGGAGTGGAATCAACATCTTTTTTGCCGATACGCTACGCAAAATGAACCACTCAACTGAAAATCTGGCAAAATCAGATAACACATTCCATGGCATCGTCCCGGGCAAAGCAGTCTACCCGCTTGGCACAGTACAATTCCTAGTCGTCTTCGGCGAGCCGGGAAACTTCAGGAAAGAGAAGACTGATTTTGAAGTCGTCAACTTGAAGTCACAATATCACGCCATCCTTGGGCGCCCGACATTCGCTCGGTTCATGGCAGTCCCGCACTACGCCTACCTCAAGCTGAAGATGCCGGGACCCAACGGCGTTATCACGGTGAGCGGAAACTTACAGTGTTCGGATAGTTGCGACAAGGAGTTCAGCAAAATATCCGAGATGTTTGGCATGCAGGAGCAACTCCAGGAGCTCTCCCTGAGCAACGATCGCACACTGACGTGGTGTTAACACATCAAATATCATGGTTGGTACCTAGGGTTGAGATTGAGGGGGAGAGACGTGGTAGCATTGGTAGTATCGTCGGCTGACAAGCAAGGTTTACCCAGGTTCAGGCCCCCGGAGGGTAACACCCTACTTCCTGCTTGTCTGATTATTGATATATGAGGTGTACAATGGTGTCCCGACGAGATGGCAATCTCGCTAGGGTTTGGTGGTATGAGTATTTCGTGCCCTAGATCGGCGGCCCTCCCAGCCTTTATATAGGAGGCTGGGTCTCGGGGATTCGCAACCGACTAGGTTTACAGGTAAGGTATGTTTCTACCGACTTAGGTTTTACTAATCTTGGAGCGTACACCATCTTCTCGGGCCCCTTCGTGGGCCTTGATCGTTGGCTCCTGACGGGCTTCTCCGTGGGCCTTAACTTGTACGTGCACCAGGTATCCTCATGGTGGAGCACCCGAAGGGTACACCCACGTCACACACTTTTTCTGACGCCAAGAAACCAGCACCCGACGCTGCCTTCAACGCAACAAACGACACACGGTCGCATCAGGTGCACCCGACGGATCCGTCGAAGACGGTCAATGTGTCATCATGCTTAACTTCCGCATAGGAAGGCGCGCTCGTCAACTTCCTCCGTGAGAACGGGGAAATCTTTGCCTGGTGTCCAGCCGACATGCCAGGTATCCCTAGGGAATTTGCCAAGCACTCCCTTCAATTATTTCCAGACACTAAACCTGTGAAGCAAACGATGCGTTGATTCTCTGAGCCGAAGCCCGAAGCCATCGGACAGGAAGTCGACAGGTTACTCGCAGCCTCACCGAACCAGCTCAAGCACACAGCAGCACCCTCGGTATCGACCGAGCCAGCCAAGAACGCTCCTCCACCTAGCACAGAGGATCAGCCAGTCTAAGTTCTCATCGAACCAACTAGGACGCACCCTTTCCTCGCATATATGATGCGCAATGAGCTGCCAGAAGACGCAGCAAAATCACGGCGTGTCACTCGACGCACCAAGGCATACACAATCATCAAGGGCGAGTTGTACAAATGCATCATATCAGGGATCCTCCAGAGGTGCATCGCATTCGAGGACGGCAATGCCCTCCTTCGAGACATCCACGCAGGAACCTGTGGACACCACGCAAGCAGTCGAGCGCTCGTCGCCAAGGCCTTCCGAGCAGGGTTCTACTGGCCAACAGCACTCAGGGACGCAGAGGACATAGTGAAGAAGTGCATCGGCTGCCAGAAGTTCACTACCAAGCCGCACGCACCTGCGTCAGAACTGAAAACCATACAATTGGCTTGGCCCTTTGCCCAATGGGGACTCGACATGGTTGGGCCACTCAAGAAATCCTCGCGTGGAGGACACACCTACCTCTTTGGTGGCGGTCGAAAAGTTTACGAAGTGGATCGAAGTAGTCCCTATCACAAACTCGACTGCCACAACAACGGTGAACTTCATCAGGTCAATTATATACCACTTTGGGGTCCCTCATAGCATCATAACCGACAACGGTACAAATTTCACGACTGAAGGGTTCCATGACTTCTACAAAGACCAGGGTGTCAAGTTCAATTACGCATCGGTAGCGCACCCGCAGTCGAACAGCTAGGTGGAGAAGGCCAATGGACTTGTGCGCAGCGGAATCAAGAAGCGGCTGTTAGTGCCACTCAAGCGAGCTGCGGGTGCCTGGGTGGAAGAGTTACCGGCCATCCTCTGGAGCCTGCGAACTACTCCAAATAGGTCGACACATTACACACCGTTTTTCATGGTGTACGGCGCAGAAGCAGTCCTACCCTTTGATGTACAGTTTGACGCACCCAGAGTCGTCGCTTACGAAGAAGAGGAAGCGGAGGAAGCACTCGAAGATAGCGTCGACACGCTGGACGAAGCACGCGACATCGCGCTCGCTCGCACGACTGTCTACCAGCAGAACCTCCGCAACTACCATGGCCGTCGATTGCGCACCAGGTCCTTCATGGTTGGTGACCTGGTGCTTCGCCTGAAGCAGAAGAAGGTGCACAAGCTCGCCTCCCCTTGGGAGGGACCCTTCGTCATCACGGAAGTCATCGACGGCGGCGCATACCGTCTGAAGCACGCGAAGACGGGAGAGCTCTCACACAACCCTTGGAACGTCGCACACCTGCGCTGTTTCTATGCTTAGACTGCTCAGTCATCGATGTAATAGGCGACATGTCGGATAGCTGCAGGTTTCTGACGCGCTCTTTTCCTTACCAGGGTACCTAATGGGACTGGAAGGTTTTTAATGAGGCAGCCTGCAGCTTAACTTACAAAATAGTGGAATACAATCAATGTTCCTCTATCTTCTTTTTTACATCGACTCATACAAAACACCTTGGCCGCACCCGAACACTCGGGGGCTACGCCGTGCAGGTTAAACAAAAAAAACACCTCGGCCGCACCCCCAACACTGGAGGGCTGCGATGTGCAACATCAAAGCTTCACAATTCGCTTGACGCACCCGAACACTCGGGGGGCCGCGTCCAACAGCGTACAAAACCATATCTCGCAAACGCAAAATTTACAACTTCACACTCGGGGGCTAGGCCCCGCATGTACACAACAATTATTCACAATTGGCTCCAACGAGAATACATACATACTGCAACAAGGCAGCAAATACCCATATACATTGCAACTCAAACTGGTACAAATAACTGCATTCTAACCTACTCTACAGGTTCTTCCTTCGGCTCCGCCTAGTTCTCTTCTTTCTTCAAAACCTGGTGAATAAGGACCAGCGCATCAACACGAGTCGCTTGGTAATGCTCCAGCATGGGCACAGGACCGCCACCAGGCACTGGTGGAGGGCCCAAAGCGATTTCCTTCAGGTCAAGGTCGGGTAGATGAGCCCACACGAAGGCGAGTGCAACATTGGCCCCGCCAATAAGGTACTCTCGAACGAACTTTTTAATCACCTTTCCTTTACGAAACTTCTCCAGTAGTGCGGCCAGTCCATGTGGTTGTTCGTTCAAAGGAAACAAGGCCCGGTGCACTCGAGCCAAAGCCGACCAGCAGGTCTCCATCAGAATAGCCACGCGCCAAGCACGGTCTTGAAGTTTAGCTAGCACGTGACCCCTCGTCTCATCTGACCAGAAGGGGTGGGTGGAATACTGCGAGCTGCTGGCATAACCGTCCAGACGATTGCGCAAGCGCGTCGCCTCGGCTTGTTCATTCAAGCAAGCACCTGCGCAAGCACACGGAGTCATCAGAGTACAGTTAAAAAGCCAAAGACTCAATGTTTCTTCGGGTACACTTACACTCCAGCTGCAGATTCACCCTGTCCAACTCCGCAAGCAAAAAGGTCTCCCGCTCCGTAGCAGGTGAAGGCCTCGACTACATATCAGCCAACGCACTCTTCGTATCCTTCAGCTCCTGCTCCGCCTTTGAGAGTTTCAGCTGCAGGAAGTCGATAATCTTCTGGTCTCTTACTCCGGGTGCTTCTCTTGGGAGCAGCACTTCCAGAAGAAGGGTCTGTCGATGCACCAGGTGCTCCAGGCTACACAAGAACAACTCAAAGGCATAAGAACCAAGCAAAATCAAGAGCAACCTCCAACACAAAAGACTCGGGGGCTGCGCCCCTCAACTGGTCCAATTCAGAGAATATTAGCATCACTCTATGCATCCAATGGGTCACACCCCATGTTAAGTCTGGAGCTCAAAATAACAAGTTCCTCTTTACAGCTAAAAGCAAAAGCAAAAGCATACAACCCGAAGCAACAAACTACTACAAGACTACTCGCTGGTCATCGACTTTTTGGATGACGGTTTCCTCGCCTGGACTTTCGCTGCCCTGTTCTCCATAGTCGTCACCAGCTGCTGGGCATACTTTTTAGCTGCCTCCATCCATTTGCTCAACATCGCAGTCCTGCCATCAGGTCCTTTGGAAAACTCCGACATTGCCTTGTCAAAGTCAACCTTTGAAGCCATGCGCGAGCAACATGAGGAAAGTAGTCTGGGCACCACTTACCATTTGCTCGCGACTGAACTTGGCGACGGCGGTACCCTCTGGTTTGAAGAGCTCCACCAACTCATCAAAAGTCGACGGCAGTTCGTCCTCAGGGAAGACGCTTCCATGGAGGGCAGCCAGGGCACTCGATGCCTTCATCAGCATCTGCGCCGCTTTTGCGCTGACAGTCTTTGCGGCAGCCACATTCTCCTCGAGAGAGTTGCCGATGCTTCGCTTGCCGGAGGCAGAAGGTCCATCCAATATTTCTGTCGAGGGGTAAAACAAGTCATACGAGATCCGCTCATCATCTACTATCAAGCAAAGACGTTCATACCGGTCAAGGAGCTGCTGCAGGTGGCGAGTCAAACGATCGCCCGACCCTTCCTCTCTTTGGCAGCGTCCAGCCTCTTCTCCAGATCAGCAACTCGAAGGATGGCGTTGTTACTCTCTACCTCGGCAGCAGACGATGATTCTGCAAAAGGAAGCACGCCCGTGAGCGCCCAACAAAGATACAACCTGCAAAAATCCCTTTTTAGCAAGGCAACTCACTCTTGGCTTCTTCAAGCTGCTGTTCAAGAGAGGTGACCTCCGTCTCCATGGGCACATATTGAGCGCCAGCTTTCAGCAGCTTGCGCATAAAATGCTAAAAGTAGCAGAAGTAAAAACATCAACATCACAAAAATTTCGAGCCTATGCACAACTATAAGCAATTGCACATAGCCTCGAGGGCTACTCCCATCGGGAGCGCTGTCGCGCACCCGATAAAAAGCCAGATGGCGAAAAGGAAACTCACATGATCCGCGGAAGCAGAAGTCGAGGCGTGAGCACCTGTGGCCGCGGCTTCACTCTTGCTAAGCTTCAGGCTCCGGCGGCACCACTGTATCCGCCACAGTCGCGGTTTCATTGCTCACCAATGTCTCCTGCGGATGGGTGCGAGTGGTCGAGGCTGCGCTGCTCTTCTCCACCGGTGGAGGAGGCGGAAGATCATCATCCGAGGACTTACTACAGTCGACACAAAAACTCCTCAGGATGTAACAAACAGACTTGACAATGTTCAGAAGCAACGGCGCTGCAAAACACTTACTTGTCAGCAAGATCCACAAATCTGCTGGGTCCAGGCAGCCGACGTTGGTGCGTGGCCTTTTCGCAAAAAGTGGAGGCAAGGAGCGCAGCGGAGCCGCTACTATCGGCTGTGCCATCGACTTTGTCTCGTCCTGTCACCCACCATCTACCTTGTCCTCGGAGTCAGCCATATCCTCCTCCACCTCACGCTGGCGTTTTCGCAGGCCGTCAGCCGTGTGCTCCGCGGACTTGCCCTCTTCCGCTTCGGGGGTGTTGGCCGTGGCAATCGATGTCATATCATCATCCGAGTCAGCAGCGAGCGGCTCGTTGTTCAGCACAGGGCCACTCTCCGGAAGTGGAGGCATAGACTCGAAGTCCTCGTGACCCTGCACAAGATTCAATAAAGCAATTAAGCACAGAATATACATAGTATGAGCAAAAGGTGAAGGCAAGCAGTACCTCAGGCAAAGGATTGCTGGCTTCATACGGCAACACCAATGGCTGGATGTCGCATGGGTCATCCGCACTAAGCATGGCGAGCGACCTCACGGTTTTCTTCACCTCGCTGGCAGATAGCTCCTCCGCATGCACGCGGGTCGGGTCTGCCGCGCCCAGATACGCCCACATACCGTGGACTCGCGCTTGGAGCGGTTGCACACCTCTCTTGACAAAGATGGCTAGCAGATGGATGGCAGTCACCTCCTTCCCAACATTGGTTTGCAACCCAAGCACCTTCTCGGACAGCTTGTCGGCTTCGGCGCCTTCGGCTTCGGACATCGGGGCGCTCCAAGAGGGCCTCTTCAACGCTGCGGCATCCGCGTCAAAGGGTGGCAACCCGAAAGCCTTGGCGCCCGTGGTTTCGTCCTTGAGATAGAACCACTTCTGCCGCCAGCCCTGGACAGACTCGACGAACTTGATCTTGGAGTACTCGATGTCTGGCCGAGTCTGCACGCCAAATCCGCCAGGTCCTTTGGCACTCGACTGGCGCTTGACGATGAATATCCGCCGGAACAAACCCCAATGGAGTGCGATGCCCAAAAAAGCACTCACACAGAACAAAGAAGCAGGCAAGGTTCAAAATGTCGTTCGGGGTGAAATCGTGCAATTGCACCCCGTAAATGTGCATCAGCGCACGGAGAAAGTCGTGGACAGGGAAGGAGAATCCCCTGTTCTCGAAATCCACAAAGCAAACCCTTTCATCAGGGAGAGGTCGCGGAATTACCTCGGGGCTGGGAATGCGAATCTTCTTCTCGTCCTCCGGTAGGAGCCCGTTGCCCCTCAGCGAATTGAGCATCTGCTTGCTCACAGTGGACTTCGTCCACGCCCCAACCACCTTCTTTAGGCCGCCGCCGGCGGCGCCACCGGCAGCGCTACCGGCGGAGGCGTTCGTGGCGCCCTTCCCTCTCCGGCTCGTCACTTTCGACATAGCGACGAAGGCAATGCGCGAGCTCGGGCGTGAATCTATGGTGGAATAACACATAAAGGAAGAGAGGAAAAGGGGACCGGCGGCGAGAATAGGGATAGATTTCTTTCTCCCCCGCTCCGGTCGTTTCTTATATTTGCGGACGGCGTCGAATCCCAGTCGTCCAGGCGGAATCACCGGCCATAGGCTATATCGAACCCTACACGTGGCAGCATCGGAGAGCAACCGCCGCCGGCTACTCCGCCCACTACTCACGGGAAACGAGGAAGCCATCATCACATCGCCGTAAAAACCGCGCCAGAACGGTCAAATCCAAGCCAAACGGCACCGCCCTCGGTCAACACTGCAAAAAAGGGCCCACATGTCACGTCCCATCCATCGCATCGAGCACGCCACCGCTTGTCAGATGGCGCAGTCGCCAAACGCGTCATCCCTGACGTCATCACAAGCGCATCGCTCAAAACGCACTCGAGTCCCTCAGAGGGTCGACTCTGAGGCAAACTTTCGAACTAAGCCAAATGGGTCACTCGGCCGATTCATAGACTGAATCATATAACTCCCATCGGGAGCGAATCGAAATTCCATCGACTGTTGCAAAAGTTTTAAAGCTTTGAGATTATCCTCAACTGCAAGCAATTAAGCACAATCTCGGGGATACTCCCATCGGGAGCGCTGTCGCGCACCCGATAAGAAAAAAAAACTATGATCAAAGACATTTAGTTGTTCAGAACAAACAGTCGACGCTTACTCGACTCGGCTACTAAGCCCTGCGCAAATTTCAATCACAGTTCCCCGAGTTGCGTCCGCCGCATATACCTCGGATGGTGCACGCATGGTGCAAAGGTAAGACCCCCCGATCCGTCGAGCTGGGCCGGGGTCCGCTCTTACAGCGTTTGCCCTGCAACTTTATGCTGCAGGTCGCGTTAGGTCGCAAAGTTATGCTGCAGGTCGACTCAGTAAGACCTCCGCGGCCTGAGTCGAACCTGACTAGCACGTTTTGGGTTTGAGTCCGGGACTCGAACTTGAAGTAGACTAGTAAAATTTTGTCCAGAAGTGCAGTTAACTGGTCCCGATCCGTCGAGTGTACCAGGCCTACTAAGCCACCATCCCTTGGCAAAATAAGCAAAGCATCAGTCGACGAGTTTCTGACTCGGCATGCACTATCGAGGCAATCACGACTCAAATATACCTAGCAAACAAAGAACAAAAATGAAGCATAATCAGCCAATAAGGTACGCTGCAAAGCAAGCAAATTACGACGTGCACTTACGGAGGAGTCCCTGCCCGATTCTTTGAGTCGACCAAGCACTCGGGGGCTACTGACGTGGGCTTACCCTTCGGGTGCCCCACCATGAAGATACCTGATGCACGTACAAGCTAAGGCCCATGGGCAGGCCTGTCGGCAGTCCACGGTTAAGGCTCACGAAAGGGGCCCGAGAAGACGGCGTACGTCCCAAGACTAGTAAAACCTAAGTCGGTAGAAACCAACCTTACCTGTAAACCTAATCGGTTGCGAATCCCTGAGACCAAGCCTCCTATATAAAGGCTGGGAGGGCCGCCGATCTAGGTTACGCAATACTCATACCACCAAAATCCTAGCGAGATCGCATCTTGCCGGGACGCCATTGTAAGCTCCATTGTACACCTCATACATCAATAACCAGACAAGCAGGAAGTAGGGTGTTACCCTCCGGGGCCTGAACCTGGATAAACCTTGCTTGTCAGCCGACGATACTAACAGCGCTACCACGTCTCTCCCCCTTAATCTCAACCCTAGTTACCGAACCATGGGATTTGATGTGTTAACACCACGTCATTGTGCTTCATCGTGAACAAGCGAAAAGAAAGACATATGTTAGTTGTGCTTCATGTATCTGACAATGATGTGCATAATCAGCTTGTCTTCTTCCATCTTCATGGTCGAGCTATGGTCACACCAGTCACTCCTTCAATTTTCTGTAGAAGGACAATCCGGATCCACCTCTGTCTCCACTTGCGCAGATGGTTGTAAGTCTGCGTAGTGCTCACAGTAATCCCAGTGAAGTCAAGAACATCGTTGCTAACCTGGTTGATGTAATGCTCTTTGAAACCTCTGTCAAAATGGATCTCCTTTTGTACCAGCTCACAAACCCTATTCATGACGAACAGGAACATAGGAGGTGACCACTGCATCTGAGGCCGTGGAGAAAAACCAAGAGGAACAGCAGCTATTGGAGCCTCACAAACAGCCTAAAGAACATCATCTGAGGCCGGCAGTGCATAGAGAACTGAAGGAGCATACAAATCTGGATCGCTATGCGCAACGATGTCTTACAATACCGACAGAGTAATCATAAATCTATCACCTAAGATCATACTAAGCAAGACACAAATCTACATATACCATAGATAGAACTGAAGATAGAGCAGTAAGCTACCACAGATCGAACTGAAGACAGAGTAGTAAGCTATGCCAAATCGAACTCAAGGACTAGAGGTTCTTACCACAGATCGAACCTCATCTTTGCCGCGGACGACCTCGACCTCATCCTTGCCGCCGACGACCTCCACCTCTGCCGCGGATGACCTCCACCTCATCCTTGCCGCCGACGACCTCCGCCTCATCCTTGACGCCCACGACCTCCGCCGCCGCGTTGCCGACGACGAGCTCGAACGCCCACAGTCCTGTCAGAGAAGAAGATCCCGCCAGTGTCGAGCTCGAAAGAGGGGAATGGTGATTTGGATTTCGACGGCGAGTGCGGAGGGTCTAAATAGAGGGGCGAAATAGCGCGATGGTGACCGAATTTCTCCCGCCGCAATTTTCGTGCTCGCGCCATCTCCGCCTCTCCGGCGCCTGCAGCACCTCGCATGCGGTGTTCCTCGAGGTCGAACCCTGGGAGCCTGGCTCCACGGGCACGGTCGATCTGAGCGTGCCTCTCGAGTCTGGCCTGACGCTGCTTTGATGGGCGTGCTGGACTGACCCGGGAGGTCGTGCAGGCATCCAAACACCATGATTTTGCAGCCGGCGGGCCTAGTCTGGGCGTCTGTAGGCTACCAAACGCGCCCCTGATGAATGCGGAAAATGCAACTCCACAAGTATTAAACGCGCCCCTAGATGTCGCGCTTATCTGGGATGTCTAATTACTAATGTTTTTTCAAATATCAATGCATTATAAATAATTTTTAATTTTTTGTAATTTATTTATTTGATTCATGTATTAAAATTTCTAGACATGCATTAAAAAAATTAAAAGCACACATTAAAGTGATTTTTTGTTTTATCAATAAATAAATTAGTAGGAATCATATACTCCCTCCGTCCTAGTTTGCAGGGCATAATCTTAAAAACCATTTGTCCCATAACTTACTCACCTCATAGGCACAATTGTATTTAATTCCATCTCAACTAGTGGCTAGTTGCCTCCCCAACCAATGCATGCTAGAGTTTAGCCCCAATCAATTATCACCTTGGGCCAAGATATTCAAAAATTATGTCTTGGGTACTAGAACGGAGGGAGTAGTTTTTGGATAGACAGTCATGATAGTTGGTGGATATCAACGTGAGGTATTGCCGCCGCGTTGGCTGAATCCTGATATGTCCGTAAAGATGAAATAAAGCAGGTCGCTCTTCAGGCTTCACGATCTCACACAACCGGGCTAAAAATAAACATCGAGGGCGCACATGAAACCAGGCCCGTTAGGTAGCACGATGTTGCGGCTGTGAGATTGCACCTGATAGAGTTGAAGGCCCAATATCTCCGTTTTACTGGTGGCTTTCATGTTTCATCCCTTGCCCTCGCCGGCGGCGAGAGGCTTAGAAAGCGACGGTGACGCTGAGGTGCTTGTCTCACGGTATGTACGTGTTCTCTCAAGACACCCGAGTAACCTTTTTTGTTGCCTAATCCCTTTTTAACAAAGAAAAATATTATATTAGAACACATATACAAAGGTGAAGAACTTCGACACGCGAAGTTATGCAAGACATGGCTTTGCAACATACAAAGAAGAAGCTCTAAAAAAATGCTCCAAAGAAGAACGAGGGAAGACCGCGGAAGGAGCTGATGGCTGATCAGGTGAGAACTCCAACGCACAACTACAACTACAACCCCAGTATTTGAGGGATCAGATCATGCGCTTAGCTATAATAACCTGGCGGCTCTCCCAGAGTTCTGATAAGCTTGTGCACCAGAGATTGAAAAGATCCGAGGCGAAGATTTTGTTGTAGCCTGCATTGAGCTCAGCTGCTGTGTCTTCCAAAGAATCTGAGGTCCAGCAACAACGACGCTCTCACCCGCCATTGGTGAAACATCCCGAACAAAAAGGCTCTAACATTCTCACATGAAGTATCTCCGAACCCATTTCGGATCCAAATGCGTGCTCCACCTCACCAACAAGCATTGAGGCCATCTCCTAAGTCACCAAGCTTGCCTCAAATGCATCAAACTGAACCTTCCAATCTACCTCACCAGAAATTGCAATCACCACCACGGTAACCAGGCAAAAATGCTGGTGATATTGCCTACAATTCACCAAGAAGAGGAGATGGCATATCTCCCTCGGCTTCAGAATACTCTTATCAGCAGATTGTGAAGTGATGTTGCTGCTAGCAATCCATGTCGCGAGTGTGTGACCTATTGTTTTGGTTTTCCGTTAGTTAATTAACTAGGCATATTTCTTCAATGAAGCACCTAAATTTTTTGCCTTTGTTTGAAAAAAACTCATTTGGACAGCGGACTGGCTCGACCCACCGGATCGCCAAATTGTGCCACATGCCCAATGTGCAAGCGGGTTCAGGAACGGTCCCGCCTTCTATATATTCTAATGCAGTTAATCTATCTGCACTTAGAAAATGATAAAACGACTTGGATTGATTGACCTCGACACTTGACAATGGCTTGCTAAAGCTAAGGAGTGCTGGTGGATCCAAACGACCTCCAACGGACAAAGAGCGGCGTTGTGCGGATAGTGGATACCTTAACTTGCTAGTCTCATGGGCAATCTGAAACAAGAGCAACGCGCGGATCTTCCGAGGAATCTCCACAACAGGCGCTGCTCATAGGTGACAAATCAAACAAGAGAAATTAACTTGGTTATTGTCAGACGAAGCATTAGGGAAGCTTGTGAGACTAGCCTTTGCAAGGCATTTGTGCTATTTATTTTTCAACTTTGTTCGCACGCTTGTAGGAGTACTTCAACTCTCTCTTACTGACACATATAGTTCCTCTGATTAACAAAAAGTTTACACAAAAGGCTTGAGAGGAATTTTGGACACCTGTAGACGAACTTATAAAGGTCATCGTGTCATTGTCGTCAGTCAAAGAAAAATTGAAACACTGAATTTTCTGATGCCTCCCAGGCCTAGTCCTACTATGTGCACCGGAAGATAGTGGTGGCGATTGAAATTCAAATAGGCCATCTTCTCTGAAATTTGAGGCAGCTCTTGTCCCTACTTATGCAAAGAGCAGCGGAACTGTACGCTTCTGGTTCGACAGCCTCATAACAACACATGGTTCGATAATGTTGTACTCGCCATATCAAGAACACGTGCTTAGTCGATTATCTGAATCTCAGTTCTATTCATGTCTACATTGATTATACGGTTGATAAAGAGATACCTGCATGTTCCAGATTTCTTTGCATCAATAAGGCTCACTAGGCCAACCTGGAAACTCATGGTGAAAAGCTCTACTGCAAATCGGTACACCGTGGTACGAAATTAACTTAGGTAGGTGCATGTCTTTGTTTAGAATTTCTTTAATTTTTTGCAAGCACTTGCTCATATATTTGAACAAAACTTGACAATGTAAGCACCCTTGCTCGCGACTCCCGAGCAATCGTATTCGTCTTTTCGACCTAGGGAAGCACTTTTTCGCAAGCAGTCATTCGCTAGCCAGGCAAACATTTCCTATAGCCTCTAGCTGACCACTGGTCTTGCTAATTAGTAGTACTAGATGACCGGTTGCGCCACTGGCGCAGGGGCCGAAAGGAATACTGTAATATAGCCTTAAGTTTTATATATTTTGTTGCGGCTATCATGCGGGCATCATCAATAATTTGTGAAGAAATAGTGGATTTAAACTTGACAACAAATATTATGTGCAATATCAAATAGTATTATCTTGAAGTACCACACACCATAGTAGGAGGCTCATTTCAGAATGAACATAGTAGGAGGCTCATTTCAGAATGAACATTGTTCCCTCATTGCACATTGTACCCATTAAAACATGGTACAGGTAGGCATGTTATGGGAATTGTTATGGTACAGGTCAAGGGCTATAGCACCCCAAGAAGCATCGCATGTCTCGTGGAGGTAGCTTGCATCTACTGTCCATCTCTATGCAGCCTTGCTTCATCTTTGTCGAACTGGTATTTTTCAATGTCAAGTCTCCGATAGGCATCATATTCTCAACAGGGAGCATGGATTTCTTGCCTTTTGGATGAAAAAACGGGTCCTTGATAGTCGCCATAACCTGGGGAGGTTCATTCAGAACAGGAATGCAATCAGTTCGACTGCCAAAAACTGAATATACCCTCTCTCTCTCTCTCTCTCTCTCTCTCATTCTCTAATGAGCATAAAAAAATGATGTAACCCCTGTTTTATGCACTCTAAAAACTAAGTCAGTGTACATGTGTGCGTATGTGTTGTGTGCGTGGATATACTCACTAACTCACATAATCAAGTATTAGATCTGAGAAGAATGGGTGCATATGGTGCTTAATTAAGAAAATGGTAATTCATTTGAACTAAGAAGATTCCTTCCCTTTCTATTACTATTTATTTCGTTACCAACATGTAGTTGACAATACGAATACTAAATTTGTATAATATCACTCTAAAAATATAATGATGGATATAATGTCATTTCCGAAGGTTAGAGTAATTCGGCTCCTAAATTCATAACTCGCTCAATGATTGGTCTACTGAAATTCACGCTTTCCTTGGATTCCTTAAACCCATAGTCCATCCAAACAATTGTGCCTGAAATCCAAATCTTTTGACCAGAAACTACTCTCCAACTTCCAACAATCTTTTGACTTGTGAGACCTACAGCCAACTATTTTTATCATTCTAAGATGTCAAGCTAAAATAACTGAAAAACTGCATGCCCTAAAACTTCATTTTCGTCATCCTTTCCAGCATTTATAAAAAGAACAAACACTATGAGCAATCAACTGATAAATACATGAATTCTGTAAGGAGAAAAACCATTTCAGAAGTAATAGATCTGTACGATCACGCAAATAGATAATTCTCTTGGTGTAAGAACACTCGAGCATGACTGGCACTATGGTACTGACCTACTAAATAGCTTTAGAAACAAAAGTGATAATACTGATCCTATCAAGAACAAAGAAAAAAAGGAACAATGAGGAATAAAGAAATCTGCAAAAGGACCGCTGAAAATAGTAATAGTGAGGAACTAAGGAAATCTGCAAATGATCCTTCCAGCCTATGCGGGGATAGTATATATGAACCTTTAATGTCTTATCACAAGTGGTATGCATGGAAGAAACTACATAGAAACCTATGACGATGATGGGCAGATAAATCATAACTTGAAGAACAAAAATATGATATGATTCTGATTAGAAGGTCAATAATCATGGTGCCACATATAAATATCATGAGTAGGATAGTCGATGAGAACGTAAATAGTAAAAGCATTTACCTTAGGAGGGAGCCACAAGCCCACAACAGACATCGCGGTTTCAGCCATCATGATGTCATCTTAGTGTAGCACATAAAACGAAAATCAAACGAACCCATATCAGGTTAAACAAAAAACCGTACATGCTCCTGTCATAAACATCATGGTGAGTATAAGCTTTCACAGGATAATCATCTAAAAAGAGTATTAAATACAAAAATGGATAGGAATATGACACATCCTACAATGAATGGAGTTCTTTGACAGGACAAATATATACCAAGCAGCACAATTCAGGAACTGGACTAATAATTACTTCAACAGTACAATTATGCATGCATCTATCTTAGCATGTCTGTACATTTATTAAGAAACACCGAGGCACTGATTATAGAAAATCTTGATTATTGGGCATGCATTTTATCTTCTATTAATTGTATGTTCTTTCTCGCAAGACTAATTAGGAAATAAGCAACAGGTGTTCCTGCGCCACTGGCGCAAATGCCAGCGAGCTGTATTTGAGCCATAAGGTTTATCTATGAGAATCCTTTCTTTAGATTTTTTTAGTACCCATCTCAAGAAAATGGCTCACACAAAGAAGGAAAAAAAACATAATAAACCCAGTTAGACAATGGCGCAACATTCCAATACAGAGCTAGTGTTATTTGCAAATAAATGTTTAACAGTAGATATTACTTTAAAGGTTAAATCATTTGTAGCTTCGCGTAAGGAATAATACACCAAAACAGAAAAGAACATTGAATCATTTGTAGCTTTGCGTAAGGAATAATACACCAAAAAGTTTGGATGGGTAGTAGAAAGATAACGCCTTGTACCACGGATAGGGGTAAACGACCTATTGTAGTTCTCAAGTTAGTGTCAATTGTTAGGCGGGTATTTTTTTGCTTGACACGTTTTTAAAGGAGAAAAGAAGTTCAATACTGTAAAAACTTATGAATAATTTAGCATCAACCATAAAAGATCAGCACCTATCCTCTTAGCTATGAAACTTCCACACGTGTTTGTCAACACTTAAACATGAAATTGAGTAGCTGCGCATCCTCTGGTAAGAAAGAAACACAGTAGCATTTCAGAATGAACACTAACTTATTGAAGACTGGAAACTTATTTGCGCAATGCAGAAAAATAACAGAGTCAGTAGATTAGCAAGATCCTTAAATGAAAAGGTCTATAGATTGAACTTATTGGTACCTCACATGACATTTAATCCCTAATATATAGACAAGCTATGTAGCCCAGGGCACCTACTGTTCAGAGCAATACTGAATTTCACAGATAAACATAGAAACAGTCAAAGTACTCAAGAATGCAAGGAATAAGGTCCTCCAGCAAAAAAGAAATTGTGGAGAAAATGCACCCTGTTACAGGTAATGCTGAAGCCAAATTAAAATTATAGGAGCGTCCTTATGCTAACCAAACCATCAGCCAAATAGCATCTCGAACCATCTTTTAGAAATTTGTGACTGAGGTCAATACCTACCAGGAAGGAAACAAGAGAAATTACCTGCTATGATCAGTATGGCAAGATTATCCACCGGAGTGTACGCCCTCCTTGGCTCACAGCCTCACACACCCCTCCTCCGTTCAGCCACATTGGGGGGCTTGCAAATCCTTGATACCATGTCCAAGAGAAATTACCTGCTATGATCAGTATGGCAAGATTATCCACCGGAGTGTACGCCCTCCTTGGCTCACAGCCTCACACACCCCTCATCCGTTCAGCCACATTGCACCGGGTCGAAGAGAGCAAACAGTCCCTGTAAAAAAGAAAAACATCAAATCTGCTTCAAACTCAAGCACTGGCAGAAATGAGCAGCTGTTAAAGATGGTTGTACGCATCGGTTTGACCCAACAAATGCATGAACATGTCGCATAATAATTTGTCAGAGAGGTATGTTGAGTGATTGTTAATCGACATTGTTGAAACAATGATTATTGTAGTCATACTATTTTATACACTGTAGACTAATTATAAGAGAGCCAATTAACTGATCAACTATAAAAACTGACTGCTATATCTCAACATGGTTTTCACGTGAAAACATTAAATCACTTTTTCCATAATTAGTATTGACTCTGCAATGCTAATAAAGAGAAACACAGAAGTATATAGCTTGTTTCCTAATTTTATTATTAGCAACTTAACAACACAAGTTTCTCTCTCACTTCCGCCAGCTAACCCAGCCTCGCCGCCCCATCATTGCATCTCGCTTGTCACCCGAGCCCTGCCTCTTTCTCCCTGGTCGATCTCCCTCACTAACGCCGCCATCCCACACATCCAATTTCGTTTGAACTCTAGTGCTCTCCTGCCTGGTGGCGTCGACAATGAACCAGACCAGCCACTCCAAACAAACATGTAATTTTCCTATCCTACACTCTTGCCTGCCGAGAAAATAAACATGCTCCACTCGTTTGAACTCTAGACCTGTTCAAATAAACCTTCACCTCCCTCCTAGGATTTGGTTCTCTGACCGCAAGGGCACCCAGGTAGGGACATTCTACATCAACCGAACAAGTTGAAATGAATCCATTCTACATCAACAGAACAAGTTAAAAGAATGTATGCATGGTAAAATCACAAGATACTACTATGCTTGAACCCAACGAACTAAATAAAATGCAAACAGTTGAACTACTCAGATAGTGCAGGTCCATCATTTTGTCAAGTAGCTTGCGTACCTTAGCAAAGAGCCAAAATGGGGATGAAGAACACATCATACATAAAAATAGTGTCAGCTGCTTGTGGAACGACAACTTGAAAATACCATTTGCAGTCACTGATCCTTTCAGTCTCCCTACAAGCCACCCTGTCCCTATGTTTCCTTCTGGATATTCTGCACCCAAATACAATATTGTTTTATTTTTACAGTGTTAGAACAGTTAGGCTTACAGTCAATGGATATTCTGTACCCAAAGACATGATAAACTCAAATAAAACCAGAGAAGTGAGACGAGCAGTTCTGAACTACGAAGCACCGATACGGCCAGAGTGGCCGTGTCCCCGTATAATACATCGCCGATACACGCGATATGGCTCCGATACGCGTATCGGCCGCGTGTCCCTTTTTCGTGATTTAAAAATAAAGAAATTAAAGCCGATACGGCTCGAGGACGGCGGCGATACGGCCAGGATACGGGAAAATATCCCAGTCGACGCGAGACTAACCCTAACCCACCCCCGTGCTCTCTCTATTCGTTCTTTTGCCGGGAGATTGAGCACGCCCGAGCCGCCTCCAGGAGCTGCACGCGCCGCCGCCACCAGGAGCTTCACGCGCCGCCGCCGCCTTGATTCGCCCGTCTCCTTCGCCTGGATTCGCCCCTCTCTGCTTCCCGTCACCAGCAGCAAGGTAACCGCTTCCATCCTGCATCTGGCATCCGTGCTTGCTACCGATCTTGTTTGCTCCATCTTGCCGTCTTCCAATCTTGATTTGCTTGCTCCATCTTGCCTTCTTCCGCTGCTGGCCAAGGAGTGAGATTCCGGCATGGCATCTGCTGGCAGCCAATCTTCAGGTTGTGGTAGTGCTAGTGCGACTGCAACCAACAGCAATGGTGCTGGTGATGCAGAGGCTGATAATGGTGTTGTTAATCCGAAGTATCCGGTATGTCTCTATGGCTGGTTTTGAGACTTTGCTTAATGTGGAGGCTGGGAAGCATATATATCAATTGGTAAGCATGTTACAAGCCAACATCTTTACTGTTTCTTGTTTCTCTCAAATTCTAATCACTAATGAGAGCATTTGATCTATTTTGCAAGTTATTCTTGGAGTGTGGAAGCTGATGATGATCATTCAGTCATTGAGGACTTGCAAAGCAAACAAATGGGGCAGTATTTTGATCTCATCTCTCATGCATTCAATTATTCTTGTCTTTATTACATGACATTATATTATTTATTTATTTTTATATATATACTCGCCGTATCGCCGTATTGATGTTTTCTGAAATCGCCGTATCCCGTATCGCCGTATCCGTATCGCCATATCCGTCTAGCCGTATCGGTGCTTCGTAGGTTCTGAAAGGTGGTCACAGAGTATATAATATGAATGAAACCAAAGTAACATGCATCCTTAGCACCGGTTCTGAAAGCTTGGAAGGCATAATACATGTTGAAAAGAAAGAAGATGGATCATTGGCGACACTACCACTCAGACTGATTGGAACGTTCATGCTATTTCAATAGAATGAATGTAAGAATGAAAACAAAAGAATTGCTCGATTATGCATACCCAAGTTACAGCCATCTAGAGGCAGTGACAATTCAGTTTTCCCAAACCACAAAAGAGCTGCACTTCTGTACATAACAATCTTTTCTATGTAATCAGAAGGCAGAACGACTGCCATTAACTTCAAAAAAAAAGAGCTGCACGAATGGGGGTGTTCATGATACAGCTCATTTAGAAAAAGCAAAACATGTAATGAAAATAATAAAAGAAGCTTTATGAGCTACATTTTTAACACAAAGCTTGTACACACATACAGATGGTTTGACCTGACATGTCAGTACTATGTTCATCCATCCAGGCTTGTTCTGCTACTTGTAAACTACAACAAAATATTATATAGCATGAATCAAATCCTCTAGTAGAACACAGGCAAACTGTCCTAGGTTTTGTAACCATGAATCAAATCCTCTAGTGGTTTCATTGAGTATGCGGTGAATCGATCAGTTACACATTTGTTCTGAGTGACCAACAACCAAAACTTTACTGCATTCAAGCTTTTAATTTGCTTCTGATCCACAAGTTGATTAAATCGACAAGTTGTTTTTTAAGCGCTTCCCAAATTGTACGCTACACATTGATTAAACCCACAAGTTGTTTCTTAAACGCTTTACATAATACACTGTTAAACAGAACTGACCATAATATCCGAAATATACTGCTCAAGATAAAAGCTATATATATTATTAAAGCACTTAAATTTATACCAAAATTGCCAAGAGATCTTATTTGTGCTGCATATAGTAATATAACAAAATTGCGAGTATAATAGCTATTATCATGGACCACAAGTTTATACCTATCAGAAAACAAGCAGTCATTCTTAGGATGCTCCTAAAATTGGCAAGCACACAACAAATCGAGAAGTGAAGGTCTGCATCCAACATTCCAGCACTGGGGGTCTAGTCAATGTCCCCATTGCAGTTGAGTTGAAAGAAGTCGACAGCACGATCCTGATATAATATAAGAACAACAATGAGAGACTGTATTTGTGGAATTCATCCACTAAAGCAGAACGAGATCACAGGTACTAACCAGGAATCTTGAGAGAAGGCCAATGTAGTAACAATGCCAAGATGTGCCTTTTTAGTTGATACAAGTACTCGCATGTTTTTTGAACCAAGTACACTGATGCATCCCTCAGTAGTACCACTGGACATGCAAAGGCAAGCATGTTAGACCTCCAAGAAACATGCAGCTCGTTGATTCCATAATAACTCTGTAATCATGTACAACTACTTATTTTAAAGGGTAAGAGAAGAAAAATGCAACAATTTGAGTAAGATCCAAGAAAGGCAATATAGCGACTAAAAGAAAAATGATCCAAGCAGTTATTGATATGCGACATCAATAACTCAATGAAACATGGGGAACACATTATGTATAAGCTTATGACAAAAGAGCAGACCTTATCCATCTACGAAATTGGATATTTGCATCCTATGCACTGCAGCCCCTGCACAATAGCAGAATTAGTTAGTGATAAAATGCACAATTACTGTAAGATGTGCTATGTCCTCATATAGCAACAATTGAACTTTTCAAGCACTGGTTCTTGTTAGTACATCTTGATTATGTCATTGACACCATGTATAATAGGTAAAACAACACCAATTAAATCTCAAAGGGAGCAGACCTGCTACTTGGTGGATATTCGAAAGAAGAAAACAAACATTGTATTACAAGTGGTTCAGTTACTCGAATATATTCAATCATAATCTGCTTATATAACAACCAGACATGGGTATTGAGAAATCATAAACGCAAGCAGAGAAAGCATTTGACTGCATTCGTGCTGCTCAATTGCTCATTGTCCAGCGAGAGTTGAAGCCCGGAAACCACTGAGAACACTGCAAGAAAGAGCAAGAATACATCAGGATCTACATAATACCGACCAATGCAATACTAAGAGCAAAACCAAAAAATCTGTGGGGAAGGAGGAGTATCCACCAGAAACAGCAGGGGCGAGCACGTCGTCGCCGATGACCATGCATGTCCCGAGCAGACTGAGTAGATGCAGAGCCTCTGCAGGACACCCATCAGTGTGTATGTGTGCATCTTGTTCAACTGTCGTCAGTGAGAATCTTGTTTAGGTCATTGACCTGTAGATATCACACACGAAGACAAAGAACCTGTAGATCAGCAAGTATAAACGAGCCGGCACAAAAACCTAAATATATGAACCTACAATTAATTTTTCGATGGAACAATCGGCAGCCACCGCCAAGCACTTCATACTCATTTAACTTGTGGTTCAAACAAATGGCAAAGACAACAAACTCAATTAATTAACTAATTGGATCATGACCTCTAGAAAAGAAATTGAGGCAAAAAATCTTGCTGAACTGAACCGAAGGGACTGTGAGGTAAACTTGCCTCCCTTTTATGCTCATGCCAACTTTCTAAATAATCAGTGTCAGGTAAACTTCCTAAACAGATCTAGCAGTCCAAAAAAAGGGAGTTTTATATAACCCTTTCCTGTTTCTCTTAGTGGTGCGGCAACTAATATAATCAGTGGCATGCTAACACTGATTGTCTTGTGAGAATTGTTAATACAATAGTTTTAAAAGCTTTTTTAAAAAAAATTACAGTAAATGGAATGGAGTATTTCTAACAGCATGGCCATCATCTGACTATTCTTATATAGCCAAGGTGTTTACCAAAGAGACATACCAGATTAATTAACATGTTTCATAAACACCGGGCAACGGAAATACATGATGCAAGGAAGAAATAGATGCAGGTGTTTACCGAAGTGACATACCAGATTAGATCCCACGGATTTAAATCTCGAACAGATCCATGCTTCTTCCACACACAAAATCTGCACAGAGAAAAACATTCATCACTATAATCTCGAACATATCCATGCTTCTTCATCACTTGAATTCAGTACAAAATTACCTCCTCTGCTTGGAAACACGGTAAGCCAAGGTCCTAGCACGGTAAGCCAAACCTTAGGCAACAAATAGGAAAACTATTATACCACTGTACCTACGATCCTGAGTACAATATGATGCGTTTGAACCCTAGAATTATTTTACAATTATGAATCAGAACAGAAACAGAGATAAAATGCCCTACATGCAAAATTAAAATTAATACTGAGAGGGAGGGAATCAGATGAAAAATCGGGCCAGCCATGGAGGTGAAGCACGAACAGGAACTGTACCTCGGGGTCTTGGTCACCGGCGTCAAGTTTTCAAGAATCAAGTTTCTGATCAGAGCCAAACATCAAACATTCATCACTATAATTATTAGTTTTCAAGAACCATGTAGCAGCCCCAACAACATAGATACATCTAAGCAAACACGAAAGGATGAGAAAGCATATTATATATACCAAATGTCCAAGTTATATACATTGACGCGACATGTTTTGAATTATTAATCAGCAAATGGGCTAAATTGCTGACAGTCCTCTTTTTAAATGAAAGCTAGGAAAAAATAGGAGACATACAATGGCCCTACATCAAATATTCAATAATCTGAAGGTAAGTATAATACAGTACTCTTTTGCTATCTGAGATGCAGAAGCAACCCTACCGATTGTAAACACAAAATATTATAGCTATTTTTCCACAGCAATGTATTGAATCCAAAACACACACTCATACATTATTCAAATATCATAGGTATACACTGAAATCTCAAATATACAGAAGATACTGAACACAATGGAAAAAAACAGCGCTCTACTCGAGGAGACTACATGATCAGAGCATAAACCATCGAGGATCATAAATATAACCCACCTTAGATATTAGCACTTAGTTTATGTGATTCTCTATCGCTAATATACAGGCACAAGCTTGAGGAGGGGATCAAACCACCTATTGATAACATGTAGGCTACACCAAAGAAAATAAAGGAGCACCTCAGCTTGTCAAGTTCATCCACAAGATAGTATATGCAGCCTACAGAAATGAAAACACTACATAATTCCTTAAGAAACCTTTGCAGAAATAGAAAACACTATACACAATCCTTTCATGGCTCAATTATGGAGTTCAAATCGACAAGATGGATTTTGGGAAAGAAACTGCAGGCGACGCTCATTGGAGACATCACTACCATCTGATTGCAACATCTGATGACCTGAATTTGAGAGGGTTACTGGATTTTCTGTAGAGACCTAAAACCTGTAATTGAAAAGGCTGCAGCTTCAGTAAACAAAAAATCAAATAACAGTTTAAGCACACCAAGGAAAGTATGGTATATAAATATCCGAGGGGCCGCCATGATGCTCTCTGGCATGTATGAGCCGGTCCCCTCTGCGCACACCCAGGCTTCAAAGGCACACCTTCAGGCTATAGCAAATGTTCCACTGAAAGTCATGTTCCGAAAGTAATGTTCCAATAGGTCCATATCAGAATTTTAATTCTATACCATGACAATCACAGCAGTAGGAAATAAGAGGTCTAAGTTTGACCAGCGTCCACAAAAACACATGAAGTAGAAGCAATCAATTTAGTTGAAAGAAGGCGTACTATTTAATTTGCAAAATGTTCGTAATAAAATAAAGGTTATGGAATGTCTAGACCTCACCTCAGCTTTCAAATCCCTAGACTGCATCCAAGAGATGATATATTATGTGTCCCATGTCTGAACTTTTTATCAGCAGTAGAAACTTCCCTTCATTTATCCGGGCTGACAAAAAAGGGGGAATAATTACAAAAATGCACTGTGATATCTATTTAAGCATTTTAGAGAGAAGTGTGTGTCACAGTAGAAGATTGCGCCACATTTTAATTAGCAATCTATAAATCAGGCCATCAAATTTTCAATTAATGGAACAATAGTCATAGCTCACACGAAGTGTTATCTCTTGATCTCGTAGGTTTTTTTTTAAAATGTTTCCATAGCATCAGAAAAGGCCCATGTGACTAACAGAATTTTTCAATGTGAAATAAGTTTTAAAAAATGCGGGCGCCTTCAGAAAAATGTTTTCTACCATTTGCTAAACAGCCTCACCAGGACACCAACAAAAATATAAACTGCAATTACTGGGAGCTAAACAATAATATTACCATGGATTTGGAGCTATGTTCATGCAATAGCGATATTATAAAAAGTAAGTTAGAAAGGAGCGAACTTCATGCATGTTCATTCATTCATTTGCCTCCTTAAATAATAAGCAAGTTAAATCCTGATAACGCAATTAGCTAAGAACCATTTTAATATGACCTGGAAAGGTAGACGTGAATGAAAATCGAGCTGAATGTATGTATAGAAGCAATATCCTAGAGAAACAATCACAGACAACAGTTTACAGATTTGCTAAATATCCTAGAGAAACAATCACAGACAACAGTTTACGTGAATAAAAATCGAGCTGAATGTATGTATGTATGTATGTATGTATGTATAGAAACAATATCCTAGAGAAACAATCAAATGAATGTAAGTTAAATTCTTGGAAGCAAAATTACAAGGATATTACAACTGCATCAAAGCCATCCATTTTTACCTGGTAGTGGACGACTGAATCCAACCAAATGTTCAGAGAAATCAACATAAGCCTGCAGAAAAAAGAGGTAGAGCTAGCTAGGATAATTCTACAAAATCAATACACGCATACATGAAAAAGGAGAGCGAGGTACATATACAGACCTGAGCAAGAAGGAAGTGTAGCTCAGTTGAGACTTTGCCAAAGCAGCATAAACTGACATTTATCTAAAAGAAGATAAGAGATATTAGACAAAACACACAGTAATTCAATAAATGTAAATGCAATTTGAGGGAGAAAAGAGAAAAGCAAAGAAGGAAAAGAGCTCTACATGTGCCGCCAGCCAGAGAAGATCTCGAGCCCCTGTGGACGAACTACGAGGCAGTGTCCATCCCGACAAAGATAGGGAGCTCCATGCTCCACAGCTGCAGCTTCGTGCTCCACGGCAGCAATAACCTCCGTCAAGAATACAAGAAACCGCCTGCACCATGGCGCCCCACCAAATCCACACCGGAGATCAAATCCTCGACACCATTGAATCCAATAAACCAGCGCCCCAGACCTAGGCTAAAATAATATAGGGTTTGGGAACATTTGCCATACCTGCCCGTTGGTGTTGACCTCTGCCCTTGGCGGCCATGCTCGGTCCAACTCCAGGTCCCATCCTCCTCGGGAGCTTTTGGAAACCGAGCTGCTCCGTGCACCGCTGGCCATCCAGGAACTCCACGGCGTGGTCGCATCCTGGAGCAGGAGTACTGGGGCGCCGCCTCCGCGCTGGGAGAGAGAGTCGGGCGTGCCGCTGGAGGTCGATCTCCTCGCGTGCGCCGCCACCGTGTCGTCGCCACCGGCGGCTGCGAGAGAGAGAGAGAGCGAGCAAGAGCAGGTGAGACGGGATAGAGAGGAGAGCAGATAGGGGAGGGCATGGCCTTACCCCTGGTTCCGCCGTCGCCTGCCGCCCCCAACCGGCGATTCGCCCGTGGCCGAGCGCCTCCAGTCTTCCGCGTTGTCTCTCTGGAAGGGATCTACGGCCGGGGCTCTGGCCCTGCTTCTCCTTGCCCGCGTCCCCACCCATGCGTGCCCGACTGGAAGAGGAGGGTCCTCCAGATGCGCCGCCGCCGCATCGACGAGGAACAACGCGAGGAGGAGTGGCGTGGGGAAGCCCGGCGGCGTAGCTGGGTAGGGGAGGAGGGCGGCGCGGTGAAGCCAGGCGGCGGCGCGGGGAAAAGGAGACCAATGGGAGGAGAAGGAGGGCACGGGGCTGAGGGGCGAATGAGGATGGAGGAGGCGGGGATTGGACGAGGGGATGGGAGGCGATTGGGCTAGGGTTTTCACCGCACGGAAAAAGCCAGGCACCGCGCCTCGTCCCGCAAAAAGAAAGAGCGACGCGCCGGACGTGCTGCGCGTGGGCCTCTCTCTCCTGTTGGCCCACACGTCATGCACTGTCTGTGTGACATACCATGTACAAAACGTAAAGCGACTACGATCCAATGGCCGTAAATCATTGGACGGTGGAACGAACGGCTGAGATAGTCTGCCCCGGATTGAACAGTGCCCGGCTGAGGACACGCCTTGGTTGTGGTTGTCATTTATAGGTTAAATGTCTTTGCCTAGCTAGCTTGCTTTCTGAAGTGCCCTCTGGCAGGAAACCTCTTTGACCTTTTATCTATGCAGTACGGCAGCAAGTGTTGTACTAGAACATCTGAACATTGTGAATTATCTGCTAACAGCGTGTGTTAGACTTGCATATGATGCTTGGTTTGCAAAGTCTAGTTCATCCTTTTTTCTGCAATGTTGAAGCTGTACATACTGAAATACTGTTCTGATGTGCTTATTTTCAGATGAGCACATGACGGACCAGAATGCTCCTTCTGAGTACCTGCAGTATTGTCCAACACAAGTTGCAAAGATTGACTTGAGGACAGTTTTCTGGTCCACGTGGTTTTAGGGTGTGTTCGTTTTTTGGATCAAGTGGAATGGAATGGAACCATTCCATTCCACTGACATGAAACCGTTCCATTCCTGTGTTCTTTTTGATCAAAAAATTGTCACGGAACCGTTCCATTCTTGTGTTCTTTTCTGGGATGGGTGGAATGGAATGAGAATGGAATGGAATCAGAACGGCATCAAACTCGATTAATTATTTTCTAATCTAGATTAATTATTGCTAAACTTAATTAATTATTGCTAAACTTGATTAATTATTCCTAAACTTAATTAATTATTCCTAATCTTGATTAATTATAATCAATCTTGATTAATTATTGCTAAACTTGATTAATTATTGCTAAACTTGATTAAATTAGAGTTAATCGCCCAGAGGCACTGTGCAATTCCACCCCGTCCGGCCGAATCGGCCGGACCGGTCGGTTCGGCATATTGAGGGAATATTCCCTTTTCTGGAACCACTCCATTCCACTCCATCCCAGAAAAGAACGCAAGAATGGGTTCTGGGAACGGAACGGTTCCGTTCCATTCCGGCCGGTTCCAGAACCGAACACACCCTAGTGGACTAGGATTGATGTTAAGTGCAAGTTGTTCACACAATCTTCTCCATCTTATAGGCTTCTGGTCCAACTGGTTTTGGACTCGTCTAAATGATCACAAAAAGAGTCATTGTAATGCGGTAAAAATTGCCATGGTGTTACACCCGGGGGGGCAGTTAAAACATGTTTGATGGTGCATCCTGTTGTTTTATTGTGCTCCGAATCCTACCATATATGGAGTCCTACCGGAAAGGCATGTGTATAACTCTGTTTCATGTCCGTCAAGAAAGAGAGTTATTTGTCTCCCATATATAGTTCCAGGTAGTCATAGATTAGATCGTGAGATTGAGAGAGATCCACCAGATCCATAGCACGAGAAGGGTTTGTCCTCTCGTGCATTGTAATATTCCTCCCGATTATAGTTATACGCCTTTGTGCATCCGTGGTTTCTCCCGTAAGGGTTTCCACGTTAAATCTGTGTTCTTATTCTTCGTTTCGTTTGATCTATTTTCTGCTGCGCTATTTTATAACAAATGGTATAAGAGCCGAAGGATTTTTCGATCCGCTGCCTCGGGAGACTTTTCGCTGCGCTCCCGGGGCAGCACGGCGCAGCTTCGTCTTTGTTGGATCAACAGCCGCAATCTTGCGGCATCATGCAGCTTTATCAAGATCGAGTCATGTTTGTTGAGATCAGATCCGAGATCAAGAGGTCACAGTTTCGTCGGCGTCATGTGGGTCGCCTTGGCCATCCGTCCGCTGCAGTTGGATTCAGCATGTCGCGTCGTCGCGATCGTCGAGTCGCCGAGATCACCAGCCCCATCCTGCAGCTCTCCCGTCCGTGTGCAATATTGTCTGGTACGTTTTTTCGATCCGCCGTTATATCATGTCCTCTAGTCGGTATCAAGTCCGTACGAGGAGGTTTGTGTGGATCAATCTGGGAAGTACTAGATTGATTTGAAGCATGCATACGAGAAGTGATCGATCCAAGCATCGAGTCCCTAGGCGAGAAATCCAAAGCGATCAAAGAGATCAGCTTCTGCTAATCTCACGTGGCTGCATGTACACGTGAAGATTAATCAATTCTTTGATCTTCTAATTGCTACGTCCACCCATCCAGCTACCAGGTGCTATCTACTCTTGATTATTGCTCAGTAAATTAATTCTATCAGGAATTGAATTTTTCTATCGGCTTGTACTACTTTGTGTTCACCGATTTAATCTACTCATGGTTTCCATGAAGTACGGTGACAAAAGGTTTATCTTCTGACAAGTCAAGATATGAGCGTTGTTGGCGCAAGTCGATTATGCGGATTATTCTAGCACAGATAAACAAAAGTGAACAATTTGTTTTCAGCTCGAGCATTGACCCATGCTCTATCCCGGTCTCAATACCGGTTTTATCCGCACCACCTATGTTCGATGATTTGCCGCTGAGATGATCATCGTTTTGATATTCAGTTCAAGGTGGAGTTTGTTGAGTTGTCTGCAGTTTGGGCTCAACGTTAAGGCGGTTTTATTTGCGGCGTTCTATGACGACTCGTTCGTTTATTGGGTTATTTTATTTGAAGCCTGGAAATTCAAGTAAGTTTTATAATTGTTCGTATTCAATGAAATTTACATGGGAGATGTTATGGATGCAAATTCAGGATATTATATTGCTGCAATTACATGAACACAATTCCGAAAAAAAATATTATGGAGGAGGTAATTATTTAAGCCTGTTGGTAGCCAGCATATACTTTTTCTCTCCAAAGTTTTGCTGTTATGCATGTGATGGTTTTATTCAGTTTGTGATGAGGATCGGTTGAGGTGCAAGGAGATTTGTTTCTGCTAGATACTACAACATTTAGTACTGTTAAGTTTTCAGTACAATTCAGTTGTTTTTGCTCTTTCATGAGGGGTCTATTGCAGAGTTGATGCTCCGTTGCATGTTGAGAAGGTTCCTTCATCCGACAGTTGTTCTATATGGACAGTTTTCACCATGTCATGGATTCTTCATTACCGTCGACAGTTTTTGGTGTACGTGATGCCATCCGTACTAGATGCTCTTGCATGAGTATTATTTGTCGAGGTTTGTGCTTTTCAGATTTTGTAGCACGTTCAGATTTCATGGGATGAGTTCTTCACATTGTTATGTGTATCAAGATGTTGCACTATGAGATATGCGCTCGTTCAAGCACCACACGAGATATGATGACGTATGTCATTTGATGATTGGGCAGTTTCAGTTTTGGAGTTCAGTGGCACAGACTCAGACTTTTATTGGGAGATCCATGTTTCGTATGTCTGCTTTGTTGACAGCTGTGTTGTTTTCTGGACGACCTACCATTGATTTGCTCATTATGACTTCATGAGAATTTTATTAGTCCTATGGACGTTTGAAGACACAAGGTTTACTTGTACTGCCTTTAATTGAGGAGTTGATGCTATCTATGACTGTTATAGAGGATTCGTCTCAAGGTGAAGTGTTGTTTTATTGTGCTCCGAATCCTACCATATATGGAGTCCTACCGGAAAGACATGTGTACAACTCTGTTTCGTGTCCGCCAAGAAAGAGAGTTGTTTGTCTCCCATATATAGTTTCAGGTAGTCATAGATTAGATCGTGATATTGAGAGAGATCCACCAGATCAATAGCACGAGAAGGGTTTGTCCTCTCGTGCATTGTAATACTCCTCCCGATTATAGTTATACGCCTTTGTGCATCCGTGGTTTTCTCCCGTAAGGGTTTCCACGTTAAATATGTGTTCTTGTTCTTCGTTTAATCTATTTTCTGCTGCGCTATTTTATAACACATCCGTGCATGATGAATATTATGATCTGCTAAAATGTATATAGTCTATTTCTTGCGCAGAATGGAAGTCATATCTATTTCACTTACGGATCAGTAGTAGCACTAGAGATTACCAAAGAATAGAGCTGCGAGCCTACCATGAGGATAATAGAAGTTCTATGCCTCTACAAACTGGACATTCGAAGCCTCCTTAACTGTCAAGATAGGGCAAGTGAATTACATCATTTGCCGAAGGGAAATGATACCCATGAAGTTATGGGTTCGAGTTTGCAATGACCTATTCCTAGATGCCTCCCAAACCATATTACATACGCTAGAAGGTAATAATTTCAAGATCCTCATGTAGTTTTCTTTTGGAAGAAACATCATATAAAAGTACCATGAATGTTGGATACTTGCATAGCATACAACATTTCCTATGTTTGCTACCCACAAAGCCGCTGTGGAAGCCAGGGCATACGGCACGACGAGTCTCTTCACCCTATTTATAAGATCCCATTTGTTGGCAACCACCATGGCAACATTAGGATCATATGGTCATTGACTCGCAACTGTACTGGAGTGTACAATGCATTTTGAAAAATTAACAAGTTTACTGAAAACGCTTCCTTTGGGCTGCAGCTTATTTGTTTTGTACTTTCGCTTATCTATATATGTATTCTCTGCTTGGTATTAATATATTTCCTTTATCAAAAAAAAATCTATATCTGTATTCTGTACATCATCATAAAAGGTACTCCAGCCAAAGCCATCCATCTACTTCTAATCAAGGCTGTTCAAGAGGGTGAGCGAGATGCTCGACGGCAGCCCCCCCCCCCCCCCCCCCCCCCCCTAAAAAAAATTAGGGGCCCCTGATTGTACTTATGGACTAAGTAAATCAACTAATCAACCGGAAGTGAAAAATAAAAAGGACCGCCGTGACAACTCATTAAACAATCGATGGGCCAACTAGTGTCTTGGAGAGAGTTTCAGGTGTCTCTTTACAAAACAGATTTTTTTTTTTGGTAAAACGTAAAAGAAAATCACATGCAATTTTAATTGTATGAGATACAATTTTACCATAACCGTAGATTAAATTGCAACCTACATGCAATTCCAAGAAAATTCATAGTTGAATCCGACTTGCAACTAAAAAATAATATCAGTTACAACCCACTTGTAAATCAAAAATCTCAGTTGTAACCCACTTATAACTAGAAAAAACTCAGATACAACCCCCTCCAACTCGAAAATCTCAGATGTAAAGCGCTTGCAATAGAAAAATCTCAATTGCGGCAGACGTGCAACTGGAAAAAATACTCAGTTGCAATCCACTTGTAACTAGACAAAAACTTCTATACAACTCACTTGCAAGTAAAAAATATCAGTTGCAACCCACTTGTAACTGGAAAAAAAATAGATACAACCAACCTGCAACTCGAAAATCTCAGTTGCAATCAACTTGCAGTTGATAAAAACTCAGGTACAATCCACCTGCAACTGGAAAATCACGGTTATAACCCAATTACATCTACTACTAATCACCATTCAGCTTACCACCAATCAAAAGGTGCTGAGTGCTGACTATTTTTGGTCTTTGTCTGCGCGCGAACGGAATGGAAAACCAGAAAATAAAATTGTTTCCGAGCGAGCGATGGCTCTTGTCAAACTTGACCGGATTGGTCTTGGACGAATAGGCATCGATGCTGACTTTACCCCAAAACTTGGTCACTGAACGAGTTTAAGTTCACTCCTTCCATTTTGATCCCCAAAACAACCACTTTTCGATAAAGGGGCTTAGGCACAACCTTAAATTAATAATACCCAAACGGCAGCGCTGAAAAAAAAATCAAGCATAAAGAACAACATTAAACAGAAGAATAACAAGAGATGTTCTAGCTTAGTGTCGTTGATGCCCTCTACCGCTAACCAAACATCAAGGGAGCGACAAATACATGATTGAGTTCCAGAAACCGCCAGGGAGGTGTAACACGCCGTCGTCTACTTCATGAACTTGGAGCCCCTAATCGTCCTCCATGACCGAAGGAGGACATCTGCCCCCTCGCCTCGTCACCTTGAGAAGCCACACGACAACTCACAGATTCACCAGCGAAGAGAAGAAGCTGTTGGGCGGACGTCGATGAAGAAGATGTGTCGTACATGGATTTCCGCGACACTGTTTGGCAGCGTAATAGATCCTGCATGAATGAGCATCACACCCATTCTCCCCTGCAAACCTGGGAGAGGAACACTATCCTGTCCCTGCCCAAGCACGAAGCATCGATACGCCGGTGACCGGACACAAGGAACAAACATAGAACACCCTTGTGCCTTGCAAAGGAACTGGACCAAAAGACTCGGCACCATTGTCATGGCTCGGACCCCAACATTAACATCCATAATCCACCAAAATGAGAGCAAAATATCCCCCATCTGACCCTAAAGCGATAAACGAAAGTGAACGCTTGGGGCGCCGTACCCGCCCAAAACTTAACTAACAATTTTAGAATTGAAGTCAAAAGTTGCTGCTACAGTGGGTAACACAAAGAAAACTATTTCAGATCCTAAACAAACAAATTTAAGACACAACACTCACTTCTCAAACAAATAAACACAACATGTTTTCTCTGAACACATTACAGCGATTTAGCGAGATTCCAATAAGCGGCAAAATGTCTTTAACTAACAACGCATGAATTAGCAACTAAAAAAGGTTAGAATAAGAAGCACATACTAAAAAAAGCAAATTTGGCACTTCATTTTTTGAAAAAACAGAAAAAACTAAGACTCACTAACAACAACAAAGGAGACAAGTAAAGATACACATAAAGTTACCTACAAGTAGTACTTTCTTTATAACCCTATAGGTAGGGGTTTTATACCTTTAGGTACTGTTGTAGTCACCACTTTGGGTACCTTAGCATGGCCGAATGGAGAAACCATTGGCAACCTTTAGTTCGTTTTTGGGGTAGTGTTCCATGGACTTTTTATAAGAGTTTTTTGGAATTTCATTTGCCAAATTCATGTCAATCATTGCGCTTCTAGTTCTTAAAATTGGTCTACCCATAATTGGATGAGAAGAATAACACTCCATACATCATCTAGTCTACCAAGAACTTGTTTAGTAGAGGAATAAAAATTATGCAATTTAAAAAAAAAGAGATAACATTGAATTCAAACAATTTATAAGGATTTTAGATATAGTGGATACACTAGCAGCTAAATCACAAAGAGAACTACACAAATAATTACCAACACCAATCTTGGTGGGCTCCCATGCATCCTAAAACTTGAGGGGATCATGGCCTCTTTCTTGTACTTTTTCACCTTCAGCTGAAGCATATGTTCAGCGATAACATTTTCAAAACCAGATTTAGAAACATTGATGGAAGAATCTTTAGAAAGCTTTTGTAAGATAGAAATGATATCACGCAAACAAAATTAACAATATGTGTTGATGTTGAATTATGTGTACGAGTTGTGTTATAATTTGATTTGTAATTAGCGGAGTGTTATGTGTTTGAGTGAAATAGGTGAAACCTAGTCTAATATATAAAGAAACAATAGGGTAGCCAAATAGAGTAGACGAAAACCGGTAAGCTGGACACAAGATCATAAAAGGCTAGAGTTGTCGGACCAGCCATGGTGCGTTGGACGAGATTCTTTGAAGAAAAAGTAGGTTCTGGTATTTAAGACTTAGAGGAAGTGATTTCCGGGATCCTATGCAAACATTGACCAATCATATGGATAGCTTGATACCCTTACAAACATCTGCAAACACTCAAGGGAGACTTCCAGCTCAATCTGAATTTCACCATTGTGGTCATTATGGAGGTATTACTACTCCGATTGCATGGCAAGACTACAACTGATCCTCTTCTCCCAACACCACAGTTGTATTTGATGGCCTTAGGGGCCTTTGTCATCAACTGTACTGTCTCGATTTAGTATCTCTATACAACGTCCGTACTCATGCAATGAGGAGTAGGAAATATCGTCAAACCTCTTCAACAAATATCGGTGTCGTGTTGTGATTATTTGTTTTCCTATGATTGAAGTGCACCTAAAAATAACAAATGGTATGAGAACGAAATTTGGAGGCCTTGGTACTGTCGCGAAGTTCATCGAAGTAGCCATTCTCATCGCCGCGGTACCGGAAGATTGAGCCGCGGTTAATCGTGCGAGTATGGATATCATGAAGCTAATCGGATTGGTGACGGGCTGACAGCGACAGGAGACAACACTGACGGGATTGAAGAGCGGCGGAACCGAATCTGAGCTCCTATACAACGCCCCTCATCGGTGCGGGGGCGTTACGCCGTGTGAAGCAGTGCTTCATGGGCCACAACAAAAGCGACCCAATAAAGACTATTGTTATTTTTTGTACCTTTTTAAATCTGAATATTTTTAAAGAAATCTGAACATTTTTAAAATAGAACAAAATTCGAATCTGAACATTAAAAAATCTATTTTTCGAATTTTGAACTTTTTAAAATTTGAACGTTTTAAAAAATGGAACAAATTTCTATTTAGATTTTTTTAAATGTCCAATCTCAAATCTGATTCTTTTTTGAAATCTAAATAAATATCGAAACTAAGCATTTTTTAAAATTGATCAATTTTTAAATCCAAACCATTTTAAAATTTGAGTTTTCCAAATTCGAATATTTTTTTTTGATTTTTTTAAGTCTAAATATTTTGTAGATTTGAACAATTTTTAACATTTCCATAACTTAATATTTACAGATTTGAACATTTCTTAGTCTTAACCGTTTTCAAATTATTAATATTTTAATTGTGAACTTTTTTAAAACCAAACGTTTCCAAAATCATAAAAGATAAAATAATAATTAAAAACAGAAAATATAGAAGACTAGAAAAGAAAAAAAAGGAAAGAGTCGTAGTGGGCCGGCCCGCTGCAGGACTCCTTCATGCGGCGCAAGCCAGTATCCAGCGGGCGGGATATAGGAATTGAGCTCGCAGCGCCTGCAGCGCGCCCACTAAATGGGCTCAATGACGCGGCCCATTTTAACAGGTGAATTTATTTTTACTTTTACTTTTCGTTTGCTGATTTAATTTGAACAATTTTCGAATATGAATAAAATTCGCATTTGAACAATTTCCAAAAAATGAATAAATTTCGAATTTGAACAATTTTCGAAAATGAACAAATATCAAATTTGAACAATTTTCAAGAAATGAACAAATTTCGAATTTGAACAATTTTTGAAAATGAACAAATTTCAAATTTGAACAATTTTCAAAAAATGAAGAAAATTCGAAAATGAACAAATTTTGAATTTGAATAAATTTTGAAAATGAACAATTTCGAATTTGAATAATTTTTTAAAAATGAACAAATTTCAAATTTGAACAATTTTTTTTAAATGAACAAATTCGAATTTGAACAATTTTTGAAATGAAAATATTTAAATCTGAACAAAATTTTAATTTGAATTAGAATTTTTGATAGAAAAACGAAAATAAGAATGAAAAGGTAAACAGGAAACAAAAATGAAAAAAAACCACAGAGAAGAAACAGTGAAGAAAAAAAGAAAAACGCGAGATGGGCCGGCCCAGCAGCGGCGCGCTTCAGGCAGCGGGACCGTCTAGCGCCGCTGCTGGGCGATATATAGGATTTGGCATTAATCTATCTGCACTTAGGAGATGGTAAAAGGACATGGATTCATTGACCTCGACACTAGATGATGGCCCAAGGAGTGTTTCAAACGACCTCCAACGGGCAAAGGCCGACTAGTCTCCTGGGCAATTTGAAACAAGACGAACGCGGGGATCTTCCGAGGAATCTCCACGGCAAGAGCTGCTCAGAAGCTCCTGAGAGTAGGTTTCTGCGACGCCTTTGTGCTATTTTATTCAACTTTGGTTGCACGCTTGTACTTCAACTTTCTCTTATTGAGACAAACATTTTGTCTAAGTAACAAAAAAGTTTACACAAAAGGCTTGAGAGCAATTTTCGACACCTTGTAGGACTGTCTGACTCTAGATTCTAGACCAACTACACGTCATCGACTCATCGTCGCATGATACAAAAGTCTCGAAACACTGGATTTTCTGATGCCTCCCAGGCCTAGCCCTGCTGGTGGCGATTGAACTTCAAGTAGGCCATCTTCTCTGAAATTTGAGGCAGCTCTTCTCAACTGAATTGTAACCTATATAAAAAATAACAAGATTAGAGGGGGGACTCCACCCCGTCTTTGTTATTAAGGTAGAAGTGAGGACTCGAACCCGAGACCTGACCCTTATGCACATATGCACGGCTACTACTAGTCCACGGAAAAGTTCTCAACTATAACCTATATATATTTGTTGGTTCGTTCGACAGCCTCATAACCACACATGGTTCGTGCTTTGTAGTTGATTCTCAATTATTCATATCTGCATTGATTATATGGCTGATGTATAAAGAGATTCTTGCATGTTCGGCATTTCTGTGCATCAATAAAGCTCACTAGGACGCCTGAAAACTCATGGTGAAAAGCTTTAGTGCAAATTGGTAGCGTGGTACAAAAATTAACTTATAGGTACATGCTTGTCTTTGATTTTTTTTTTTTTTTTGAAACGGGGCAAAAGATTTGCCTTTATATTGATATAGAAGGAGCAAACAAGTAACGGCCGAGGCCAAAGTAAAAACAGGGAGGACTAGGGAAAACTAGACTACATCAACCAATTCCATCGATTCTTTCTAAAAGAAAGATTGTCATCGCACCTAAGCAATCAACTCAGCAAGCTTCTTTGCTCCTGCGGATCCAGTTCCTGGCCTCGTCTTTAATACGCTGAACAAGCATTGACGGCATTACGAATTTATTGCTGAAGATTCGCGCGTTCCTTTCCTTCCAGAGCTACCAGGTGATGAGGGTGATCGCCGAGCCGAGGCCTTTTTGAGACGCCGAAGTCGAGAAAGCGGCAGCCTTCCAATAATCCTGGACAGTGGCCCTGCTCGATCCCATGTCATGCAGCAGGGTAGGACACTTAAGCCAGACCGCGGCTTCATTCCAGACACGTCTGGAGTAGCGGCATTCAAAAGGATATGCGTGGCAGTTTCCGGTTGGCATCTGCAGAGTTGGCAAACTGGCTGATGAGGCCAACCCCGAATAGCAAGGCGGTCAGAAGTCCACAGCCTATTCTGAACGGCGAGCCATGCAAAGAAGCTGCATTTTGGGGGAGCCCACGTCTTCCAGACAATGTTCATGAATGAGCAGGAGGAGGCGCCAAAGAACTGCGCCTTGTAGGCCGAGTTATTAAAATTGCTTTTATTGTTTGCAAGCACGTGTTGATATATTTGAATAAAACTTGACACTGTAAGCACACACTTGCTCGCGAGCAATCCTTTGCGACCTAGGCAAGCATTTGCAAGCCAGGCGAACATTGGCCAGCTAGCCTCTAGCTGAGTAGTAGTTTTGCTATTACTAGTATGTTCTCTGCGGTTCTATGGATGCAGATTTGTGGCACCCGAGCACCAGTGAAACCCTATAAGATTTTTTTTTTAAATTTCAAATTTGAGTTTGAAAAATCCCAAAAAAAATTCTATGATATACATGCATGTTTCCTACGTATGTAGCAATTTTTTGTGCAAAAGAGTCGTATTCCGAGCTATATAAAAATAACAAAAAACTGGGCATAAAAAAAAGGAACATAGTGTGTTCAATCTGTCATAATTTTCTCTTTTTTGCCTTGCCCAAAATATAATGATTTTTTTAGTACAAAATTTCTGGCGTATGTAAATAATGTTTATATGTATTTGTGTAAAAAAATCATATTTTTTTGAAGCAAAAAAGTATGATTTTTTTTTTTCAAAAAACAAGCTCATTGTTGCTCGGGAGCTACTACGGATTTCCGGTTCTTTGCTAGCTAGCTTGCTTTTAGAAGTGCTCTCTGGCAGGAACCTCTTTGACCTTTTATTGATGGACAACGGCAGCAAATATTGTACTAGAACAACTGAACACTGTGAATTATCTGCCAACAACGTTTGTTAGCCTTGCATATGATGCTTGGTTTACAATAGTGTCTTTCTTGGGAAAATGGAAGCCGTATCTGATTTCATTGAGGGATTAGAGTAGTAGCACCACACATTACCAAAGAAAGCTAAAGCTGCGGTGATGATAGCAGAAGTTCTATGCCTCTACCGAACAGACATGTGAAACCTCCTTAACCGTCAAGATAGGGCGAGGCAAATACAACATTCGCCGAAACGGAATGGTACTAACGAACCAGTGAGTTCGACTTTGCAATGTCATATTCCTGGATGCCTCCCAAACCATATTACGTACGCTAGAAGGTAATGCTTGCAAGATCTCCATGTATTTTTTTTTTAAGAAACCTCGTACCAAACTAGCATGGAAGTTGGATATTTAGGATGACTCCAACGGGCCGACCCAAACGGACGCACGTTTGGTCCGCGTTTTGTCCATTTGGGTCGGGGAACGGACGCGCGTCCGGCCCATATCCGCCCCTTTCTGGCCAGTGCCCCCAACGGGACCGACGCATTGAGTCCGCTTGCCATTTTTTTTAATACTAGGATTACATTTTTAAAACTAAAATTACATAGTAAATTTAGGACTTCCTCCTAACATTAAACCCTAAAACCTAAACCTAAACTTGAAGGAAATTAATAACCGACCACCGGCCGGCAAGGGGGAAGATCAAAGAGGGGCTGCGTCCACCGCACTCCTCTGGGCGTCCGTCAGGCGCGGACGCGGCGGCTGGGGAATCATGCCGGCCCATGCCGGGCTGGTCGCCATCCGGCGCGAGAAGCTGCCACGATAGCGCCCGCGCGCGCTCATACGCGCTCGCTCGACCTCGTCCACCAGATGCTGTGGCGGCGGCGGATCCATTCCGGCGCGTGGATCTGAGCTTGGAGATGGTGGCCACCGTGGCTAGGGTTTGGCCGGCCGGCGCGATTGGGGAGGAGTGCCCTAGGGTTTGGCCGGCCGGCGCGATTTATACAGCTCCACCGCCCACAGTTATTACGGGTAGGTGGCCGTTGGGGTCGATGACACGCGGGGCCAGGGCGGACACGGGGAGGATGCAGGAACGGTCCTCTCGCGTCCGGGCCCGACGCATCGGTGACCCAAATTTGGGCCAGGAATGCGTCGCGGCGGACCAAAAAACGGACCGCGGTCCGTTTGCGTCGCCCCGTTGGGCCGTGTTTTTGGCTCCCGCGGACAGGGACGGACGCGTGCGGACTCGATGGGTCGCCCCGTTGGAGTCATCCTTACATATCATATAGCATATCCTATGTTTTCTACCCTGAACACCAGTGTGGTTTCCCTAGAATCTAGAATCGGCCATATGGCATGACGAGTCCCTTCACCCTATTTATAAGGCCCCATGTGTTGCAACCACCATGGCAATATTAGGATCCTATGGTCGTTGACTCAATTGTACCGAAGTCTACAATGTTTTTGGAAAAGATCACTAGGTACTTTTTGACAGGAACAGGAGGAGCTCTCCTTTTGCATTAATAGGGGGAAAACTGTACAAAGGCTACAAGGCAGTAGAAAGGGAAAAAGGAAAACAAAGGCAAAAACTAAGATCACATCAGGATTCTGGCTATATGTAGCCCTTTTTTTTTAAAGTACGAAAGGAATAATCAGCAGCCAAAGGAAACGTTTCCAGTACATTTGGCTGCTGATTATTCCTTTTTCTAAAAAAAAAAAGATGGGCTATGCTTAGGCCAGCATACAACTTGCTCATATCTGCCATCCATGTTTCTCTAAAACAAAACCTACCATGGTTATATATTTGAGTGATCGGCCAAAACACACCGATGAATGCTTGGAGGCAAAGAGCATGCTTTGCCTGTAAGCAATGTAAACTGAGTGATTACTCAAGATCCCTGCATGATTAGCTGGCCTACTCTGACACTTATATTGTTGTTTCCAGTGCCTCCTGCGCCAATTATATCACAATGGACCATGTCAGGTTGACAGGTTGTTGACGAAGAGTGAGTCAACCAAACCACGAGAACCGGTTTTTGGGCAACCCGTTGCTTATCTTAGGGCATGCATGGTGATCGTTAGGTTTAGTCAAAGCTCCGGTTAGTTAGGCCGATCGAGTGGTTAGCGGCAGTTGCAGTACGACTTTGCAAGCAAATTAAGCTGATCCCTCCCATGGCACAATTCGCGGGCACGTATGTTTGTCAGTTCTGATCGATGGAGAGCCGACAAATCGTTGTAGGCGGCCTCCTGGTTGAGGTCGATGCATGCCCTGGCCTTGCTTGATGGACCCAACCGGGAGAAGGCCCCAGGAGTTTCGGGGCCGTCTTCTCCTCCCCGACACCTGCTTGCGAGGTCGGGAGAGTCTTAGGGCCATTCGAGGCAACGCGGAAGCAGAGGTTTATGGCGGCGCCGGTAATGGGGAAAGGGAGGAAGAATTTGTGATTTTGGCGATCAGAGCGGCAATGTAGAAGGAGATGAAGAATTTGGCACCCGACCTCTTTCAGTGGCATGGGCACCTGGCATGTCGAATGGCTTGTCGGGGTATTGTTCGGTGCCCCGAGTGGGTCTCCAAACTTGGGAGTGGACTGGTGCCGTGGATGCCGGACAGATTTTGAGTCGGCCGGCTAGATGGAGGGTGCCGGTGTGAGGCCACATTTCTTGTCCGGACCCCATTGGACATGTGAAAGGACAATGATGTCGCCTAGAGGGGGGGGGTGAATAGGCGATTAAAACTTTTCCGGTTAAAGGTTTGCTAATTGCGGAATAAAACTATGTGTTTAAATTAACAAGCCAACAACCTAAATAAACTAGGCTCACCTATGTGCACCAACAACTTATGCTAAGCAAGACAAGCAACAAGGTGATAGCAATATAGAATACTTCAAGCACGAAGGCTATCACAATGTAAAGTGCATAAGTAAAAAGCTCGGGTATAGAAATAACCGAGGCACGCGGAGACGAGGATGTATTCCCGAGTTCCTCCTTGTTAAGGGAGTACGTCTCGTTGGAGAGGTGTGAACCAACACAATGGTTCAACAACCACAAAGGTTTCACCTTCTTCTCCGATGAACCGCACCACAAAGGTTTGGTTCACCTTCCACTATCGGAATCCTTCGAGGCGGAAATCCGGAGCCATTCAACAACGATCCGGGGCACAACCCACACAAGGGATTGGGGGCTCCCGAACCGCTACAAGTGACCACACAAGGGTCTCAACCACCACACGGGTGTCTAGGGTCCAAAGACCCAAGAGTAACAAGTTCACAAGCTTTCAAGTTCCACGAATATTCGTGGAGAGCACACCGATGCACCAAATGCAAAAGGCAAGAGCACAAGTGCTCAAATCCTTCACTCTCAAATCTCACCAAAAGCAACTAATGCTTATGGGGGGAGAAGAGGGGAAGAACAAGGAAGAACACCAAATCCCTCCAAGATCTAGATCCAAAAGCTTCCCCTCACTTAGAGGAGAGATTGATTGGTGGAATGGTAGATCTAGATCTCCTCTCTCTTTTCCCTCTAATTGGAGGCAAGAATCATGGAGGAATAGAGAGAAATCCAAGCTCAAGAATGTCAACAATGGGGGCCTTTTTCGTACTTGAGAGATTGGGGACATTGGGGAAGAAGACCCCCTAAAATAGGTCTCCAAAAATCTGCCCGTTGCAGGAAAACTGCTTAGACCGGAGACTCCGGTCCTTAGACCGGAGACTCCGGCCCCCCGGAGACTCCGGGGTCACTCCGGACCCCCCACCCGTGGCTGCCGTCGAAAAATGAAGCGCGCAGACCGGAGACTCTGGTCTGGGACCGGAGACTCCGGCCAGGAAAAAACTGCAGCAACACCGAACACGAAAACTAAGATATCTTGAGCATCCGAACTCCGTTTTCGATGATCTTTGGCTCGTTGGAATCATAACGAAGAGCTTTACAAGATCATACAGAGAAACATCATAGTCCAACAATGGAGGATAAAACCAAATGGGGAAAGGTTAGACCTCTCGATAAAAGAACAACCGATAAAACCTCCAAACCAAAACCGTAATATGTTTCTCATCCGGACTCCGTTTTGTATGATCTTGGGCTTGTTTGAAAGATACTCACAAGCACAACAAGATTATGAATATACACATCATAGTCCATCATGTGAGGAGGAAACCACAAGTGGAGAGTTTGACCTCTCTTAGAAAAGACAAACCGGTAAAACCTCCAACATCAAAAACACCACAAGATATTAAAATGAAATCCGTTTTTGATGAATTAGAGCTTGGTATGTGATGACGTGAAACACACGTTTGTTGGGAGACCCCAAGAGGAAGGTATGATGTAGTCAGCAGCAAATTTTCTCTCAGAAAGAAACCAAGGTTATTGAACCAGTAGGAGCAGCAACTCTTCAGAAGGTTGTCAACGGCGCCAGAAAAATAGTGTTGTTGATGGGAGTCTGGACTGTTGACGTGGAATCTGCACACAACACAATCAAACTACTTTGCCCCAACGAAACAGTGAGGTTGTCAATCTCACTGGCTTGCTGAAAACAAAGGATTAAACGTATGGTGTGGAAAATGAGTATTAAATTGCAGAGAATGAAAAAGGAACAGTTTGCAGTTTGTGGTTGTTTAATCAGTGTAAAAGAATGGACCGGGGTCCACAGTTCACTAGTGGTGTCTCTCCATAAAAGATAACTAACATGTTGGGTGAACAAATTACAGCTGGGCAATTGACGAATAGTGAGCGCATGACAGTGCATATACATGACATGTTGACTACTATGATATTTAATTGGGCATTACGACATAATACATAGATCGTTATCCAACAGCATCTATGACTAATAATCCACCGCCGGGTTGTCATCCGAGTCCCCCATTGGTATTAAGTTGCAAGCAACGGATAATTGCATTAAGTAAAGTGCGTAATGTAAACAAACACATATGTCCGTGGACATAGCATCGTTAGGTTATCCCTAGAGGCAACAGCACATCCACAATCTTAGAACTTTCTGTCACTGTCCCAGGTTAAACGGAGACATGAACCCACTATCTAGCATAAATACTCTCTCTTGGAGTTACAAGCATCTACTTGGCCAAAGCATCTACGAGTAACGGAAAGCATGCAAGATCTTAAATAACATATAAGATAGATTGATAATCAACTTGACATAATATTCAATATTCATCGGATCCCAGCAAACACAACATGTAGCATTACAATAATATGATCTTGATCATGTAGGGCAGCTCACAAGATCTAAACATGATGGCACAAAGTGGAGAGACAACCATCTAGCTACTGCTATGGACCCGTAGTCCAAGGATGAACTACTCACGCATCACTCCGGAGGTAGGCATGGCGATGTAGAAGCCTCCGGTGACGATTCCCCTCTCCGGTAGGGTGCCGGGAAGAGGTTCTGAACACTCCCGAGCTAGGGTTGACGACCGCGGCGTCTCTGGAACTTTTCGTGGATATTTGCTCAGGCACTTAGGGTTTTCGCGTCGGGGGGAATAAGTAGGCGAAAGGGCGGCGGCTGGAGAGGCCTGTGGGGCCCACACGCACCCTGGGCGCGCCAGAGGGGGGCCCTGCGCCCTGGCCACGTGTGGGGCCCACGTGGCTCCTCTCCGTCGCCTCTTTGGTCCGTCAGATGAGTTCTGCTAAAATAGGGACTCCCGTATAGTTTCGTCCAATTCCGAGAATATTTCCAGACTAGCTTTTCTGGAATACAAAAACAGCAGAAAACAGGAACTGGCACTTCGGCATCTTGTTAATAGGTTAGTCCCAAAAAATGTATAAAAGTGGTATAAAGTAGATGCAAAACATGTAGCAATTGGTATAAAACAAGCATGGAACATCAAAAATTATAGATACGTTTGAGACGTATCAGTATGGAGATGAACACAAGCTCTAAATCCTCACATGGACAAAAGCCAAATAAGAACCAAGAAAGATGATATGCCAAGTATGCAAAGGTTTGAGCTCTCCACAAAGATGCGATCAAGTTACTCACTTGAGAGCCCCTCTTGATAGTACGCCGTCTATCCTATAACCCGGTCTCCACTAACACACGAGACCGGTAAAATAGAAACCTATCAAGATCATACCTTTGCCTTGCGCATTCCACTTGAGCTCGATGATGACGATCTTGACTCTCTCAAGTTGGAACACCTTTCTTGATTGTGCTTGCTAGCACATGCTTGATGAAGACTTCTCCAAATGCTCCCCATACACCATTATGGGAGAGCCTCGCTAAGCTCCGTCTTCATGAATCCACTTTGCTTCATATTCTTCTCTTGATATAGATGATGGCTTGGAGATAAACATGAAGTTCACTCAATCTTCTTTTCCAAGCCATGCTTGCAATAAGCTCAACTCTTCACATGACCATTCTTCATATAAACCCTTGGATGGAACCTTGGTCATCATGTAATCTTCTAGAGTCCAACACATGAACTCCAATCTTTCCTATGGACAAGATCTACAAGTATATCTCAATGCAAACATTAGTCCATAAGGATTGTCATTAATTACCAAAACCACGCATGGGGCAACACATGCCTTTCAATCTCCCCCATTTTGGTAATTGATGACAATCCCTTTTACGAGGGTTTATATAATGAATTAAGCAACCATGCAACACAAAGAGCAAGGATGCAAGAGCATGAAAGGCAAATGCTTAAGAACAAACTAAAGCATAAAACCAAATTCCCTTAAACCCTCTAAACTTCTCCCCCATTGGCATCGATTGCCGAAATGGGAGGAAAAATTTAGAAGGCCAATATAGTAAGAGCTCCCCCATAATGTGTGCATTTCTCATAATATGAGTGAAATCAAATGCACATATCCAATGACGAATAGAAGAAGGGAGATCAAACTATATGAGGATCCAAAGATTGCAAAAGAATATCAAAGAGAAAGATACTTCGACGAAAGAAGCAAGCAAACAAAAGGATCCGAAGAAGTGTTCTAAAAATCAAGAGGGAACTCCCCAAGGTACGTGCACAAAGTAGGATTTTCATTTTAATATGTTGTGCACAACATGGAATCCTCACTCCCTCCTAGATAATTTTGAACACAAACACAGAGTAGCAAATAGGTCCACAAGCTTATTAAGATGCAAAAGCATACCAAATGAAAAACAAAGCTTGTGCCTTTTAGAAACCACCAAAGAACAAAAGTAAGAAAAAGGGTGGTCACTAGAAGATTGGAATACCAATTAAAGATGTAGCTACTCTCATGTGTATAAGTTTCTAATTAGACATAATCATGAAGATATAAGTCCAAAAAGAAACATGCACACACAAAATAGATACAACGGTGAAGAACATGATATCCAAGAGGAAGTCATATATATACCAATAAGATCATTGCTTAAAAGCATAGCACAAAGCTCAATTTTATCTTAGAAGGATATAGATGAACTTCCAACACAATCTCATCATAGCATCAAAAATATCCACAAGGGATAAGGTGAAAAATGGGATGCTCCGAGAAAGATAACAAGTATCGCAAAAGGCAAATGATTTTGAAAACATCAATATTGCATATGCGAGACATAGAGTAGAAAGTGCTAGATTAACATATTTGGGATTGGTGAATCATGAAAATGATTATATATATTCCCCTTGATATGTAATCATCCCGGCTTGCCACATTTGCAATAAAGTTGTTTTGCAAGAACCAAATGAATTGCAACAAGAGAAATTCATGCCAAATACAACCTACACAAGGTTGAAAGCTAGAAAGTATGCATGAGGTAGATACTTGTTACCGAGATAGCATTGGTGATGTAGAAGATAAGAGTTCACGATCATCCGAGCTTGGCTCCAATAAGCACATGGTGATAACACCTTCCTTGTAAATGAGACAAGCTTCCAATGCATCTCCAAGTACCTAAAACAAATTCAAGTACAAATGGTACCCAAACTCATTGGGTCCAAAGTAGTTAGAGCAACTACAATACATAGGACAAACTCCACATAAATATGTGCATATTGATATGAAATTGAATTTCATGCACATCTTAGCCATTTAGGATTTGATGGAGTTTATCCTATATATTGGATCAACGAAAGTAAGCATGCCATAAGATATACATAAGTAAATATGCATGCACAAGACTTTCAAGAACCAAAGAGATACAATTTGGACAAAACACCAATTAAACCAAGAAAGCACACACAAGTGTGACAAGAAAAGAATTGCCCAAATTATATCAAAAGACTCAAATCAACACATGATTGAAGATACCACTTTGAAAAGATGCCAAATGAAAGTAAGATACCAATTGATGAAAATATCATCAAGGAATAAACCAAACCCTCTACACTTCTCATGATGGCACAAAGTACCAAGACGAGAAATGTTTGTCTTCCAAAGAGACACGTCATCGGGATCAAATACCAATTGAAGACAACTAATGTTCAAAAGCATATAGGATTGCTCCCCCAAGATTTGTGCATTATTTATGATCTTGCATTTGAATACAAAATGCACACAAATGGGATCATCACTCTCCATACATATTATTCAAACACTAGTCATGTTCAAGGAAAGCAATAAGATGCAAAACCAATTTAAAGAATGATGTTCTACTCAATGTAGGATAGCTTCCCAAGAATAGTGCATTATCAAGAAGTATGACTTTTGAATGTAAATGCACAAGATTGGATCATTGCTTTTCCTAAAGAAGAAGACATAAAACAAATTTTGAGTAGAGCACAAAGATCCAAAAGATACAAGGAAGACAAGAGGATTTAGATCAAACAAATCCTTGGCAATAAAAATAAGGCAATTCAAAGCAAAGCCAAAGTGAAGATGGTCTACAAATTTCACCACAATTATGAGTATCGCTTGTCATGGACAAGGAGTATATAGAGATATTTCTCGGTGGTATATAGGAATGATATTGAAGACCAATTTCACAACAAATAAGCATATGGCAAAAGAGAAGATTTAAAGGCCAAAGCTTAAATAGATAGATATTCTTGATAGCTTCAAGTATTCACGCGATCATGCAAAGCCACTACAAAGAGTAGCTTGAAGCAATCGATTTCCCAAAAGGATATGCGAACATATTTGGGGAAAACCGTACCAAGAATGTCCATCGCAAACAAGATCCAAAAGAGTGATTAAACAAAATCATTTTACCAAATGGAACTTGTTTGAGCAACATGCCACATAGGAATAAGATTAATAACAAATCAATTCTAGGTGGCAATACCTCACATGTTCACATTTTCTAGGCTTGTAATATGCACATAGCTTATTACTCCCCCATAATGTGATAATCCATTTATTTTAAAACAAGAGGCAAACAAAACCAACTCGAGAAATTAATGGACATTATAGAATTTGAATTTCTCATGAGCATGACATACCACATAGAGAATAGATAATATTAATATGTCAACACTAAGTGGTATTCCTCATGTATACACAATTTTAGGATTGTGAAGTGCACGAAGCATATCACTCCCCCAAAATAGGATAGTCCATTAATCTCTCAAAAAGAGAGCCAACAAGATAAGATATCAAATAAAAGCAATAAGGCTCAACACAAGTAAATGGTGTGCAAACCAACATACACATACTTGATTACTCAAGATAAGTAAGTAGAGAGCACAACACATACAACACTAGCAAGGTACAAAACCTAACACATGCAAGGGTGCAAGCAACTTTCAATGTATATATGATTTAAATAAAAGTTACCGCAAGGAGGAACATTGGATATGAGATAGAACAATATAATCCAAATGACTTGACTTGAGAAATATAATTGATGAAGATCCCTTAATTCTTCATAAGTAGCCAAGTCTCCAATGCCCTCCAACAACACCTATTGATCAAGTTTTAGCTTGTTGGTCCCCAACCAAGTTGGGTCCTAAGAGGTTAGTCACAATAGGTTTGGCAACCCAAATGGTTCTTTTCTTGACACCACTTTGAGTACCAACATATTTGGCAAACACATTGCCAACCTTATCCTTCCGAAGAGAATAATCATCATTAATAATAATGGGGTTGGATAAGGTACCATTTGTGCATGAAGAAGCAATGTGACCCTTCTCACGGCATAGGTAGCAACATCTACTTCCTCCTCTCTTCTTAGTTGGAGTCTTGACTTGAGGAGAGGGTAGCTTGATTCTTCTTGGGAAGAGGCCGTTCTTCAACTTGAGGAACTTGAGTTTGAACTTGAGGCTTCTTCCCTTGTTGCTTCTCACTAAGAGCCTTCTTCTTCAAAGGGCAAGATCTAACATGGTGCCCTTCAACTTTGCACTTGAAGCAAACAATCTTGGCCGAATCTTAACTTGTTCTTGGCCCTTGTTCTTCTTGTTATACTTGGACTTGTTCTTATATTGGAGTTGAATCCAAGTCCACTCTTGTCATTGGGGCGTCTTTGAACACTCAACATATTGTCAAGTGTAGAATCCCCAACATGACGCTTTTCCAAGTCTTTCTTCAAAGAAGTGACTTGGGCCTTGAGCTCATTTAATTCTCTACATGGTTAGTATCAACAAAAACACTAGAGGAAGTAGAAGCTTCATTGTTAGAGCAACAAGGCAAGGAAAGTAATTCATCACAAGATGTAGCAACATTGTGAGTGGATGAATTACTAGGACTAGCACATGGCAATAAAGCATTTTTAGTCGAAGTTGTGCCTTTGTCCACATGAGGCTCACAAGATGTTACCTTTGTAGTGATAGCCTCATGAGCTAACTTTAGCCTAGCATGGATGCTAGAAGATCATCATTAGAGCTAGAAGCTTTTCATGACTTTCTTCCAATTTCCCATACTTGCTAGTTAGCAACTCAAGTTGAGCCCTTAGCTCAACATTCTCCTTCAAAATAGATGCTTCACAAGAAGTGGAGTTAGTAGCACAAGCATCATTAATATTAGAAATGGAAGAAGACAACTTGGCAAGCTCATCATTTTTAGATAGTTGAGTTTGGAGTTGATCATGAGACTTGATAAGGAGAGAGTGTTCACTTTCTAAAGCCTTGTGAGCTTTGTCAAGTCTCTCTATGTCCTCACTTAGTCTAGCATTGCCAACACCAAATTCAACTTTTTCCTTTTTAAGCACTTTATATTTAGCAATAGCATGATCTTTTCCTTAATGATTTTAGCAATAATAAGATCATTTGATTCATCAAGAGATTCAAGTCTCTCCTCAAGAGACACTCGAAGCTCTTGCTCTTCCTCAAGGGCATTCATTAAGGATGCCTTTTCATCGGCATCCTCTCTCTCAATTTGACATTTCTCGAGAAATTGAGTTTCCAAGTCCTCAATGATTTCCCTACTCTTAATAGCATAAACAATGATTTCACTTAGAGGAGGGATAGCTTTGCTACCTTTGGGGAGAGCACCAAATACCATCTCACCCTTCTTTGTTATGGATTCAACATCCATAAGCGCTCCATGAGAATCCTCATCCACATCATCACAATTTGGATTTGAGGTGGAGAACCTGAATCCTTAGCCATAAGGCAAAAGTGAGTAATGGCAAAGATGGTGAAGAGATACTTGAAGCACCATTGAGATCCACGTCTTGTTCCAACAAATGTTGGGATTCCTCTACATTGTTAGCCACACAAGAAATAGAGGATATGGAAGTATTGTTTTCATGGCAACAAGACGAATGAAGCATATCATCATGAGATTTAGTTAAACAACTATTACATGATATGCAAGGACTAGCAACACTAGCATGTAAAACATTTGGAGTGCTAGAAGTGTTTAAGTCCAAAGATAGAACATTGCAATGAGATAGAGATGAAGTATAGTCAATAGAATATTCACCATCAACAAAGCAATTTCTATCACCACTCACCATATCATTACCTTGTGTCAAACACATGTTGGTGAAGTGGAAGAAGATGTGAACTCATCACGGCCGGAGGTGGAGGAGAACAATCATCCTCAATAATATTGGACACTTCATATTTATCTTGAAGCTTGGTCCATAGCTCATGAGCGTTCCGAAAAGGCATGATTGATGCAAGAACTACATCGCTCAAAACACACATGAGACAATTAGATACACGAGTATCGAGATAAGAGTTTTCCTCATCCTCTAAAGATAACTTTTGGGAATCCTTTGGAGGAGAAAAACCCATATCTACAATTCTCTTAAAATTTGGGTTTATGTCCCTAAGAAGGTTAAGCATGCGAATTTTCCAAACATCATAATTTGTGCCATCGAATATAAGAGTGGGATCGTGCACTAATTCTCTATACGACATCTTTACTCTCTAGGCGGTAAAGCCCAAAAAGAGAGCCCAGGCTCTGATACCAATTGAAAGGACAAGGATGTCGCCTAGAGGGGGGTGAATAGGCGATTAAAACTTTTCCGGTTTAGGCTTGATAATTGCGGAATAAAACTATGTGTTTAAATTAACAAGCCAACAACCTAAATAAACTAGGCTCACCTATGTGCACCAACAACTTATGCTAAGCAAGACAAGCAACAAGGTGATAGCAATATAGAATACTTCAAGCACGAAGGCTATCACAATGTAAAGTGCATAAGTAAAAAGCTCGGGTATAGAAATAACCGAGGCACGCGGAGACGAGGATGTATTCCCGAGTTCCTCCTTGTTAAGGGAGTACGTCTCGTTGGAGAGGTGTGAACCAACACAATGGTTCAACAACCACAAAGGTTTCACCTTCTTCTCCGATGAACCGCACCACAAAGGTTTGGTTCACCTTCCACTATCGGAATCCTTCGAGGCGGAAATCCGGAGCCTTTCAACAACGATCCGGGGCACAACCCACAACGGGATTGGGGGCTCCCGAACAGCTACAAGTGACCACACAAGGGTCTCAACCACCACACGGGCGTCTAGGGTCCAAAGACCCAAGAGTAACAAGTTCACAAGCTTTCAACTTCCACGAATCTCGTGGAGAGCACACCGATGCACCAAATGCAAAAGGCAAGAGCACAAGTGCTCAAATCCTTCACTCTCAAATCCCACCAAAAGCAACTAATGCTTATGGGGGGAGAAGAGGGAAGAACAAGGAAGAACACCAAATCCCTCCAAGATCTAGATCCAAAAGCTTCCCCTCACTTAGAGGAGAGATTGATTGGTGGAATGGTAGATCTAGATCTCCTCTCTCTTTTCCCTCTAATTGGAGGCAAGAATCATGGAGGAATAGAGAGAAATCCAAGCTCAAGAAGGTCAACAATGGGGGGCTTTTTCGTGCTTGAGAGATTGGGGACATTGGGGAAGAAGACCCCCTTAAATAGGTCTCCAAAAATCTGCCCGTTGCAGGAAAACTGCTTAGACCGGAGACTCCGGTCCTTCGACCGGAGACTCCGGGGTCACTCCGGACCCCCCACCCGTGGCTGCCGTCGAAAAACGAAGCGCGCAGACCGGAGACTCCGGTCTGGGACCGGAGACTCCGGCCAGGAAAAAAACTGCAGCAACACCGAACACGAAAACTAAGATATCTTGAGCATCCGAACTCCGTTTTCGATGATCTTTGGCTCGTTGGAATCGTAACGAAGAGCTTTACAAGATCATACAGAAAAACATAATAGTCCAACAATGGAGGATAAAACCAAATGGGGAAAGGTTAGACCTCTCGATAAAAGAACAACCGATAAAACCTCCAAACCAAAACCGTAATATGTTTCTCATCCGGACTCCGTTTTGTATGATCTTGGGCTTGTTTGAAAGATACTCACAAGCACAACAAGATTATGAATATACACATCATAGTCCATCATGTGAGGAGGAAACCACAAGTGGAGAGTTTGACCTCTCTTAGAAAAGACAAACCGGTAAAACCTCCAACATCAAAAACACCACAAGATATTAAAATGAAATCCGTTTTTGATGAATTAGAGCTTGGTATGGAGATGAACACAAGCTCTAAATCCTCACATGGATAAAAGCCAAATAAGAACCAAGAAAGATGATATGCCAAGTATGCAAAGGTTTGAGCTCTCCACAAAGATGCGATCAAGTTACTCACTTGAGAGCCCCTCTTGATAGTACGCCGTCTATCCTATAACCCGGTCTCCAAACTAACAACACGAGACCGGTAAAATAGAAACCCTATCAAGATCATACCTTTGCCTTGCGCATTCCACTTGATCTCGATGATGACGATCTTGACTCTCTCAAGTTGGAACACCTTTCTTGATTGTGCTTGCTAGCACATGCTTGATGAAGACTTCTCCAAATGCTCCCTCATACACCATTATGGGAGAGCCTCGCTTAGCTCCGTCTTCATGAATCCATTTGTGCTTCATATTCTTCTCTTGATATAGATGATGGCTTGGAGATAAACATGAAGTTCACTCAATCTTCTTTTCCAAGCCATGCTTGCAATAAGCTCAACTCTTCACATGACCATTCTTCATATAAACCCTTGGATGGAACCTTGGTCATCATGAAATATTCTAGAGTCCAACACATGAACTCCAATCTTTACCTATGGACAAGATCTACAAGTATATCTTAATGCAAACATTAGTCCATAAGGATTGTCATTAATTACCAAAACCACGCATGGGGCAACAGATGCCCTTTCAACATGGGGGGGGGGGGGCTTTAGGGTGCCGGTGAAGATGCTCTAATACCTGCAGTACTGTAAAGTTGCGATGATTGGCTCAAGGACAGTTTTCTGCTCTGTGGGCTCGGACTAGGGTTGATGGTAAGTGCAAGTTGTTAACACAATCTTCTAAAAGGAAAATTGCTACGATGGTACAACTGGGGTGGGGGAGGGGGGTGCAGTTAAAACATGCTTGCTAGTGCCACCACTGATTACAAAAGAAAAGTAAAGCTGCGATAACGATAATTGAAATTGTATGCCTTTACTGGAAAGAGGTCATAAACCTCCCTAACCTTCAAGATATGGCGAGAGAAATACAACAATTGCAGAAGGGGAATGATACCGAGGAAGTTATGCGTTTGAGTTTGCAATCTCGTATTCCTAGATGCCTCCCAATCCATACTAGATACGCAGCTATTTTATGGCAGTCTTATAAAGAAAGGTTAGGAATTTCTGAATCTCCTGACATGTTATTTGAGCTAGATGAAAGAGATACCAGATCTGAACTTCTTGATTTAGAGGCACCCTTTACACATGAAGAAATTGATTTAGTTATCAAGCATATGCCAAATGACAAATCACCAGGCCCTGACGGTTTCAATGGATGCTTTATGAAGAAATGTTGGAATACAACCAGTCAACAATTTTATCAACTATGTGATGCTTTTCATGAAGGAAATCTGGATCTACAGAGTATTAACACTGCCTATATTGCTCTAATCCCCAAGATTAATGCTCCTACGACTGCTGCAGACTTTAGACCTATCTCCCTTGTGAGTATGGCTCTAAAAATAATTACCAAACAGATTGCCAATAGACTGCAAAAGGTGATTATCCCTCTGATTCATAGAAATCAATACGGTTTCATTAAAACAAGGAATATCCAGGATTGTTTAGCATGGGCATTTGAGTATCTGGATATCTGCCACAAATCCAAAAAAGAAATCGTGATAATGAAAATAGACTTTGAGAAGGCATTTGACAAAGTTGAACACAGTGCCATATTTCCATGCTAAAACACTTTGGTTTCGGTGATATATTCATTTCTTGGATTGGATCTATATTCAAGACAGCTACTACTTCCATTATTCTTAATGGTGTTCCTGGGAAAAAAATACATTGTAAGAGAGGGGTCAGGCAAGGAGACCCCTATCACCTATATTATTTGTGCTGGCTGCTGAATTGCTGCAGATTGTGATCAATAGAGCATGGATTGAGGGAGAGATTATCCTTCCTGTTGATAATTCTTATGGACAGAATTTTCCTGTGCTACAGTATGCTGACGATACACTCATTATTTTCCCAGCTAATCCAGATCAACTACTGAAACTAAAGGATATATTGGATAAGTTCTCAAGTTCTACTGCTTTGAGAGTAAATTTTCACAAAACTACTATGATTCCAATTAATATATCCAGCACAAGATGTCTGGAACTGATGACGTGAAACACACGTTCGTTGGGAGACCCCAAGAGGAAGGTATGATGTAGTCAGCAGCAAGTTTTCCCTCAGAAAGAAACCAAGGTTATCGAACCAGTAGGAGCAGCAACTCTTCAGAAGGTTGTCAACGGCGCCAGAAAAATAGTGTTGTTGATGGGAGTCTGGACTGTTGACGTGGAATCTGCACACAACACAATCAAACTACTTTGCCCCAACGAAACAGTGAGGTTGTCAATCTCACTGGCTTGCTGAAAACAAAGGATTAAACGTATGGTGTGGAAAATGAGTATTAAATTGCAGAGAATGAAAAAGGAACAGTTTGCAGTTTGTGGTTGTTTAATCAGTGTAAAAGAATGGACCGGGGTCCACAGTTCACTAGTGGTGTCTCTCCATAAAAGATAACTAACATGTTGGGTGAACAAATTACAGCTGGGCAATTGACGAATAGTGAGCGCATGACAATGCATATACATGACATGTTGACTACTATGATATTTAATTGGGCATTACGACATAATACATAGATCGTTATCCAACAGCATCTATGACTAATAATCCACCGCCGGGTTGTCATCCGAGTCCCCGTTGGTATTAAGTTGCAAGCAACGGATAATTGCATTAAGTAAAGTGCGTAATGTAAACAAACACATATGTCCGTGGACATAGCATCGTTAGGTTATCCCTAGTGGCAACAGCACATCCACAACCTTAGAACTTTCTGTCACTGTCCCAGGTTAAACGGAGACATGAACCCACTATCTAGCATAAATACTCTCTCTTGGAGTTACAAGCATCTACTTGGCCAAAGCATCTACGAGTAACGGAAAGCATGCAAGATCTTAAATAACATATAAGATAGATTGATAATCAACTTGACATAATATTCAATATTCATCGGATCCCAGCAAACACAACATGTAGCATTACAATAATATGATCTTGATCATGTAGGGCAGCTCACAAGATCTAAACATGATGGCACAAAGTGGAGAGACAACCATCTAGCTACTGCTATGGACCCGTAGTCCAAGGATGAACTACTCACGCATCACTCCGGAGGCAGGCATGGCGATGTAGAAGCCTCCGGTGACGATTCCCCTCTCCGGCAGGGTGCCGGGAAGAGGTTCTGAACCCTCCCGAGCTAGGGTTGACGACGGCGGCGTCTCTGGAACTTTTCGTGGATATTTGCTCAGGTACTTAGGGTTTTCGCGTCGGGGGGAATAAGTAGGCGAAAGGGCGGCGGCTGGAGGCCCGTGGGGCCCACACCACCCAGGGCGCGGCAGAGGGGGGCCCGCGCCCTGGCCACGTGTGGGGCCCACGTGGCTCCTCTCCGTCGCCTCTTTGGTCCGTCAGATGAGTTCTGGTAAAATAGGGACTCCCGTGTAGTTTCGTCCAATTCCGAGAATATTTCCAGACTAGCTTTTCTGGAATACAAAAACAGCAGAAAACAGGAACTGGCACTTCGGCATCTTGTTAATAGGTTAGTCCCAAAAAATGTATAAAAGTGATATAAAGTAGATGCAAAACATGTAGCAATTGGTATAAAACAAGCATGGAACATCAAAAATTATAGATACGTTTGAGACGTATCAGCATCCCCAAGCTTAGTTCCTACTCGTCCTCGAGTAGGTAAACGATAAAAACAAGATAATTTTTGAGGTGACATGCTACTATCATAATCTTGATCATATAATATTGCAAGGCACATGTAAATGAATGAAGTGATCCAAGTCAATGGTCTATAATTTGCTATCAAATAGATAATGAGTAAACAATGAATCACACAAGCTAAACGTTTTCATGAATAGTACTTTCGAGACAAGCATCAAACAGTTTTGCATAAGTGTTAACTCATAAAGCAATAGTTTCTAATAAAAGGTATTTAATCAACACAAAGGAAGAATTTAGTTTCAGCATTTGCTTCAACTTTCAACATATTTATCTCATGGATATTGTCAACACAAAGTAGTATAACAAGTCCAATACATTGCATATAACGCATGTTGTAACAAATTGACACTAGTGTTTGCTTGTGGAAGACAGAAAGAATAGGAAAACTGACTCAACATAAAAGTAAAAGAAAGGCCCTTCGCAGAGGGAAGCAGGGATTAAATCATGTGCTAGAGCTTTTAGGTTTTTGAAAGCATATAGAGATTGCATAAAATATTTGATACTCCTCCCAACCTTGCTAACACAAGCCATGGCTAACCGAATCCTCGGGTGCCTTCCATCAATCACATACCATGGAGGAGTATCTATTTTTGAGAGGTGTTTGTTAATTGTCAACGAATGGTAGCGGGTGAGAACAGTATTCTACCTGTCGAACGGACTTTTAAGAGCGGCTCCCATGAAGGACGTTATTTCTACCAGCAAGGCAGATCATCCCTCTTTCTCTTTGGTTTACACACATTCAGGTATTTCACTGTTTGTCATTGCTTACTGATGAATCAGGGCAAAAGTGTGAAGAGAATTAATTGGTTAAAGTTGTAATTAATTGGGACTGGGCACCCCGTTGCCAGCTCTTTTTGCAAGTTATTGGATAAGCGGATGTATATGCCACTAGTCCAGGTGTAAAAGTCCACTCGACAAATAGAATAAAGAATAACCACACTAATTCCTCATGAGCTAGTAAACATTGACACAAAAAGGGAATAATAACATTTTGAATAATTTAAAGGTAGCACATGAAAAATTTACTTGGAGTGGCAAGGAAATACCACATATAGGTAGTTATGGTGGACACAAATGGCATGGATTTTGGCTCAAGGATTTGGATGCACGAGAAGCATTCCCTCTCAGTACAGAGTTTAGGCTAGCAAGGTTATGTAAGCAAACAAGAATATCAACCCGTACACCAAGTTTTATATGACAAACATATTGCAAACGTTATAAGACTTCATACCGTCTTCCTTGTTAACCAAACCCTGTTATTAGAAAATATCTAGACCTTAGAGGTACCACTGATGCAAACCAAATTTTCAACAAGCTTTACGGTAGTTCTTCACTAATAGGCTTAACTCATGTGATGCACAATTTAATCATGATCTACTTGTTAACTCAAAACAATTGACAAGCATCAAGTTATCCATTTTAGTGATCTACAAGATTAAGCAAGTTTTTCCTTATACCAATTACCACATGCAACATTTTCTGAACCAACCAAACACCAATCAATTTATTTCATCAACTCTCCAAACAAATATAAGTGAAGCAAGAGAGTACTTTCTACAAAAGAAAGCTAATAGCTCTGACAAGAGATACATGAAAACAAGAGCTAAAAGCTGAACAGCGCTAGATATGAATACTCAACAAATATAAGTGAAGAATAGGAGTATTCTCATGAAAAAGCGGAGCGTGTCTCTCTCCCAATCAAGAATGCTAGGGTCCAGTCAAGCTTTATTGAAAATAAAAATGCAATACTGAAAATAAAAGCACACAGACGCTCCAAGAAAAGCACATATGATGTGAAAGAATTAAAATATAGTTTCACTAGAGATGACCTGATAATTTTGACGATGAAGAAGGGGATGCCTTGGGCATCCCCAAGCTTAGACGCTTGAGTCTTCTTGAAATATGCTGGGGAGATCCATGGGAGCCTCCCCAAGCTTAAGCTCTTCACTCTTCTTGATCCTATTATATCATCCTTCTCTCTTGACCCTTGAAAACTTCCGTCACACCAAACTCAAAGTAGATCTCATTAGAGGGTTAGTGCATAATCAAAAATTCACATGTTCTGTAAAGACGCAATATGATTTGTTACTTTAAACATTAGCTACAGCCACTGATGTTATGTGAAGCTCTTCCACCCAAAAAAGAATTTCACTCAACACTAGTAAAAGAGAGAATGCGAAAAATAAAAAGGCATAATCTGTCTAAAACAGAACAGTCCGCAAAGACGAATTTTTTCGAGGCACTTACGACGCTCAGATCGAGAAACTCTGAACTAATGAAAGTTTCAGACATTCATAAAGATTACGCACAAAAATTTCAGATTTTTTAACAATCTGGTGATTTTAGGAATTTCGTACAGTGAACAGCAAAAATCTGTTTCTGCGCAGCAATCAAAATTAAGCATCATCTTATCATTAGAGGCTACTCTTGGCACAACAATGCGAGAAAATAAAGATACAAAGGAGTTGCTACAGAAGTAAACAAACTCCTTGACTAATACTGAAAATAAAAGATAATGGGTTGCCTCCCAAAAGCGCTTTCTTTAATGCCTTTTAGCTAGGCATAGTGATTTTTATGATGCTCACATAAAGATGAGAGTTGGAACATAAAAGAGAGCATCAAGGAGCATATAAAAAACATGTTTAAATCTAACACTCTTCCTATGCATAGGAGTCTTGTACACAAATAAATTCATAAAGAACAAAGTGACAAGCATAGGAAGATAAAACAAGAGCAACTTCGGAACTTTTAGCATATAGAGAGGTGTTTTAGTACCATGAAAATTTCTACAACCATATTTTCCTCTCTCATAATAATTTTCAGTAGCATCATGAACAAACTCAACAATATAACTATCACATAAAGCATGCTTTTCATGATCTACAAACACATAATTTTTATCAAGCTCAAAAATAGTGGGATTAAAACTTTCAAACCCACTTTTAACAATTTTATAACAAGATGATTGATCATTCTCAAGAGGTATGGGACTCCATCTAGATAAAGTCAAGACCTCTCCAATCCCATTTTCATTAGTAGTGCAATTAATATTATCAACCAATATAGGACCATCATCAAGAGCATTATCATATATAACATTAGTGAGTACATTTTTACTTTCTGCAATTTCCTCTTTTACTGAGTCAAGGAGGATGTTTACTTCAAATTTATCAAAAGGAGATATTTCAATAGAATCACGAAATTCAACAATATAGCACTCTTCCTCCTTAGGTGGGCATGGAGGGCAATCAAATAATGTAAGAGTTAAAGAGTTACTATCTTTAGGAGGTAGATCCTCCTTTTGTTCTTCACTCTCCTCCTCTTTTTCATCCAATGAGATCACAGTTTCAGCAATTTCTTCTCCCATAGGTTCCTGAAAGGTAGCAACTTGTTCTGGAGAATAAGTCTTCTCAAAAATTCAGTGATATAAGGATTATCATTGTAATATTCAAGGCAATAACCAAGTATAGCATAATTCTCAGTTCTACAAGGAGCATCATCATTTTGAATATAACCAGCAATTTCATAGGCACCCTTAAAAACAAAAAATTCTTCAATTCGCTCAAGATTACCAAAGTCATAATTTCCTTTAGCATAAGCAGCCAAAGTTTCATTATCATTATAATCACATTGGAAAGGGAGGTGTTTATGCCTTCTACAACATAAAGATTCATTAAAGCAGTAGGATTCATCATAAGTAGAGCACAAGTTTTTAGCAAAATAATTCAATCTACTTATTTGTTCCCATAAATATTTCCCTTTTTGAGACAAGCGGTATTCCTTATAGTAATTATGTTGTTCCTCCGTGAACCCACTTAGCCAATAAGATTTTGTTTCAAAGAGAGAAGACATTGATAGCAAATAAATAACTAGACATAATACCAAACCGAAATAAACTAAATGCAAGAAACTAATTTTTTTTGTGTTTTTGATAATTGAAAGCAAACAAGATAAAATAAAATAAACTAAGCAAGACAAAAACAAAGTAAAGAGATTGGAAGCGTGAAACTCCCCTTGCAGAAGACTGCTGTCTCCCCGGCAACGGCGCCAGAAAAATAGGCGTCGAAGGGGAGATAGGAGTCTGCTGAACCGAAGTGCTTCCACTCCCCGGCAACGGCGCCAGAAAAATAGCTTGATGACGTGAAACACACGTTCGTTGGGAGACCCCAAGAGGAAGGTATGATGTAGTCAGCAGCAAGTTTTCCCTCAGAAAGAAACCAAGGTTATCGAACCAGTAGGAGCAGCAACTCTTCAGAAGGTTGTCAACGGCGCCAGAAAAATAGTGTTGTTGATGGGAGTCTGGACTGTTGACGTGGAATCTGCACACAACACAATCAAACTACTTTGCCCCAACGAAACAGTGAGGTTGTCAATCTCACTGGCTTGCTGAAAACAAAGGATTAAACGTATGGTGTGGAAAATGAGTATTAAATTGCAGAGAATGAAAAAGGAACAGTTTGCAGTTTGTGGTTGTTTAATCAGTGTAAAAGAATGGACCGGGGTCCACAGTTCACTAGTGGTGTCTCTATAAAAGATAACTAACATGTTGGGTGAACAAATTACAGCTGGGCAATTGACGAATAGTGAGCGCATGACAATGCATATACATGACATGTTGACTACTATGATATTTAATTGGGCATTACGACATAATACATAGATCGTTATCCAACAGCATCTATGACTAATAATCCACCGCCGGGTTGTCATCCGAGTTCCCCGTTGGTATTAAGTTGCAAGCAACGGATAATTGCATTAAGTAAAGTGCGTAATGTAAACAAACACATATGTCCGTGGACATAGCATCGTTAGGTTATCCCTAGTGGCAACAGCACATCCACAACCTTAGAACTTTCTGTCACTGTCCCAGGTTAAACGGAGACATGAACCCACTATCTAGCATAAATACTCTCTCTTGGAGTTACAAGCATCTACTTGGCCAAAGCATCTACGAGTAACGGAAAGCATGCAAGATCTTAAATAACATATAAGATAGATTGATAATCAACTTGACATAATATTCAATATTCATCGGATCCCAGCAAACACAACATGTAGCATTACAATAATATGATCTTGATCATGTAGGGCAGCTCACAAGATCTAAACATGATGGCACAAAGTGGAGAGACAACCATCTAGCTACTGCTATGGACCCGTAGTCCAAGGATGAACTATTCACGCATCACTCCGGAGGCAGGCATGGCGATGTAGAAGCCTCCGGTGACGATTCCCCTCTCCGGCAGGGTGCCGGGAAGAGGTTCTGAACCCTCCCGAGCTAGGGTTGACGACGGCGGCGTCTCTGGAACTTTTCGTGGATATTTGCTCAGGCACTTAGGGTTTTCGCGTCGGGGGGAATAAGTAGGCGAAAGGGCGGCGGCTGGAGAGGCCTGTGGGGCCCACACGCACCCTGGGCGCGCCAGAGGGGGCCCCCGCGCCCTGGCCACGTGTGGGGCCCACGTGGCTCCTCTCCGTCGTCTCTTTGGTCCGTCAGATGAGTTCTGGCAAAATAGGGACTCCCGTGTAGTTTCGTCCAATTCCGAGAATATTTCCAGACTAGCTTTTCTGGAATACAAAAACAGCAGAAAACAGGAACTGGCACTTCGGCATCTTGTTAATAGGTTAGTCCCAGAAAATGTATAAAAGTGATATAAAGTATATGCAAAACATGTAGCAATTGGTATAAAACAAGCATGGAACATCAAAAATTATAGATACGTTTGAGACGTATCAGGAACTTGCAGAAATTCTGAATTGCAAAGCTGAAAGTTTACCATTCACCTACCTAGGGCTTCCTATGGGCACAACTAGGCCAAAAAATTGAAGATCTGGTATATATAACTGGAAGAGTGGATAAAAGGTTGGCTGGTATTGCTAATTTACTATCATACTCTAGCAGACTTGCGGTGATTAAATCTACAATTACAGCTATGCCAATTTTTGCTATGTGCACTCTGATGGTACCTTTTGGTATTCTTGATCATGTTGAGAAATCGTGCAGAATTTTCTTATGGAATGATAAAGACATACATAAAAAAGGAAAATGTCTCGCCAGATGGGAAGTTATCTATTTGCCCAAGAAAAATGGAGGTTTAGGTGTTCTGAACCTTAGAACACAGAACCAAGCACTAATGATCAAGTTCCTGTACAAATTTTATAACAACAAAGATATTCCTTGGGTGCAGCTTATCTGGAAGCACATTATAAGGATGATAAAATACCTGTCGGAAGATCCACTAAAGGATCATTTTGGTGGAGAGATTGCTCTAAGAACATTGAGGTATTTAAGCAACATGCTATTTGTAACAGGAACAAAGGGAATGCTACTCTTTTATGGAAAGACAATTGGATACCTAATATGCCACAGAGCACTTTGAAGGATAAATTCCCTCAGCTACACTCCTTTACAAAAAACACTGATATCTCTGTCAAAAAAGCTATCTCCCAGATTGAGGAGAGGCAAGACCTTTTCCATCTTCCAATGTCAGATATTGCAATTTCTCAATGCAATGAACTAGAGGAAATGCTTCAAACGAATACCTAGGTTGAGATGAATGACAAATGGTCTTTTGCATGGGGAGACTATTATTCAGCAAAGAAAACATATGAACTGTTACTGAACCCACCGGAGGCGCCAATTCCATTTAAGTGGATATGGAAATCTTGCTGTCTTCCAAAGCACAAATTTTTCTTCTGGTTGCTTTTGCTAGATAGATTGAATACTAAAGATCTTATGGCCAGAAAGAACTTCTATGTGGAGGACACGAATTGTGTACTATGTACTGATGAACAGACAGATCACCTAGAACACCTGCTTCATCTGTTCTTTGAATGTGAGTTCAGCGAGGAATTCTGGAGTAAGCTAAACCTTTCATGGGACACTTCGAGAGGCTTGATTGATTTGCTACTTGAAGGGAAGCAGAGACAAAATACTATCTACCTCAAAGAAGCGCTCTTAGTTGGCTGCTGGAGTATTTGGAATCACAGAAATAAAATCATTTTTGATCATGAGGCTATAAGTTTAGACAGATGCTTAAGTATGTTTAAGGACTCTTTCTCTCTCAATATGCATAGAGCTAAACCTAGTCTTCGAGAGGGTATGCAGCAATGGCTGGACACCTTATGAACATTTCATTTTGTAATACTTTGTAAATAGTTGCCTGCGGGGCGTTTTAATAGAAAATGGAAAATGGCAGTAGGGGTTTCCCCTACTGTTTGAGCTTCAAAAAAAAAAACTAGATACGCTAGAAGATAATGATTTCAAGATCCTCATGTAGTTTTTCTTCTTTGAAACCTCACATCAAACTACCATGAAAGTTGGATATATGCTACCCTCAAAGCCAGTGTGGTTTCTCTAGAATCTAGAGCCAGGACATATGGCACGACGAGTCTCTTCACCCTATTTATAAGATCCCATGGGTTGGCAACCACCATGGCAATATTACGAATTTAGTATCATATGGGCATTGACTCACAATTGTACTGGTGTGTACTTTGCATTGTGTAGAATTGACAAGTTTACTGGAGACGTCTCCTTTTTAGAAGGAGGCTCGAAGAGCCCAGCTTTGAATTAACGAAGCCACAAACGACAAAGGGTACAAGGGTGCTGAGAACAGCAAAAACAGAGAACAAGCAAGAAAGATTACAGCTCGCAACGAGAGCAAACTACACAGGACACAAGCTCAACAGGATTGAGCAACGACCAGCACCAGGAGGAAGCAGAGGCCCCTACCCCTACTGAAGCACTCCATTGTGCGCGCTGCGACTTGCAGGAGCTTGGGGAGAGAGCCGCTCACGAGCACGATCCGAACGAAGAAAGCCGCCTGCTTCTGGAGGGACGAACTGGAGTGCCCAAGGCAAGGCCAACGCCAAACACACCGAGGAAGGGACAACCAGTGTTGCCGGTAAGATCCGCGCATAGGCACCACTCCCGAAAGCGCTACTGCCGGAGGGGCCCCTATCCCCTCGCCAGGCTCGACGGCGCCGAACCGCCGGCAAGGAGCGCCGCAGAGAGATAGCCGCCGCCGCCGCAAGAAGGAACCTGCAAACAACTGGGTTGAAGAACTTCAACAGGGGCCAAGGCAGAGGCACTGTCTGCGCCGCTGCACGTCCGTAAACCACTGCACCAAAACTGTTGGAGCACTCGTCCCATGGCAATGTCTCCAAGGAGCCCGCGACGCCAAGACGCCGCCATTGCCCGGTCCAAGGACCTAGGGTTTTCACCCGGGACAGAGAAAAGGCGGAGATCACCATGACGCCTCCAAGGAGGGCTACGGCGCCCGTGGGCGTCGCCGTCATCGGGCTAGCAACAGCCAGAGCTTTCGCTCGATCTCCCACAGCCCACCGCACCCAACATCGCGCCACTCCGCCTTCTCAGATGGCAGCGAGAGGCTGGCCCTCGGATCCGGCGAGAGGAGAGCCAAGGCGAGGTGGAGAAGGACCACAGCCTCCAGATCTGACGACCGGCCGTAGGCCAGCCATCACCCCCGCTCCCCCGCCGCCCAAGCGGACCGAGGAGAGCGGACAGCACCAGCGCGCGCCGCCTGCCGCCGGGCCGACGCCGCATCCACCTCCCAGGGCCGCGGCCCCGGCGTCCGACCTGTAACCACGCCGCCACCGGGGTGGCCGCGCCGCCGCGCCCAGGTCAACACGGCGCCCACGCCATCTAGCCCGACCCGCGCCGGGATCCACGGACGAGGGAGAGGAGGGACCTCGCCGCCGCCAACGCCCGGCCCTCGGCCGGCGGCGCCGTCCGGCGGCGGCGAGGGGAGGAGATGGGAGAGGAGGCTCGAGGCGACCGCGGGGCGGAGGTCCCCTGCTCGCCCGCGCGGGGGGCGAGGCAGGGGACGACGAGGAGGGGGGAAGGGGAGGGCGAGGAGGAGCGGAGCGCGCCGGCGGCGGCCTGGCGGCGGCCCGGCGGCTAGGGTTAGGGTGGGGTGGGGTGGGTCGCGAGAGCTCGGGATTCCTGGCACGCGTGTGTTTAGGGTTTAGGGTTTAGGGTTTTTCAGCTGGAGACGTCTCCTTTGGGCTGCAGCTTATTCCTTTTGTACTTTATCTTTTTTCCATATGTATTTTGTATCAATATAAAAGGTACTCCAGCCAAAACATCCATCCACTTCTAATGTTACTGGTTCCTTTTTTTTTTGTTGGGTTGCTGATAAACCACGTTAGCCGACCGTCTAATCGCCGCAACCCGCATGATAATGCTAATCAACTGCAATTGATTATTCCAACCTCTCGTGTTTAGTGTTCTCTCGCACTTCTATCCGCTAACCCCTATCCTTGGCGCTGCGCCTGCTACACCATCCCTTTGGCCTTCGCTCACCGCTAGCTTGTATGTACACCGTTCCTCTTGTGTTACTTTTGTGCAATCTTCCTCACTAAAATCCATGACAAATTCGAAGGACAAATAAGGACACAGACAACCAAATCATGCCATAAAATTTGCAATCTGAACCACATGGCACATGTGTTGAGCAAACTCAAAATACAATCTCACTGTTTTTGTAAGAACTTGAAATACAGCTCGGAAAAGAATTTTAATGATAGTAGCTACTCCAGTTCAATTGAGATGTGAATTCGGCCTATATATTGACACTGCAACGCTTAGTATGAGTGAATTTATATAGCCATGTATTCGAGTGATGGACCAAAAACACCGATGATTACGAGTGCTTGGACGCCAAGAGCACGCTTTGCCTGTAAGCTATCGTGAATGACTGCTCGAAATCCCTGCATGATTTGATTGATTAGCTGGCCTACTCTGATACTCGGACACTTATCGTTGTTTCCAGTAATGAGTACTGCATCAATTACTTTATTACAACGGACCTTGTCAGGTTGTTGACGAAGAGTGAGTCAACCAAACCACGAGCACCGGTTTTTGGGCAAACGCGTTGCTTATCTTAGGGCATGCATGGAGATCGTTAGGTTTAGTCAAAGCTCCGGTTAGTTAGGCCGATCGAGTGGTTAGCAGCAGTTGCAGACTTGCAGTACGACTCCGCAAGCAAGCTGATCCCATGGCACAATTCGCGGGCACGTACGCACCTCCCGCGCGTTTCCTGCGCCCAGAGTTTACGGTTTCAATTCACATCATTTTTCTGTTTGGAAACCCATTTTCGTTTGAAAACACAATCAGATTACTTTTGTTTATTTAACTCTAGTTCAAATCACAAAAGTAAGTAAGTACTTCCCTGCTTGTATGGACAACCTAGATGATGCCCTTACGTTTCTTCCAGCCAAGTTACTTCAATCTGCCCATCACTAAAAGTGGGATTAAAGTTTGATGATGATGCAGCTAGCTAGCAAACATTTGGTACACGGTGCCTTTTGTTTTGTCAAAAAGGACATCGTATCGAATCCTGGCCGGGTCACAACATCCTTTTTCCCCAGGTGCTGCCAAATGTGGGTCCCCCGATGAACCAAAAGAAAAAATAATACTAAGCTGGGCCCACGTTAGAGCGAGCAACGACACAACCTAACTTGGTCAGACTCGCGCCGTGACGTGAACTGATTTTGTGAGTGTTTGTTTTTATGCACACCATTGCTGTCTCACATTTTAGTCCCCCTGGTTTTGCAAAATTCCTTATCCCCAAAACTTATGGTAGTTGTTTTGAACAACAATAACAATCAGTGTATATAGTATAACATTCCCAATGTCTAGATTAATACTCTCTTCGTTTCTCAAAATAGGTCGTATGAATTTTATCAAAAGTCAAACCATGTGAATTTTTACCAAGATTTTAAAAATACTGTAAACTTAAATAATTCAAAGTCAGTATCACTAGATACATCATGAAATATATTTGCATATTCTATCTATATAGTACTATTATAGTTCTTGTTAGTTTTTTCTATATATTTGGTCAGATCTTACCTCGTTTGCTTTCATAAAAAAGGTTATACACCTTCTTTTCAGGAACGAAGGTAGTATGTGAATTTGCATAGCTAGTTACAAAAAATATATCTTAAATTCACAAGAAAACCTCGAGGTACCTAGTATTTAAGTGTATTGATGAGAATTAGACTGGTAACACTTGAAGAGAGATCAAAGCCATTTAACATAACATGAAGAAGTGAAGTGACATACGATGTAGTTTCACACAACTACATCTAGCATCCGTTGGCGTGGTGACAAAAGAAATGCAGATCCTTAAGGACTTTTGCGTTGTCATATCTATTGTCTGTTGCAAGTTCAAATGTTCTATGTGTCAAGAATAGAATGTTTTTAAGGTCTCTTATGTTACGTACGTGGCTATGCTCGTGTTACCATATCTATTGTCTGTTGCAATGTCAAATGTCACAATGTGCCAAGAATAGCACATCCTTAGGGTCTCTTACTTGATGTCTGGCTATGCTTGCGTTCCATATCTATTGTTTGTTGCAAGGTCAAATGTCCCAATGTGCTAAGAATAGCACATGCTTAAAGTCTCTTATGTGATGTCCATGGCTATTCTCGTGTTGCCATATCTATGGCCCGATTGCAAGGTCAAATGTCACAATGTGCCAAGATTTCTATCTATTGACATTATGAGGTGCCCATTTGGACATAGCGGCCATCTTTTGTATGTGTGTGCACATTAGCTTAGAATCACACGTCATTCAGCCGTTGAAAGAAATAATTGTGATCGAACCAACTTGGTATAACACGAACCATGCATAAGGTTACAACCTATAGTAAATCTCAGAATATCTTGGTAACTTTACATGTTTCTTATATATTTATATTGAGTCAAGGTTTCAAATATTCCAAAAGAAACCTGGCACCAATTAGCAAACTCAAGTTTTCGCGAGGAAGACGAGCGTATCGCTGAAAGCACCACATACACAGGCGGTAAAACATCAACAAGAACAAATTGAGTAATTGACCATACAAAATATTTTTTGACTATATTTCGGCAAGCACAAGTCTAAGGGCGTGGCACTCTAGATAATTAAGTACCCCATCCGCCTACAAATGCATGACTTATGAGCTTAGTCAAAATTCAAATCTTTATAAGCTTGGCCAAGTATATACACAAAATTATGAGTATCTAAAATACTATATCAAAATCATGGCATATATTTCCATAATGTATCTGATCAATGTTCTAGTTGTTTATAATCCTTTAAAGTTAGTAAGTTTTGACGTCTGACTAAATTCATACGCCATGTGTTTATGGATGGAGGGAGTACACTCTCTGAGTGATAGGAGAGCTCTAATTCGATGATCCTCTTGACTATATTAAGTAGTACTTCCTCCGGTACATTTGATTCCCAAACATGCTAAAACATCTTATATTTTGATACGGAGGGAGTAGGTGTTTGTAAAAGAACTTATTAATCATATAACAAAGGTTTTTTATGTTATAAAAGGTTGGCAGAAGTTTTCAAAAGTAGAAAAGGGAACTATGCTTAAAAGGAGAGTAGAAACCTATGTTCTGTTCCACCCAATCCACCCCAAAACCAAAAGAGACCCTGCAGAAATAAACAAAAAATGCGTGTGCTAAACAACAAAAAGTGCTGCCCACAACAGCTGTGTGCCAGAGGGCAGAGGCAGCGTCAGCCTCATCAGTCCAACGCGTCTTCAGTCCCAGCAAGCCAAAGGCCTCGTCTTTCTCCTTCTTTTCCGCCCAAACCGTCTCCTAGCCCTCCCGTCCCCTTCACCTCCGCTCTCCCCTGCTCTTTCTCCGGCGGTATCCATCCGCCACCAACTCCGAGTACGCGCGCCTGCCGCCTACCCCGTGCCCGGCCTCCGTCGCTCCGTTGCGGTGAGTCTCGGAATTTTGGTTCACCCTGTACTTAGGCCTCTACCTTTCGGTACAGAGTGTTCAACCCTGGTGCATGCGTTGCGTCTGCGGCCTGTTGGCGCAAGATGATTTTTTTTCATGCCTATGCGCCGTGGGAGGTTAGGGTGTTCTTGATTCGGCTCGCGTCCCCCGCTGCGGTGTGCTGACGGCCGTTTCTAGGTGGGGTTTAAGTTGTGCGGAAGAGGAAGGGGACCGGGGGTAATGTCAGAGATGGACTGCCGTGTGATGTTCCAGTTTTATTTTTACCATCTTGCTCCTTATTGTTCGCAGCTTCGATCTTTGTTTGTTTGTTCTGTTTCCTGTATTGAATTGAATCCAAGTGGGGGGAAATGGATGGGAAAAATTCACTCAGATGATATTTATAAGGTTGTTATGTGATGGTTCTAAGTACGAAGATGTCAGAATCCACTCAGATGATATTTATGTACAGAGCGCATATGATCAGAAGTTCTTCTTTTCGTGTATAATGATTTATTTGGCTGAAACCGTTTTAATATTTTCGCTAATCACAACTCGCAAGTGCGTAAAAGAGGTTTATGCCTTTCCCTTTGCTTTTCATTGTTCTTGGTAGCTTAGTTCTGAGTCTCGTGATGGGAAATTTCAGAATCTTGATGTTCTGCTGTAGTGTTAGAGATACCATGACAGTGAAAGGTAGACTTGATGGGCATTTACTTGTAGTAATTATTTGTATGATCATTACTTTTGTGGTAACTGCCTATGCAAGGAAAAGAGCCAACTTATGGCATTTTCCATCTTGATTTAATGAGGAAGAGATATCCAGCTGCTTATTTTGTTCACTAGATGCATAACAATTTCAGGCACCCGGTTTGGGAGAAATGGAAGATAGTATGTCGCCTGCCGTGTTTTCCCATGGATGCATGTCTGAATCAGTTAGCACATCTTTATAAGAGAATCCGTTACCGAATTGACTCTAGAATAAAGCAGGAAGGTCATGCTCATCTGAAAGCATGATAAAAGGAGAATCATATATGTCCATCCATACCTGCCCCCTCTGCTTTTCTGAAGTAAAACATATATAGTTTTGCCATCAGCAAGTAGTTCAACTTTTTTCATAGCTTTGCTTTCTGCAAGGGAAACAGACTGCAAAAAATTATAACAGTCCAGCTATCCATTCTGTAAAAAATGTCTTAGTAAATGGAAATGAACATGACAGCGATGTTTTTGAGCTCAGCAGATTTTGTCAACTGTATGCTGTAAACAAAAAAGAATTCTACTAAATACTGGTTACTTATGTGGTTAACGCGTTTGTGCAAAATATAATTATATCTTTACATGTTTTTGGTTTGTGTGGGCATTTTGTTAACATTCATGCAATTTCTGAATATTTGACAAATGTTTACTTTGCTGCACAGGGTTTGTTCTAAAGAGTGTTTTTAGTTCTGTCAGCATCTGAGGGTACAGATTTGTACAACAGGAACCACTCAGAAAATCAAAAACCATATTAAATAATCAAGTTGCTTTCTCTTTTCGTGGAAGAGTGACAGGATCATCAGTTGACCACTTTCAGTACCTATAAGCCGCTGTTTTCGTAATATTTCTGGTCAGAGGCTGTGAACTTGATTTGTAAGGGTGTAAAGATGGACTACCCTGCTGGTTCCTTCTTTTCATCATGGCCTGGCAATTCTGCTTCTGAGAATTATAGTTTTATCGATGGTTCAGTGGAATCATATGCAGAAGAAGGAAGCATGCCACCTACAGGCTATTTCAGAGCTAGATCAGATCACAATTTAAAGTTTGATGAGCATGAAAACAACAGTACTATGCTTGCAAATGAATGCTCGCAGTACAACACCCAGACTGATCTATTACCAGGCGAGGTTCTGTCGAAGGATAAGCCTTCAAACAGCCTTGTGGATCTTCAACAGCTTCAGAACAATGGCAGCCCGCAAAGTAATTTAGTTCCCCCAGGGATTTTTCAGTGCAATTCAACACCTGGAACATTTGAACCGCAGTTGGATACCCCTGGTCTTCTAGATATTCCCCATGCCTTGTCCAGTTCAATTGAAAGCAATGATAGTGAAATTTCGGCTTTCCTTGCTGATGTACAAGCTGTTTCTTCAGCCTCGACTCTGTGTTCCACATTCCAAAATGTTTCTTACATGGAACCAGTAAACCTAGAAGCTTTCAATTTTCAAGGGGCGCAAAATGCTGCTATGTTCAATACAGGCCATTCAAATGGGAACCTCTCAGTATTTGATAACGCTACCATGGCATCAGCACATGTAATGCTAACGGCAAACATATAACTGTAACCATATTGGTACTACTGTATCTAGTTCATTTAGTGAAATATTTGTTCCTGTGGTAATGCAGGATAATAAAGAGTTTGCCAATGGTGGCATCTCATCTTTTGCTACCGCCCATCAATCACAACTAGCTACTAGTGGTTTGAAGGCTGAACAACAGGTTTTAATTTTGGAACTCTTCCACCAAACAGCAATTTCTATAAGACTGTAACTGCAACTTAATGTTCACTCAAAACGGTACCGGTGAATTGACTTCCATTGTTCGTATTGCAGGAGCAAAATATGATGTGTAATATGCCTCTTCCTTCTTTCGGTTCTGGTAATCCGATGTCAGTTACTGAAGCACAAGGGGTACTGATTCCTTCAAAGGTTTTTGTTATCATATTAAGTGCTCATTTTAATCTTTTTTTGGATCATATCTAACTGAGTTGGACTCTGTTTACAAATGTTTAGATAACATCGATGGCCCATAACAAGAAAAGTGAGTACCCTGTCCCTATCAGCCGTCCTTCTGATGTGCAACACCAGGCCAATACAGTTCATGGAAATAATGGCAGTGCGAAACCACGTGTAAGGGCTCGTCGTGGACAGGCAACTGACCCTCATAGCATTGCTGAACGGGTGAGTTTTTTTTCTACCATTCACATTGTATAAGTCAAAATGTTGCAGAATTTACGTTTTCACAAGTTTCTATGTGGGTTTCATATCTAGCCTACCCCAACTTGCTTGGGACAAAAGGCTTAGTTGTTGTTGTTCTTGTTGGATGCTTGTTTTGTCTATGTATTTATGTGTGCATGCCCTAGCATAGTCTTGACTGGAAATTGTGTTATATTGCAGCTTCGCAGAGAGAAAATTTCAGAGAGGATGAAAGGTCTCCAAGATCTTGTTCCAAACTCCAATAAGGTATTGTTTTCTTTTCTGTTTTTTTCTGTGTGTGTCTTTATGGTAGTACAGAATGCGCAGAAACATTTCTTCTCCCCCTATTCCACATGCAGTTACTATCACCATCAGAATTATTGATCTGGTTGTCAATCAATATCTTTGGTAAAACGCTAGAAGCTCAAATTTTATTATTTGTGTATAATGAAACCAGAAGAGACTGGGTTATGATAATAACCGACAATATATGAAGGGAACATATGTACTGAAGTACTATTTTAAATTGTCCCAGTGAAACAACTGAAGCAAACAATTATTTGGATTTTAAGACTTAAAGAGTGCAATTAACATTGGTCTCAATTATACTAGTTAGGGATCACATATTGTGTCATTGGACCAGTTCGTGCTTAAAGTTCTGGGCATGTTGGTTTGTAGTCACACTTTGCCAAACTAGAGTGTGGCAAATTTGAAATTTTCTGGCCTTTATCTAGCTTGTTCCGTACTTGTAGGGTGTCACAGTTTTCTAGCAGCCATGCAGCTTGCCTCACATGTCATAGGCACAAACTCCTGAGAAACTCGCATATGTTGTGGTGGGCGGTGGCCGATTTGAGCGCAACAAAAAGTGTTGCACATCTACTTATATCAATGGATGATTTAGAAACTTACCAAAATTTAAGAATGTCATGTTTCTTAAGTTTCTTGTTCAGCCCTAGAATAAAATAGTATGAAAAATAAGAAATTCCTAATCGATAGTCATCTTTTGATTTGAGCAGGCAGATAAATCATCAATGCTCGATGAAATAATTGATTATGTGAAATTTCTTCAGCTTCAGGTGAAGGTACGGGCATAAACAAGAGTAGCAACTTTCCGTGATGGTTGTTTAACTTATTATTCTTCCTCACTTCCTTAAAACATGTCCTGGTTTCTCCATTACAGGTCTTAAGCATGAGTAGGCTAGGTGCTCCTGGGGCAGTTCTTCCCCTCCTCGCGGATTCTCAAACTGAGGTAAGAAACTTATTTGAACAAACTGGATAGGTAATTGTTGTGACTACAGGCATCAAGAACATATGATAAACAATGAGTCAATGACGTACTTTTTGCACCTCCAATTTTGGGATCATTACTTCTATGGTCACTCTCGGTTTTTCTTATACTAGTCCATACAAGTCTTTGAAATTTTGTTGAGACTATGATTGGATCAAAATAATAATCACCTGAAATTGCTGTTTTCATGGTTCCTCACTGTGTCATTGCTACATTTTTTTCTTCAGTAGCACATCAACATATCTAATCCCAATGCCTCAAGTCACGGCTATGACATGATGGCTTGTTGTATGAATCTTAAAACTCCAGTTGCAGTGTACAGATACAATTTAACTAGTACCGATGCTGATGCATCGATACTTCATGGAACTCTTTGCGTTTCTCTAGAATGCCCATGTACTCAATCATTACACTGTTGTCCCCAGGCTGGTGCTCTCTCTCAGCTAGCTACTCTCACACCAACACTCACTGAAGTGGATTGAGTAGTAGTGGAGACTGGTCGCGTACACAACCTGAAGTTACATTGCTTGTGTTCAAGGTACCTTACAACGATGGGTACAACTCTATTTATAGGGCTTCAAACCGACCTAGGCTAGGAAATATCTGCTACAGTGCTACTACCTTCTAGTGTCTTCTACCAGGTTACAGCTCATGAGTATTCTAGATACTACTACTAGCTACTAGCTTAACTAGTAAGAAACGGTAGTGAATACCACTATACGGTAGAAAGTTTTAGAGCTGTGTATGACATACACATGACATAGATGCTGATGTCATCAGGATTATTTCAACATTCTCCCCCCTAATCCTGATACGGACTTGTGAAACCTAGCGGCCACGGACTCGACCTGGCGCACACACGTCGGTCGCCACCGCCGCAGACACAACCTGGCGCTCACATACGCCGGTCGCCACCGCCACGGATACAACCTGGCGCTCACATACGCCGGTCGCCACCGCCACGGACACAACCTGGCGCTCACATACGCCGGTCGCCACTGTGCTCACGCTGGTCGCTGCTTCCATGGCCGTCGCATGGCGCCGCTACGGGCTCCGTGGCCGCGCAGCACCTCCACGCCGCGCCACCGCGGCTCCTGCGCCACAACACAGGACCTCCGCGGCCTTCTCGCCGCGCCGCCGTGGCCGCTGCACCACCACGCAGCGCCTCCGCAGCCTCCGTCCGCCGCGCACCACGGCCCCGAACCTTGCGGCTCTGATACCAATTGTTGGAGCTAAATCACTTAGCTCCCTTCTAAAAGGTTGTGCTTCACACACACTAACACATATGCATATATGACAGACACATATATGCTCTATATTTCGTAGATATGCTTGAGGCTACATCTTGGCTTGCAATCTTTCCTCCTTCGTTACATGGAGGGGTGGTACCCCTATTTATACTTGTACATGACCCTTAAGATTGCTGCCATGTGGCACAATCCAAACCCTACACCATACTTCTAGAATACTCTACAAACTTTAGATATTTCATACTACTCCTAAATATCTTACTCTAGAACATTCCTAATTCTAGAGTTCTCCTACATACCCTGAATACTTCATGATTAAGCTAGAAACTTCTTCTTGCATATACATATGACAAGATTAGTTCTAACATACACTGCCATGCTTCCCGCAGGGCCGCAGCAGTTCACCTCTATCAGGTGCAACTATTTCACAAGGGCTACTGGACATAGCAGACCCGGAAGACAGCTTGGTATTCGAGGAAGAAGTTATAAAGCTTATGGAAACAAGCATCACCAAAGCAATGCAATACCTTCAGAACAAGGGCCTCTGCCTGATGCCTATCGCTCTTGCTTCAGCCATATCCAACCAGAAAGGCATGTCCGCTGCTGCGATTCCTCCCGAGAGGTGAAAACCCAGAACACACCATGCTCCTCTCATCGCCGTTGCCATCAGCATGCGGATTCGAGTGCAGGAATGTGCAGGACTCCGTAGACGTCTGAGAGGACTAAAACCCCGGGATAAAAAGATAGGACGTTTCTGACTAAGCCAGGCTTATGGGCCAATCTACCAGTAGTTTACTTATAAGAAACATATAGAAATTTTCTTTGTTGCACATCATATCAGTTGCTGTGTATTCTTTTGTTTTTTTTGGATTGCGTCGGCTCGCTAACTGGGTGCAAGCGTCTTGTCAGATTGGACGGTTGTACATGAATCATGCGGTTTAGTCCTGCTGTGCATACAGAGCACAACAAATATGCTGCTTCAGTTTGTGCTTGATCCATGAGATGTGTGCCTGGACATATGCCCAGCTATCGACAGTGATCCTGGTACCTGATCCTGGTGCTGTGTACCAGCTCCAGCGTCGCATGAACCCAATCATGCAGACAAGTGAGGTGGACTACAAATAGTGAGACTAGTTGGTGGCTCAAGTGGCGCTGCTTGTTCCATTCTCTCTGTTGATTGGTCTGATGTCAGTGTTAGTTGTAACCATTTAGCTTTTCAGTCATGCTGTTGGTGACATGCGACGCTTGAAATCTGGCTTGAGCAATCAACGGCCAGGCTCAGTTAGCGTGCTCTGAACCAGGTTATACTGAACTTATTGTACAATAGTATATGTTACAAAAGAGAATGGCCGTGCAGCTTATTAGACATGTGCACTAACCTAATCTGCCGCGTTACCAGATATTTCCTCCCTTCGTCTCATCACATGTGTTGGTCCATAGCCGTCCACCTGTTCTCCAGACAGCACCCATCACTCCATCAGGCTATCACTGCATACACACTCGCTAGAATCTGGCTTGAGCAATATATGTTACAAAAGAGAATGGCCAGGTTATACCAGATATTTCAGGATGATTGACGAGGTCATCCGTTTCCAAGTCTTCCTCCCTTCGTCTCATCACAATTCACATGTGTTGGTCCATAGCCGTCCACATGTTCTCCAGACAGCACCCATCACTCCATAAGGCTATCACTGCATACACACTCGCTAGAATTTGGCGAAAACTCTAGAATTACACCACTAAACAAGGCACGGAGGTTTCGTCCAGCTAATCATTGATGCTGTGCGAGATTGAAGTGGGCTGACACGGCAAACATGCGTGATGTGATACGTTCGTGACTCGTCACCCAACATTTCCGATCAATCCATGTCCGCCTCTTTGCCTCCACTCAGATCGTTCTCAGTGTCATGGCTACTTATAGCATCTAAGTAGCTGGTGGCAGTAATACATGATTAGTCGCAACTATGATAACGATGGAGACAACTGAGCACAGCTACATTTGTGGTAGAGATCAAGGTGCCCAAAACACTTGTAATCAGTTAGCAAGCCTGACATTATTAACTTGTGTTGAAAATGTGTTTTGTAAGCAATGAGAGACATAACTGTATCTTCTCATGTTCAAAATCATATCATGACATAATACGGTCCATGAACAATATCAGTAATATGAATTGTAGACTGACGTGGGACCCAAGACTAAGTCTACAGGTGTACATGGTGCATTGAGATGACATCAAGTGCCAGGACTATAGTTGAGAAAACCAGACTAACCAACGGTCCGACCAGAAAAAACCCGAAATCGGAGGCTAGCCTGGTTTTATGGTGTGTGCGTCCAGTGTGTGCAAGTGATAAGGGGGGCATGGATGTTGGTTAGTGGTCCCATCCCCATAACATTTGTTTAATTGGTCTGAGCCGAGATCACCCAACATTTAGATTTTGCATCTTAGGGAGTAAACTCACCTAGGGTTGGATTCAGCCACCCCACCAAGGCCAAGATCGTTGTCAGAGCCCCACATTTTCAATAAAGCTTTCATCTTCATTCACAATATCAAGATGGAAATTTTAGTTCATTGTTCTCGATTGCTTTAAGGGATTAGAACTTTGTGGTAGAGATGATCGTGCATGTAGGAAAGTCCGTGGCCTCGGTGAGATTGGTTTGGCGATCGCTAAGGTGCACCATCCGTTGCTCGATGTTGTCAGGTCGTGAATATCAATTTTCTCCCATATCAATATTGTGTTTCTCATCGAAAGGTAGATTTTGATTGTGTTTTTCATTAAGCATGTGTCGGGACATGCTCGGCCTGTACAGGATATGCCCTTCCATCAATGAGGGAGACGTCCATAGGTCTCTTGAGTGATCAAATCCGAAGGTGCATGGCCATACCAAAAAAAACACAAGACGTAAATGAATTTCGCATCTATTATCCTCCCAAGATACAGTCATAATTTTTTGTATACATTTTTGCATGTTATCGATCATTTTAGCATTTATTATATTCACGAATCTCTTATTTCTTTGGAAGACTAGAAATACAAAATAATCATGTAGAGGTTGGTTAGGATTTAGGTTAAACAATTTTAGGGAAGTTTGAAATAGATGGGTTTATAGCTCAAATCAAATGAATCTCCATGTATATACATTTCACGGTTTAATTTCATTTGGGAAGCACTACTTTTTTTTCTTTGAAAATGATGGCCGTGGGCATTGGTCTTCTTATTTTTGTTTTGTTTTGTTGGCAGTTTGTTGGTTGCGAGCATTCATGTTGTTGCTTTCCTTGGTTTGTTTATTTGCACCTGCTTGACACATGAACATAGAGGTTAACTTGTTAGTATTGGTGTGTCATCCCCAGCAATGACATACACGTCGTTTGAGGCCTCCCATAGTGGGGGCCGGGGTAACATAGACAATATCATGCATGCTTATACAATGTCAACTAGGCGTATTGGTGACATGGCATATTATTAAATGAGCAAAGATAGGATGGTTGTAATATATCGTGATACGATACCGTAACATAGCGTGTCCTGTGAGAAAATGCGATCATGACTATCACAAATTAATAAATAAACTATCCAAGATGCCACCATTATGATACCATGCATTATGCAGGTATAGTAACATAACTACTATCATACGCAAGATACTAGTCTGTTACTTCCAATATGCGTGGTCTAATAAAAAAATATTTGCTTGCTATATTCAGCCGTGTCAGTCCATACACATAGTAAAAATATATCAAGAAATTAATATACCTTGTATGTCGATTTTTCGTTGCTGCTAGTATGGCAAATATATTTTTCCTTGTCTGGCATGTTATAAGCATCCATTCGATTACACTGGCGCTAGGGAACAAGAGGAGATGACTAACCCTCCCTGTTTTCTAAGATCATTGCCCCGTTGATAACGAGAGGCTAAGATGGCAAAGTATGCTAGTTTAGTACCACTTATTTGCACACATCACCGGATAAGGCTAAGCTGTAGCTGTCACACAGATTAGGAATTGTTTATTTTCAATCCGATTGAGGAATACTATTAACAACCATGATGATAACGTTGGTGAGCTAATGGCACCGGCCCACCTGACCCCAACGAGGTAAAGATGGATCCGCGGCGACTAAACCATGAGCTGCATATAATTGTTACTCCTGTCGATCGACATTGCTAAGTGTACCAAACACGGCTGATTAATTTTAGTGGCTGTCTCTTTCTAGATTTTATGTTTTGTTTTGTATGATTCAGGCTGTCGACAGTTACTGTAAAATAAAACGAAGTAAGAGATTTGGCTTTTTTCAAAAAAAAAAAAACTGCATATCTATGCAACTAACCTTATTTTAAACAACCTATCACATACGTTTTTCCCAATTTATGCACCATTGGATACGGTGCATAAAGGCTTCTAGGTGTTTTCAGTCAAGAAATGTCTCCAGTTCCTCCCAGGCCAGATTTATATGTATGTACATATAAATGTATCTTTAGCAACATGGCTTACAAAATGCAACTAGTAACATGCAAATAGTTCAACGAACTAATCAAACGGCTTACTGAAAAGCCATGATGCACCAAGTCTAACTTGTAATAAGAAAGTACACGAGCCTTGCTGCTCCTTCCTTCTTGCCTTCCGATGATTGGCACCCCAGCCCTCACCCTAGCAACCCTACAACAGAGTACCAACATCTTAAAGTGTCATGACGCTGTAACCAGCCCCATCCCCTTCCCTCCCCTTCCCAAGAAATTCCATTCGGAATTTAGCATATAGCCAGCAAGGCCCTCTGCTGAAGCCCGGGCTCCTCACAAAGAAACCAACCGAACAATGGCATTCAGAGGCTCCACCTACCATCCTCACCCAGCTTCTTCCTCCATGACCACCGCCGGCCCAAGGTTCGGCGCGAGGAAGCCGGCGGCAGCCTTGAGCTTCAGAACCTCTGCAGCCCATGGCTGCAACCCATCATCGCACCTCTCCTTGTCTTCAGCAAACAGCAACAAGGTACATATAGATTATTCATTATTGCACTGGTCGGTAGTTGGTACGCGCTTGCATCATCCATGCTTGTGCTTCCAACAAGGTAGTACTGTCTTAATCAAAGAGTGTCTCTGAATTGGTGATCTCGTCTGATCATTGCTAGGTGTTCGAGGACCAGGTGAGGGGGATCGTGTGCTACAGGGATGACAAGGGGAGCTCGTCTGCGAGGGCTACGACGAAGGCCCGAGGCTCGGAATGCGGCTGCCGGAGAAGGCCTGCTTCCCATGGTGAGTTCAAGGAATCATCTGAACCGTCTCACTGTTTCTCCTCTGTTTCCATGGTTGTTGCCGTCTGATGGGGGTATTCTTGTGTATGATCACGCCTGAAACTTCCTCCTCCTTTTGTGTTGTGAGAACAGGCCTGTGGGGGTTCAGGTCACCGATTTCATCCACCTGGCGACGCTCCGGGTTTTCGAAGACGGCGTCGACGACGTTCTTCCGCGCAAGAATGACCAGAAGTGGCAGCTCTGAATTGGACAAGCGGCACGCACTGATCAAGTAAGAGCAATAATAATTGGAAAAAAAGAAAATAACTGTAAGCACGGAGCTTGTGTGAAACTGTGAAATGCTCTGCATAATTAGCACAGTACCGTGTTCTGCAAATAGCCAAAATACTTTTGTTTTCGGTGTAGCACCATGCTTGAATCTCCTGTAAGACGATGATGATATTGTTGTATAGAAGAAACGGTTCAGAAAGGTTTCTGAAAGTGTGAGATTTTGACACTACTCCACTTGCCTCAATGAAAAGAGAGATGGGGAGATCTGAATGTCCTCATTGCAATATCTGATTGGGGTCTGGGCTATAATCCTCTGCTCTCATTGGGTTGGGAATTAAAGGCCTCTAAAGCATTTCTTTAAGCAAAGTACAATAGAAATTTAAGCTGGCAAGCTCGCTCATGGAGATAAAGAAAATAAAATAAATGTGTTCAACTCTGAAGAACGAATCAATCATCAACAGATTAGTCCCGACAGGTAATAGAGAACTGAACTGATAGAACTCTCTCGTGTCTCGTTGTGGGTCTGAAGCTGGAGGTGCTGTGGATGTCGGCATCATTGTGGACACTTCAGATGCTAGTGTCTCCTTAACCTCTTCTGCACGCCGCGTCATCACCAATTGTCGGCTTCAGCAACAGAACTCTTTTGGAATTCCTACCCACTTAATACAACGCAGGAACCACTCAGAAAATTGAATATCTGGTGGCCCTGTTAGGTGTGAGATCCTCACGAAATTCTTGGGAAAGTTCTGAACTCAAAAAATGATTTGCATTTGAAACAAGTGCACAGTTCCATCAGATCCTGTCACCAAATAAAACTTACCGAACACGGAACACAAATCAACGCAGTAACATAGAGAAATTAACTGCTGCAGTTTATTGAGATTTCACGTAGTTTGCGGGATCAAATTGAGATGCCGTCGTCGTAGGGAAAGGAGGTGGCGCCGAGCCAGTCGTCGCCGTAGATGAACTTGTCAACGGTGAACTGGGCAGCCTCGTCGTAGTCCATCTCATGGAATCCAGCCCAGCCCACTCTCCCATCCGTGCCGGCGCCCGGCCCGTCATTCCCATACTCCCCGAAGTACACCGTGTCGCGGCGGCCCGCCTCCGCGCCAGGCCAGCCCGTCCACCCGGCCCGGTCAACTAGCGGGCCGAGGTAGGACTCCATCACGACGGCCCGCGCGTAGGCGCCCCACGGCCGGCCGAGGAAGGTGCGCGTGCCGGCGAGCAACCCGGGCGACGCCTCGACGGTGCAGTTGTGCACGGCGAAGCCCGTGTCCTGCGCCGGGTCGGCCCTGGAGTGCGCGGTGAGCACGTTGGACTGGCCCGGGAGCGGGGCGCCGGCGACGAGCGCGCAGGCCTGGAGCACGGCGGCGGCGTTGCCGAATACGACGTCGACGGTGCCGGAGACGGCGCACTCGCGGTAGAACTGGCGGAAGGAGTGCGCGTAGAGCGCGTCCTGGTGGCCCTCCACGGCGCAGCGGTACACGGCCGCCATGTCCGCGTTCACGCGCAGCGCCACCGCCTGGCCCCTCGCCGCGCCCGCCGTGTTGCGGAACGCGATGTCGCGCGCCAGGAACCCCTCGCCGGCCACCCCTGCATTGTATTACATGCACGTTAATGCACGTCAGCTGGTCAGTTAATCAGAGAGCCCGTTTGATCGTCGGCCCTACTCTTAGTGGCGAAAAGAAGGGTGTTTTGTCGGTGGTTCCTTGTCGAGAGAAGTTAGTTAAGCAGTGGCCATTGTGACAGGTGACATGTCCATGGCAATGTCTCGGATTTTAGCTAACACATGCACATGCACCTCTGGACCTCGGAACTGCACCCATCACCCGTGCATATATGTTGCCAAAAACGTAAATTAGATAGATCTGCGGCAGACCATGATTCCTGGTATTATCCATGCACTACTATACACTTCTTTTGGATAAAATGCAGTACTACACATTCTACACTCTCTGAGTCAGTGATTCTCTCTCGTGTACGTGCAGATACGGTGCATTGACATCGGCGGCATGCCGGCACACAGCAATCTAGTGGCGGCTGGCCGGCCGCTCTGACACTCTGCAAGTTGAGCTAAATTTACTAGTAAGAAGTAAGGATGTCTAGTGATTACCGACGGTAGCGGTGCGGAAGGTCGTCCAGCCGTCGGCGGCGCTGCGGCTGCCGGTGATGACTGTCACGTCGCGGCCCTCGCCGACGAGTGCGATGTTGGTCTTGTCCGCGGGCACCTCCACGTTCTCCTCGTACGTCCCGGCCTTCACCTTGATCACCGTCCTCGCGTCGCTCCTGGTCGGCGCCGCGGCAACAGCCTCCCCCACCGTCCGGAAGTTCCCTGTCCCATCCTTCGCCACCGTGATCACCGTCTCGCCACTGTCATTCCCGTCGCCGTTGCCGTCGTGGTCTTTGTCGTCGCCGCTGTTGTCGTCATTCCCGTCGCCGTTGCCGTCGTGGTCTTTGTCGTTGCCGCTGTTGTCGTCGTCCCCGTCGCCATTATTATTGTCGTCCGTGTCGTCGTCGTCGTCGTCCTGGAGCAGCCGCCGGTTGTGATGGATGATCTTGGCCACCGTGGCTTCGAAGCTGCTGGACGCCGGCGCGCCGCCGCCGCTGCGGGCGACGAGGGAGAGCGAGTTGGAGACGTGCTCGTAGGCGTCGTCGAGGGAGGAGAGGAGGCCCTTCATCCTTGGGCCGGACGCGCCGGCGAGGCCGTCGAGGCAGGTTGCCTTGTTGGTGAGCGCGGCCGACAGGTGCGCGCGCACGGCGGGGAGGCTCTCGCCGGGGCTTGTTAATAGCGAGGTCGAGCGCGAGAGAGACTCCAGCGTGGAGGCGTGGAGCTCAAGGCAGTCCTGCGCCGCGCCGCGCCGGAGTGGCGGCGAAGACGGCGACGGGGGTTCCGAGAGCGTGGAGGAGAGGACGGGGGAGAGGGAGGAGACGGCGGTGAGCGCGCCGCGGAGGGACGCGAGCGCGACGGAGAGGATGTTCGCGGGGAGGACGGTGATGGTGACGGACGACGCCGCGATATGGGCGGCGTCGAGGTGCACTGATGCCGACGCGAGGCAGGATGCCGGGTGCGGGGTGGTGTGACAGATGGCGTGGGCGGTGGCCGGCGGCGCGAAAGCTGCCTTGGCGGAATGGCCCTGGTGTTTGTGAGGGCGGCATAGGGTCGTGCCGGCGGTAGCGAGGAGGACGACCACGATGGAGACAAGGAGATGCGGCGAGAGGACCGCCATGGCGGCCGGGAAGGGTGTGTGAGTAATGTGGCGGTGAGCGTGAGAAGGATACACATGGTCATACATATACGCAAGCAGTCTGCAGGTCGTGACCCGTGATGAGTGTTAGCCGTAGTTGTGAGAATGTTAACATATGTTTTTGGCTAACTTGCTGCGTAAATGTTTAAAAAAATCGTGTGTGTGTTGATCGGCGGAGACGAGGAGTGAGCCGCTACGCATTGCCGCTCATGTCGTCTAACCGTAGGCGACGTTGGGGGGGGGGGGGAGTTGGTGCTCTCGTTCTCACAACTTGCGAGAGGGCAGTGTTGTAACAGCCCAAAGTTCGGAAACCTAAAAATCCGAGTAAAATTTTCGCTTTTGTGTTGCATTGCATCATAGCATCCAAATTTAAACTGCTAACTAAATAAACAATTGGTTTGGCACCAACTAAAAAACAAATTGCTACCACTGCCAAATTACAATTCAACTGAGTTTGACAAGATTTGGGTGACAAATAAAAATTACCTGGAGCTATTATATCGTCAAGGAAGTTCCAAAAGTTCCAAGGATAATTTTGACAAACTATTTTTGATTGGTAAAATAAAGTAAAAGGAGAGCAACTCAAAGTTACCTGTGAGCAATTTCTATTTTATTCTCCGACCAAATGATTTCCAAATAATCTGGAAAAATTTGGGGAACTCCAGATTAATATAAGGAGACTCCCCAAAAATTGGCATAATTTTTGGACATGTTTAAATGCCTCACATAAATCAGGGAAATGCTTCTGGTTTTAAAATTAAAAGGAGAAAGGACTTGTTTGTGATGATTTTAAAACTTCCAGGGGCTTAATTGCAAAACCTTCCTCACCTTCCTCTGTAGCGACCGAAGCAGCTCGAGCTGCTCGGGCCGCACCCTGTCGCCATGGCCATGCCGCGCCAGGCCCCCCTCGCTGCCTTCCACTGCTAGGAGAGCATTCCCCCCGAGCCGCACTGCTCTCTTCCCCTTCTCTCCCCGTTTCCTCTCCCCCTCTGCTCCCCACGAGCCACCAGGGCCGCCGTGCTCGTTGCCGTCGCCTGAGCTCACCCCGAGCGAATCGAAGACAACCCGCACCTCCGCCCCGTCCCCTGCTCCTTCTCTCCCAGAGGAATCGAGCTGGGAGGACGCGAATCGACGCCGCCGTCCGATTTCCCCTCCGACCACCACCGTAGCTCCGCCGCCCGATTCCCGCCGCCGTGGACCGTCTCCGACCTCGCCGCTCACAAGCACGCATCCCTGGTGAGCTGCCGCTCCTCGCCGTGCCCTCGCTGGCCTCCTCCCATCTTCTCTCACGCCGTAGCATCGTCGTTTTTTCCGCCGTGCTCGAACGCGTCCAGCGCGTCGCCGTCGTCGCGCGTTGCCCGGCCTCACAGCCAGCCCAGGCCGGGCAGGAGGCCGATGCTCTCGGGCATGTGGCCGGCTGACAACTGGTCGGGAGGCCGGAGGCCTCTGTACCCTGGCCGGCCCGTCAGCCGGCCCAGGCCGGGTGGGAGGATGGCCCGTTTTTCTTTTTTTAGTTGTACTGTTTTGTCTTTTTCCTCGCTGATTCTTTTGTCGAACCCCCTCTCGCGCATGTCTCCCGCCACTCTCTCGCACCGCTAGGGACATCGACTCCGATGCGTCGACTACTTCATCCCTCCCTCTCGAATCCGAGTAATACTTTGTAGTGTTGATAAAAATAACTTGAGCAAAATCATAAGTTCGAAAAGGGGGGAAAAATCATAAAAGTAATAACTCTTTACCGGTGCATCAGAAAATTGCGTGTGAGATACCAAAATGCTCAGAATATCGTGAACTACCTAAAATCATCATCGTCATGCATATTCGATCACAATTATAACAATGTACTTCTAGTGGTAACAAAATCATTAAGTTAAATATGGGGTGTTCTCCTCCCTCGTCGAAGTATTACTCCCGCACCCATTTAAATTGCTAGAGAGCTAATAATAAGTTTCGTGCATTGTAAAGTGTCATACCATCATGTGTTTGCGCATTGCATTCGTGAAGCATGTGTGGTGATTGATTGCTTTTCCCGTGTGTTGTGCTTCAATAGATCAAGCCGTCGGGGTTCCACCGCAGTACCCTGACGATCCGTACTACCAGCACCCGGAACAAGGCAAGCGTAATCCCCCCTCTGGTCGGGGTTCCACCGCAGTTTGTTGTTTAGAACAAACTAATTTGCTTCCGCTTGTTGTAATGTTGGGTCTGTGACCTCTGGTTGTCTTTTGCTATCTTTCTCTATTATAAGAGTTGAACTATATTGATTTGTGTCGTAGAGTCTGTGATGTGCCAGTTGTTCCACAAGTCTTGATCTCTCTATTATGCTTTGATAGTGTGTCTGGTGGTATCGGATAACCGGAGACACAGTATCACTGTATAGCAGTCGGGTCGGGGCGCCACAAGTTGGTATCAGAGCAGTACTGCCTGTAGGAAACCCTTCTACTGGTCGACGTTGAGTCTAGTGTTTGTGAAAATATTTTGAACCTAAAAATGAGTTGTGAAAACCATCTTAGGATTCTTTTTACTCCTTATCTGGTTACCCTCTAATCTCAGAGCAATCTTATCTCGATTTGACTTAAAGGTTTCACTTCTCATCTGTTACTTCAAAATTAGGAGTATAACGTGGGTTGGGTTCGACCTTTAGTGTTATGTGTCCAGTTGCTCTCTCTGCGTTACGATCCCAAATCCACTCAGATGTTCAAGTTGCAATCCCAAATCAACTCAGATGTTTGAATCCTGTTACCCAACGAAGGAGCAAGTGATTATCCTCGATTTTGCCGGATTTAACCCAAGGTCTTGAACCGAAGGTCCCGGATTGTACTTTGGTTCTGGTGTGTTGAATTATGTGGGTTGTTGCCCATGTGATCCTCATGCTAATTGTGAATCCCGGTACATGAAGCTGACCTTTAACCCAAGTCCTCTATGTGGTCTGTGTGGTAAATGGTTGAACCTTAATTTCCCACACCTCGGATGGCTATGTAACTTTAACTCTGCCATAGCTGGAGATTCTGTCTTGGAATCATCTGGGTGATGACCAGAATTCTCTTAGCGAATCTCCCAACTATGTTCGTGACTCTGCTGCATCTCTCCTCTTGGGCATGGTTATCACAATTGAGTAATAACCAGTGCATCTTCAACATCTTAGGATTCTCCTGAGCATGTTTCGTACTCTGACCTGCCTTCCAACCATTGTCTGTCAGTTGACAGTAAAATTTTATCGTGCGTTGGTATGTTCCGATGCAAGTCCCTCACTTGATCCGACAAGACTTTTCAATTCGTCTTGTTAGGAGAAACAAACTCCAGTACCTTGACCATTTTTTCGGACCAGGTCAAAGTATTGTAATCTGCAGAATAAGGGCCGTGTCTAGCTTTTGTGCTGCTCCACCTCAGAGTGTCACACTCTTTTATATCAAGGGGTCCAGCTAAGTATCAAGATCTTCTTGAAGAAGTGATGCTCTTACACATATTACTCGCCCTTGCCTCCGAGTCGCTTGTTGCTCGAGAAGTGCTAAGGCGTGAGCATTATTGTGTCTATCCGATGCGCCTAACAATTTTAATTGTTTTGACATCTAAGGACCTTTCGTGTCCTCTGTAGCATCAATTATTAGCCGATCAATAAGATGAGTTGAACTGTGTTCCCAAGTTCGTTTTCTCTGGTGCCCTCCCTCGGTCAAAGAGCTAGGTTCGTGCCGAAGCTCCCAAGACCACCTCGTTGTGCCTTGAAAGGCATGATCCTCTCTTGAACTCAAGATCCACCGGTATGTCGTGATATCCTATATGTGGATCGTGATATTCTGGAGGTCTTTCCAGAAGTATCGCCAGGTTGTCACCTGACTGTGATGTTGAGCTTATGAGTAAGCTGGTTCGCTGAACAACTCCCTTCTCCAAGAAAATCGTGCTGGATGTCCAGAATTATTCGGTTGAGCTTAAACGACTTGGGGAGTTAAAAGACAAAAGCTCTATCTGAAATATTTCTTTCAAAAGGGATGTCTAGTCTGTCTGTGTTGAAGCTAGGTGGTATTTCCTTGGTGGAAATGCTAACCCCCCCAAATCTTTTGATTTGAATTGGGCTATCGTTAACTCAAACTCAGGCTAGCCTACTGAATGCGTTAGTCTGACCAATACTCATGCCCCGTTCTGGAGAAATATGAGTCTACCGTCTTGGAGTATCTGGATAAGTTTGTTGTTGAGCCCATCAACTGCATTCGTATTCTCTCCATGTTTGAGGAGATTTATATTGGATAGTGGGTGTTAGCATTGGAAAATTGTTGGAACTAACTTTGTGTCTCCACAAGGTATGTGTTCTAGAAGTTAGAAGTGACTCTCCCTGGTTCACGTGCAATTGCTGAAAGATGTCGCCGTGGATCTGAGTAGATTGTCTGGTTCCCTCGGAATCATCTCAAGTCAATCATGTATATGCAGAAGATTCTTGGAATGGTAGGTTGTTAACTCCATTCTTTGGGAATTCCATTTTTCTGCATCTGAGCCACTGATTGAATTGTTCGGGAAGAGAAGAAGTCTGAGAACTTCCTCGTCTTCTATGGTGTTTCCCATCAAGAACTCGATCGTGTCTCGCTGCGAGATATTCAACTAGGGCAGCTGTCCCCTGACAAGTTGCTAATCCGCGAGTTCCGCAATCTCGTTCCTCCTTGGAGTTAGACCTTGTAGTCCAACTCTTGGGGTCCTAGCAATTGTAACCCGTTGGTATGCTTCGCAAAGATTCCCTATTCCTATATGTGGAGTCTGAAGTATCTCTACACCTAACCATGTCTAAATCTCAATCAGAAACGAGAGTTGGTGATCCTCAAGAAGTTTTTCCGATACTAACGTTCCCGGGGCTTGTGAAGTCCTCTCGATCTAGCTTTCCGATCCTTCTCCAGTGATCTGAAATGATCCTCCATGAGGAAAGTTCTACTCAAGCCGACTAGTGCAAGTTACGTCTTCATCTGTTGGAATCTGGTTTCAACACTCTCCCTCAGGAATTTTGGGCCTTGTGCAAAGTTCATATTCTGAATCTTTGGTAAACAGTTGTCTACCAACTGGAAATTCTTATCAATCTCCCGTCAAACACTCGTGTCTCCTAACTGTCAAATCATGGGATGCTTGAAATCCCCTTTTTAAGATTCTACTAGGAGGTACTCGGTCGTGGTATCTTCACCAAGATCCATCCTCCCGGTGAGGTTTCCTTCTTTCCTATGGTGTACGTGGATACCATCGTAACCTTCTTTCCTATGGATGATGACCTCGAAGGGAAGCCGATGAAGATCTTCATGATGCCCTCAATCAACCTCTTCAAGAAAGAAGCCACCTGAAGCGAGAAGTCGTGTAGTACCATCGTAACCTTTTCCCTCTTTCCTACTCTAAGAATCTCGGGACGAGATTTCTGTAAGGAGGGTAGAGTTGTAACAGCCCAAAGTTCGGAAACCTAAAAACCCGAGTAAAATTTTCGCTTTTGTGTTGCATTGCATCGTAGCATCCAAATTTAAACTGCTAACTAAATAAACAATTGGTTTGGCACCAACTAAAAACAAATTGCTACCACTGCCAAATTACAATTCAACAGAGTTTGACAAGATTTGGGTGACAAATAAAAATTACCTGGAGCTATTATATCGTCAAGGAAGTTCCAAAAGTTCCAAGGATAATTTTGACAAACTATTTTGATTGGTAAAATAAAGTAAAAGGAGAGCAACTCAAAGTTACCTGTGAGCAATTTCTATTTTATTCTCCGACCAAATGATTTCCAAATAATCCGGAAAAATTTGGGGAACTCCAGATTAATATAAGGAGACTCCCCAAAAATTGGCATAATTTTTGGACATGTTTAAATGCCTCACATAAATCAGGGAAATGCATCTGGTTTTAAAATTAAAAGGAGAAAGGACTTGTTTGTGATGATTTTAAAACTTCCAGGGGCTTAATTGCAAAACCTTCCTCACCTTCCTCTGTAGCGACCGAAGCAGCTCGAGCTGCTCGGGCCGCACCCTGTCGCCATGGCCATGCCGCGCCAGGCCCCCCTCGCTGCCTTCCACTTCTAGGAGAGCATTCCCCCCGAGCCGCACTGCTCTCTTTCCCCTTCTCTCCCCGTTTCCTCTCCCCCTCTGCTCCCCACGAGCCGCCAGGGCCGCCGAGGCCGCCGTGCTCGTTGCCGTCGCCTGAGCTCACCCCGAGCGAATCGAAGACAACCCGCACCTCCGCCGCGTCCCCTGCTCCTTCTCTCCCAGAGGAATCGAGCTAGGAGGACGCGAATCGACGCGCCTTCCGATTTCCCCTCCGACCACCACCGTAGCTCCGCCGCCCGATTCCCGCCGCCGTGGACCGTCTCCGACCTCGCCGCTCACAAGCACGCATCCCTGGTGAGCTGCCGCTCCTCGCCGTGCCCTCGCTGGCCTGCCGCCCGATTCCCGCCGCCGTGGACCGTCTCCGACCTCGCCGCTCACAAGCACGCATCCCTGGTGAGCTGCCGCTCCTCGCCGTGCCCTCGCTGGCCTCCTCCCATCTTCTCTCACGCCGTAGCATCGCCGTTTTTTCCGCCGTGCTCGAACGCGTCCAGCGCGTCGCCGTCGTCGCGCGTTGCCCGGCCTCACAGCCAGCCCAGGCCGGGCAGGAGGCCGATGCTCTCGGGCATGTGGCCGGCCTGTCAGCCGGCCCAAACCGGTCGGGAGGCCGGAGGCCTCTGTATCCTGGCCGGCCCGTCAGCCGGCCCAGGCCGGGTGGGAGGATGGCCCGTTTTTCTTTTTTTAGTTGTACTGTTTTGTCTTTTTCCTCGCTGATTCTTTTGTCGAACCCCCCTCTCGCGCATGTCTCCCGCCACTCTCTCGCACCGCTAGGGACATCGACTCCGATGCGTCGACTACTTCATCCCTCCCTCTCGAATCCGAGTAATACTTTGTAGTGTTGATAAAAATAACTTGAGCAAAATCATAAGTTCGAAAAGGGGGGAAAATTCATAAAAGTAATAACTCTTTACCGGTGCATCAGAAAATTGCGTGTGAGATACCAAAATGCTCAGAATATCGTGAACTACCTAAAATCATCATCGTCATGCATATTCGATCACAATTATAACAATGTACTTCTAGTGGTAACAAAATCATTAAGTTAAATATGGGGTGTTCTCCTCCCTCGTCGAAGTATTACTCCCGCACCCCATTTAAATTGCTAGAGAGCTAATAATAAGTTCCGTGCATTGTAATGTGTCATACCATCATGTGTTTGCGCATTGCATTCGTGAAGCATGTGTGGTGATTGATTGCTTTTCCCGTGTGTTGTGCTTCGATAGATCAAGCCGTCGGGGTTCCACCGCAGTACCCTGACGATCCGTACTACCAGCACCCGGAACAAGGCAAGCGTAATCCCCCCTCTGAGCATATCTTATCCTATTTTCCGCAAATATTTTCTCCACTATAATATTGCATGTGGTTCCAAATGTCAATTTGCTTGGATTAGAGTATCCTATAGTTGCATTAAGATTCCGATGCCAATTACCTGTTTCCCCTCCTATTATCCATAGGATTGTATTGTTGGCCTGAAATACTTAACTACGCAATGTTGATGCTTAGCCATGCTTAGTTAAATGCTTAGCCGTCCGATGGATACTTCATGTTGGAAACAGGTTGTTGAAGTGTTCAGATGATGGTGGAGAAATTGTGGTGACAGGTAATAAAATGCTTAAAGGTGGGGATGAGAGGCCACTTTGGTATGGTGGTGCTTTGTCTCGTTCCCGTCGCCTAGGTGCGAGTTCTTTAGCTCTTGAACCAAGAATGAGCGCGCTTCCTTTCGGTGGGCTATATGGAACCCCCGTCGACCAACTAACTTGAGCGGGACTAGCCAGGGTCCTCTAGTTTGGTTTTCCATTTGCGTGTGCGTTGAGATGGTGACCAAGACTGGGATGAGGATGGTGGTGTTAGGAAAATGAGTGGCCACGGGGCACGGTGTCGATGATCCGCTGCTCCGTCCTCACTGATGATCCTGGGTTAGTCCTTAACAAGGTAAAGGTTGTAACCGTTCCCACTCAGCCGGCTTTCCCCGGAAGAGAGCTAAGCGTAGGCAATGAGCCGGGCGGTACCGAAGGTAAACACAGTGCACCCCTGCAGGGTTAAATCTTTTCGAAAAGTCGTGTCCACGGTTACGGACAACTTGGGAAAGGACGATAAGACCATAGAATAACTTTAACGGAATGATTAAAAACTGGGTACTAGAGGTACCACTCAAGATTGTAAGGTTGACTTCCTCGAGGGTGATTCGGGAGGTGCCTTTGTAGAACAGGTACATTGCTGATGAAGGTGGTTGATGATGAGAGAGGTGATCAAAGAAAAGAGTTACTTCTTACCCCTCTTGAAAACTTTTCTGATTAGTCGATGCCATTGAGTTATGTTTTCTTAAATAAAATCAGCTTTATGCAAAACAGCCATAAAACCTTGAAAGCCTCATCGAGCTAAAGCTCTATATATAATCTTGCGAGTTCGTCGAACTCAACGTCGTTTGTTTTGTTTCAGAGGAGGACTTCACCGACCTCGAAGGTGGGTTCTTTGTGGACGTCGACGAGTAGTCTGGGGTTCCCAGGTGGCAGCTTGGGACATCACGGAACAGCTGGCGCTGGATGTTTATCTGCAGGCCTCTTAGGCCATAATTTGGTTCTTGTTGTTTAGAACAACCTAATTTGCTTCCGTTTGTTGTAATGTTGGGTCTGTGACCTCTGGTTGTCTTTTGCTATCTTTCTCTATTATAAGAGTTGAACTATATTGATTTGTGTCGTAGAGTCTGTGATGTGCCAGTTGTTTCACAAGTCTTGATCTCTCTATTATGCTTTGATAGTGTGTCTGGTGGTATCGGATAACCGGAGACACAGTATCACTGTATAGCAGTCGGGTCGGGGCGCCACAAGTGTTGACTGCTAGCTGGACTTTGAAGAGGCCTTCGTTAGCAATTTCTCCGGCACATACAAGAGGCCGAATCGTCCTCAGCAGCTTGCCATGTGCAAGCAGAGGGATGATGAAACTGACCGGGACTACTTGACCCGGTGGAGTACTGTTCGCAATTCCTGTGAAGGAGTTGTTGAAGCGCAGGCCATTTCATGGTTTGCTCAAGGGTGCCGACACGGCTCCATGCTCTGACAGAAGTTGCAAAGAGATGCCGGCCACCTTGGCCGAGACAATCCGGATTGCGGATAGCTATGCACTGGGTGATCCGATGCAGCCCTTGCTGAACTCGGTGGAACCGAGTAGAAGATACCCGGTCAACAATGGACCGGACCAGCCAGGCGAGGTGACCGCCAGGATTTCGGGATCAAGAGGAGGGAGGACCGGCCGATTATCGGTACGGTTCAAATCAAGTTGCTGCAGTTGATCAAGATCAGCCAGGTGCCGGCAATAGCCAGCGTCTGAGGAACAGCGGTCCTGCATGGGGCCAAAACCAGGATGGGAAGAACCATGGAGTGACCAGAGGAAGCCATTAACCTATGAGGCAATGCTGGATGGACCCTGCAGCTATCACACGCACGACCCCCGCAGGCCGGCTAATCATTCAACCCGGCAGTGCAGCTGGTATCAGCGCACGTTGAAGGAAGGGGGAGGATCCGGAGGAAATCAGATGGGTGCACCTCAGAGACCTCCAACACTACCGCTCACCGGGGCAAACACTATTCCCTTGAATGCGCCTCCACCGAGGCCTGCAGCTCCGAGACCTGTGGATAACAGGAGAGGGCCAGAAAATGTTAACCAAGTGAATGTCGGAGGCAACAACAGCAATGCTGGTCCCAGCCGCCAGGGTGAATATCGCCAGGGTGAGTATAGAGAGGCTCATCAGAGCTATGTGGTCTTTGTGACCGAGCCAACTGACAAGCGAGCCTGCACCGGCGTGCAATGGAGGTAAACGCGGTTATGCCGGCTGTGCCGAAGTATATGCACTGGTCTGATCAGGAGATCAGCTGGAGCATGAAGGACCATCCCCGGATCATGCCAAGCCCGGGAGGTTACGCTCTAGTGGTGGATCCGACATTCATTGGGCCCACCATCAATGTCAGGTTCACCCGAGTTCTCATTGACAATGGGAGCAGCATCAACATCATGTACCGAGACACCATGGTGAAGATGGGCATCTCGGCAAACATGTTGCAGCCGAGTCATACAACCTTTCACGGTATAGTGCCTGGTGTCTCATGTGCACCTATGGGCAAAATTTGGGTTGATGTGTTATTCGGCACCAAGGACAACTGCAGAACTGAGAGCATCCAATTCGAGGTGGTGGACCTCGAAAGTCCATACCATGCTTTGCTCGGTAGACCAGCGCTGGCCAAGTTCATGATATCTACCCATGTGGCTTACCTCAAGATGAAGCTGCCGGGTCCTAATGGCATCATCACCATCTCGGGTGACTATAAGCGTTCCTTGGAGTGCGCCTCGGCTGGCTCTTGTCTGGCCGAGTCATTAATCATTGCTGCGGAGAAGAAGAGGATCCATGAAGTGGTGGCGCTGGCCCAGTCCGCGCAACTCGGTATGCCGGGTATGACTAACCCGGAGCAGAGTGCGGCATTCCAGGTGCCGAAGGAGACGAAGAAGATCAACGTCGACCCGGCGTTCCCAGAACGCAACGTCATCATTGGTACCGGGTTGACCGAGAAATAGGAAGGCGAGCTCAGTCACTTCCTCCGTGAGAATCGGGATATCTTTGCATGGTCAAATCAGGACCTGCCAGGTGTTCCGAGTTGGCTGAGCACTCATTGTTCGTCAGACCGGATATGAAACCCGTGAAGCAACCTATGCGACGTCTCTCGGATGAGAGGAGAAAGGTGATAGGCGATGAACTGGCCAGATTACTTGCATCTGGTTTCATCATGGAAGTGCTGCACCCGGACTGGTTGTCTAACCCGGTCCTGGTGGAAAAGAAAAAGGATGACCCGAACGTGGCCATTGTGTGGCGCATGTGTATTGATTTCACAAACTTGAACAAGGCATGTCCTAAGGATCCATTCCCGCTGCCTCGGATTGATCAAGTGATCGATTCCACAGCCGGGTGTGAGCTGTTATCCTTTGTGGATGCATATTCTGGTTTTCACCAGATACCGCTGAACCCTGCTGATCAAATGAAAACTGCTTTTATTACCCCGTACGGGGCTTATTGCTATCGTGTCATGACATTTGGTTTGAGAAATGCTGGTGCTACTTACCAAAGATGTATGCAAAAATGCTTGCATGATCAAATAGGCAAAAATGTGCAGGTATATGTCGATGACATCGTCATCAAAACTAAGGAGAAATCCACTCTGATTGATGATCTCAGAGAAACATTCGCGAATCTAAGGAGATTCCGGATAAAACTTAACCCGGACAAATGTACATTTGGTGTGCCGGCAGGCAAGTTACTCGGTTTCCTCGTGTCAAGCCGAGGTATCGAGGCAAATCCGACAAAGATCCGTGCTATTGAGAGCATGAGGTTGCCGAATAATCTCAAGGATGTGCAAAAGTTCACTGGTTGCTTGGCATCTTAAGTCGGTTTGTTAGTAGGTTGGGAGAAAAGGCATTGCCTTTATACCAACTAATGAAGAAAAGTAACAAATTTGTGTGGACCCCGCAAGCGGATGCGGCGTTCACTGAGCTAAAAAAGATGTTGGCAACTGCGCCGATATTGGCCTCACCATTACCCAAAGAGCCGATGTTGCTCTACATTGCAGCCACAAACCGGTTGTGAGTCGTAGTGGTAGTGGAGCGAGAAGAAGATGGCAAAACCGTGCAGAGGCCGGTATATTATCTGAGCGAGGTGATCTCGTTGTCCAAGCAAAATTATCCTCACTACCAGAAAATGACATATGGCGTCTATATGGCGGTCAAGAAATTGAAACATTACTTTCAAGAGCATCCAATCACAGTGGTGTGTGAAGCTCCTATCTCGGAAATCATTGGTAACAAAGATGCAAGCGGCCGAGTAGCCAAATGGGCCATTGAGCTGGCTCCTTATACGCCACATTATGAAAGAAGAGATGCCATCAAATCTCAGGCACTGCCTGATTTCTTCGTGGATTGGGCCGAGATGCAATATGAGCCACCATTGCCTGACTCCAATTACTGGAGAATGCACTTTGATGGCTCCAAGACAAAATTGGTTTAGGTGCCGGGGTAGTCCTTACCTCGCCAAAGCAGGATCAACTGAGATATGTGTTGCAGATTCATTTTGCGGCATCTAACAATGTGGCCGAGTATGAGGCACTTGTTCATGGGCTCAACGTGGCCAAGGAAATTGGTATTCGCCGGATAGAATGCTTCGGAGACTCGGATCTGGTGGTGCAGCAAGTCTCGGGAAATTGGGATGCTTTAGACGCCAACATGGCGTTATATCGGTTTCATGTCCAGAAGATCTCGGGGTTCTTTGAAGGTTGCGAGTTCAAGCATATACCTCGGGCAGAAAATGAAGCCGCCGATGTACTGTCCAAGCTAGGTTCATCTCGGGATCCAATCCCACCCGGCATATCCTTGGAGCATCTGAGGAAGCCATCAATCAAACCATCGCCCGAGTCCGAGTCAATCTTTATCCCGAAACCGGAATCTGATGCTGTTCCCATGGACGTCGATGTCGGGTGCATTTGGGAGAACCCGGGGACTGCTTGGCAGAACCCGGGGACTGACCAATTGATGTCAGAGGAGGCAATGTCGGTTGAACCAATGGAGGTGGATGAACCGATCTTTCCTGTACGTCCTGTGCCAGGATGGGCACAGCCTATAATGTCGTATATGATAGATGGGAGTGTGCCAGATGATGAAGCCGAGGCCAGGCGAGTGCAAAGAAGATCCAAAGCATACACCATCATCAACAGAGAGTTGTATAAGAGAAGCGCAACCACAGTGCTACAACGTTGTGTTGAATCGGAGGAAGGGCAAGAGATGCTCCTGGAAATTCATCAAGGAGAATGTGGTCATCATGCTTGCTCAAGAGCCTTGGTTGCTAAGGCATTCCGGCATGGGTTTTACTGGCCCACTGCTTTGCAACAGGCAGAAGATATCGTCAGGAAGTGCGAGGGATGTCAGAGATTTGCTCACAAGATCCACATGCCAGCTTCAGCACTCAAGACAATTCCCATCACTTGGCCTTTTGCTGTTTGGTGTCTGGATATGGTGGGGGAATTCAAACCGGCCCGAGGTAACATGACTCATATGCTGGTGATGGTGGACAAGTTCACCAAGTGGATCGAGGTGAAGCCAATCAGGAAATGTGACGGCCACACGGCTGTGTCTTTCTTGAAAGACATCATTTTGAGATATGGTTACCCACACAGCATTATCTCGGATAATGGCACAAACTTTGCTGTAGGAGAATTTGCTCGGTTCTGTGCGGAAAAGAGAATCCGACTTGACCTAGCATCGGTCGCGCATCCGGAGGCCAATGGGCAAGTGGAAAGAGCAAATGCATTGGTGTTAGCCGGCATCAAAGCCCGGTTGATTGAACCACTGCTGCGAACTCCGGGTTGTTGGATAGAGGAGATACCGGCAGTACTGTGGGGTCTCAGGACCACACCGAATCGATCAACGGGCTATACGCCATTTTTCTGGTCTATGGAGCAGAAGCGGTCCTGCCGGCCGACATACAGTATGACTCGCCAAGAGTTACACTGTACACAGAGGCCGAGGCAAAAGAAGCTCGGGAAAATGATGTCGATCTGCTCGAAGAAGCACGAGAACTGGCCTTATCTCGGTCAGCAATATATCAGCAAAATCTCCGACGCTATCATAGCCGGAAGATAAAGCCTCGGTGTTCCGAGAAGGAGATTTGGTGCTTAGGCTAGTGCAGCGCAAAGCCGGCATGCACAAGTTATCACCTCCATGGGAGGGACCGTTCATTGTGAGCAAGGCTCTGCACAATGATGCATACTATCTTATAGATGCACAGAAACCAAGGAAGGACAGGATGGACAAATCCGGAGAGGAAACCAAACGACCCTGGAATGTGGCTCTGCTCCGTCCCTTTTACTCTTAAGGGCGCAATGTATGTATCTCGGTTTCCTTTGAATGAAATGTTGGCACTCCGAAAAGAATCTCGGGGACTGCCTTGTCTATATGCATGTGTTTTATCTCTGTTTTATCTGTGTTTTCCTATGCCGAATGGTTTTAAACCTTGTCTCAAAGTTCAAGTAGTGTATGCTATCTTGTTGTGATCTTGTGACTCGACTGACGAACGCCAAAATGGCAGTCAAGAGCAGAGGTTATGGAATATAGTAAACATGAAAACAGACTCGGGGACTCGGTCCAAAAATGATTCGGTATATGTTGTTTACTAACCCGGTTTTTTATTCTTTATCTTTGTGTCGGATGACTCTAAACCTTATCTCAAAATTTATGAGTACTGTATGCTATAAATTTGATCTTGTGACTCGACTGTCGAACGCCAAAATGGTAGACAAGAGCAAAGATTACTAAGTATAGTAAACAAGAAAGTAAACTCGGGGACTTGGTGCAAAGTGATCCGGCATTAAGCCAGTCTCGTTGAAGCTAGCAAGTTATAGTAGCACTGATAAAAACTTAAAGTATATATACATCTGCACCCGGCATCCCGGGGATTTAACAGTTCCACTTGTGATAAGTTTAAACAGCTGCGGTGGAGGAGCTCGGGCAGTAGAGCAGTGTCGTAGGAGCAGTGCCGGTCGCAGGAGCAGTCTCGGTCGCAGGATCGACCGTCGTGGTGGTTGCCGGGTTGCCGGTGATGTCGGATGCTGCTTCCGAAGATGTGTCGGCTGCTGTCGGCTTGGCTGTGTCGGCTGCTGTCGGCTTGGCAGTGCGCTGCAGTGTAGCAGTATTGGGAGTGTCGGCCTCGATCTCCTCGTCAACTTCCTCTTCCTCGTCATCGTCCTCTTCCTCGTCCACGTCATCTTCTTCGTCGTCGGAGTAGATTGGACCAGGAATGAGACTTTGGGTTTGAGCATAGGTGGCCATGAAGGAGGCTGCTTCCTTGCGGCTCTGGATCAGTGTTGGATCCGACGTCCATTTTGAGTCGAGCGCAGAGATTTCAGGCATTGAGGTCGATTGCCTCGTACCAAGAAAGCACAAAGGTCAAGCTTGATCTGCACTGGCACGAGCTGAGGAAGATCTCCACTCTCGGAGCCTTGTTTCGGCGGCCAGCAGGCACTTGGATAACTCGGGGATGGTAGCTGGAGTAGTAGACTCTGGCCATAGAATCCGGTAAACCCGGATACCAGCTTCAAGAAGCTCAGTACCAATGCACTTCAGAGGAGATATGCGAGCATCCAGAGCTGTCAGATGGTCTTCAATATCCCACTCCTCCGAGATCGGGCCAGATTCTGCTCTTTTTGCTCGTGCCTTGATGGTAACGTTTACTGCAGCGGCCTTGGAGTGGGAGAAGTGTTCTGAAGAAAGAAAAGCTACTACCGAGTTAAGTCATATACCGGCATATATCTAATGTCGGTAGAAGCAAAGGAAATGAAGAGAAAGGATAAAGTAAACTCACTGTCCATCTCGCTGTTGATCCGGGTGAGCTCGGACAACCAGCTATTGCATTTAGCCTTGAGGGCATCCAGTTCTTGTTGAGCCGAGGTGGTGCGGACATCGGTCTGGTCAAGGAACTCCTTATGCTTCGAAGCATCTTCTTCCCGCCGCTTCAGAGTTTTCTCCACCTCGGACTTCTGGTTCTGAACCAGTTCAAGCTCCTTCTGGAGCCGAGACACTTCATCTCGTTCCTTCTGGAGCGCAGCGTTGTGCGCATCGTTCTGGTTTTTCAACCCCTCCTGCAGTTGCTTGTAGGCGTTCTTGAGTTTCTTGTGCTCCAAGAGCAGCTTGTGGAACACCTTGGTCCGGGTGTTGGTGCATTCCTGAAAAAAGGGAAAGTGCTAGGGTTATTTTAAAGATTTAGGCCGAGTAAACTCGACCTGAGTCTCGGGGACTGGATGTCGGAATTTTTTGAAGATTCACGCCGAGTGATCTTTACTCGGTCAAGCATCAACCACTCGACCCGAATCTCGGGGACTGGGGATAATATATATCTATTGTCTATTGTAAAAGAAAGAAGAGCTAAGCAGAGGAAGGCTCACCTCGGCAATCTTGATGGCCTTAAGGACAGCAACCTACAGAGTGTGCATGGACTGCGCAAGCTCGATTGGGCCAGCTGGATGCCGAGACGCCGGGTTCTGGGAAGAAACCTCGCTGGTGTCGGCAGCATTCCAATCCATGTTATAGTGCTCCAGCGAGCCCAGGCTGCCACCACTTTGAGTTCACAGCCAAGGAAACTCCCAGCCAGCAGATGTGAAGACTCGGAGATGGATGCAGAAAGAGCTTGGGTCGGAGTCAGCACCAGTTGTGTACTCGGAGGGGCCGACACTTTCCTGGTGGCCAGTTGGCGTGGCTGTGTCGGCTTTGGCGGTGGTGCTGGTTTCTGGGATGCCGGTGCGGAAGATGTCGGGGGTAGCTGTGGTTGCTGCGGTGGCTGTTGCTGTTGCTGCTGTTGCTGCAGCTGTTGTTGTGGTTGTTGCTGCTGATCCGGTGCTACCGGAGTTTCGGTCCGCTCCGTCGCGGAGTCCGTGATGTGGGCACCGAGATCAGCATCTCGGTCAAGGGCCGAGGTGTCGGTATTGAAGGCAACCGGGTCCATGACCTCGGTTTCAGCGGCGTCTTGGCCTCCTCCAGGCACGGCATCAGAAGTCGGCGACGGTATGTCGGCTCCAGTGTCGGTTGGCCGAGATACCGCTGGCGGCGGAATAGGTGAGCGCACACAGGATGCACTCTGACTGACTTCAAGGGCGGCACTGCATCAAAGCAGGAAAAGTGTTACCTCGGGGAATATTATCTCAGTTAAAAGAAGAAAGGAAAACAAGCATATATCGGCGAAGGATATCTTACCCTGCTGTAACTGGTGGCACCTTCTTGCTCCGTGGCTTGTATCCCGATTTCTTCTGCAGCTTCTGTTTCTTCGCTGCAGGATCTGGGGCTGTTGAGGTCCCGGTATCCGAGGTACCGGTCCCGGCACGTTTGCGAGACACACCTCGGGTGCCCGTGGTAGCAGGGCGTGTACTCGGAACAGGGCCGCCCGGGTCAGCTGGTGCCGAGGATAGAGGGTAAGCAAATGCGATGGGACGAACCTCAAGTGCCTCTAAAATTTCATAATCATCGTCATCGTCATCTGACCAATCTCTGATTGAGGCTCGGGCTCGAGGCTTACCCGAGGCAGGGGCGCCGGCAGCCGGAATTGGCATATGATCCTCATCGTCCGGGTCTTCAACCTCGGTGACGGCCGGGGCAGGTAGATCTTTGCCCCATTTGGCGGAGGGATCAGCTCCATCTTCAGTCTTTTGCCGAGCAAACCTCTGCAGACCAGAAGCAATAAAACCGGGTTATTCTAGGAGCCAAGTATGGAGCCGACATAAGAGTTGTCTCGGCAGGAGAAAATATGTCGGTCTAAATTGCAAGTTACTTACTTGCTCCGGAAGTCGAGTTCTATCATGAGGTTTTATACCCCATTCCCATTCCTCTGTCATCCGCGTTCTGGCGATTGACTTGACGCGTGTCCGGACGACGGCCTTGCTCAGCTCATGAGTGCTGACCCGAGTAGGGTCGTATCGGCCACTTATGTGGCAGATCTTGTGAACTCGGTTTTGGAGAGGGGAGACTCGGCGGCTAATAAATGTTCTCAAGAGGTCATCGCCTGTCAGTCCTTCCCCCTGGAGCTGATTGACGATCTTGTGAATCTGGTTGACCTCGAGGTTTGTCTCCTTCGGGTTGAACTGCCAATTAAATTGCTCCGTGGGGGCACCAATACTGAATGTCGGCAGGTTCAAGAGATCGACATTATCCGGGCTCTTCACGTAGAAGAACGTGCGCTGCCACTTCCGGCATGACTCCAGGCCTTGAACCCGAGGGAAGACGGAGGCTTTCCGAGGTATAATTGTAGCGGCTCCGCACGGGGTCATCTCCTTGGGGAAATTCTTGTTCTCCGGATCTGGAACACTCTGCTTCCGGAGTTGGAAGTACTTGGCCCAAAGTTCAACGGTGGGCCAGAGACCGAGATATCCCTCGGAGAAAGAAACATATGCCGAGAGATTGGTGATGGCATTGGCTGGAAGGTGATGGGGTTGAAGATGGAACCAATCCAAGAAAGCTCGGAAGAACGGGCTCGCCGGGAGGCCAAAGCCGCGCTCAAAGTGCGCGACGAAGACAACGCGCTCGCCGGATTCCAAATTCGGCTCAGCCTCTTTGCCAGGGGCCCGGCATATCACCTCTTTCGGGATACGCCGAGTTCGGATCAGCCAGTCAATCTCGTCTTGGGAGACATCGGAGCCTTCCCATCCAGCGCGCTCCCCTTCCTCGACGGCGGTGTCGGCGGGATCCGCGGGGTTGCTAGAAGACATCGCGGCGGCGCGATAAGGAAATGAAAATCGCCCACCCGTACCGGCGGCGAAAATCTGCAAAGAAGCAAAGATCCATCGGCGGTGAGCATTTCTCAATGTTTGCACGGTGGAGGAAAAGAGGCAACAAAGGCAAACACGAATCTATGAACAAGAAACTAAAAAGAAGATCTACGGAGAGGATCTAAAGAAAATCTACGGAAGAACTGCGGAAGAAACTGAATCCTAGCCGCGGGAGATGCTATGGATGAACAACTTACCATAGGTGCGGCGGCGGCGCGAGGCGAGGAATGCGAGATGCGCCTGCGGAGAGCTTGGCTCGGCGGCGGCGTGAAGAACTCCGGTCGGCGAGGGCTCGCGGGGTCCGGCGTCCTGCGGTGGCGGAGTGCTCTGAACGGAGCTCTCTGCGCGGTGGCGGCGAAGAAGAAGAAGGAGAATGAAAGAAGAGGAGAAAAGGGTTGCCCCGCTCCCCTATTTATGGGCGTGGGATGTGTGCGGTTAGCACAATTACCGCGCACGTTCCCGTAACCGCCGCGTGGATTAACTGCGCACGATCTGCGCGGTTCGCGGTAAAAACGGCCGCACGTTCGGCCACATAGTGGGCCACGGAGTGGAAACCGCCCAGGGCGTGGTTAGTGGCGCAGTTATTGGCGCGAGAATCGAGGAGCCGCGCTGCGGTCAAAGCACTCAAGTGCGCATGAGACGTGACCGCTCATGGGGCTCGCGTGACGTGGGCGGCGTGCGCGCAGAGGCATGTCTGTCCGCGCACCAGAACCGAGGCGACGCGCAGCGTTTCGCTGCCACGTGCCATCGCAAGATCTTTGAAAAGATCGAAGGAATCTTTTTGTGTCGGAGAAACCGACATAAGGGCGTATATCGGAAGAAGTTGAGGTTTGGCTCCTGATGTTTGAGGTGGACCGACATAAATATGTCGGATAGTTGGTCTAGTTGGTTTGGTTGTGTAAACCTAGTGTGGCCCTCCATCCGAGTCTGCAGGACCGCACCAGCTTCGGGGACTAATGTCGGGGGGATGCCCCGAGGTAGGGTCAAGGTGTGGTATAGTTTATGTCCAAGAGTGGACCGAGATACAGTGAAACCGAGATAACCAGGCCTAGAAGGGGCCGTGATATAATGCTGGTGCAAACCGGCATATATTGACCGACATACTCAGGCCCAGAAGGGGCCGGGGTATGATGTTGGTGCTGACCGACATATGAACCGACATATGTTGACCGACATAACCAGGCCCAGAAGGGGCCGGGGTATGATGCTGATGCTAACCGACACATACTGACCGACATATGAATGTCGGTATCATCGTATCTTCTCTTATGTGCAGGGAGGATAATCAAGGAAGGGAAATCCGGCATATCCATGCCGGGTTAAAGAGAAGAGGCGTGCTATGCCGGTTGGAAGTCAATGCAGAGGTCACATCCCGCCTGACACGGAGCATGGCAAGCGTCATGGCGCGGGTACGAGGTGACCGTCACACCTACCGCTGACCACGGGCGTACCTGGGAACAGAGTGCGAGGCATGGGCAGGCCACGTCCTGTCCGTGGCAGAGGACACAATCATGACCGAGTTGCTGATACAGAGGAGCGTGGCTACAGCGTAGCGTACGGCACCAATCCGGTGAACCGAGGGTACCAGTATATAAGGTGCCCCAGGCCCTCCTGCGTGAGGGACGACGAGCGAGACACTGAGCAACACTGAGAGAGACAGAGAGAGAGGTGCTTAGAGATATTTTCCCTCATAGCTTGATTCTTCTTCCTTGAGAGCTTCACCATAGCTGAGAGCATACAACTCGAGGAGCACCTTTGTATACATGAGATCCTGATATACTGAGATAGACAGGCAGGAGTAGGGGTTTTACCTCCTCACGAGGGCCCTGAACCTGGGTAGATCGAGGTGTGATGTGTGTCTTCCGTGTGAGCTCCTTAGCGCGCTATCCCTCCCCGGTTCCACCAGCGTCCATCGGCCCCAACTTAAGCCATCCTATGGCAGCTGCCGTGATACCACCACGACAAAATTCTTGATGAAGAGTTCCTCGAGATTCACCAGTTGTGGATGGTGTTGTGTCAGTAAGCCATTGAGCCATGACTGAATTGATTCCTCCAACATGATTGGAAGGTAACGGGTGACAACCCGCCGATTGCCTCCTCAAATGTCGACTGCGACAACCTAGTTGGCGAGCCACATTTCCTGCTTGGTGTCTACATTGTAGCGTTTGATCCCGTTGTCCAATCGGAACTTAGACGAGAATTTTCCCGACCCGATCCGCTGGTTGAAACACGACAGATCGATGGGAATGCATCATCGTAATCATTGTGTTTTGCCTCGTAGATTCGATCAAGACCCCGAGAGTGTCATAAGTCTTGCCGTCATCGACGCGGCTGTACTGTCACCTGTCGTTGCCCCAGCTTGTACACAAGTGAAGGCACCATAGACATATTTCAGGAGCTACAGTAAATAGAAAAAGAACCTCTCCCGGTATGTACACAAATAAACAAAAGCCAGAGGAGAACCCATAAAACCCAAATGCAGCTCGGTCTTCATGGAGTCCTTTTGTTTAATTCAAACACGACATTTGCAAGTTCGAAAAAATTAAAAAAAATCTAAACCGAGATAATGTTGAACTCTATCAGTGTGCAAAATCTCAATGTATCCTTGTTGTATTCTAGGCTACACAAAATTTATAAATATGAGAACAAAAATCAAATTTTGAAAATACTTACAAATGCCATTTTGACTTTTTCAAAAACAGCCCAAGCTCGAAACGCCCTACTTGAGGAGAACCACACACAACCACCAACCAGATGGACTGGAAAACGATGCTGAAACCGCGTGCGACCCAACGGCCCGTCCGTCGGCTTGCCCGCCCAGCGCCCGCGTCCTCTGACCGGCCACGTCACGCAAACCCGCATCTCAAAGCAATCGGGCCGGAACCATCAAAGATCGGATTCCCCTTGATTTCCCCTCCGTCGCTCCCCTTGGCTCTCTCCCCTCCAACCGGGGAACGCGGCCGCCGATCCCCATCCCATCCTCTCTCTCCCTCCGCCGCCCGATTCGACCGAATCCCCAATTCGCGCATCCAAATCGCCCCCAGCGGAATTCGATCTCGAACTTCCCGCTCCCGATTAGCCGCGTCGGGTTCGAGCGCCGCCGCCGGATTGGGTTGTCAATCGAGGGGCGCGTGCGGGGTGATTTGAGCGGCTAGGGGTTCGGTCGCGGCGGGGCCGCCTAGGGTTTTCGCCATGGCCGACAAGGGCTGCCTGAAGCGCCTCCAGAAGGAGTACCACGCGCTCTGCAAGGTGAGCTCCACCGTTCCCTGCCTCCATTCGATTCGGTTCGATTGACGCGGTCTGTTTCGGTTTGGGGTGTTTGCTGACGCGATTGATTGGGCTGGGTTGCAGGAGCCGCCGCCGCAGATCGTGGCTCGCCCGCTGCCCAACGACATATTGGAGTGGCGTAAGTAGCTTCCACCTGCATATTCACCGTCGTTTTAATTTAATGGAAAAATTCGGGAGTGATGAACGCGATTTGGTGGTGTGCTAATCGTTGATGTATGTGGTACCCATGCCTGTGCTTGATTTAGTTGGTGCCGTGCTTATGTTTGCCCATTTGTAGCAGTACGTATGTGATGTTTAAACTGTTGGCTGATCTGAGTAATGTGTCTGTATGCCCGCCTACTGTATGTGTTACAGTAGGAATTATACTGCTGTTCATTTTTTGTGAAGACTGTGCTGTAGATTTGGGTTATGAGTTGGGTAAGTTCAGGCTTTCCTGATTGAACTTATGGGCAGTGGCTGGCAGGGTTGGTTATTAGCATGTAGAAGGTTCAGGGCGTGGTTGGCATAGGTTTGAAGATGGGGAAGTGTCACACTAGTGCCCATTGGTCCACAATATATCTGATTTTGCATTGGAAAATTATTTGACAGTCATCACAGACTCATGCAGCTGCGCCACTGTCTTGTGTCATTACCTCCCATCTGGTTACTATACATATTGTTCGCCTCCGCATTTTGCATTGGTCTACAATGGTTTATACTTGTACAATGGTGGCCGAGGCGTCCTGCTAGTCTTGTGTATCAAGCTGCCTAATAGTTCAAATGTTTAATACATATTCCAGGTTCTTGGTAACTTCAGTTGAAATGAAACGTTGTCTTTTTTGGTTAATTGCCTAAAACATTGACTTGATTCAAGCCGCTGCTGATGTTGGAGTGTAGATTTTAGTTGCAACTTTGACATTTAGACATTTGGTATACTTAGGCATATTAAAAGCATGGGTTTGTTAGATTTGCTCAATATGTATTTAGCTACTCTTATTTTAGTAAGTGACACACCTTTCAGTGGTAAAAAACTATCCCTAGTTTCGGTTTCACGGTTTGTATTATCTTTTGCATTAAGCTTTGCTGCAAGTCAAATCCTTATCGGTTTCTGGATTACATGTCATGTGCGTTATTGGCATGTTGTTTTCGACGGTGTCTATCTTTTCGTTTTCCTTATAGATTGTATCAGTTACTTATTTTAGTCTTCGTATGCCAGATTTTGTACTCGAAGGAAGCGTAGGCACACCCTTTGAAGGTAAATATGATACATATTATAAACTACTATCTTATACGTACAGCCCTACTCCAGTCAGTGTTTTACTCTATTACCTAATAAATATCTAACATAGTTTCGCTCTTTTTTCCTCCTGAAGGTGGATATTACTATGGGAAGCTTAAATTTCCATCTGATTACCCCTTCAAACCTCCAAGTATTAGGTACTTAAATGTTTTATAATGTGGCATTGTGCTGTTCCTTATTAGGATGTCAAAAGGAAAACAAATTAAGAAATATGCTGTTCCTTATTACTTACGGTTTGTCTTTGTTGTTCAGTATGACAACCCCCAGTGGGAGGTTTGCCCCTCATAAGAGGATATGCCTATCGATGAGTGACTGTAAGCATCATGCTGTTACCACATCTTATAATTTCCTTTCTATTCAATCAGTGCTTAAATGAATCTCATATAACTTTGGTTTTGCAGTTCATCCAGAATCTTGGAATCCAATGTGGTCTGTAGCAAGGTATGCACACAGTGAGATCTAGCTCAGTTAGAGAGTATAATGTGCTCTCTCCGCGGAATATTTTTGTCCGTTGAGCTTTTTTTGAAAAAATTGGGGGTATCTAAACAAGCCCATGACTTATCAGCTCTTAAGTTTGAATGTGGTTTTGCGCCCATAAGATGTTTCCCATTTTAATTTCAGCTATTTGAGTTTATGGTCTTGAGTTACTCGCCTTCAAATCTTTATCCAGTAGCAAGTCTTGCTGTCCTGTTGGATCATTCATGAATCATGCTTTTCTGGTTGCTTGGAAGTGAACAGAACTTTATATTTAACAATAGGATGGTGAAACTTGCAAGAACATCAAAGTGCACTTCACTTTTCTGGATATACAAGTGATCTTTCATTACCAAGTTGTGTTATATGTTGCCGTGGAGATTTTTTTTCATCACTTGTCTGACATATGCCTTTGTGCTGCAGCATTCTAACAGGGCTCCTATCATTTATGGTAAGTTGTTACTTTTTCATCAGCTGCAGTTAGCAAAAAGAACATCTGATTTCATTCTTAATTATTAATGTATGATGATTTGGAGATGAACTACTATTCAAGCCTAGCAATTTGTACTCTTAACAACTAACTTAGCACCTCACTACTACTGCAAGCAATTCTTTTCAGTGCTCATATAAACAGCACTGGCATTTCACTTGCAAGGATGCGATTTTTCTGTTGTACTGGCAATCTTACTTAATTTTCATGCTAGTCACCTAAATCAAGTATTCTGGTGCTCAAGTGACAAGAGATATTTTTTGTATCACCAAAATTAATAATTAACTCAATGCCTTGTGTGCTTTATAAACTATTAAATTATTCCTTTATTTACAGATGGATGATGCTCTGACAACCGGAAGCATCAGGAGTACAGATGGAGAGAAGAAGCGTTTAGCAAAAGCTTCTCTTTCTTACAACTGTGAGAGGTAAATGCATTACTCTGCAACATAATTTTATTCTGATCATGCTCACTTAGATAAATGTAGTTCTTAACTCTTCAGAAACAGAGATGCTTTGGCTCCTCTATGACCACTTTATTAACCTTGTTGTAGGTTTCCTGTCAGTTATATCTCAAGTCAATTTTTGTATGAGAGTTCTATCTCATCAATTGTTTATTAGTTATTATGCTCTATTTCCCAAATGCAACGAGCTCATGCCACTACGGCTAAATCACTGCATGCTGTTGTTACACTGTAACTTCATGTATATACTTTAGCTTTAAATGTCTAGCGTTTCTTAGCCTATGCTGAGATGGTCTTTATGTTTGCTTCGTGCTTAATGTCATGCACTATTCCCTGTTTTAAACCATGAGCCTACATAAACACTGCTCTTGTTGCACAGCAAAAATTGCCCACACTTCAGGAAATTGTTTCCTGAGTATGTAGAGAAGTACAACCAACAACAAGAAATGGAGCAAACTGTGGCAGAACCAGAGCCGCAGGAAAACCCTGCCCCAGCTCCTCCTGCTGCCCAGGAGGCCGCAGCTATGGTGAACAATATAGGAAGACCAGTGGCAGAGGCCCGCGGCGAGAAGAAGCAGAAGACGAGAGTGCCCTTTTGGCTGATGGTTGTTATCGTCTCTGTTTTCGGTGCGGTGATGGCCTTGCCCCTGATGCAACTTTGACAGTAAAAAGTCCAATAAAAGTGTGACCATGATTTTGTATAGCTTTCTGTTGGTTTGTGCAACTCAATTCATCCGTGGAGACATGGTGATGAACTTGTGATGGTAAAATCTGTAGAACCGTATTCTCACTTCTTTGTCGAGAAACTCTACAATCTGCTTTATTTGAGTTCTTGTAACGTTGCCTGACATTTTTCTTGTTTACACGCATAGCCAACCTGAGCCGCTGCAATCACCATATTTAATGCATGGCATGTTAGCTCATATTTCAAGTGTAAAAATGCACCAGGACCAATGATTAGCCATTCTCATGTTGGAGTACTATTTTAACCCGTTTTTGCGTGGGTATGTCACGTGTAAAATCTTCTGAGTGGCCAGTCTCTTCTGACTTGGCAACAACAGTGATCAATACCTTGGTCTAGTACGATTACTAGACCTCATCGCGGCCCTAATTCAACTACAAGCATTGTGAAAATCAGGTTTCTCAGTTGTTAATCTAGACCACGGTTCAACCAAACCAAAATTATTGGTGGATTCACATTTGTTATGATGATATGTACACACTAAGAGCATCTTTAAACACGATGGTCAAATTTGGCCCCTAAAACGTGTCCGGTTTGAACCCTCAAAAGTATGTGTCTCCAATCAAATATCCCAAAATCCACCCAAATTGTCCGGTCACTTGCATGTACCACGATGGTCAAATTTGGCCTAAAACGTGTCCGGACGTGTCTGCTTTGAACCCTCAAAAGTATGTGTCTCCAATCATATATTCTAAAATCCACCCAAATTGTCTGGTCACTTGCATGTGATTGGTGGGGATGGAGAGAGAAAGAAAAAAAATAGATTAAGTGGCCCGTGTCCTATGTGGCAGCCTGTCCGTGCGTCCTCAAACCCACCCCACATACGGGTTGAGTTTTGGGAGAGCCGGATAGTCCGGACGTTTAGAGAGAGTTTGAGGGACCGGTTGGGTGAGATATTTTTACTCTCTCTCTCCTACCGGACACGTCCGGACTGTGCTGCCGGACAGATAGAGAGACTTTGGAGGGACCGGTTGGAGATGCTCTAAATACTACAAGCTCGTAGAACCAATCGGTCGAAGCCACTCTTCTAATCAATCGCCCATGAACTAGGACACTTGCAAGTTTTGCACTAATCCAATAATTGCTTTGTTCCCTCTCATGCATAGTTAGAAACATATCAATGGCCCTGAAAAAAGAAAAGAAAAGAAAGACCCTTGCAAGTTTTGCAATAATCGAATAATTGCTTTTTTCCCTCTCATGCATAGTTAGAAACATATCAGTAACCCCTCTCCATTTCTTTATTGTATAACCAAGAATCTACAAGACATATGATGATTTTTCCACATAATTTACTATTCATCAAAGCCAAGGTATAGTTTCATGGCGCTACATATCCTTTACAAATACTAAGCTCCCTAAAATTCCTCTCCTCCCCTTGCTCTACATGTTCTCCAATAGAAAAGCAACACCACGCTATGGTGGACCCCACTCAGGTTCACATCTCTCGAATATTAGAATTGAGTTTGAAAAACAATTATACTAGATATATACACATGTTTTATACAAATTTTCCACGTTTTTGGTAAAAAGTTATATTACCAGCTACACGAAAAAGAAAATTATGACCGTGAAAAATGAAAAAACTCCATTTTCCCCTCAAATTTCTCCTTTTTGTGTCGCTCAAAATATAAAATACTTTTTCTTGCAAAATTTCTGGATTATGTATAATACAACACATAGTTCTATGCTTTACTTAAAAAATTGAAACCTCGACATGTCGTTTCAATTGTTTTTAAGAAAATGCGATGAGTTTGGAGCTACTGGCACTTTCCGACAACTCTCTCAGTTATCATTTCTTTGCCGCCAGCACGCACCATAGCGTCATGCAGCCAGTGCCACGCGAAACCATTTTTGTCCATCCGCTTCCCTCAAGCCATATTCTATCAAAAACAGTCGTTCCAACTCAAATTTTCTCTGTTTCTCTGCGCACACCTATGGCTCCGTCAAGCCCCTAGAACTATAGGGCACCTCTGTTCTCGATGTCGCGCCTCAAGTCCATTGTCAACTTGCACGTCACGTGCGCTCCCGGCAAATGATATTCTTGTGGCCACCCAAAGCCAGTGAGTTGAAAGACTTGCTACATTTCTCGTAGTGGACACCCATGTCGCCTCTCGCATCGGCCACGGCTGTCGCCGTTGCAGTTAGTGGTGCTCGACGCGGTGGTGGTGGCAGCTGCGGTTGAGACCATGAGTGACAAGTCAGTGGTGAGTGGGGGTGGAAGGATAAGTCAGACGTGTCGTTGTTGGATGCCACCTATTACTAATCAAAGATGATGTTGGTATTTATATGTGAACCTTTTCTCGGCAGTATGTTTGCTTATCTCTCACTTGTATTCAGAGAATGAGCCAGATTATATAAGCAACTGCATGTGTGTATTTGGTAGATAGTTAGATGCATACACTGAAAAGGACCTATGTGTGTTTAGCCTCAGCTTCAGTCATTAGAGTGCAGAAAAGTCATGAACCATGAGTGTATCAACACAGGTAAATCGGGAGACCCCAAGGCGCTCTCACAGAGCTCGACGATTTGTGGCCGTCGGATCGAATTACTTACAGCGCGATCTGGGCCGTCCATTTTCCTGTGTTACTTATTTTACTCCCTACATCTCTCACTGACAGTGGGTCCAGACGTCGCCGGTCCCGCTCCGGTCCCGCTACACAGGGAGAGGGTGCGTTTTGCGGTATCATCTGCTTTCGAGCCTCTTCTTTCGAGCGCCGTCGTGGTGTGTGTTTCTACAGTGGTGCGGCGGCAGCGCGCGCTGCGCACCCGCCGCGGTGAAGACCCTAGCCGCCGCCTCCCTCACTCGCGCCCCTCCCCTTCCCCGCGATTTTCTCCTCCTCTCCTCCCTCCCTTCGCGCCGCCGCCCCCAGCCCCTTCTCCATCCCCTCCGGCTTCTCCTCCCCCACCACGGCACCGCCCGTCGTCGTCCTTGTCCCTCGGCTGCGCAGTGCTAGATAGACCGACGGGGATGCAGAGAGACGGCTGTGCAGTGCTTCTGGCCCTATCCCTGCCATCAATTGGGGAGAGGAGCTCGCCCCGCTTCACTTTTCTGCTTCTCCTCTCTCTCGCCTCCTCGGATTCGCCTCCTCCGACCTACTGTTTCGTCGCCGTAGCTTTAGATCCACCGCCGCATCGCCTACCTCCCGTTCCCGCGCCTTCTCCTCTCCCACTCCGAGAGGAACGACTGATGGCCGGCAGGAGCAGCGCCGCCTGCAGCTCGCACCGCCGCCGCGCGCTGTGCCGTCACCGGGAGGAGCGGCTGGTGGCCGGCGGAGCAGCGCCGCGCTGTGCCGTCACCGGGAGGGCGGCTGGTGGCCGGCGGGAGCAGCGCCGCCGCGCGCTGTGCCGTCACCGGGAGGAGCGGCTGGTGGCCGGCGGGAGCAGCGCCGCTCGCTGGAGGAATCGCATGCTGCCGTTCCGCCGCCAACTCGTGTCGTCGCCATAGCTGGGAAGAGCTGCAGGTGGCCGCTGCACTCCGCCCTCCGTTCGCACTGCGGGCTCAGCTTCCACTCCCAGCGCCTTCTCCTCTTGCTCCACTCCGGCATCGTCTCTTCCTCCGCATCTGCACCAGGAAGGATGAGCACCCTGCAGTAGCGTAGGCTGCAGACGGAGGTGCAGCAGTGGGTGCGGCGGCCACCGGCCGGCCCTGCTCGGCCCAGTTCGTCAAGGAGGACGCTGGCAAGCAGTGCGGCTGCCTGCTCTCCTCTGCGTCTTCTGCTCCATGGAGGAGCGCCTGTGTAGTTGACGTCGTCGACGACTACCAGCGCAGCTGCCTGCCCACCTCCGCCTCTTCTTCCCAATGGAGGGTGCCGTCCAACAGTGCAACCATTGTCCGGTCCTGAGACAAATTGGAAGGTACAATATCTGCTCTTCAATGACGAGATTGCTTCAGTTTCCTGCATATTGAAACTTCAAATCTGAATACTCTATTGTTGTGTTTCAGGCCTATTGTTTTTTGACACTCCCTGAATTAGATTATTCACTATCAACATCAGATGGAGTGGATATATCAATGGATCAAGGTTTTCCTTTTTATCCTTTGCATTTGATCTCACCCATCTTTTATTCAAAGATTCGGTAGTAACTCCTACCCATATGAGATTTAGCATTAGATGTATTTCCATATGATTGTTTTTAATTCCTTAGGATCTCCTTTTTTGTCTTCCATTCATTAGCACCTAATATTCATATTCCCGACTCATGTTTCCCTTTTGCTCTAGGATTATGACCATCAATGATCCATGTATAAAGAAGACCAAGAACAAAGAAAAAATGCTTATATGGTGCAAAGGTTTGAGTGGATTTATAATTAGGTATTTATTGCCTAATACTTTAGCTAATTGGTTGTATACTTTCTGCTTTGTACCTTGCTTGCACATATACTCAATTCACGGTTGCCATATTTGTTTCTTATTTGCAGATGTCATCGGAAGCACCTCTCTGAGTATTGGAAGCTCCCTTTCTGTTTATATTGCTTTGATTTAGAGTATAATAAATTATGTGAGGAACCAGTTTTTGTGTGATTTTTAGAAAACAAATTCACAACAAGTATTTGATCTGAGACTTGCTACTTTTATTTGGGATATTATCCTTGCGCACATATGCTAATATGGTCCTTAACCTGGCTGCTTGCCAATACATTTTTGTATCAGAAATTATTCAAGGATTGAAGACAAAAATTGTTGGTCAACGGAGGCTCAATTTGGTCAATCATTTTTCGGTCCGTTGGCTTAGATGTATGTCAGGTAATACATTTTCAATAGCTTGCTATTCATTGTTTTGGGTCTTTTGGCTTTAATATTTATTGTTTTGTTGTGTGAGCCAATTTTTGCCATTCGCCTGATTATGGTATTTCCCGAATGATTCATGGATGACCCTATTGTATAGTTTCACCATCTTTTTTTGCCAAAGATAACTTTCTTATTTGTTAATCTTGAATTTGTTGGATCCATTTACCACTTACTGTTGTACTTCCGCTTTTATTTGTTGAGTAGTCAAAATATTGAAACTTGGAATATCCGGTGTTGCAGGCAAGGCATCTTTGTCCGTGCTCACTTCCGCTTTATCTTATGTTGCAAGATATTGAAACATAACCCTTAATTATCTATTGACGTGTTGTGAGCCAGTCCCTCTCCATTGTCTGGTTTCTTATCTTGAGGCTTGACCAATCTATCTATGCTTACTCCTCTTTTATCTATTGAGTAAATGTGTTCAAAAGATCTATCTATTATTTCAGGGACAACTCTGTTGGGAAGGCAGTGGCGAAGCTTTATGTTCAACAGTTCCAAGTTCCTAATGGAATGTTGCCTTTTCCTTGATGCTGCAATCCTCGAAGAAATTAGTGGAAGGAGGTGAGTGACCTGGTCTCAACTACATGACATCACCTCTGAAGTTTCTTTGTTTCAGGAAGGATATATCTATGTTATTTCTAATAAAAGCGTCTGCATGCATGCATTTTCTTGGTAGCGCTGCACACATCTCTTTTGTATTTAGTTGCAGCTTAGAATGAAGATAGGTTGATGTACTTCCTCTGTTCCACGATATAGGACGTTTCGGCTAGCTAAAACAGTTATTTATGCATTGGAAAAATTGTGAATCCGTTTGACCTCCCTGTTTTGTAAAATCCCTTGCTCTTTCTTTCTTATATTCGATATATATTACATGATTTCTACTCCTTTGGGTACATGCATGTACCGATGGATTTGAGTACAAAATAGAAGCAATAGTCAATAGAAAAGGCACTATTGAAACATTAAGACATTCCCCATGGCAACAAACCCAACCTTTCTCATTGGAAATATATGCGATTGAGTTTAATATCGATCTCCTCACATAATGATATGCTTGAATGTAAATTAAGACCAAATGTTCTGTGAACTGGCTCCTCTTATTGAACATTGTACCATTTCTATCTTATTTGTAACGCTATATACTCCATCTATATTCATGTTTGGCATGGTACTTATTTACAACGGATATCTGGTTTTCTGCCAATATTAGAATAAATTAACAGGCTTTACCACAAAGTATAACCTGAAGTTGCAAGAGGAAAGGCGTTTCCTTTGTTATGTTGGCATCAGATAGTTACACCTACCGTTGTTCTTAGTCTTTCATCTACCTACCTGTTGCTATAGTCACTAAGGTCCTGCTCCAAGAATACATTTTGTTGTACACTAGACTATCTATTGCTATCCTATTGCATATTAAGTCTGATGTGTTCCATTATATTTGATTTTACCCATCAGATCAATTTTCAGTGACGAGGTAGGACTGTGCCTATATAGTTCTCTGAATGAGTTGCTGCATGAGGTCTTACATTGAGGTAGTGGACCAGAGGTGCTAGAATTCATGGTTCCCAATTTTTCTTTGTTTTACTAGAGCTGCTAGAATTCTAGGTGACTGTTGGGTGGTGGACTAACATTGGATAAGCAAGAATTATTTTTTACATATCTTCTTATGGTCTTACTGATTGTCAATAGTTAATAATGTTCTGTTTGCTGACAAGGAGTTTTTAATCCATACTTTGTTTAGTTTCAGAGATTTTAACCGTTGATTTAATAGATCTATTTCTGCTGGTATAAGACCTTTCAGTTAACCATGTGTTTTGCTCACATATATTTAGTGTAATGGTGCAAATTGTTAGTTGGTCTTTGTCCTTCACTCACGAAATTCATACTAGCTCCTTGGTTTCATTACCAGCATGAAACCTGAACATTGTCTTCTTACAAGCCTAAAATGATTCTGAAAAGATGAACTACACAAATCCAGTGCAATTACAGGAGGAAAGAACTACATTTTAGATCTTAGATCAAGCATTACATCCGATGCATGGCACATGAGCCACATGTAGACTAAACAAGATTTTTGTTAATCATCACCCTGTGCACTTTGTTTGCCACCCATCAGCTACTTATTACCTAGGTTAAAAAGCATCAATATTGGGAGTTGCAGTCGCTATGTGCTTTCGTTAGTTTATTTTTGGAAGCTAAATCCCTGTTTTCGTCCTGATTGACAAGATTTGTTCACTTATTTTGCTTCTGTATTACGTACAACTGTGAGATATCCCTTTCTCAGGTCCATCTATTGTCGTAATTGAATGGTACATGTATCGACGGTGTCTTTCACTGGAATCTAGCTCATGAAGTGGTTGTGTCTATCACTGGAATTTCTTAATATATTCCCTAAACATTGTCACGGCCTCTCCAATTTTGCTTCATGCCCTTTACAACATCCACATCCATTTTGATGGCTTCTTTTCCTGTATGAGTCTAATAAAGCTAATTGTTCTTTGATTTCCAGGGCATGGATGGCCTGATATCATGCTATCACAAATTATAAGATTATATAGAAGCATCTGTGAAGGATGGTGCATTAGGATTCCATTCCACATAGAAGTAATCAGAGGTAAATACACTACGTTATTTCTGCAACTTATTGAGATGCATATGGAATACGTGGAGTGAGTGCCTATCTGGACATCAATATAATGCAGGTTGTATTGTTTGGCATATGAAGCCTTCTCTGATTTTATAAGAATACCATTTGTTTATCCGATGTAAGTTTATTTGCTATGTAGTCTCCCATGTTGGTTTAGTTTTCCAGCTTCCAGAGACACATGGTATGCTATGTAGTCTCCAATGTTGGTTTTAATTTCCATTTCCTTCAAAATCTACCTATATTCAGCAACTAAGACATGACTTTGTCGATTAGGACACCAGATGATGCAACTGCACTTTGGGTTTTCACCTCTTATTGTGTTTATCTCGACTGAATTTCCTTAAAAAAAACATAAACCAACAAGTGCCTCATAGAATGTGGGATGTGGATGTGAATTTATTCTATATCACTATTCTGATGTGTTTGGTAAGTAGGTAGAGTGACTTATATTTTGATACGGAGGGAGTAGTTATGTAATGCATTATCCCTCTAAGAAAAATCTCAAATTACAAGTGTTGCATAAACACAGATTTAACAGACACTAGGTGAGGGGCACTTGATACTTGGATGTAGTTTTATTTGTGGTAGCTGCACATAATTTTTCGAAAATGAAATAGGTATACACATCCCTATCTATGCATGTACAACATCCCAAGGAGCTCTCTCCTTCGTTTGGATTTAGTTGATGTGGTTGCTGCTCCTGTGAGATGTATCATGTTAAATGCATAGGTAGAGAATATGGTGTTTTCCATTGGCAACTACTTTTTATGCATATGAATATTGTAAATGTGTCTTTACTCATCACATTGTTAAGCCAAAGGACAATTTATTGTATCTGGTTCTATTTTTTATTTACTATGACAAGTATTTCAAGAGTTATCTGAATTTAGGCCATATAGAACTGAATCCAAGGACAAGTACTGTTAGGCAATGCACTATTTTCTTTCTTAACTAATACGCTATATCTCAGGTGTTAAGGAAAGGATCAAAGAACACTGCGATGTTTCCATGTTCAGAAATAACTCTTTTTTTGTTTCCCTGTATTTGCTTGCACTACCTAAAATGATTGGTTGGACGTGGTTGTTTATTCCTTCCTGTAGTCCATGGATGACTAGCTAGGGCTGTAGTCCATGGATGACCAGGGCAAAAGATAGTTTTCAAGCATCAATTTTACTGACTTGGAGCACCGACTCAATCTGCAGTTTGCTAGCTCCCTCTGCATGAACCTAATTTAATCCTAGCTTGTGTTGTTCTGAACTCTGTCAATAGGTTCAGCTAGAGGAAGTACTCTAGCTGATTCCTCAAAACTCTAATCTTTACCTCAGATTCTTGGTTGATCTGTCCATAATTTAGAATTATTCTCTTAATATAATTTGTGGATTATGTTGCAGGCTTTCCATAGAGTTTCTAATTGTTCTATTTTGTTGGATGGTTTGCTCTAAGTGGTCAGTTTACTGTACTATATAGAACTAAAATTTTGCTGCACACAGTGATCTTTTGTGTAACGTTAGGCCTTTTTCACATTCGAATTATATTATGATCTGAACATGAAAATTTCCCGGTGTTTCCTTCATACGAATTCTGTTGTACTAGATAACCATGATTATGTCTATTTTTGCACGCATTGAGCTGATCCAGAGTACTTACATTGTAAAAGGCTCATCTGATTCTTGCCTGCAACATCATGATTACAGTTTGCTCTTGAGTTCTGAATTTGAGTTTTCTTCTTAAAAGATGAAGGATCTTTGTAAGTAGATTTACATTTTCAACGCTTCACTAAGTTACATGATGCTTACTTCTTCGTGGCTGTTGTGTGATGCTAGAAAACAATTAATATAGCATGATCCTTCATCTTCAATTAGATATATTAGTTGCATATCTTTCTTGGGTCTACTATTTTCTTTGCTTTTCTGTAAGCTCTTTGTTTGTGACATGTTCCTACATAAAAATTAGGAATCAGCCATCCTTTCGTTCTCATATTTTCCATATTTACACTAGACGAAGATGAGAACAACTAAAGTAGCCTGTAGGCAGAGCTGAACCTGTCCCCTTCACGCTATTGCCTCCTCTGTTCCGCCGTTTCGCGATGAGGAACACGAGACGAGCAATCGGAGTAGGACCATTTCTTTCATGCACATTTGTAGCCCTACTTCGTCCAAAGTGTTAGTGCCAGCTTTGTCAAAATAACAATAGTCAGAATTTCTGAACTTTCAGTTGTCCATGTTATTTCAAAAGAGGGTCAGCTTGGTTTGTGCTGACTCACTTGATTATTTGTTTGGCGACTTTGGTGATCCTGGCATGTGTGCAGCGGCAACTGTCCTATTAGTATACGGCCTTTGACCGGGTTCTGGATAAGAGTGGAATTAATTATTTTATCCTGGCCAGCAGCTATTCTATTTTATCTTTCATTTTCTACAAAATAAAATACATTTGCTACAAACCACACTTAAGAAGTGCAACATCTATAAACATATTATGTGTGACTTGATTATGCTCTCTAATTTTGTTCAGTTAGTATCTTGGAGATCTTCACAATAGACTACATTGTACATATAAAATAGCATAATAAGGCACAGAATAGAAGTGCTCCTTACTACTTGTGCTATTTTGGCGCCCTTTGTTCTATCAGTTTTTTTTTTGAGAATCTGTTCTACAACCGGTTGATCTTTTGCCGATATTCACTTTTTAGGAATATAACGCCTTTGCTTCATCTGCTCCACCTACCATTTAAAGTTTCTTTCTATAAGTGTAAACAATGTCTATATATACTATTTTACCCGGCTATTGGACTACAACAGACTTAATGGTTGACTGCTCTGTTTACCGTTTATGTCAGTTTAATTCATTCTTAATAATTGTATGGCCATTACCATTATGTGTTACAGCTTCGTTGACCACTGTTTTATTTCTGTTTGTTCTCTTGCTTATTGCTTTTGTCGGTCATGTCATACATCCCAGTCTAGAAGAAAATCCTTCCAGCATGAACTATAATGCGTGTATGCAGTTGTGTTTCAGCAAGCATGCTTGATCTCTGTATTTCTTTTTCCTATTTTCATCGTTACTGCACATATCAGCAATTGTGTTTTGTCAAGAACATGAGATGCATGCACAGATCTTGGGCCAACAAAGTATTTCAAAGATATACTGCAAGAGGGAAAGGTATATTGCCTGAACAAATATGGTGACAATGGTGGTGTAAGAAACTTGCTAAGAATCTTACTTCCTGTACTTGCAAGATAGCTTAGTACTCTTACAAATATGGCTCTTGCTTAAATTCTCAAATGTTCTTTATGGTAAATTTTCTTAGCTGTATAAAAAATTGCATAATATTTGGTTGGTCCTAATTCCTTAACCTGTGCATGAAACATTTTATTTGTGGGCTGTAGTTCATCTAGGCGTGTGTTTTTTTTTGTTTTGCAAATGGTGTTTATGCTACACGGAAGATCAAAACCTAGATGAATACTTATGAGCCATCTAGCGACAGTTTTTGTTGTTTTACCTTCTTATGAGCCATGCGGAAGATCAAAACCTAGATGCATACTTCTAGCAATCATTTTGTCACTATAGGAAACTTATTTTGTGCATTTTCTTGCTCTAAACCCGCTTGTGATAATCTTTCGCAGCCTCAGAGACCTGATTTATGTAGGAGCACTACACTTTTCTCCAAATAATCACTGCTACATGTAATATATCCTTATTTCCTCTGCATCTGTTAGCTTACTTATAGAACAATCAACTTTTTATTTTCTAGGCCTTCATATTCATATGCTTTCTATTGTAAAACAGATCATGATGCTCCTGACCTTGGAAGGAAACAATATTTAAGAGCTTATCAAACACTAGGATGATTTTAAACTGGATGTCGCTTCGGTAAATGACAGTCTACCAGATCACTGAAGATTGTTACACTATTGGATTTACTCAGCTGGATAATGACGTCAACTCTATTCTTCAAGAACATGAAGAGCTCCCTTGAGATGAGATCATCTATGACAAGATGGGGCCTTCGCCATAGTCTATGCACGTTGACGTGCATTTACCCTGCCATTGTGACTACCAAGTCACCATTGGATCAGTGGATCTGCTGTGGAAAGTAGGCAAATATCTATACGTGATGTTCTCTGCTTGAAGTGAAGCCGATCAGTCCCAGACTACTATCCAAGTCACTCGCCACCACATAACATGAAGAGCCGGCCACCTCGATGATTCTATCTGTCGACACTTAACAGTTTGTGTGTTTGTGTGCTATATTTACATGCCTCTGCTGTCTATGACCTATCTTTGTGATAGTTTGTACAAGTTGTAACGCGCACTGTGCTTTGCTCTAAAATTATACTGGCACTACTATGTATAGTGTTGTTACTGCTTTGTCATATTAATAATGTTTACCATAGCGTTTTACAAATTGAAAACCAGTGTCAACGGCGGGTGGCGCGCGGCAAGCCGCGCCAGGGAATCTAGTAATGATAAAATAGCAAGTGTGTTAAACGTGTGGCGAGCATGACAAACTATATGTTTAGAGATAGCCATTCCTGCAATTAGATATATACCCAAAATTGTAGGTGGTATTCATACATTATATATATATATTTTATTTTATGTAATATGAATCCGATGCACAGATTAAAATGACATGTAAACCGTTTAAAATCTCACTTTGCTATGTTTTTTGGTGCATTATTTACTATTTATCGATGGAATGTTACTCTGTTTTTACATAGTATCAAGTGTATTCGATGCAACTGGTTTAAGTATGTCAAGACATAATTATGCCAACTATTAGTATTTTGGGATAATTTATGTCAGAAAAGTCAACTTGACTTCATTATAATTAATGTTCCAAATTATATACAAAAACCAAAGGTGCAATGACTCCTTCACCCGACCATTGTTCTTAGTTTTGTATATACTTGGTTTTCCTTATTTGTTTTGTTTCTCTATGGTTGCTACTTGTTGGTATCATAGTTGGGTTGATATATTATCGGTACTGGTAGTTTAGATTGATCAAAAGGATGTGATGATCATGCCTAGGCGATGATTGTTAGAAATTTGGTTGAGGGAGGGAGCGAGTTTGCCATTAGTTTGTCATCTTTGACCTCTTTAGCTCCTTGTAGTGTAGATGAAAACATATGAATACAAACAATGCTTGAGTTATATAACCATAAAGTTTTCTTTTTGTACTAGTCATATGAGTCATATTTGTTGTTGATTGCTAGAAGGTGCACTTGACATAGAATGGATTTCATAAATCGATTATTTCACTTTATTGGAAAGTAGAAGGTGTGTTTTGAATAATGTGGTATAGTGGTAAGTAGTTGCATAAATCCTGCTATTATTGGTAGAGAACGTCATGCTTAGATTACATTAGAGTGAAGCCTTCAAGATAACACCGGAGATATAATTATCACCAACACTCTAAACATAACGAGTAAAACAAAATAAATCACATGCCTACCCTTGATAGAGATGTATAAAAAGATGGAAACTGAAGGCCAAACTCATGCTTTTTATTCTCGCTTTCATCTTTTTGAGTATTCGGCGAACTTTCCATGAGTTGTAAGAGGAGAAAAGCATTGTGGTCTACACTGGCGGTGACGCGTGCATGAGGATATGATGTAGGTTGTGTACATTAACTTTGGACAATGCCCGTAAGGTCAACAAAGTTCATTCTTCAGAAATGAATTTTTTGATTTTAATCAATATATTAAATTCTTGGCAATAATTTATAAATTTTAGAAAATAGAAAGGCATTCTTCTATTTTCGTATAGGGCAGATGAAAATATTTAGCGAGTTTGGATGATGAATTGGCAAGCTATCCTAGCACGCATGTATAATGACATGATGCACCTTATAATAACAATGACCGCACGTCGCCTACACTAATTTCTCTCTGATTTATCCTACAACTACAGGTAAAAGTCCAAAACGATCCTTATCCAACTAAGCAGAACTAGGACCGCTTAGTGCGGCTTTCCTTGTTGCCCACCAAAACCTTGATTGCACATAGCACAAGATGAGGTGCATTGTTGGTATACAACGTGTGTCCGACACCGTGTCGGCTACTTCGGTGAGACGACGATAGTGGCTTCGGGATCGTTTTCGCGCATGCTGGTGGACAGGTGGTCTGGTGGTGTCGAGGTTTGTCTTCGCGGGGCTCCTGTGCTATGGATCGTCGCGGTTGTAGGGGGGGGGGGGGGGGGGGGGGGGGGTTCTTCGGGAGAAATCCTTATCAGTTCGTCCGACACCGACGCGGTGCCGCCTCTGGGTGGTATCTTTCCTTTCTGAAGGCGTCGTGGCTACCTTTCGTCTGCTTCCCTCTGTGCCGGGGGAAACCCTAGGAGTAGTGCGTTGGTCCGGGCAGCAGTGTGGCTTTCCTTCTTGAAGGTGCTGCTTAGTACGCGTTGATTCGGTGCTAGGAGCGTGGTGGTACTTCGTCGGAGAGGGCGCAACGATTACGGGTCACCGTCGCTTTGTCAACCCGCCTATGTCTCCATTTTTTTATTTTTTTTTCTTTGGATGTATGTTTGCTGCCGCCCCAGCATTTCGAGATTGTTGATTGTATTTGGTGGTTGCTATATTAATATAGCGGGGCTACGGCCTATTTCGAGGTATACAACGTGTGTGAATTATTGGTTCGTATTCTCATAAGCGTAGAGAATAATTGTGCTAGCTAGTAACTCATGGGGATAATTTTTCAGATCTCATGTGACGTGTAGCTTTTATCGGTGGGTCGCAGTTGTATTGCATCTCACCCACCAGTATCGACTCCATGTTATATATTGTGAAAAGACCTTTCTCCTGCACAACTACGTACACATCGGGATAGGAATGAGATATAGAGATCTCTTTTGTGCTGCTTGATAAATCACACACTTACAGGTAGGAATGAGAGGTGTCAAGAATATTTTGAGCCCGGCCGAGGAAACTCCATGGACACCAGCAAAATTCATACGTGCATGAAGATCACAAATCTTGTGTGTAGATGTGCGTCTCGGTACTCCTTCAGTGAGTAGTTCTATGCAAACACATCACCATTCTTAATTAATACAACCGCTGGAATGACCCTGTCTAAGTTATGTAGCATGAGTTGAGACGTAGAGGTGGAGCCAGCATGTAATGATTGGATTCAAATGAATCCAGTGGATTTGTACCAATCAAGACTAAACAACTGGCTGATTAGCACCTTATATCAGTTAATTTAACAGTGAGATCCTGGCTCAGGTCTCAATAGGATTGATATGATACTCATATCAACAAGTTGCAACTTCTTTTCCAGAAACTCATCTGGAAAGAACTCCGAGGTTAAGCGTGTTTGGCTCGGAGCGATTTCAGGATAGGTGACCGACCGGAAGTCCTTCCCGGGTGCGCACGAGTGAGAATAAAGTGTGCAGAAAAGACTAGTGTTGATCTGTGGGGTCAGTCTAGAGGTTCTAAAGAGCTACCAGGGGTGGCACCTAATTCTTTATATTATAATTGGTCTAGGATATTATTAACCGATTGTTTAGACTGATCGAAAGAATGCAGTCTTACTTGGATGGCGATTGTTAGATAACTAGTGGAGGGATCAAGTTTGCTAGTATTTCGTCTTTTTTGACCTATAAGACCTCTTTAGCTCCGTATTTCATAGAATACAGTTTTTGTGTCACATGACCATAAACTTGTTTTTTCTGTGTACATATCACAGAATTCATATGTATTTCGCATTTATTGAAAATACTAGTGGCATGCTAGTTGTATCTAATCGACCCTCTGAAACCATGTTCTTTTGGTAAAAATTGCTCCCATTCAATTAAATTATAAAGTGCAGCCTTGAAGAAGGCCAAGCTTGAATTATAGTCCATGTTGAACATCTATAGACTATAGTTTACACTTGGTTCACGCATTCGGCATTCCGCCAAACACTTGCAGTTGAACACAAGGCAATGCACATGCACGAGAGAAAGAGAAGGCATCAATTGGCAAGCTAGCTAATCTTGCAACAGCATCAATTAGCAAGCTCCAGCTGCCGCCGCCGCTGTCAAACGAAGTGTCGCCTATTGTTATTTGTAGCAAACTTTGTTTGAAGTCTCGACTGAAATCTGCACCACGTCGAGCAAAGCAGCCAGAGCCGGAGCGTTGGTCTGCCTGGGTTGCGCCGTCCTCACCCGCCTCGTCTGTGAAGTGGCCAAACGGCGAGGAGCATCCGCGCGCGCCAACAGTTCCACCGTGTCTGTGCGGTGTGGCGACGAGTGAAAATTACAAATGACTCTCAGACTTGGTTTATCTAGTTATCCTCGGTTCCCAACAACACATTGATTCTGTCAACAAAAAAACACTTTGATTGCAAAAGGGCGAGGTACACTACTGCCTACTGGTATACAGAGTTTCGTATTCTTCCAAGTAAACGCAGATAGCAGCAACCCATTGGCCAATTATGATTTTCGCATTCATGGCCAGCCCTCTCAGACCTTGTTTGGTATTAGTATATTTTAGAGGATTGGGGAGATTATCCCGATCAAACCGCTCAATCCCCACATATTCCAAAACATCGTTTGGTTCTAGTGTATTTGACACGTTTTATCCCAACATTTCCCCACGAATCCCCAACCTAGTGCAATTTTCTCAATACTCAATCCACTACCCCCATCTAGTGAATTAGAGATAAATGAGGATTTGAAGGGATTGGGTGAAGTTGGGCTCTCACCCAATCCCTGTGGGGATTATTCCTATTAATCCCCACAAAAACTAGTGGGGTTTAATCCCCTCCGGTCCGGTTTATACTAGTGGCATGCTAGTTGTATCTAATGGACTCTCTGAAATCATGTTTCTTTTGGTGAAAATTGCTCCCATTCAATAAAATTATAAAGTGGAGCCTTGAAGAAGGCCAAGCTGAAATTGTAGTGCACGTTGCAAAGATAAAGGATAAACATGTCGAGCACGAATCACATCTATAGCTTACACTTGGTTCACGCATTGCATCAAACACTTGCAATTGAACACAAGAGGCATACAAGACGGCCACGCACATGCACAAGAGGAAGAGAAGCCATCAATTGGCAACCTAGCTAATCTAGCAACGGCATCAATTGGCAAGTGCCGCCGCCGGTGACAAGGGAAGTGTCGCATGTTGTTATTCGGAGCGAACTTATTTGTCTCAACCGAAATTTACACCACATAGAGCAAAGCAACCAGAGCCGGAGGCGTTCGTTTGCCCGGGCCGCGCCTTCCGGACCCGCCTCGTTCTCTGAAGTAGGCAAACGTGAGCCGCCTTCTTCCTCGGTCTCAACGGCGAGGAGCGCCGCGCCAGCAGTTCTACCGTGCCTGTGCGGTGTGGCGACGAGCGACAATGGCGGACATATACCTTGATAACGGCAAAAGGGCAAGGCATACTATTGGTTCGTATTATTCCAAGTAATCGCAGATAGCAGCAACTCATTGGCCAATTATGATTTTCGCATTCATGCTGTGCCCTCTCATAGGTTTACTTGGCATAGATGATGCTTCTTAGCATCGAACTGCAGGTGCACCCTGCAACTGTATTATGAATCTATGATCTGAGATTTGTGAGAACATAGATATTTGAAAACGAAATTGACATACGTATAAAAGTTGTTTTTGACATTGTGAGCCAATTAATTAATCAGGACCACCGTCTTCAGGCATGTGTGGTACAATTCAGTATTACATTTCACCTGCCACTTTTGACTCTACGCGCTATATATTAACACAAAACGTTTCTGCAACACAACTCCACAATGAGCTAGTAATGAAATACATGATCTCTCCCGCCTCTGTTTCTCAATCAAATACATGAACATATAGCTAGGAATGTGAGGTATCAAGAATATTTTGAGCACTGATAGAGAATCTCGGACGACGCCCGCAGGTCACAGATGTGCCAAAAAATCCTACATTTTGAGTTTTTCACCATGATTCAGTGAGGTGTAGGTTGGCTCGGTGGGAAATGGTACCCCACAAATAGCATTTGTGTGAAAACACCGCACATTCAGTACCGGTGAATCTTCATACAACCGTTGGAATGCTCCATATTCAAGTGTGCTAGCTAGGCTAAGCTCAAAGTTCAGTATAAACTTGATTTTATTTTATTTTTCTAATCTGTGATCGCTACATTGTGGTATCTCAGTTGGGCTCGGATATTATTAGAACCGGATCAAAACGATGTTGTCATGCTTGGCCCATGGTTGTTAACATTTTAATTGAGTGAGCTAGTTTTTTGCCATTTGTTTGTTTTTTGGCCTCTTTAGCTCTGTATTATGTACATGTACACATATAAAAGCAAACAATGTTTGAGTTAAATAGTACTAACAAACTTGTGTTTTTGTATAGTCATATTTTCTGATGATTGCTAGGAGGTCTACATGATATAGAATGGACTAAATCAACAAATTATTGTACATTCTTTTGGAAACTCATAAAGTGGTTTTATAGTCGGGCAGCTAGTTGTACAAAATGAGTTGTCCTAACTTATGCTATTGGTAGAAACGACTTTGCTTAGGTTATAATAAAGTGGAACCTTTAAGAGGCCCCAGGCTGAAACTATAGTGCACTGTCCAAAGATAGCAGGCAAAATAAAAGGAAATCACATGCTTACCCTTATTAGAGGCACATATGCTTTTAATTATCTCTATCATATTTTCAATTATTTGATTGACTTTCTAGGAGTATGTAAGAGTAGAAAAAACATCCTGGTTCACAATGACGGTGATGCAGCGCTATGAGGATATGATGTGGGTTGTGTATATTAAATTTGGGCATGGTCCAGATGATGATTAAGCCATTCTTCTTTAAAAGTATACATCTTGAGTTTCATAAATTCACTTGTAGTTGTGGCAGGCGTGCCTCATCTAAGAGAAAGTAGTATCTGCTTTCAGAGCATACACCTTGAGTTTGTCACTGGAGATGCTTTCCTAAATAGTTTTCCACCACATTGCAAGAGAAAATACGATGTCCTTACAAGTAGGTGCTGTGTTTGGTTTTGCTACTCACCAGCCATGAATGAGGTTGGACAACATTCCATTCTTCCTAAAACTTTACTGTTTTCAAAATTTTAGACATTATGGTTTGCATTCTAGCCATTTGCTTTGGACAAAAGGCTTTGATGTTGTTGTATCCGAGCAAATATCCACACATAGCATTTTATCCCTTTTATAGGTATATGCTCCACACGAAAAATGTTTCTGGCACCCAGCTCAGGTTCACCTGCATCTGTGTCATCCTTTGAGATTTGTGGTAAGGTAGTCAAACACAAATTTGCTTAAAAGTTCATATTCACATTATGGGCCGAGTACATGGTGTACGATACTTCTCTTCTGTCCCATCTTTGATCCCTTACAAGTTAAAATTCGATTGTGGGTAAAATTATATTCACTGAAGCAGATAGATAAAATTTGAACACAATTAGCATGCAACTGTAACCGCTTGGTACCTTTGCACGAGTACAACTCAGAACTCGGGACATACGATCCAATTCATAAGATTATGTGTATCAGATCTATTCATACAAACTATTTTATCCAACAGATGCATATAGCACAGCGGCAAGAATTTGATCTTCCGTGTGTGACTATGTGTGCCGATCTTGAATCATCATAGCATACTAGACTTGAGTTGGTTGCCTTCCAGGCCTACATCCATCATGCTACAGAAGGCTATGTCCCATCGTCATTCTCCCACTGAAGATATGCAGTATTCTACTTTACCCTTGACATGTTCATGTATTGAGATTTTCAAGTAACCCAGCATGTTCCCCTTCAGAAAACTGAGCTCTTATGTGCTGATCACAGTTCTCTTCCCATACCTGACAAATAATGTCAGCTCTCTGGTGCTACCCATGAAAGAAGTTTCTGCTCAACTTCTTGCCGGTTATGAACCTTGGTCACCAGCGGATGTGACTGATCCACACCAGTTTTGCACCAAGGATACGAGTTATCGTAATCAAAGAGCAGAACCCTCATGCCATCATCATTGCATTCTAGCGCATATCTCGGGTTGTCATCTATTAAAACATGTGCACCAAAAGATCCGCAGAGGCATTCCGTAGCGAATGAGTTAATATTATGTGCGAGAACAAATGAGATAGTAAACGACAGTTTTGAACATTAATTATTCTTAAGTGTGTTGTAGGACAAGTCAAAGGCTGAATGCAGACTGTCTTACATGTCTGAAAAAACTAGAATAATACCCCTCTAACAATCATACCTGCAAATCTCTGATTTTGGTCTTGATTGACCTTCCAAAGCAAAATGGTTCCCAAAATGGATCTGCTCAAATAAACCTGGATAAAACTTCTCGATCCACTCTAGTGTATGATTTTTTCTTGCATCCTGCCAAGATCTTTAAAAGGAAAGAAGTCATTAAGCAGGCAGCACATTACAAAAGATAATTGGTTGTGTCTCTAAAATCAAATGATTGACTTACATTACTACAGATAATTGGTGCACTACCTTCTCTTTGCGGTGCACTGCCTTCTCTTTTTGAGGTGCCCTGCCTCGGCTACCTTCTCTTTTGCGGTGCAATGCCTTCTCTTTTTATGGTGCACTGTCTTAGATGGGGCAGTGCACTGCCTTCTCTTTCGCGGTGCACTGCCTGGGACAGTGCAATACAAACAATGCACCCAACAAAATATTTCATAAAAATATTTTATACTTTTTTTATGCACTGGGTAGATTTTGTAGTATCACCGTTGAAAAGAAAAAAAACGAAAAACTACGCACTAAGCTAAACAGGCAAGCGGGCAGCTGGATCGATTTAACTAGCTCGCTCCTAGCAATTAGTTGGCTCGCTTGGCACCAGCAGACAGGCATGAGACCCCCGCGTGTCGCGTACGAGGATGGAGCGTTTCGCGCGCGCGTGTTGCCGGCAGGCCACGCGTGGAAGGCAGGGAGGGGCTCTCACGCTGGGCTCTCGCTCACGCGTCAGGTTTCGGGCGGGCACGCGCGCTCAAGCTAGTCCCTCCCATAATCGTGCTACTAACTCATGGGTGGATAAACTCAGATCCCATGTGATGTGTAGCTTTTATCGGTAGGTCGCACTTGTGTTGCATCTCACCCACCACCTTCGACTTTGTGTTATATATTGTCAAATGACCTTCGACTTTTATCGGTAGGCTAGGAATGAGATATACATCTCTTTTGTGCTTCTTGATCAATTACACACTTACAACTAGGAATGAGAGGCTTCAAGAACATTTTGAGCCCTGCGCACGCGAGTGCCTCGACACCAGCAAAACTCATACGTGGGAGAATATCAGAAGTCTTATGTGTAGATGTACATAGGGACACGCTGCATAGGTACTCCATCAATGAGCAATTGTCATGTAGCATGAGTTTAGGGTTTAATTTGCTTTGTCTTACCTGTTTTGTTTCTATTTGGTAGCTAATTGTTTGTATCATAACTGGTCTCGGATATTATTAACCGATAATTTGTACTGATCGAAAGAATGCAGTCTTACTTGGACGGCGATTGTTAGATACTTAATTGAGGGATCACGTTTGCTAAAATGTCGTCTTCTTTGACCTAACACCTCTTTAGCTCTGTATTCTTCATAATACAGTTTTTGTGTCACATGACCATAGACCTGTTTTTTCTATGTATGTATAGATCACAGAATTCATATTTATTTCGCATTTATTAAAAAAATACTGGTGGCATGCTAGTTGAACCTAATCGGCTCTCTGAAATCATGTTCCTTTTGGTAAAAATTGCTCCTATTCAATTTAAAAAACGAGTCCAGCAGAGGGAGGAACCCATGCGGATTTTAATTAAGATTAAGAAGAAACTGCAGGCACAACCGTAGAGCTGGGGCTCGAACGCGGGTTGTGGACACTCCTATTCAATTTAAATTATAAAGTGGAACCTTGAAGAAGGCCAAGCTTGAATTGTAGTCCACGTTGCGCATCTATATCCACTTGGTTCACGCATTTCGTAGAACACTTACAGTTGAACACAAGACGCATACTAGACGGCAACGCACATGCACGAGAGAAAGAGAAGGCATGAATTGGCAAGCTAGCTAATCTAGCAACGGCATCAATTTGCCGCCGCCGGTGACAAGCGAAGTGTCGCATGTTGTTATTCGGAGCGAACTTATTTGTCTCAACCGAAATCTACACCACATAGAGCAAAGCAACCAGAGCCGGAGGCGTTCGTTTGCCCGGGCCGCGCCTTCCAGACCCGCCTCGTTCTCTGAAGTGGGCAAACGCGAGCCGCCTTCTTCCTCGGTCTCAACGGCGAGGAGCGCCGCGCCAGCAGTTCCACCGTGTCTGTGCGGTGTGGCGACGAGCGAAAACTACAAATGCCTCTCGGACTTGGTTTATCTAGTTATCCTCGGTGCCCAACAACACATTGATTCTGCAACAAAAAAAACACCTTGATTACACAAGGGCGAGGTACACTGCTGCCTACAGCCTACTGGTACGCAAAGTGTATATGGTTTGTACTATTCCAAGTAATCGCAGATAGCAGCAACTCATTGGTCAACTATGATTTTCGCATTCATGCTGTGCCCTCTCATAGTTATATATAGGTTTACTTGGCATAGATGATGCTTCTTGGCATCCAGCTGCAGGTGCACCCTGCAACTGTACTATGATCTGAGATTTCTGAGAATATAGATATTTGAAAACGAAATTGACATATAAAAGTTGTTTTTTACATTGTGAGCAGATTAATTAATCAGGACCACTGTCTTCATGCATGTGTTAATAATGGTACCATTCAGTATTACATTTCACCAACCACTTTTGACTCTACGCCCTATATATTGATACAAAACGTTTCTCCAACACAACTCCACAATGAGCTAGTAATGAAATACATGATATCTCCTCTACTTCTCGATCAAATACATGTGCATATAGCTAGGAATGTGAGGTATCAAGAATATTTTGAGCACTGATAGGTAACCTCTGGCGACGCCCACAAACCTCGGACGACGCCGACAATGTCAAACGAAGTGTCGCCTGTTGTTATTCGGAGAAAACTTATTTCTCTCAACCGAAATCTGCACGACATGGAGCAAAGCAACCAGACCCGGAGGCGTTCGTCTGACCGGGTCGCGCCATCCGGACCCGCGTCGTTCTTTGGTGGGAAAACGTGAGCCGCCTTCCTCCTCAGGCTCAATGGCAAGGAGCGTCCGCGCCAGCAATTATTTTTCGAGAATACACCCTGGAAGGTGTATTAATTGTATAAAAGGAGCGCCAAGAAAGGCGAGATACCACTGCAAAGCAACTCGTCTTGCTGTTAACAGGAGGTGACAGCTCCTCCTAAACTAGAATAGGCTAATCTCTTACAAACATTGACAAGGGAAACGGCTCCAAAAAGCCAAACGCATCACTACAGAACAACTTCACTAGCCGCCACCTCTCGTATTCCTTCTTGATCTTGGTCTCGATGGTGACTGCCGCCGGCACCGCTCCTTTGAAAACCACGTCATTCCTGTGATGCCAGAGGCACCAGAACATGAGGATGATCGCCATCCACGCCAGCAATTCTACCGTGCATGTGCGGTGTGGCGGCGAGCGTGAGTGGCGGTAGCACAGTCGGTGATTTGGTGGCCTGCATGGACGAAGGCCGAGGCAGAGAAGAGTCATGCGAGGGGAAAATCTGCTACTTATCATTTGCTTTTGGATGCACAAATTTGAGGAGGTAGAAGCATTTCTACTCAAATATTTGATGAGTTAAATGTTTCAAGGGTTTGGTTAGATACAGCTTAACTCCTCAAATCGGAATCTTTTGAGGAGTTAAGCATTTTTTTAAGGCTCGGCTAGAGATGGTCTAACAATAAGATATACCTTACAATAATAACAGAGATCGCATAGATAGACTATGCTTCTTTCTCTGAGATGGAGCTCACAAGGCCACAACAACGTACTATGCAAAAACTACAGATGACTCCCAGACTTGGTTTATCTAGTAATCCTCAAAGTGTACACAAAGTGTGTATGGTTTGTATTCTTCCAGGTAATTAATCGCAGAAAGAAGCAACCCATTGGCCAATTATGATTTTCGCATTCATGGCGTGCCCTCTCACTTTCAGATGAAGTTGATACTTTCAAATGGAAGCTAATGACATCTGGCGATTCTCAGTTAACTCTTTATATGCTGATGTTATGAATGGTCATACAAGATGTTTGCGTAAATATTTGAGGAAGAAGAACGTTCCTGGTTCCTTAGCCACGAATTAATCGGCCAACGCTATGGAGGCAGCAAAACACAAGCTCCGCTCTCGCGACCATGGCGACATGTGACCACGCGCCGCCGCCGGGGTGATCTCCCTCCACCGGCCACCTCCGCCGCCGCCGCGGACAGATCCGGAACCCTCTACGCGTTCTCTCTCCAGCCCACTCGAAGCCCAACGCTGCTGTCGCCGGGGTTGCGGAGGCCTTGCTCTTCTTCCTCAGCTCTGCTTTTCTCGTGAAGCTTCCTTGCAGGCTGCTGGCTCTCCCGGAAAGGTACGATGAAAGGATGAGGCCCGCTCCCGCGACCTCGCAGGCGGCCGCATCTGCCGCGCCGGCCGCCGTCTTCGCCACGGCCGCCGCCGGCGGTTCGTCCCGCCCCCTGCCGCGGCCCCCGGCGCGGCCCCCGGCTGGCTTCCAGCCCCAGGTGATCCGCCCCGCGCCCACGTCTGCTCCGCCTTCAAGCTCCTCGCCCTTCCTCGTCTCCGGGGGCGATGCCATGTCCGCCATGACCTCGGCTCCCGCGCCGGCGGCCTCCGCGTCGGGCCCCTTGGACTGGGGTTTCGGGATGCCCAGGGGCTGGGGGTTCGGGATGCCCCGCGCTCCCGCGGCGTGCCAGGCGTCCTTGCTGGCTGCTCCGGTGCAGCCGGCGGCCTCTCCCGCGCCCGCGTCCGTGCGGGCTCAAGCTCCGTCGGCCGCTTCCGTGAAGGCTCCTCTGGCTCCGTCGTCCGCGTCTGCCGCTTCGTCCGCGCTCGCTGCTCCGGCTCCGTCGAACACCACCGCCACGACGGCCTCCTGCACGGCCGCACCCCTCGGAGCCTTGTCCTTTGAGGTACCTGCTGACGACACGCCGGCCGCACCGTCCGTTGCTCCCTCAGCCCGAGTTCAAGATTGGGGTTTCGGGATGCCCCGCGATCCCACGACTCCAGCACCGCTGCCCATCGTCAAGGCTGCATCCGCGGCTCTCCACTGCCCGTCCGTCGTCTTCTCTGCCGAGGTGGAGATTGCCCAGCCCAAGCCGGTCGCGCCAACATCGCCAACCACCTCCGCTGGCACGCTGGCTGCGGCCATCCTCGCGTCTCGCAAGGCTGACCCGACTGTCGGGGGTCATTTGGCTTGTAGGCCCCTGGCGAAGATGTCCACTCCGGCCAGGCTGCTCGACGCTGCTGAGTTGGATCCTCCTGTCCTTGGTCCGTCTTCAACGTTGGCTTGTGGAAGCCTCTCTGCGGCAGCTGCAGCTCTCGAAGCCGATGGAGGCTGGGTGCATGTGGGTGGGCGTCGCCGCTACAACCGAGGTCCTTCCCCTGATTCATCAAAGGAGGGTCTTGAGCGCCGCCGGGGTGCTCCGCCCGAGCGGTCGAGGGAAGGTCTCGAGCGTAGCCTTGCCTTCAAGCGTTGGGCTCGAGGAAGGTGCTTTCGTTGCCTCGAGCGTGGCCACCAAGTCAGCGCTTGTCGTGGTCCTTTCAGATGCATCCGTTGTCGTCTCCCTGGTCATCGGGAGAGGTTCTGTCGTGCTCGCTCTCCGGTTGTTCACGATCGCTCTCCGGGTGCTCACGCTTGCTCTCCGATCGCGGACCGCCCGTCGCTACGTGGGCCGGTGCTGCCAAGATCCCCATCTGGATGTTGCAAGGATTTGAATGCCAGCGCCTTTTTGGGTTCTTCGTTGGAGTCTGAGTTTGCCCTGATGCGCATGGAACTCCTTCAAAAGGTCGAGATGCTTCGCTCTGAGCTTCGCGACACTCTGGCCAAGCTTCAGTTTGCTTCAACCGTGTCTTTGCCGCCTGAGCTTTCGGTTGGCTACGTCGATGAGGGGACTGAATGCTTTGGAGAATTTTCTCCTCGTGCTCTGCTTGTGTCGCCGCCTGCTGTTGAGAGTGTTGTCATCACCGAGATGCCTGAGCTACAAGAGCCATGTGAGGAGCCATGTGAGCTGCAAGAGCCGATTCAAGAGCTGGACTTCGATGAGAGTGGTGTTGTGGATGGTGTGGCATCTCTCTTGCCCGAGTCCTTTGGGAGTGTGGTTCTTGTAGGCGGTGTGGTTGCTACACCTGGGTCACCCTTGTGTGACGAGGTTGGCTCTTTGGAGCCTTTGGCGGTGGTCATGGCGCCATCCCCTCCTCCGTCTGGGTTGGCGCCTAACTCTAAGGCCATCTTTGGGAAAGAGGTTTTAGACTTGCTTGTCGATTTGGAGACGGCTCGCCTGGATATGGCAAGGATATTGTTTGTGTCTTGGCGGGGATAGCTTCAGACGATGTGTTCATGAAGGTGGAGAAGTCTCTCAGAAAGATGGCAAGAAAGAAGCTTCGCATCCCAAGGACCGCTTGGGCTTGATTGTTGAGCCCTTTTGAGGTTGTCGCGTTGTCAGTTCGTGGTTGTGCTAGGTCGGTGGTTGTGCTAGGTTGGGCGCATTGTTGCTTGTTTGTGGTTGTTGCTCGTTTTAGGCGTTGCTCTTTGTGGTTGTGTGGGCTCCTTCGTGTGGTGTTCTTTGTATGGGTTTTTGTCCGGTTTCTCCCGCAAATAAACCGGACACCTTCTTCTTAATAAATCGATGGGCAAAGCTTTTGCCCTTGTTTCGAAAAAAAAAAAAATTTGAGGAAGCTCAAAATCCCTTTGAAAATTAAAATTTTCTTATGATTTTTTAATAGACGTGTTCTTTTGACTAAAGACTATCTTGTTAAACAAAGGTGGACAGGGTATAAGAGGTGCACTTGTTTATATTGTGTCCGTTCGTTAAAAACATATGAAGGTTAATTCATTTCACCTTTAATATTACACCCCTACTAGTGTTTCAAATATTTTTGGTAGCTGGTTGAATGGGGTGGAAAAACATACTAAGGCAAGAATACATATTGGCGTTTCTGGTTTTCTTTGGGCAATCTGGAATTGCCGAAATGACATTGTTTTTAATAAGGTTCAGATTCCTCATTTTTGCAGGTTGTCAACAAGGCCACATATTGGATTCAAATGTGGTCTCTTCTTCTCTCTGCCAACCAGCGGGATCATTTGGATTCCGGATGTACTCGAATGATGGGTCGTTCGTGCTATCTTGTGTCAGGGCAGAACATTAGTCTTTTGTTGCCTATTTTTATTTTCACCTTTGGCGATCCATGAGATGTAATAAGCTTATTTATACTTGCTACACTTTGCCGGTGCAGAACGTTTTTGTAGATAAGGTTAAAGGTTGTGTGTATCATTATGATGTACAAGCAGGGGCTTTGAAAAAAATAGATGGTGCTTCTTGCCATCAACCTGCAGGTGCACCCAGTAACTGTACTATGATCTGAGATTTGTGATAACATAGATATTTGAAAATGAAATTGACATATAAAAGTTTGTTTTGACATTGTGGGCCAAGTAATTAATCAGGACCACTGTCTTCACGCACGTGTTAATAATGGTACCATTTTGTAGTACATCTCACCTACCACCTTTGACATTGTGGGGCAAGTAATTAATCAGGACCACTGTCTACGCCCTATATATTGACACAAAACCTTTCTGTAACACAACTCACTTTGAGCTAGTACTGAAATTCATGATGATCTCTCATCTGCTTCTCGATCAAACATGCACATATAGCTAGGAATGAAAGGTATCAAGAAAATTATGAGCACTCAGAGGTAACCTAGGACGACGTCCTCAAATTGCGGACGTGCCAAAAGTTCCTAAATCTTGAGTTAGTCAGCAGATTCAGGGAGGTGTAGCTTGACTCAATGGGAAATGGTACTCCACAAAGGACCATTTGTGTGCCAACATCGCACATTTAGTATCACCAAATCTTCATACAACCGCTGGAATGCTCCATATGCAAGTGTGCTAGCTAGACTAAGCTCAAATTTAGTATACAATTGACTTTGTTAATCTTTTTTGGTGATATGTGATCCCTACATTCTAGTTTCTCAGTTGGATCTGGATATTATTGAAACCGGATCAAAACAATGTTTGTCATTCTTGGCACATGATTGTTAATAATTTAGTTGAGGGAGCGTTTTTTTCCATTAGTTTGTTGTCTTGACCTTTTCAGCTCTGTATTGTGTAGACGTACACATATAAAAAGCATACATTTGAGTTAAATAGTCATTAACACGTATTTTTGTATTGTCATTTTTTCTGATGATTACTAGGATGTCTACATGATATAGAATGGACTACATCAATGAATTGTTTTACTCATTTTTTGGAAATTCATAAATTGGTTTTGTAGTCGTGCAACTAGTTGTTCAAAATCAGTTGTCCCAACTTTTGCTATAGGTAGAAACGACCTTAGGGCGTCTCCAATGCTTATGAACAATTTAGCTCTTAAGCTGGGGCCCACTGGGTGTGCTATAGCAGATTGAAACAGCCGCAATGCTTAATGAACAATCTGGTCTTAAGGTGGAACCTTTAATAGGCCCAGGCTGAAACTATAGTGCACTGTCCAAAGATAATAGGCAAAATAAAAGGAAATCACATGCTTACCTTTTTTTTTGTGGGGGAAAGAGATTACATATTAAGCAAAGGAAGGATTGCAATCATTGGCTACAGCTAGGGCTACTTCCTGGGGAAAGCTTCCTGGCCAAAGCGCAGTTCTAGCCTGAATCCTACCTATACGCGCTAGTTCATGTCTTACAACATTAACGTCACGACTAATTTTAGCGCATTTGATCTCTCTTTCTTGGATAAGATCTCTGATGGAGTGAACTCTGAAGGCGTGGATGGAGTTATTGGGGTTCTTTTCCTTGATCAACTCCAGGACCTCGACGCAGTCTGTTCCACCGTAAAGGGGAGCGTAGTCCTGTGCAGGGAGAGCTGCACACCTTCCTCAAAGGCCCTGAGTTCCGCCTCCGTCGCATCAGTACAGTTGTCCATGCTCCTGCATGCGGCGAAGATGACCTGTCCACTGTGATCATGGAGCACCATGCCCTGCTCTGGTGGCTGACACCTCTTCCGGACTTTTTGGCACCCATCATCACGCCCAGGTTCCTTCTTAAACCCTCGCTCATGGTTGATAACCATCTTCCCCTTACTAACATCTGCAGCAGGATATTGTTTAATCATTAGCAAGGAGTTGAGATAACTGACTAGAAACCGTCGATCACATGCTTACCCTTATTAGAGGCACGTACACGTAAGAAATTTGAAGCCGGAATTCATGCTTTTAATTATTTGTATCATCTTTTCAAGTATTTGATAGGCTTTCCAGGGGGTATGTAAGAGGAGAAAAGACATCTGGTTCACAATGGCGGTGATGCGGCGGTATGAGGACATGATGTGGGTTGTGTACATTAACTTCGGGCATGGTCCAGATGTTGATTAAGTCATTCTGTTTTTTAAAGGATACATCTTGAGTTTCATAAATTCACTTGTAGTTGTGGCATGTGCGTTTCATCTAAGGGAAAGTAGTCTATGCTTTCAGAGGATATATATCTTGAGTTTGTCACTAGAGATGCTTTCCTAGTTCATCATAAGAAATCACTAATTTGCTAATAGTTTTCCACCATGCTGCAAGAGAAAATAAGATGTTCTTAGGGCATGTACAAGAGAAAATAAGATTTCCTAATAATCAGTTGCTCCATGCACATAAGAGCCTCCAGCCTGCTTGTCGAAATTTGCATACATTCTACAAGCGCGTGCCAATGCATCGTCTCTTAGCACGTTAGCATAGAAGCATTAAAAACCTATGCGCCAACGCTACAAAAACGGCCTCGGATTATTCATAACTGCCCGGATTTAATCCATAGTGCGCACCTAAGCGCCTCCCATTGTACTTTGCCTTACAAGTAGGAGGGTTGTTTGGTTTTGCTACTCACCAGTTATGAGGTTGGACAACAGTCCGTTCTTTCTAAAACCTTACTGTTTTCTAAAATTTGTACATTATGGTTTGCATTCTAGCGATTTGCTTGGGACAAAAGGCTTTGATGTTATTGTATCCTAGCAAGTATCCACACGTTGCATTTTATCCCTTTCATAGGTATACTCCACACGAAATATTCTTCTGCCACCCAGCTCAGGTTCACCTGCATCTGTATCATGCTTTGAGATTTGTGGTAAGGTATTCAAACACATATTTGCTAGAAGAAGTTCATATTAACATTATGGGCCAAGTACATGGTGTACAATACTTTTCTTCTGTCCCGTCTTTAACCCCTTACAAGTTAAAATCCGCTTGTGATTAAAACTATATTCACTGAAGCAGACAGATAACAATTTGAACACAATTACCATGCAACTGTAACCACTTAGATACCTTTGCACCAGTACAAGTCAGGACTCAGGACATACGATCCAATTCATAAGATTATGTGTATCAGATATATTCATACGAACTATTTGATCCAACAGAACGGCAAGAATTTGATCTTCAGTGGGCGACTTTGTGCCGATCTTAAATCATCAGAGCATACTAGAATGAATTGCCTTCCAGGCCTACATCCATCATGCTGCAGAAGCGATGTCCAATCGTCATTTTCCCACTGAAGATATGGAGTATTCTACTTTACCTTGACATGTTCATGTATTGAGATGTCTTAAGGGACCCACCATGTTCCCCTTCAGAAAACTGAGCTCTTATCTGCTGATCACAGTTCTCTTCCCACACCTGACAAAGATGTCAGCTCTCTGGTGCTACCCACGAAAGAAGTTTCTGCTCAACTTCTTGCCAGTTATGAACCTTGGTCACCAGCGGATGTGACTGATCCACACCAGTTTTGCACCAAGGATACGAGTTATCGTAATCAAAGAGCAGAACCCTCATGCCATCCTCAGCGCATTCTAGCGCATATCTCGGGTTGTCATCTATTAAAACCTGTGCACCTAAAGATCTGCAGAGGCATTCCGTAGCGAATGAGTTAATATTATGTGCAAGAACAACTGATAACATGTTCTGACAGCTTGAAATGACATAGTAAATGACAGTTTTGAACATTAATTATTCTTAAGTGTGTTGTAGGACAAGTCAAAGGCTGAACGCAGAGTGTCTTACATGACTGAAAAACTAGAATAACATCCCTCTAACAATCATACCTGCAAATCTCTGATTTTGGTCTTGATTGACCTTCCAAAGCAAAATGGTTCCCAAAATGGATCTGCTCAAATAAACCTGGATAAAACTTCTCGATCCACTCTAGTGTGTGATTTTTGATTGCGTCCTGCCGAGATCTTTAAAGGGAAAGATGTCATTAAGCAGGCAGCACATAACAAAAGATAATTGGTTGTGTCTCTAAAATCAAATGATTGACTTACGTTACTACAGATAAGCTACAGAAAGAAGATAGATTGTGGAGAGCATCTCGAGCGCCTGGGATAGGATGTATACCATCTTGGAAGTAATGGGTTGTAAAGAACTCATGGACAAGAAAATTAGCTGCAGCAATTTAGATGAATGCTTGATGTCATACACAAAATTCTAATAAAACGAAACATGGTAATGAGATTATAATCAAGACAGACCTTTTTCTCGAGAACAATTCCATATCTGCATAGAGCATTGCAAAAGGATGCAAGACAAATTACACACTGACCATAGAGAATAAATTGCAAGAATTCAAGTTTTTGTAGGAAAGCAAGGCACCTTAAAGAACTCATACACATGGTATTCTGACACCGAATGATTCCAAGAGTAACGCTCCGCAATAAATCTGTTCAGCGCAGCAAGGAAGCTTCCCAGAACTGCAGACAAGATATAAACAGCAACATAAGCATGGAAATTCTTTGCAACAATGTTGATTCACAATTTGGTTCTAGACCCAACCACTGAAGAAAGGAACTAGTTATGCAATGAACATGGTAGTTTAGCCCTGCATAACGAGAGATTCACAGCTCTACTGTAAAAGGATCTTGCTTCACAATACCTTCATCCACATCAACGGCAACCACCATCTTAGTGGCACAGCCTGCTCAGGGAAACCAAGCGCTTCCCAGGACGGCAAGCTCCGTTCCATTAACACTCTTCACGCTCACCTCCTCCGACAGCTGAACCTCTGAACCATGGACGAACTGCCGCTGAGGGGCCAAACCCTGGCCTTGATTCCACCGCATCACCATCCACCCTCCTGAACCTGCTGCTGCCCTGCCAATCCAGACAGCTCTTCAAGCTCAGAGAGCTGCCCGGCGCAAACCTCCGGCCGACCCCCAAATCCAAGGCACCCTTCCTCTGCACCCCGCGGTACGCACTCGAGTGGCTAACGCTGCAGAAGCAAGCGTGGTTTACGGCAGCGGCTGGCGGCGGCGGCGGCATGGCGGGGCTCCTCCCCTCGGCGGCGGGCGGAGACGATCCAGCAACGACCGCACGGCTCCTCGGTTTAGCATGTCGATGCGAGCATTCCCCGTCCAAATCAAAGAAACCTGCCAAACCCGCGCACCCCTCCGGATCAGATTCTCCTACCCACAGAATCTGCAAGATTGCGCAATCCAGGAAAGAGGAGCACGCAATCACCGGCACGAGGAGGATCCCTTACCTGCGACGCGAGATCCGATCGGTTGGGACGACAAGCCCTAGTACTCAGTGCGCACCACGCCTTTCCTGTGATCTGAGCGCGCTGAAAAGGGGAAGGGAATCGCCGCGGATCTTTCAAACTCAGATCGCGAATCAGGGCGGAGGGAACAACTTGGGAAAATCGAGCGAAATTCTCAGGGAATATGTGCGGGCGAAATTGGAGACGGCGAAGAGAAATTCTTGGGTTTTCCTTTGTTTTTCGCTTTCTCCCTTGCTGTTAAGGGCATGTTTGGTTCACAGGAAAAATGGAGGAAAAGTGAAGGAATACTGTTCACGGAGGAATATTTCCTATCTCACCGTTTGAACCGCAGGAATCGCCACAGGAAGTTTCCAGGACAGGAACTCGTTTCCTTTGGTTTTGCAGGAAAATCACAGGATTCCAAACATTCAGTCCAACCTCATTTTTCCTGCTCGTCACATAAGACCGAGGCACATTTAGCACTCGCTCGTATGGATGCATGCATGTGCTAGTTAATAGTATTTACATGTTGTTTCTATGACAAGTGGGGCTGAGCTTTAATGGATAGTGTATTTGACTATGCTTTGACCTTAGTATCAGGATTCCTATGTTTTCACAATTCCTTTGTTCCAAACGACACAATTGAATTCCCCCCTGTGTTTTCAGTTCCTCAGTTTTGCACATGGATTCCTATCCTATTCCTATGGTTTTTCAATTCCCATGATTTTCCTTTCCTACGTTTCAAACAGGGCCTAGGGTTTGGGTTGTTATGCACAATTGTTTCGTGTGGCTTTACGGTTATGTGGAGTGGCGGTGATCGTGGGCTTTTTTGTTTTTGTTATTTTCCTTATTGGAGACCAGCCTGCTCAGATTTATTTTCTTTTACCTTTGGCAGCCAAAGTCCTGTAAAGCTGGAAGTATAAAAGTTCAGTATATTTTATATCACCCCCAAAAATTGTCTTTAATCTTGTTTCTAAAACTAATATTTTGTCTATTTTTATTTGTTTAACGAAATCGGAACTTTTCCAATTGTGTGAATGTTTATTCAACAACTATTATTTAGACATGTGGAGTGGCGGTGATCGTGGCTTTTTATTTGTTTTTCTTATTTTCCTTTTTGGAGCTCGGGCTGCTCTTTTTTTTTCCTTGTTACCTTTTGCAACCAAGTATTGTAAAGCTGGAAATATAACGGTTTAGCACATTTTTTATCACTCTCAATATTTGTTTGTTATTGAACCTTGTATGTATACTAATATATTGTATATTTTTATTTGTTTAACACAAAACCAAAATTTTCCAATCGTGCAGATGTTTATTCAACAACTACTATAAGTTTAGACTTCGGCGATCATGGAATGGCCCCTTGTCGAGTGACTATCATACAATTTAAATCTGCACAATTGTTCCGTGTGTCTTTACTGTTATGTGGACTTGTGGAGTGGCGGTGATCGTGAACTCCTTTTATTTTCTTATTCTTCTTTTGGAATCCGGCATGCTCAGATTTATTTAGCTTTTTTACCTTTGCAGCCATGACTTTTACGGCTAGAAGTATACCACTTTAGTATGTTTTATCATGCTTAGATTTTGTTTGGTATTTAATCTTGTTTGTCGTACCGGGGAGTTTTAGTGGTGCAAAGAGGTTGATGTTTTCTCATCCACCCGAGTTCAAGTCTTCCTCAGGCTTACAATTGTGGTGATGTTGGGAATGTAGGAAGGTGACCAGGAGAGAGGAAGGCTAACACCAGATTTCAAGGAAAGAGACGTCGCAGCTCGCCCAAGAGGAGTAAAGACGCCGCGGCCCAGAACTGGTCCACCCACACAAGAAGCGTTAGTCGGCCACCTGAAAACACCACCCGAAGCTGGTCTCCCTTGTTGGCCTTGCCGCAGTACCCTCCATGTACCTTGGACTTCGTCGGTTCTCGATCCGTCGCCTGGCCTTCCCTCAAAGGTCTGCCACTATCCAGGTGGTCTCCGTTGTCGGCGCACCCGCAGCCCACCACTAAGTCCATTACGGCGTCCGACTGTCGGACACAAAAACGCCGGATACGTAGCAAAGTTCTTTTAGAATTTTAAAACTTCAAATTCTAAGAAGCCGTGGAGCCAAAAGTTTCACAATTCTCGTCGGGACCATTCTGCAAAATGTAATCAACACATGGACAGGGTTACAAACGACGTGATCGAGAGAGGGGTGTTTTGTAGCCGGGCTACATGTAGCCCTTAATTTTGTACATTCGAAAAACAAATATTAAAGTTTAAAAAAATATGTACATCTAAACATGGATATATTTTACATGTGTGCAAAATCCCAATCCAAAATACCTTGTATTTTACGCTACACAAAAAAGGCAAAAATATAGATCAGGGTATGTGAATAGTGCCCTCCAAATCTTGTCAGAATTTGTCTTTTGCACGTAGCCCAAAATAAAACTAATTTTGGATTGAAACTTTCCGCAATTATAGGATACAGTATTGCCTACATCCAGATTTATTTTTAGAGTTTTTTGAGACTTTGAATAATGTTTTCAAAATTTTAAAATAAATGGCTACGCGTAGTCTGGGCTGCAAATGCCTTTTTTCCGCGATCGATTACTTTTGGCTATTCAGGATGGGACACCATACCCTGTCGACATCCCGGAATATCCATGTCGGCATCCCAGAATATTCATGGCTCTCACTCACCTCTCGTCGTGTGGGTGTGGCACGATGGTCCGCACTGTGGCGTCGTGAGAAACGTTTCTTTATGCTGGATACCTTATCCCTGTGAAGTGAGGTGACGATAAGCTGGCTGGTTGTTCTTTCATACAGTAACACGGACGTTTTTCTCTTGTATTTTCATCCGGTGTATTTGGAAAACCAAGGTAGCGCAAAATCAATGGAGCAGAAGTTTCACGTTTGGCTAACGAAAACATTTCACACTGTCATTTGCTTCTTCCTTGTGACCTTTTCTGTTGAAAAAAAGCATCGACTTTCGTTGTCAATTGCACAAACTGTTGCTAGAGTAACAAAGAGGGAAATAGACCGGCCCGGTGTGAGAGCCGTGACTGAGCACGTCCTAGCAAGAGTCCACGTTCGACTGACAGGCCTAAGCCCATTCATCACAGGCCCCGACCCAGCTACCTCGCGTCTCCCGCGTCCATCGATCGATCCTTTTTTTTGCAATTTTTCCACCACATATATTCAAAACATACCACATACAACGTACACGGTAGGAAATACAAGTACAAAATACGTAGGGGAAACGGACCAAAGATCGAAGAACACGCCGTCGCCGGCGTCGGAGTCGAAGGCGGCCAGCCACCACCTCGCCGCTGTCAGGGAGAGCTTTTTCCCTATCGAAGACGCTGCCTTGACTCTCCGCCGCGCCGCGCCGGAGTTGTTGACGATGAACGGCCGGGGCAGCGCCCCCTTGACCCTTCCACACCGCTTGCCGCAGCCGCCGTCGAATCCACCGCCGGAAGACGACGCAGAGCTCGATCCGTCAGTCCGCCGCCAGATCCACCACCACCTCGGATCTGACAGAGAGAAGAGGATCACGAGCGCCGCGCCGGGCCTCGAGATCCAGCCAGTCCAGCGCGCAGACGGGGAGCTCCGAAGACCTCCACCACCGGAGAAGAACGCGCCGGCTCCAAAACCACCCGCCCGCAGCACCACCTCCTCCAGAGCGCCGCCGGCGAGCCTCCCAACCTACCCTCCCGTATTTACATGCCGGAGCCGGGGATCCCCACCCTCCCGCCGCCGGAGCGGCCGGCGGAGGGGAGGAATCCCACGGCTCGCGGCGCGCACGGTGGATCGCCGGGCTTGCTCCAAAAATCGCCTCTCTCCTCTTGCTACAGTGGTGGGGAGGGGATAAGGTGGATATGGATGTTCAAACAACTAGTCCTCGATCGATCGATCGATCCTTGCCGACCCCGTCGTAACTAATCATCGAGGGGGACGACAACGTCGTAACTCGTACTGTACATGGAAATATACAGCCTGCTCATCACCACAAAGCAGAGAGGTTTGCGTGCTTGCACGTCGTCTTGCTTAATACCGAAATTGGAGACAAAAATGTTTAACTGTTTTACATACTTGCAACATTCGTGAAGAAATGATACCTATTGTGCTCTGTGCGAAAAAATCAGTGTAGATTTATATTTATAAGTTTTAGAAAAATCTGAACAAAACCCTGCCTGTTTTCAATGATATATCCAACAAGCGTGCAAATTCTCGATTTTTAAATACTTTATATTTTGTTCTACACAAAAATGAAAAATATCGAGATTTTCCCAATGTAACAAAGATATGAGCACATACTATGCGTCCACCGCCCCTAAATCTCTCGAGGAAATATGGGTTACAATCCTCCCTTGCGGAATAGTTCGAAATATCTAGCTCTCATTGCCACTGACTACACACTAAGCACCATCCCTCATACCATATTTCACCACTTTTATTCTATGCATGCCCATATTAATCGACTAAGGACAAATGAAATGAATTGGCACATCAAATTTGAAATGAATAGTCCAAGTTGATAGTAGGTATAACATAACCAACAACACGTGCATGTGTTTATATTTGCCACAGTGGATGCATCCATTATGTACAAAGATTTTCCATACAGCATGAATGAAATTGTTCCAAAATGAGTGTACCCAACAACTCTCCGTGCAGTTATTGACACATTGCCCGGTTAAGATTTTATATATGACCCCCGCGACACAGTATCTTCCCTCCCTACTTCCTTAAGTAGTTTCATACTTCCTTCAAGAGTTCCACACCACCTTTTTTTTCTACGCTAATCCCTAGTGAATATGATGTAGAAAACATGAAGACAATGGATGCTAGCTTGGGAATAAGAGACAACGGGGAAAGGAAAGCTTGTCATGCAGTGCACCCAAGCGTAATAAGTTATGTCAATGTGGCTCGACGCTGTTTGCTACGGTGTTGCAGGCTTAATCACAGTTGTTCATTTTAAGGATGTTGTACTCACAAGCTGATTGGATCTAGATCTGAGTCAGATACAACTTTATTTGTTTGAGTAGCATTGCTACAATTTTGCTTCTGGTTGGGAACGCATTCTCCAGTTGGGAATGGAACATTTAAAATTGTCATTTGCATGTTGTTGACGTTTCTTGGTAAAAAAAAAGGCATTGTCTTTTGCTGCGAATTTCACACGCTGTTGCTAGAGCAAGAAATAGGCCGACCCAGTGGGAGAGCCGTGAGCACGTCGCGGCGAGAGTCCACGGGCTTTCGACTGACAGGCCGGAGTGGACTGGAGCCAACCCACGCCCTAGCCCAAGCCCATTATTCATCACATGCCTCGTCCCAGCCGCCTCGCGTCACACGCACGCGGAAAAAGGATACGATAAAATCTCTCAAGACACGGACGTCCCGCGCCGCATGGCACGGACATTGAACTATCAAGATTCTTGGTTAGTTTCATCCAGTTTGTATCTTCCAAACTTCAAGCATTATTTCTAGTTTCTGTGTTTAAGCATTTGTTCTGTAATGTAGGAATTGAAGTATGGGCCTGCAGCAGGCACACATATGAACACTTATTGTAACATGAAATCAGGGCTAAAAAATTGTGGAAGTGATGGAACCAGCGGTCCAATCCTCAGCCAAAAGGCCCAAAGGCGTGTTGTATCTTGTATGCGACTGGACTCCTGTTTTGTATCTCTTTTTGCAGCTATGAACAACTTTAGTCGATAGCTAATATGATTCATGTTCTTGCAGGATGACTACTACATTGGTCTTCAGGATGAACATCCAGATGATTGGCAAGAATGCCCCTTTGATCCAAAAGTTGCGTATTCAATTGGAGGTGGCATGCCTCATGGCCGCCTAGCAATTGCAAATGGTGCTGTAAAAAGGTCTGCCATTTTTGCTGCAGCAAAAGCAAATAACATCAAGCCATCAAACTCAAGATCTTACCAAGATGTCATGAAGCGGAACAAGCAATTGGAAATTAACACATCTATTTTGAGCAAACATCTTTTGGTACTTAGATTTTGAACTTAATTAATTTTATCTATGCATGGTTTGAGAATTGAGCTTTGACTAAGCTAACCTTTTATTTTTCTAATTCTTGTAGGCAGTTTACGAGAAACTTGGAACGGAAGCCCCTTTAGAAGTGGTGGCCATTCATGAAGCCCAACAGGAAGTGACAAATGTGAACTCGGTGAACAGGTACCATTCTCACGTTCTAGCGTACATCAAATCAGGACATTTACGCATGCAAGCCAATGGTGCCTAGTTAGTTGAGTTAGCGTCAGTAGAGAATGGAAGCATGTACATGCGTCCATCAAGTTAGTAGCATGCATGTATGCGTATTGCCTGTTGCATGACCGGGCTGTATAGCTTTTAGGGGTCTCCGATACTCATCTTGCCTCAGCCTGCCAGCTTATCATGCGAGAGAACAGAGGAAGAAGGGTTTCTTCTGAAATAATTAAAAAAACTGAGAAGCCAAACTGATGCCAGCCATTTGATATGTATAGGATTTTTGTTCATGTTGAGATTTATGTACAACTTATTAAAGATTATGATAGTTTCTTAACTCTAGCTTTATCTCTAGAATTTTTTTTCGCTAGTATTCTCATTTGTTTCTTGTAGGCAACTCGATCACCACCTGCTGGAAACAATGACAATGACCCGATCCAAGGTGAAAATGGTGCTCCTATTGTTGGTGATCCAAACTTTGAGGACCCTAATTAGCAAAGGGATCAAATGGAAGACATTCTGTTGGCAGCTTTAATTGTCAACTTCAAGCTAGAATTACTACCAAATTTATCTCCTGTTCTGATGTTTGGAATATATATATATGTACCCTGTGCTATGTGAACCTTCTGTTGGACTATGTAAATGTAGCTATTTGACAATCTAAATCACTTGTTTCAATGACCCTGATGCCTTTTGTTGATGGTCATTCATTGGATATTGAATGTCAGATGTTTGTTTGTGACAATATGCTATATTCGGATTTGTTTTTGTGAGAATTATAAATGATTTTCCTTGGCATTTTTGTATATACCCTGACGGCCAAATATAGGCCATTGCAAATGGAAAACCGTCAGGGGAACAATGTTTAATCCTGACGGCTGCGTCTCCACCCGCGCGAATAGGGGGAGAAACCTGACGTGGTGGCACTGTCAGGATTATCTTCCTGACGGTGCATATTCCCGACGGTGTCAGATCCCTGACGGTCTAATCTGTCAGGACACAACATTCACGCAGACGTGCTCTCCGTCAGTGATGCCCGTCAGGGAAGTGTCCCCGACGGCTGGCCGTCGTGAATGAGCTGTTTTCCCTGACATGCTAGGCCCCACGGTGTATCCCTGACGGCAACCGTCGTGGATATTGTCCCTGAAGGTTTTGGACTTTCTCCGGACAGTTTTTGTCCGTCGGGGATCTTCCCTGACATGCTAGGACTCGCTACACAGACGGCACGGCAGTGGGCAGCTCACACGTACTGTAGGCTGGGATCATCGAGGGGGGCGACTACGCCGTAACTCGTACTGTACATGGCAATAGACAATACGATCACGCGTATCAACCTGCTCATCACCACAAAGCAGAGAGGTTAGTTGCGTGCTTGCACGTAGTCTTCGTTGCTCATTCAGAGAATCAAACCACAAACTACGCCAAGTAAACAACACATATCGATCGGGCCATGTAATTCCATAAGAAGCCACCCGCCCAAGACGCCAACCATCAAGCCTCCATCGGTCCTCCTGCTCTGATCCATACTGCTAGCAAGCCTTCCATCCACTTACCATGACTCGGAGCCCCGTCCTCCTCCTCGTCCTCCTCCTCGGCACCATCGTGCAGCAAAGCTCCCCCGCGGCTGCTGCGACTGGGAGAGCGTTGCTGCAGAGCGGCGCCGGCGGCAACGGGGACAATGTCACAGTCGTGGCCGTTTTCCTCTGCGACTTTGTCATACCTAATACCGACGGTACGTTTAACGTAACTTCGGAGGAGCCCTGCGGAAATCCGTAGCCACCGTCTGGTGGCGTCTGAATAAAGTGCCGGACGACGGATCGCGCATGCATGTATATCTTCTTCTTTCCTGCTTGGTGACGGATCCGTCTCCAATGTTGATTGCTTATGCGTTTTCTTTCGTCAAATCCGACCAACTTGTATTGCCTACTGGTTTCCTACAAATCCTGTGTGGTGGTGAAAATGTTATCATGTACTATTTACTCAGCTTTATTTATTTTGGTGTTTGATGTACCATGTGTATTTGAGCCAGTTCACAATGGGCGGATCCATCTCCAATGTTGATTGCTTGTGTTTTCTTTCTTCAAATCTGACCAACTTGTGTTGCCTATTGGTTTCCTACAAATCCTGTGGTGGTGAAAATGTTATCATGTACTATTTACTCATCTTCATTTATTTTGGTGTTTGATGTACCATGTGTATTTGAGCCAGTTCACAATGGGTGGATCCATCTCCAATGTTGATTGGTTGTGTTTTCTTTCTTCGTATCCGACCAACTTGTGTTGGCTATTGGTTTCCTTTAAATCCTGTGGTGAAAATGTCATCATGTACTATTTACTCATCTTTATTTATTTTGGTGTCTGATGTACCATATGTATTTGAGCCAGTTCACAATGGCGAATCCATGAGTGCGACGTTTTGTAGGACGAGCTACATGTAACCCTTTTTTTGAAAATAAAATAAAAAATGACACTTTAAGTATCAACAATTTCTGAAACAATTCCTAGATGTAGATAATGATGACTTCAACTAGTGTGCAAATATCAATGCGAAATATTTTGTATTTTGTGCTGTGTAAAAATGACAAATTTCTGAATCCGAGGTGGTGAACAGTACATATTTCGATTTTTTCAGTTTGTCTGATATTTGTCATTTTTATGTAGGCCGGAATACAAAATATTTCACGTTGAAACTTTGCAGAACCTTAGTGTATGTCATTTTCCACCTCTATGATTTTGTCGGAATTTTTGGATGCATTAAAATGTTAATTCTAAAAAAATAAACTATCCAGGCTACAAAGAGACTTTTTGCGGATCCATCTCCAATGGTGAGTGCTTTTGTTTTCTTTCTTTAAATCCAACCAACTTGTGTTGGCTATTGGTTTCCTACAAATCCCGTGGTGAAAATGTTATCATGTACTATTTACTCATCTTTATTTATTTTGTTGTTTGATGTACCATGTGTATTTGAGCCAGTTCACAAAAAGTGTCGCGAGCTGTGCTGTTAACATGTACGTATTCAGTTTGTTTCATGCGACAATAATATTGGATCAGAAGGAGTACTACCAAATCAAGTTCTCTCAAAAGGCATTTAGAAAAGAAAATTAGGTAATTTAAGCTCTCGATTCACTAGAGATTAGTGACATCACAACCAACACAACTATGTGTGTCGGCCAGGTTGTGGCCTGTCGAGTTTGGGGAATCAAAACTCCAGCCACCAAACTCCCATCGTGAACCTAGATTAGTGGATTTTCTAGGAGTAGAGATATCTTGCTTCTGAAATCTAGTGCTCCCTTTAATTAAAAAATCAAAAATCATACTCCTCCGATCCATATTAGTGGGCATAGCTTTGTCTAAATTCATATGTATCTAGTTAAGTATTTAGACTAGATACATGTGTATCTAGACAAAATTGTGCCCACTAATATGGATCGGAGGTAGTATTTATAAGTTTTAGAAAAATCAGAACAAAATCCTGCATGTTGTCAATGATGTATCCCACAAACGTGTAAATTCTTGATTTTAAATACTTTATATATTGATCTACTAAAAAATTACATGTGTGAATCTAAATATACACATTTTCAAATCTCTAAAATATACCATATTTGTTATTTTTTGTGTAGCTCGGAATATACATTATTTCAAATCGAGATTTTGCATGTTTGTGTAATACATCATTGACAATGTGCACGGAGCACTGGAATACGGGAGCCAAAAGTGTTTTCCGATGTTCTAGGTTTTATATAAAACTTTTTTAAAAAATTCCCAATGTAACAAAGATATGAGCACATATGCGTCTACCACCCCTCCATCTCTCGATGAAATATGGGTTACAATCCTCCCTTGTGGAATAGTTCAAAATATCTAGCTCTCATTGCAACTGACTACACCCTAAGCACCCTCCCTCATACCATATTTGACCACTTTTATTCTATGCATGCCCATATTAATCGACTAAGGACAAATGAAATGAATTGGCACATCAAATTTGAAATGAATAGTCCAAGTTGATAGTAGGTATAACATAGCAAATGACACATGCATGTGTTTATATTTGTCATAGTTGATGCATCCATTATGTACAAAGATTTTCCATACAACATGAATGAAATTGTTCCAAATGAGTGTACCCACAACTCTCCGTGCAGTTATTGACTCCCTATCCGGTTAAGATTTTATATATGACCAGCGACACAGTATCTTCCCTCTCTACTTCCTTCAGTAGTTCCATCCTTTCTTCAAGAGTTCCACACCACCTCTTTTTCTATGCTAATCCCTAGCGAATATGATGTAGAAAAGAGATCACAATGGACATAGCTTGAGAATAAGAGACATCGGGAAAAGGAAAGATTGTCATGAAACACACCCAAGTATAACAAGTTATGTCAATGTGGCTTGACGCCGCTTGCTACCGTGTTGCAAGCTTAATCACTGTTGTTCATTTTAAGTATGGTGTACTGCCAATCAAGCTGAGGCTGAACCTCTATTTGACTCCGATACAATTTCATCTGATTGAGTAGCATTGATACAATTTTGTTTGAAAGCTGTAATAAAAAAACCCATGAAAAAAGGCATTGCTAAATAACGAAATAATAAATGTTTGTCATTGCCCGCATCGTCTCTTATCCTCACAACATCCAGGAATTAATAAGAAATTTTGGGACAAAGCAAAGTAAGAACATCATCATATTACACCATCAAACACCTAAGCATATATTTCTAAAAAAACACACCTAAGCATGGGTGATTCATCGTTGGGCCCGATATCGCCAGCCGCCTCCGTTGCGCACATAGGGAAAAGGATCCGATAAAATCTCTGACGACACAGATGGCACTGTACAAAAGCGGCGCAGGCGGGCACCTGTTGCTAGTTTGCTACTGTGTAGGCGGGAGCGGTGCAGGCGGGCACGCCGGGGGACCGGGATCTAGCTCGTCCACCGCAACTGGACCGGATTGATTTCACAAGACAAGATCACACTCCGGCGCACGCACGCCGAGCTACTGTGCCTGACCCGGCAAGGGTAGGTATCTCGCGCAGGCCACATATGCTGGTTCCTACGAAACCCATCGACGTGATGCATACTCCGGGGAGGGGTTGTAGCTTGTGGGCGCCCATGCCCAAGACCATTTTTTTTAGGTCAAATGCCCACGACCAGTTTCGACCTGATGCGTGGAGGTATTCCCTATCGGAATGGCAGAAAGAGTGCAAGGAAAAAGCCCGCCATATTTCGGAGAACGGGACGCCGCTGCTCGCCAGGGAGGAGGAGGAGGAAGGCCACTTGCCACTGCCAGAATATAAGTTTTTCAAATTTAAAGCTTCTGGACCTATTCCGTAAAATCTAAAGCGCTCATTTGGTTTCAGACATCCTGCACCAAGGCCAGCCCGTAAAATGTTCCGTAAAATGTTAAGGCCGGAATGCACAGCAAATTTACATTTAAATGTGGATTTATTTTGAAAACTTACTGAGACGCCTGAGCTTTCGAATTTTGAAACTTCAATAGGTTCTACGAAGCGCCGAACCCAAAAATTCACAATCTTTATGCTGGATACTTTATTCATGAGAGGCTGAGAAGTGAGACGTTGTTACTCGATCGATCGCTCGCTGTATACACCCGAGACCGTTCGAATGTGTCCGATTTGGAAAGTCACGGCTCAACGCGCTTACGTAAACAGACCAACGTCTGATTTTCTACAGACGCATTTTCGACCCAAATTTGAGCTGGGTTTCCGTTGCATCGGATCAACACGCTTACGTAAAAAGACCGATGAGTTTTTTTGCAGACCCATTTTCGGACCAAATTTGAGCCAGGTTTGCGTCGGCGTGGACACGCACGGATGCGACTCGTGTCCCCGTGTCCTCCCCCAGGATCCCCTTACCCGCCAGTCAGCCTCACCATACAGCCAACCATCGTCTTAAATGTGTTGGTGGAGGTCTTCATATGGTCGCCGGCGGGGTAACCCTAAATCACAAACAGTAGCGCTGCCGCCATCCTTCCCAGCCATGGCCCCAACACCTTCCCCACCTTTCTCGGCCACCGGAATGGATCCACCACACCCCCACAGCACCTCCTGGAGCAGGTCGAGCGAGCTCGTCCGAGCGTGGTCGGGCGCTACCGTGACATCCCCTCCCCGCATGCCCACGAGCTCAGCGTGGATCGGCATGCCGAGGGCACGGCCTCCGGCACCGGTGCCGGATCAGGGGAGGAGGACCTACGAGCAAGCGGGATTTGACGTCCCCGACCGTGAGGAGTGTTTTGTTTTATGTTGATCCAAATTCGTATATACTGATAAAGACCAACTTGTGACGAGGAGAGCGCAGCGCCCCGGAGGCCCATGCATCCGGGATGCACGGAGGGGGGGTGTGGGGGGCGGCAGCCCCCGCGGTACGGTACGGATCGTTGCCGAGTTGGACTGCAGCCGACTTAGGGTTTTACCACCATATATACCTCTTGTAAGCCGCCGGTTGGGATAAGTCGCATGTTGTAAATCCCCGGCGTTTGTAACCTCACCCGATATAGTGAAGTATTGCTGGCTGGCGCTCGTGGTTTTTTCTCCTCCATTGTTGGAGGGGTTTTCCACGTTAAATCTCGTGTCCCCGTTGGTTTGATCTTTCCGCTACTTCATCGTTTCTTTGCTATCGTTTATAACAAGTGGTATCAGAGCCCTGTTTCAGATCTGTTTTCAGATTAAGGTTTCGCGATGGCATCGATGAAGTTTGATCTACCGGCGTTGGACTACAAGACGAGATTCTCGTTGTGGCAAGTCAAGATGCGTGCGATCCTCGCACAGTCAAATGATCTTGACGAGGCACTGGATAAATTCGGCGACAAGGAGGCAGACAAGTGGACCGCTGATGAGAAACGGAAAGACCGTAAGGCTTTGTCCCTGATTCAACTTCATCTATCTAATGATATTCTGCAAAAAGTACTGCAGAAGAAAACCGCAGCAAAGCTGTGGGCTAAGCTGGAAGCGATCTGCATGTCCAAAGATCTAACCAGCAAGATGCACATGAAGATGAAGCTGTTCACGCACAAGTTGCAAGAAGGTGGTTCGGTAATGAATCACATATCGATCTTTAAGGAGATCGTTTCCGACCTAGTGTCGATGGAGGTAAAGTATGATGATGAAGATCTAGCACTTTTACTCCTTTGCTCGCTGCCAACTTCTTTTACAAATTTCTGTGATACCATATTGTTAAGCCGTGATGAACTAACCACTGCGGAAGTTCATGATGCCCTGCTTACGAGGGAAAAGATGAAAGGTATGGTACAGAAAGAGGAATCGTCCTCCAAGGGCGATGCTTTGCAGGTCCAAGGCAGGCCTGAGCAGCGAGATAATCACTACCACAACAACAGAGACAAGACCAAGTGTGACAGAGGTCGCTCAAAGTCTAAAGGACGAGACAAGTTCTGCTGGTATTGTAAGAAATCTAATCATGTCATTGATGATTGTTGGAAGTTGCAGAACAAGGAGAAAAGAAAAGATATTTACCAACCAAAAAATAAAGATGAAGGTAATGATACCGGTGAGGCTTCTGTTGTTAAAGGTAGTTCTGATGGTGAATGCCTAGCTGTATTTGTTGCATGTGTTTCTCGTCAGGATGAATGGATTCTTGATACAACATGTTTGTTTCATATTTGCTGCAACAAAGATTGGTTCAGTTCTTATGAGTCTGTGCAGACATGAGATTTTGTGCGTGTGGGCAATGACGACACGGGAGCAGGAGAGAGAAAGGGACACGGGAGGTGGGAGGACAGTTTTTCCCTTTTATTTTTCAAAATCGAAATTTTAAAACGAAATATCTTGAGAACCGTTTATCCAAAGTACGAACCGTTTTCACTTTTGAGCTCCTCGCGTCGAGATTTTCAAAACTAGATCTCATTTTGATAGGTTTTGACAAACTTTTTTTTTGTACTTCCGGTTATATATAGTTGTACAACCTGTCTGTGTAGTTGTACAACATGTGTCTGTACAAACTGTGTTTGCGTAGTTGTACAACATGTACCTGTATAGTTGTACAACCCATGTTTGTACAACTTGTGTCTGTCTAGTTGTACAATCTGTGTCTGTACAAACTGTGTCTGCGTATTTGTACAACATGTGCCTGTATAGTTGTACAACCTGTATCTGTACAACCTACTAGTTGTACAATATGGTCTGTTTAGTTGTACAACATGTGTCTGTACAATCTGTGTCCGTCTAGTTGTATAACATGTGTTATGTAGCATTCAGTATCAGCATGTGTACATTCAGTAGCAGCATGTGTACATTCAGTAGCATCACGTGTGTACATCCAGTAACATCGTGTACATCCAGTAGCACTCTAGTTGTACATTCAGTAGCATTATGTACATCCGGTAGAAACGTGAGTGTACATTTAGTTGTAACATGGTTGTACATCTAGTAACAACATAGATGTACATTATTTTTTTATAGACGTAGGTTATACTACTGTTGTATGTAGTTGTACACTGTTCCATACATAGTTCATCCATTTTTTCCTTTTGTCTCGCATACTGAAGTTTTCCAGTACTAGGAGCAGCAAAAGCTAGCAACCTGATCGTTCGCGGGCTTCGTACCAGCCGACTGAGCCGACCGCGCGGCCGATCGATGTACATCACGCGAGAGGCTAACGTAAGTGGACGGACGTACACAGGGACATCAACGCGTTGGCAGCTGGATGTACGCGTGATAGGCTTGGCTCGTCTCGTGACGCACGTGGGTTGGCTTGAGGGAGAGACGTACGTGGATTGGTTTCCTAGGAGCGATCGCTCTCCTGTCGCCACGCGTCGAGCGGGAAGTTGCTTCTGTGCCGTACGCTTACCTTCGCGAAGGGAAGCCTTTCCCTAGCGATACCCGCTCCCACGTTCGACTGACAGGCCGGAGTGGACTGGAGCCGACGACGCGCTAGCCCAACCCCATTATTCGTCACAGCACGACTCAGCCGCCCAGTGGCGGATCCACGGGGGCGAGCGGTGGCCAGCGCAACCCCCCCCCCCCCCCACCCCACCCCACCCACCCCATGGTCCGGCCCCCTCCAACGCTAAGTAGCAGGGACTGGTAGTATTCGTAGCTTAATAGGTATGTCTCCGGCAATTAGCGCAAGGATAATCTTGCACAGCCCAGCGAGGCAACGACTATACCAAGCGTCCTGATTTGAATGGGCCAAGTCCAACGTAATTAGCCAAGGCCCTGAGGTACATACGTAATAGCCCAGTGGCCTAGGAATCGATAGATCGATGCATGTACACCATCGCTTAGGGAACTTCCTGTACTATAGGAACGATCTATCTACTCGATCTTCTCTACCACCGCCGCGGCCGCCGCAAGGACCCGACCACATGGAAGCGACGCTGCAACAACGACTATGACCAGTCACCGTCCGGCGCGCCATTCCCACGCTTAGTTCTGAGCCTGATTGCCCAAGGTATTGTTCTAAATGTAATGCATTTGCCACGCCCCCACCTAGAGCTTCGCTGATTGAGCGCCGTGCCGTCATATGGACGGGACTCAGGAGTTTAGGACTTAGGCGTCGCTCTGTCGGTGATTGGCGAAGGAAAACCTACAACGAAGTGTCGCATTGCCGCACGCCATGGCCAATTCCCAACCGAGGTAATCAGCCAATCGATCTAAAGTTTTACTGTATTACTGTACGTACTATACCATATGATATTGCAATTTCTAATTGCTATTTTGATTAACCCGTTTTTACTTCTGGTTTGATTTGCTAGTTATATGATTCATATAGTCTATTAATTGTTCTGAACAAACTAGAATAGTATAGTTGGTTAAGTCATGAAATGAATAGGGAAGACCCCTCTACTAAGTAATTATTTCAAGCTAGTTGATACGCAAACTTCCGATTAAGTTTGTGAGTCATTTGTGGAAATCCTAAAGCAAACTAAAAAAAAGACAACCACATGGCGAGACCTGAAAAGCGCTAACAAATTTGGGATACTTTAAGACTTGATATATTTTCGTCTCGCAGCCGCCTCACATTACGCGCACACGGAAAAGGATCCGCTAAAATCTCCCATGACACTGACGGCACGGCACGGCAGTATTGGGCACGTACGAGCGCACGCTCACCGCGGTGCTCCCACGCCACGGCAAGCCAAGAACAGAAACCTGCTCGTCTGCAGGCGCGTCTCTCACGCGCCCCCATCGGCTCCGCGCGCACTGTTGCGTTGCTTCGTACGTACGTGCGCATCCCCATATTCCCGCATCGCACGTCTGACGTCCCGTGCCATGCGGCACGAACATTGAACGATCAAGCTGTAGCTACTGTGTACGCAGGCGGGCGCCGGGATCACGCGTGTCCACCGCCAACGGTTGGCGGCCAACCGGACCCGATATATCTCGCAACAGGATAACACTTGACCCGACAGGGGTAGGCGTCTCGCGCAGGCCACATATGCTCGGTCTTACGAAACTCCTCGACGTGACGTGGTGCCATGACTCGACCCCTCCCCTCGCCTACGTGTCGGGAACAACTCAATCCGCCTACCTCTCTTCATCTCTCGCGTCGACCACTGCAGACTCGAATTAATCATCATCAAGCTAATCATAGCACACATGCAAAAGGTCAATCTGGTTAATTATGACTTACGAGTATATTACTCCCTCCGTTTAGGTTTATAAGTCCTCTACGTATCCCTAGGTCGTAAATTTGAGCAACATAATGTGATTTATATATTGTAAAAAATATATAATTAGAAAATTCAGACTTTATATTTTCTAATGGTATAATTTTTATATTATATATTTTTATATTATATTAGTTAAATTCACGACCTAGGGATACGTAGAGGACTTATAAACCTAAACGGAGGGAGTATGATACACACGTCTCACACAAGGTTATCCACTTCCACTTGGAGATCAAGGGGGAGGACTACGCTACGCAGATAGGAGTAAGCTAATAAAGATAGCAACGAGTTTCAGAAAGTGATGCCCGACCTAACACTAATTGACACTCCGACTTTGTCCATCTCATACTGCGATGAATTGCATCAAGCAGGAAAGTTCTCATACAAACGCCCGGCGGCCGATCAAGGTTCGATGCGCGATACGACTAAGCAAAACCTTAATCATGCGAAGCGATTGGATCGCACGACTTAACGGCAAAACAGATATATTTTTCTCTATATATATATATATATATATATATGCATATACAACGACGACGAACGGAGTATCTATACGACCGTACATCGATTGCATGTTTCGAAAGGGTGCTCGTCGTTTCCTGGGAAAGATGCAATGCAGTAATGCCGCGCATGCACTACTAGTTCGTAGTCAGGCGCACGCAGCTGCGTGGTGAGCACAAAGCGAACTATTCTTTCGCCTTGGATTTCAAAAAAAAAAGTTCATAGTCAGGCGCAACTTGCCTAAAAAAAATAGAGGAAGAAACAGGTCAAACATAAAGATATATATATATATATAGGGTAAATTAACAGATGCTCCCTGGTGCCCGGGCACCTAGATCGAATACAGTACATTTTGGGTATGTAGATGACACCTATAACTCGGGTATGCACATGTTGGGTATATAGGAGGTACACATACCCTTGGGTATGTGTATTCGAAGTATCTACATGTTATATATAACTCGGGTATGTGTGTTCAATTGTACGCGTACAGATCAGGTATATATATAAATAATTTAGGTATGTGCACATTATTAGGTATGCATACCCAAAATCATATGTACCTCCTACATACCTAAGGTATACATACCCAAGGTATATGTATATATCTACATACCTAAAACTGTTCGTATTCCATCCTGATGCCCATGCTCCTAGGTGCCCCATCTGAGCTTCCTATATAGGTAAATTAACACAAGTGGGAATTAAGCTTCCTATATATATATTTGTTGTGCTCGTTGCCCGGGAAGAGACATGCCGAGCAGTAATGCATGCATGTAGTATTGTAAGTTTCGTACTCAATTTTCAAATTTTTAATTTTAGAGGGATACTTAATTCCCACTTGTGTGAAAACAAAAGATAGGGAAAAGGCACGTGAAAGCATTGACAAGACATACGTCATTTAGTTAAGTGAAGTCAAAGTTTTGCCTCACTCGTCAAAACACGCGGTGACCGTGCTGTGTTTGATCGGCAAAGCTAAGACAGGAACGAAGATTCTTCACGGGAAGAAACTTCATTAAAACCAAAAACAAATAATACTACCAAGTCAAGTTCGCTCAAGTACATTTTGAAAAAAAGAAGGTAATTTAAGCTCTCGATTCAATGGAGAGATTAGTGACAACACAACCAACACAACGATGTGTCTCGACCAGTGGCCTGTCGAGCTTGGGGCATCGAAACTCCAGCCACCAAGCTGCCATCTTCAACCTACACTAGTGGATGTTGTTAGTTTTGTACTACGGAATACTTTCTTTTGCTTTTTTAAATTCCCAATATATGTAGGGAGGATATGAGTACATACTATGAGTCCACCGCCCCTCCATGTCTTGATGAAATATGGGTTACAATCCTCCCTTAAGGAATAGTTCAAAATATTTAACTCTCATTGCCACTGCCTCCACCCTAACTCCATAAGAACCCTTCCTTGTCCAATATTTGACCACTTTTATTCTATGCATGCCCATTCTAATCAACTAAGGACAAATGGAATCAACTGACACATCTAATTTGAAATGAATAGTCCAAGTTGATAGTAGGTATAAAATAACAAACACCACATGCATGTGTTATATTTATGACAGTGGATGCATCCATTATGTGCGGAGATTTTCCATTCAACATGAATGAAATTGTTCCAAAATGAGTGTACCAAACAATTCTCTGAGCAATTATTAACACCCTATCAGGTTAAGATTTTATATATCACCACCGACACGCTACCTTCCCCCCTACTTCCTTCCACGGTTCCATCCTTCCTTCAAGAGTTCCACACCACCTCTTTTTCTATGATAACTGCTAGTGAATATGATGTAGAAAATAGCAATGGATGCTAGCTTGGGAATAAGAGACAATGAGGAAAATAAAGCTTGTCGTGAACTGCACATAAGTCTAATAATTTATGTCACTCTGGCTGGACGTCGTTCTTTACCGTATTGCAGGTTTAATTTCAGTTGTAGAGCTGAAGAATTGTGTACATCCAAGCTGTACCATGCTGAATCTTGATCTGACTCAGATACAACTATATTGGTTTGAGTAGCATTGCTATAATTTTGTTTGGAAGTTGTAACACACAAAAACCCATGAAAAAAGGAAGTGCAATGAAGAAGAAATGTGTATCATTGCCCTCATCGTCTCTTGTCCGCACAACATCCGGGAATTAATAAGAAATTTTGGGTTTGATAAGTTGCTTTCTTGAGCAAAGTAAGAACATCATCATATTACACCAACTCAGACACCTACGCATTGCATCCTCCAGTTGGCCGATTACCCACGAACCCTTCCTTGTTGATATGATTCCCCGTATTTCCTCTTTTGGTTGGTCCGAATCAGCGCCAGGGTGTTCAAGAAGATTCATATAGATAGATGTCCGCCGGGATCGTGGTGGAGGTGGCCTACACCTCCTGGAACCTGGCAGACATCAAGGGATCCGAGATCCGATTCCTCAAGTCAAAGGTTCCGGTCACGTTACCTTAGTTCATCACACTTTCTTTTTTTCAAAGAAATTTCTAATTCCCTACCATCCTTTTATTTTATAACTCAATAATAATTGGGTCATTTTGGCTGCAGATCTTGACACTGAAAAGGGACCCTGTCGGCCATGTCACCTCCATGAACCAATTGTTTTATGAAATAATTAGCTTGCTCATCCATCTAGATTGCGCTAAGATGTATGATAACTCGTTTGTTGTGAGCAAACTAAGACGGTTCTTGGCCAACCCGGAAGATAATCATTGTCATGCTCTTGATACAGTAATGCTCTATCTAAAATGAACTATGAGCCATGGAATCCATTATATAGGGAATCCGAGAGTATTTGAAGGGTAAAGTGACTCAAAATATATTTCTGATACTGATGAGACAAATTACACAAGTGGATTTATATTCAAAAAAACTTGGTGAACAGTGTAACAGCGCGGAAATATGGAACTATCTTTTCACGTTTCGTTTAGTCAAAGCATTTTTCACACTGTCTTTATCCCGAATTGTTTTTTTTAGGGGAAAATCTCGCTCTTTATTCATTCATACCAATGTTTACAGGTACAATATCAATATCATAAGGAGTACCCAACCATAAGTGTCTACCAGGCCCAAGGATAGGGCATACTGAGCTGAGATTGTGAGCTTACATTGGAGCTTCTATTCTCATGGGAAAAATTACAGGAATCAAACTCTACGGACCTTCGTTGTATCTCTTTGACTACGGCACCATAGGCCATAGCTCCCCAACGTGCTGCTCTGAATATCCTCGACAACGACTTTGCAGTCAGAAGCAATATGGACATTTCTAGCCATGATATCTTGCCTAAAGCTAACCCTTCACGACAGGCCAAGGCTTCAGCTGTTGCCGGATCGGAGATGCCATGTATAACAAGCGCCGAAGCACCCAGATATAATCCATTCCTCACTCTACAAAAAGTTGCAGCTGCACAGAGACCAGTGTCACCCGAGATACCAGCATCTACATTAATCTTCACGGATACTCCTCTTGGGGGCAACCATCGACGGACAGCTCTTGTGACCACTGGATCATTCTGAACTTGAGTTGGCTCGGCAGCAGTAAGCTCCGCAATGTACTGCTTGATAAACATGTTTGTTGACAGAGGGCTAGCTCTGGAAGATATTCTCATGGATAGCTTTTCGACGAGCAGACCATAATCTCGCCCAAAGTGTGACCACCATAACTGTAAAGTTTGCGTGTGATAACGACTCGTGCATCTCAAATAACCAGTTCCTCGCATTAGGCTCTGCACAAGCCCTCATCCGATCCACTAACTCATCATCAGCTCGAGCCCAGATACTGAAAGACATCAGGCTGTCCAATAAACAGTGTCTCCATGAGTCATGACCCCCACACAGAACACATGCATCAGTAGTAGCCATATTTTCTGTGGTGCAGTACATCAGCTGAAGGGATGGATTGTTGGGCTAACCTCCAAGTAAGGACTTTCAACTTGGGTGGTACTTTTTTAATTTCCAAAGGGATTCCCAGGATTTAGAAATTATCCGCGTGTTTGAAGAGCCCGCCGCACCATCAAGCCAGTTCTCACGTCTGTACTGGTAGCCACCAGCATTCTATAGGCTGAAGTGAACGCACTCTCAAATTGCCAGGCCCAAAAATCCGACATAGGACTCGTCACAGCTAAAGTCTCATAAAACTAAAAAAAAAAAAGGTATAGTCTCATGTTCTAGTGACAGGCCGTAGTTGAGCGGAACCAACCACGAACAGGAAGCGGAAAACGAGAACCTCTACTCCTCCAGATCCGCGCGGACTACTCGTGCGTCTGCAGGCGCTAGCTAATCTCACGCACGCCGGGGGCCGGGATCCCGAGTGTGATCCACCGCCAGCCGAACCCGGTTGATTTCAGAAATCCTACGTGCCGGCAAGCGGCAAAAACTCAATCGGCCTACCTCTCTTCACCTCTCGCGCCGACCCGAATTAATATCACCAAGCTAATCATAGCACACGCGCCAAAGGTCTACCTGGTTACGACATGCAATGCAAGTACTATTAAACACGTCTCACGCGCGTACTTGGAGTCTTGGAGATCAAAGGGGAGGACTAGGCTACGCAGACAGGAGTAACTAGTAAGGGTAGCAAGGAGTTTTCAAAAGTGATGCATGCTTGCCCGACCTAGCACTACCGCTCTGACCTTTTCCATCCGATGCATGATACCGCGATGAATTGCATCCAGCATCCAGCACGAAACTTCTCATAATTAACGCCCGGCGGCCGGTCAAGGTTTCATGCGCGAAACAATCATGCCAAGGGATTGGATCGCACGACTTGACGGCAAAACGAATATGCATATACAACGACGTACGAACGGAGTATCTATACCGCGCGCGCGCTATGTTTAATTGGTCGAAAGGCTGCTCGTTGCCTGGAAAAGATGCAAGGCAGAACAGTAATGCCGTGCATGCACTACTAGTTCGTAGTCAGGCGCAACTTGCGTCACAAAAATAGAGAAAGAAATAAATCAAACGTAAAGGAGGATACATATGTGTTGTGCTCGATGACCGGAAAGAGGCACGCAGAGCAGTAATGCGTGCATGTAGAATTGTAAGTTTCATACTCGATCAATTCCCGCTTGCGTCAAAACGGATGATAGGGTAGAACAAGCGAGACATAGACAGGACATATATACGTCAATTGGTTAAGTGAAGTCAAAGTTTTGCTTCACTCGTCAAAACACACGGCCGGTGGCCGTGTTTGGTTGCGGAAGCTTGAAACGGGGATGACGATTTGCTTCACAGGGAGAAACTTGATAAGTAAATCAGATACTTGCCGGTGGGAGGGATCCATTTTTTGATGTTTGTATTTTGTTAAGGTTTGTGTTCTATTCAGAAAAACAAGGTTTGTCCTATGGGGACTTAGCACAACGATTTCCGACTGTTTACTACAACAAGGTTTGTCCGGCTCCGGTGAGGGAGGGCGATAACAATGGTGCACCTTCGGCTTGTTCCAGTGCTTGTAGTCGTCGCTAGATGGTCTATGGATATGGATGTAATTTTTAATACTTTGTGCATTCTCTGTACTGTCTTAACAATTTATAAATAGATTGAAAGTTTTCTTGTGAAAAAATACATTTCGAAAAGAAAATTACATAATTTAAGCGTTCAATTCACTAGAGATAAGTGAAATCGTAACCAACCTATGGGTTAAATCTTCCCTTGCATATTAATGAACTTAGCACAAATGGAACTAATTGGTTCTTCAAAATTGTAATTAGTGTTCCAAGTTGATAATAGGTACAAAATAATAAACACCACATGCAAGTATTATATTTGTCACAGTGGATGCATCCATTATGTGCGGAGATTTTCCATGCAGCATGAATGAATAATTTGTTCCAGAATGAGTGTACCCAGCAACTCCCTGTGCAGTTATTTACACCCCATCTAGCTAATATTTTAAATATGACCATCGACATTATATCTTCCCACTCTACTTCCTTCAGTAGTTCCATCCTTCCTTCAAGAGTTCCACACCACCTCTTTTTTCTATGCTAATTCCTAGTGAATATGATGTAGAAAAGAGAAAGACAAGGAATGCTAGCTTGGGAATAAGAGACAACGGGAAAATGAAATCTTATCAGGAAGCGCACCTAAGTATAATAAGTTATGTCACTGTGGCTCGACGCCGTTCGCTACGGTGTTGCAGGTTTAATGACAGTTCTTGAGCTGAAAGACGATGTACTCCTCAGTTCTCTCAGACTGAATCTTGGTTTGATAGCGGCGCGCCTTCGCGTCTCGTTCCAGTGCATATAATCGTCGCTAGCTGGTCTACGGATCTGGAAGTGATTTTTGTTACTTCTTGTATTCTTTGTATCGACTTGACAATTGATAAACAAATTGGAAGTTTTCTCGCCAAAAAAATACATTTCAAAAAGAAAATTAGGTAATTTAGGCTTTTGATTCACTAGAGATAAGTGAAATCATAACCAACACAACTATGGGTTACAATATTCCCTTGCGGAAGAGTTCATCTAACTCTCATTCCCATATTTGAGCACTTTTATTACATGCATGCCTATATTAATGAACTTAGCACAAATGGAACGAATTGCCTCATCAAATTTGTAATGAATGGTCCAAGTTCATAGCAGGTACAAAAAAGCAAACACCACATGCAGGTGTTATATTTTTTCACGGTGGATGCATCCATTATATGTGGAGGTTTTCCATGCAACATGAATGAATTTTTTTCAGGATGAGTTTACCAAACAACTCTCTGTGCAGTAATTGACACCCTATCCCGTTACGATTTTATATATGACCACCGACACAATATCTTCCCTCGATAGTTCCATCCTTCCTTCAAGAGTTACACACCACCTCTTTTTTCTACGCTAATTCCTAGAGAATATGATGTAGAAAAGAGAAACAGAGTGCATGCTAGCTTGGGAATAAGAGACAACGGGGAAAGGAAATCTTGTCATGAAGTGCAAATAAGTCTAATAAACTTATGTCACTGTGGCTTGACGCCGTTCGCTACGTTGTTGCAGGTTAAATGACAGTTGTTCATCCGAAAGACGATGTACTCCCCAGTTGGCTCGGACTAAATCTTCATTTGAGTCTGATATACAACTTCATCTGTTTGAGTAGCATTGCTACAATTTTGTTTGAAAGCTGTAAAAAAAAACCATGAAAATACAACCTCCGATCCATATTAATGGACTCAACTTTATCTAGATACGGATGTATCTAGTTAAGTGTTTAGACTAGATGCATCCGTATCTAGACAATGTTGAGACCATTAATATGTATCGGAGGGAGTAAGAAATGTTTATCATTGCCCGCATCGTCTCTTGTCCCCACAACATCCAGGAATTAATAAGAAATTTTGGGCCCGATCCCGCCAGCCACGTCGCGTCACGCGCACAGGGAAAGGATTCGATAAAATCCCCCACGACACAGACGGCATGGACGTACTGGGCACGTACGCTCGCCTCCGTGTTCCCACGGCAACCTGAAAACGGGGCTCCCGGTCCGCGCGCGAGCGGGAGCGGCGCTGGCGGGCACGCCGGGAGTCGGGATCCCGTGTGTCCACTGCAGCCAACCGAACCTGGTTGTTAACGCAACAGTACACGCAACGTCCGCATGTTGAGTTATCACGCGGAAAGTTCTTTTGGAGGACGGTTACGTGGCAGGGTAGGTACCTCGCGTAGGCCACGTATGCTCGCTCCTACGAAACCCCCCTCGACGTGACGTGGCGCCATGACTTGACTCCTCCCCTCGCCTAAGCTTCCGTACGTGCCGGCAACAACTCAATCCGGTTGCCTCTCGGACTCTAGCGTCGACCTTGGCCGACCCGATTTAATCATCCGGCCGCAGCTAATCATAGCAACACACGCCAAAGGTCAATCTGGATTTCAACCAACTTGTGTACGTTGGCTATTGGTTTCCTACAAATTCTGTGGTGAAAAGGTTATCATGTACTCCCTCCATCTCAAAATACAAGACACACTTTAGTTTTGCTGGTCAACGACGTCCAACTTTAATCATGATTTGTATTATTAATATGACCACAAAATTAGTATAAAAATACATGACACAAATCTAGCGGTGCCATTTATACATTCTTGACTCATATAATTTGAAACAGAGGGAGCGTTTACTTTGGAACTTCAATATAGTTCTCGACCTCATATGCTCCTGGTTGGGTACGAAATTCAAAAAATAGAAAAACACTTCAAAAAAATCTGAAACCAATCGGAGACAAAAATGATAAACTTTTTTACATACTTGCAAAGTTTCGTGAAGAAATGACATCTTTTGTGCTCTGTGAAAAAAAAATCAGTGTAGATTTATATTTGTAAGTTTTAGAAAAAATTGAACAAAATTCTACCTGTTTTCAATGATATATCCAACAAGCGTGTAAATTCTCGATTTTAAATACTTTGTATTTTGTTCTACACTAAAATGACAAATATCGAGATTTTTCCAATGTAACAAAGATATGAGCACATACTATGCGTCCACCGCCCCTCCATCTCTCGATGAAATATGGGTTACAATCCTCCCTTGCGGAATAGTTCAAAATATCTAGCTCTCATTGCCACTGACTACACCCTAAGCACCCTCCCTCATACCATATTTGACCACATTTATTCTATGCATGCCCATATTAATCGACTAAGGACAAATGAAATGAATTGGCACATCAAAGTTGAAATGAATAGTCCAAGTTGATAGTAGGTATAACATAACAAACAAAACGCGCATGTGTTTATATTTGTCAGAGTGTATGCTGTTGGAGCTAAATCACTTAGCTCCCTTCTAATAAGGTTGTGCTTCACACACACTAACACATATGCATATATGACAGACACATATATGCTCTATATTTCATACATATGATTAAGGCTACATCTTGGCTTACAATCTTTCCCCGTTCGTTACGTGGGAGGGGTGGTACCCCTATTTATACTTGTACATGACCCTTAAGATTGCTGCCATGTGGCACAATCCAAACCCTACACCATACTTCTAGAATACTCTACAAACTTTAGATATTTCATACTAATCCTAAATATCTTACTCTAGAACATTCCTAATTCTAGAGTTCTCCTACATACTCTGAATACTTCATGATTAAGCTAGAAACTTCTTCTTGCATATACATATGACAAGATTAGTTCTAACATATGCATCCATTATGTAGGAAGATTTTCCATACAAAATGAATGCCATTGTTCAAAACTGAGTGTACGCAACAACTTTCCTTGCAGTTATTGTCACCTTGTCCGGTTAAGATTTTATATATGACCACCGCGACACAATATCTTCCCTCCCTAATTCCTTCAGTAGTTCCATCCTTCCTTCAAGAGTTCCACACCACCTGTTTTTTCGACGCTAATCCACAGTGAATATGATGTAGAAAAGGGAAAGACAATGGATGCTAGCTTGGGAATAAGAGACAACAGGGAAAGAGAATCTTGTCATGAAGCGCACCTAAATCTAACAAGTTTTGTCACTGTGGCTCGACGCTGTTTACTACGGTGTTGCAGGTTTAATCATAGTTGTTGCTTTTAAGGATGGTGTACTACGAAACTGGCACAGGCTGAATCTAGATCTGAGTCTGATACAACTTTATTTGCTACAATTTTGTCTGAAAGTTGTAATACAAAAACCTATGAAAAAAGGCAGTGCAAAATAACGAAATAAGAAATGTTTATCATTGCCCGCATCATCTCTTGTCCTCGCAACATCCACGAATTAATAAGAAATTTTGGGTAAAGCAAAGAAAGAAACAGCATCATATTACACCATCAAACACCTAAGAATAGATTTCTCGAAGAAAAAACACCTAAGCATTCGCACTCTCCAGTTGTGAAAAATTGTCGTTTGCTTCTGGTTGTGGACGTTTCTTCGTAAAAAAAAAACATTGTCTTTTGCTGTGAATTTCACAAACTGTTGCTGGAGCAAGAAATAGGCCGGCCAGTGTGGGAGCCGTGAGCACCGGTCCGCATGCTTCCGTACGTCGAACGTGCGACGCGGGTATTGGGGGATCGACGTGCCGCGCCGCACGGACATTGGTCGACTGATCTGTTGCTAGTTTGCTACTCTGTACTCGGGAGCGGCGCAGGCGGGCACGCCGAGGGACCGGGATCTAGCTCCCGAGCACGAGTGATCCCGATGTTTTAAGAAAATTGATATTTTTTAAAATTTTCAAAAAAATCTATAAAAAAAATCTGGTGTGTAGCAAATGATGTATCCCACAAACATGTAAAAACCAATCTAAAATACTTTGTATTTTGGGCTACACAAAAAAGACAAAAGTGTGGATCTAAATATGTATATTTTCAAATCTCTAAATTTTCATTTTTGTGCAGAGCAGAATACAAAGTATTTGAAGTTGATCTTTTACGCGTTTGTGGGTCCCATCCTTGACTACCTCCGAGATTTTTTTTCAGAATTTTTGAAACATGTAAATAATTTTTATTTTTAAATCATCCAGATCACTCGTGCTCGGCAGTAAAATACACTTTCCGAAGAAACAAGTCAAACATAGAGGATATGTATGTGTTGTGCTCGTTCCGGGAAGAGGCATGCTTAGGTATACTCTAGTTGCGGAGCCGGGAGTTGAGCAAGACCTGGGCCAAAATCTTGGCTCGAAAAAACTTCCAAAAACAAAATTCTAGCAATGGCTTAGAAAATTGTTATGATTGCAAAGATGAACACTGTACCAAAAATAGAGAGGAAAAGAAGAAGCGAGGCGTGGACAGGACATCCGTCATTTGATTAAGTGAAGTCAAAGTTTAGCTTGGGGACCGAGGATTTGCTTCACGCGAAGAATTTCAAGCCAAAAAACTACTATTATCAAATCAAGTTCCCTCAAATACGTTTCGAAAACAAAATTGTGTAATTTAAGATCTCACATTAACTAGAGATTAGTGACATCGCAACCAACATAACTATGTGTATCAGCCAGGTTGGGGCGGTGAAACTCCAGCTACCTAGCTCCCATCTTCAACCTATACTAGTGGATATATGTTGTTGGTTTATATTATGGAAAACTTTACTTCGTTTCTAAATTTCCAATGTAGCGAGGATATGATACATACTATGCGTCTACCGCCCCTCCATCTGTCGGTGAAATATGGATTACAATTCTCCCTTGCGAAATAGTTCAAAATATCTAATCTTCATTGCCACTGACTACACCCTAAGCACCCTCTCCCTCATCCCATATTTGACCACTTTTATTCTATGCTATGCATGACCATCAAGGTTTTGAGTCGAGCGACGACTAGTGGCGACTAGTCGATGAGTCGCAATTCTAGGTTGACTCAACATCTCGACTCAACTAATTGGTTGAGTCGAGCGACTCAAACGACTAGTCATGACAACTCTCGACTAGTCCAAATTTTTGAGACGAATGACTAAAACTTGGGCCCGCCTGTCATATTTTTTCCAATATTGCTTGCCCAATTCCCCCATGAAAACTAGATCAGCGCAGTTTTCCCTGAGCCAAACCTATCTTGGCTCCCGCGATCCTCTCCCTTGGCCGCCGCCCCACGATCATGCTTCTCCCTCCTCTGGTTGCTGGTGTGCTTCTCCCCCGCCGACTGCTACTGGTGTGCTTCTCCCTCTACCGGATTCACAACAAGCACCATGTCCCAGCCAGAGATATCCCAAGTTGTTCGTTCAGCTCAAGCTGCAACAGAAGGTGATGAGCAAGATGATCCATTCAAAGAACCTAAGAGGAGACCAGCAAGGAGCAAGCATCCATCATGGAAATATGCATCCTGTCCCAATCTTGACCAGACGCCATTGCTGCAATTTAATTTTTGTGGCAAGAAAATTACTTCTGAACCTTGAAGTACTATTGCTTAACTCATGTCGACTAGTCGACCATGAGTCTAGACTAGTCACGACTAGTCAATAGTTGCTACCCCAGAACGACTCGTCGACTCTAAAACCTTGATGCCCATCTTAATCAACTAAGGATAAACATAATGAATTGGCACATCAAGCTTTGACAAACAACACATGCAAGTGTTATATTTATCACAGTGGATGTAGCAATTAAGTACGGAGATTTTCCATGCAACATGAATGAAAATTGTTCCAAAATGAGTGTACCCAACAACTCTCTGGGCAGTTATTGACACCTTGTCCGGTTAAGATTTTATATATGACCACCGCGACACAGTATCATCGCTCCCTACTTCCTTCGATAGTTCCATCCTTCCTTGAAGAGTTACAAACCATTTTTTTTCTACGCTAATCCCTAGTGAATACGATGTAGAAAAATGAAAGACAATGGATGCTAGCTTGGGAATAAGAGACAACGGGGGAAGGAAATCTTGTCATCAAGTGCACCTAAGTTTAATAAGTTATGTCAGGGTGGCTCGTCGCCGTTCGCTACTGTGTTGCACGTTTAATTACAGTTGTTGAGCTGAAGGGTGATGTACGCCCGAGCGGGCTCATGCTGAAACTAGAATTGAGTCTGTTACAACTTTATTTGTTTGACCAGCTAGCATTGCTGTAATTTTGTTTGAAAGATTTAACACAACAAAATCCATGGAAAAAGGCAGTGCGAAAGAATGAAAGAAGAAATGGATATCATTTTCCGCACCTTCTCTTTTCCTCACAACATTCAGGAATTAATAAGAAATTTTGGGGCAAAGCAAACACTAGTAGAAAAGGGGTCATCCGTTTGGAGCATCTATCCCGGCCAAATTACAACCCGGGATAGATGCACCATTGATCCCGGGTCGGTAGGGCGGGGCGCCCGTGGGCATTGCTCCCGGGTCGGGGGGACCTTTGGTCCCGGTTCGTGACATGAACCGGGATCAAAGGGTACTCACATGCGCGCACATGCTTTTCAGCGCTGGGCCCCTTTGGCAGGGGACATTTGGTCCCGGTTCGTGACACGAACCGGGTCAAAGGGTCCTCATATTAGGAATTTTCTCGGTTTCTACCTCATTTCGCCTATTTAAATGACTTTATGCCTATTTTCCGAAAGTAATTCAATTTTGAACTACAAGTGTGTGATAGTTTGCTCTGAAAATTTTACAAAAATCATTTTAAGATACACCAGTAGTGGTTATATCACAGAAACATCGATAGTTTTGAGAAATGCAACCTCTTTGGATGAATAGGCACGACGGGCATTTTGACCGTTTTTTCAACAAAATAAAAGAAAGTGAAAAAATACTCAAAAAATGAAATCTTTTGGCATGGAGTCCTTTTATGTGTACTAGTTGCTAGGAATAATGATAAACCTGAGTTTTGACAAAGTTTTCAAAAAACTTCTTCACAAAAAGGTCAATCGCCTATAGACATGTATAAGTTTCGAGTCAAATGACCTAGATATGATCATCCTCGTGCCATAGTTTGTGATAATGTGACCATATTTGAGACTTAGGTGTGTCTTGTTGTGACAAACAATGTTGCAGAAATGAGTTTTTTCAAATTATGTTTATAAATATCATTTTTCATTTTTTAATTGTCAAAAATGGCATTTTTTGTGAAGCAAGTACAACAAATATGATGCAAAATGACACCCATCCAATTATCACACAAAGTAGGCCATATTTTATCGATAATCCAGCAATATTAGGAATTTTCTCGGTTTCTACCTCATTTCGCCTATTTAAATGACTTTATGCCTATTTTCCGAAAGTAATTCAATTTTGAACTACAAGTGTGTGATAGTTTGCTCTGAAAATTTTACAAAAATCATTTTAAGATACACCAGTAGTGGTTATATCACAGAAACATCGATAGTTTTGAGAAATGCAACCTCTTTGGATGAATAGGCACGACGGGCATTTTGACCGTTTTTTCAACAAAATAAAAGAAAGTGAAAAAATACTCAAAAAATGAAATCTTTTGGCATGGAGTCCTTTTATGTGTACTAGTTGCTAGGAATAATGATAAACCTGAGTTTTGACAAAGTTTTCAAAAAACTTCTTCACAAAAAGGTCAATCGCCTATAGACATGTATAAGTTTCGAGTCAAATGACCTAGATATGATCATCCTCGTGCCATAGTTTGTGATAATGTGACCATATTTGAGACTTAGGTGTGTCTTGTTGTGACAAACAATGTTGCAGAAATGAGTTTTTTCAAATTATGTTTATAAATATCATTTTTCATTTTTTAATTGTCAAAAATGGCATTTTTTGTGAAGCAAGTACAACAAATATGATGCAAAATGACACCCATCCAATTATCACACAAAGTAGGCCATATTTTATCGATAATCCAGCAATATTAGGAATTTTCTCGGTTTCTACCTCATTTCGCCTATTTAAATGACTTTATGCCTATTTTCCGAAAGTAATTCAATTTTGAACTACAAGTGTGTGATAGTTTGCTCTGAAAATTTTAAAAATCATTTTAAGATACACCAGTAGTGGTTATATCACAGAAACATCGATAGTTTTGAGAAATGCAACCTCTTTGGATGAATAGGCACGACGGGCATTTTGACCGTTTTTTCAACAAAATAAAAGAAAGTGAAAAAATACTCAAAAAATGAAATCTTTTGGCATGGAGTCCTTTTATGTGTACTAGTTGCTAGGAATAATGATAAACCTGAGTTTTGACAAAGTTTTCAAAAAACTTCTTCACAAAAAGGTCAATCGCCTATAGATATGTATAAGTTTCGAGTCAAATGACCTAGATATGATCATCCTCGTGCCATAGTTTGTGATAATGTGACCATATTTGAGACTTAGGTGTGTCTTGTTGTGACAAACAATGTTGCAGAAATGAGTTTTTTCAAATTATGTTTATAAATATCATTTTTCATTTTTTAATTGTCAAAAATGGCATTTTTTGTGAAGCAAGTACAACAAATATGATGCAAAATGACACCCATCCAATTATCACACAAAGTAGGCCATATTTTATCGATAATCCAGCAATATTACGAATTTTCTCGGTTTCTACCTCATTTCGCCTATTTAAATGACTTTATGCCTATTTTCCGAAAGTAATTCAATTTTGAACTACAAGTGTGTGATAGTTTGCTCTGAAAATTTTACAAAAATCATTTTAAGATACACCAGTAGTGGTTATATCACAGAACCATCGATAGTTTTGAGAAATGCAACCTCTTTGGATGAATAGGCACGACGGGCATTTTGACCGTTTTTCAACAAAATAAAAGAAAGTGAAACAATACTCAAAAAATGAAATCCTTTGGCATGGAGTCCTTTTATGTGTACTAGTTGATAGGAAAAATGATAAACATGAGTTTTGACAAAGTTTTCAAAAAACTTCTTCACACAAAAGTCAATCATCTATAAACATGTATAAAATGACTTTTTTATTAAGCAAGTACCAAAAATATGTTGCAAAAAGTCATATACATGATGAAAAAGATGATATGGATATCATATTCGGATTCCTCTCATTTTTCTAATCGATTTAGATATTTTATTTGTTAAATTTTGATTTACGGATTTAAAGATATGAATTATTCCATATTAAATGTAAAAAGGAGAAAATAAAGTAAAATAAATTTTATTCTTATTTATTCAAATATTATTATTACATAATCATTGTTATTTATTCAAATAAATTTTCAAAATTTAAACAATAAAAAGTGTGACACCATGACCCAGGGGTTAATATGGTTGATAGGATACTAATATCAGTAAGTTCTAACATCTCATTTGACAGGTAATTTGGAAGGAACTCTAAAGTTAAGCGTGCTTGGGCTGGAGCAATTTAATGATGGGTGACCGAACGGGAAGTTTGACCGGGGTAAGTACTTTGACCTGAGATTAAGTGTCTAATATGTAATTAGAGATTATGTGTGTGGCTATTTGGGAAATTAAAAAAACAAAATTAGAAATATTAGAGTAAAATTAAAAATAAATTAATTGGAAAACAAAAAATCGAAACCCTAAAAAATAAATTAGCAGAAAAAAAAGCAGAAACCCTTTGGTCCCGGTTCGTGTCACGAACCGGGACCAAAGCTCCCCCGCCCTGCGCGCCCAGCCGCGCCCACGTGGAGGCCCATCTATCCCGGGTCGTGGACACCCGGGATAAAAGCCACCCCCCCTCTAGTCCCGACCCTTTAATCCCGGTTGTAAAACCGGGACCAAAGGCCCTCTGGACCCGGGATTGTTGATGATGTTTCCACTAGTGAAAGTAAGAACATCATTACATTACACCAATTCAAACACCTAACCATCGCATCCTACTGTTGACCGATTACCCACGAACCCTTCCTCATCGATGTGATTCCGCGCATTTCCTCTTTTGATTGATCTGAATCAGCGCCAGGGTGTCTAAGAAGATTCATATAGATTGATGTCAGCCGGGATCGTGGTGGAGGTGGGCTACCCCTCTAGGAACCTGGAAGACATCAAGGGCTCTGAGCTACGATCCCTCAAGTCAAGGTTACGCGATCACATCACATTGCCTTAATCCACCACACTTTCTTTTTTCCAAGGAACTCCTAATTCCCTACCATTCGTTTATTTCATAACTCAACTATAATGGCGCTGTGTTGGCTGCAGTTCTCGTCTTTGAAGAGGGACCCTGTTGGCCATGTCACCTCCAGGAACCTGCTAGGGCTCATGAAGAATCTCAGGGGCCTCAAGATTCGAGTTTTAAAAATTCCTTCAGGTACTACTCAGTAGAGATATGGAAGCCCCAACAATGCAACCCCTACAAATAAAATCAGGTCAGATCTCTGCCATGATCTTTCTAGTTGTGATTTGTGCAACACATGAAGAGGGAGCGAGGTAGTGGGAAATGGGAAGTGCATTTTCCTCCTCGCTGGCGCACACGGGATGACGGGAAAGGATCCGATAAACTCACCCACTCATCCCGATCCGCACGCGGACTACCCACGGCTCCGCGCGCACTGTTGATCATACATTTGCATCCAGCAGGAAACTTCTCACAACACCCCGCCGGCGGCCGTCAAGGTATTGCCGCGCGGTACGACGACTAATTACGTACTATAAAACCTAAGCTAATAAGGCATATCATATACAACGACTGGATCGCACCACTTAACAGCAAAACGAATATATAGGCATATCAAGTGAAGTCAAACTTTTGCCTCACTCGTCAAAAATCAAAACACGTGGTGACCGTACCCCGTGTGATCGGCAAAGATCAAACGGGACGAGGATTTCCTTCACTGGAAGAAACTTCAAAACCCAAAAAACTACTGCTACCAAACTAAGTTCCCTCAAATACACTTCGAAGAAAAAAAAGGTGATTTAAACTCTCGATTCACTAGAGATTAGTGACGTCACAACCAACACAACTATGTGTGTCGGCCAGTGGCATGTCGAGCTTGGGCGTCGAACCTCCAGCCACCAAGCTCCCGTCTTCAATCTATACTAGTGGATGTTGTTGGTTTTATATTATGGGAAACTTTCTTTGGTTTTAAATTTTCCAATGTAAGAAAGATATGAGCGGAAATCCATAACAGGTAGTAGATGCAGATGCTGCCCAAAAACAAATTTTAAAATGTCAAAAAATTCAAAATAAAAATTTCAGATATACTTTAAGACATTTTATGTTAGCACAAAAGTTATGTGAAGAAAAAACATTTTTTGTGACACGTGCAAAAAAGACAAATACGGACGCTCCAAAATGATTTTATATGAGACATTTTTTTTTTGCACAGGTCACAAAAAATATTTTTTTCTTTATGACATTTTTTTTGCTAACACAAAATGTTCTAATGTATACCTGAAATTTTTTCCGTAATTTTTTGACAATTTGAAAAAAAAAAGTTTCACGTAATAGCTGCATCTACACCTACTACCCAAAACGCCGCCTCCAGATATGAGTACATACTATGCGTATATGGCCCCTACATCTCTCGTGAAATATGGGTTACAATCCTCCCTTGCGGAATAGTTCAAAATATCAACTCTTATTGCCACTGACTAGACCCTAAGCACCCTCCCTCATCCCATATTTGACCACTTTTATTCTATGCATGCACATATTAATGAGCTTAGCATAAATGGAACGAATTGGCTCACCACATTTGAAATGAATAGTCCAAGTTGATAGTAGGTATAACTTAACAAACACCACATGCATGCATGTGTTATATTTTTCACAGCGATGCATCCATTATGTACAGAGGTTTTCCATGCAACATGAATGAAATTGTTCCAAAATGAGTTTACGCAACAACTCTCCGTGCAGTTATTGGCACCTTGTACAGTTAAGATTTTATATATGATCACATCGACACAGTATCTTCCCTACCAACTTCCTTCAATAGTTCATCCTTTCCATCAAGAGTTCCACACCACCTCTATTCTCTACGCTAACCGCTAGTGAATGTGATGTAGAAAACATCAATGGATGCTAGCTTTGGAATAAGAGACAACGAGGAAAAGAAAGTTTGTCATGAAGTGCACATGAGTCAAATAAGTTATGTCACTCTGGCTTGACGCTGTTCGTTACCGTATTGCAGGTTTAACGACAGTTGCTGAGCTTTAGGGTGTTGTACACCATAGCTAGCTCATGCTGATTCTAGATTTGAGTCTGATACAACTTTATTTGTTTGAGTAGCATTGCTATAATTTTGTTGGAAAGTTGTAACACAAAAAACCAATGAAAAAAGGCAGTGCAAAAGAATGGAAGAAGAAATGTGTATCATTTTCCCGCATCGTCTCTTGTCCACACAACATCCAGGAATTAATAAGAAATTTGAGGCAAAACAAAGTAAAACCATCATCATATTACACCAACTCAAACACCTATGCATCGCATCCTCCAGTTGGCCGATTACCCATGAACCCTTCCTTATCGATGTGATTCCCCGCATTTCATCTTTTGACTGATCCGAATCAGCGCCAGGGTGTCCAAGAAGGATATAGATTGATGTCCGTCGGGATTTGTGGTGGAGGTGGCCTACCCCTCCAGGAACCTGGTAAACATCGATCCAAGCTCCGATCCCTCAAGTCCAATGTTCCGACCACGTTGCCTTATTCCACCAAACATCTTTTTTTTTCCAAGAAATTCCTAATTCCCTACCATTCGTTTATTTTATAACTCAATAATAATGGCGTCATGGTGGCTGCAGTTCCTGTCTCTGAAGAGGGACCATGTCGGCCATGTAACCTCCAGGAACCTACTAGGCCTCATGAATAATCTCATGGGCCTCAAGATCGAGTTTGAAACATTCCTTCAGGTACTACTCAGTAGAGATATGAAGCCGCAACAATGCAACCCCTGCAAATAAAATTAGGTTAGCTTTCAGCCATGACCTCTCTACCAATCCCACGGACACACGCGAGAACATACGATTTTATGTATCGAACAATTTGCAACTACCTTTTTGGAAATAATTGGCTTGCACATCTATCTAGATTGCGCTACGAGGTCTGGTATCTCTTTGTTGTAAGCAAACTAAGACAGTTCCTGGCTAATCCGGAAGATGATCATTCGCATGCTTTTAAAACGGTAATTCACTCTAAAATTAACGAGTAAGAGTTGTATATGATCTCTTCTTTAGGTGAGATCGTAGGATCAAGTCACAAAACCATATTTAGAAATTGTTAAAATATCTATAAAATATTGTACAACACACCTACATGCTGTTTCTACAACTCCAAAAAAATTCAGCTCAAAATTCGATCTACATTTAGAGAAACAAAAAGGCCCAATTACACTGTGAATAGTGTCAGCTTTGGGAGAATAGTGTTTCACACTATTCAGAATGAAGTTTCTCTTTTTTGGCTCTCTAAGTATAGGTCAAATTTGAAGCAGCAAATTTTTGATGTTGCATATATAACATAGATGTGTGTTGTCAATTTTTTTGAAAATATTTGAACATGTTTTGTCTATTAAAAAATTGATCTCATATATCCTATCTAATATTAGATCCTACCCAAGTTGCCCCCTAAAATTAACTATGAGCTATGGATTTAATTATACACGGAGTCCGAGAGTACTGTAAAGTGACTCAAAATGGATTTCTCATATTGGATTTCTCATACTGACAAGTGACTCAAATGTTTTTAGTTTGTTATATGTGCCTAGATTTACTTGTGCATCTTCATCCGCGATATTATCATTTTTAATTAAACTCGTTCGTAAGTGATGATTAACGTAAGCGGGAGGAGTCGCGTCATTGCACCACGTCACATACGTCGAGGGGTTTCGTAGTAGCATACGTGGCCTGCGCGATACCTACTCCTGCGACAGGTGTAGCCGTGTGATAAACTGATAACTCAGCATGCGTGCGCGCGTCAACTGTTTTGCGTAATAACTAGTTATATTTAGCGTGGCGTCACGCCACGCCTTTGTTTTTTTGTTTCCTTTGTACAATATATACTATCTGTTCACCAAAATGTTCGTTAAATTTGATTGTTCGAACATATTTTTATTTTGTTATAAGTAGGTACCATTTTTGCGTATGTTTTTTTTATATATTTTCTGTAATATTTAAATATTGGATGGGTTGGAATGTTCAAACATGTTTGTATCTGGAAGTTTAGAGAGTTTTAAGTTTTATATTATTCTGCAATTTTGTTAGCTGAATTGGAATGGTTAAATTCAGTTGATGTGGTGTGTTTGTGTTTGCCGTTAAATATTTAATTTAGGTCGATAGTTAGAGGAAATACATTTCTTAGGCACTTATCAAATTCAATTTTGGATGAATCTATAATTAGAGGGAGTGTGTTTGCCGTTAAATATTTAATTTAGGTCGATAGTTAGAGGAAATACATTTCTTAGGCACTTATCAAATTCAATTTTGAATGAATCTATAATTAGAGGGAGTGAATTTTCATTTTCTTGAAATATTGATCTAACCAAACATCTATTTTTAAATGCGGTGGCTATTTTGAGGTTGGCAAAATTGTGGAAATAGCAGAGAACATGTTTTAGCTAATGAAATTTGAAGTTTGCTGTTCAAAAAAAATTTTGCTGGTCGCGCGCAGAAATTGCAGTCACTATTTTGTTTTACGATGGCTTATATAAAATATTAGCGAGAGAGCACGTTTAAAATTTATGTCGGAAATATGAGAGCGGAGACATAAATGTTTGATGAATTGTAATAATTTCGAAATCTTTTTTCTTTATGAATAAAATTGTCAACTTAACTTTCTTGTTAAGTTTATTAATAATTATGTATGACTGCAGTATAATTCCTTTGCTTATGGTGGTCAATATAAAAAATATGTCAACGTAAAACCATACTATATCATTCCAACTGAACTAACATGTTTAGAAGCATTATAATTTGAAATATTGTAATTGTGGACTTAAAACTAAAATAATTATTTGGGGGAAATACATATTCATTTGCTCTAGACATGAAATAAATCTAAGTTAAATTGCGGTGAATTTGAAATTTTGCATTTTGGAATTTGGAAAATTTCCTTGCTTTGAAAGCGTGGAAATTTGAAGTTCGTTGAAATGCAAAGAGAGCGTACGTCGGCAAAATTGTTTAGATGTTGGAAATGTCCTGTGGTAAATTCAAATGTGGGAATGTCCTTTTTTTCAGAGTGTGGAAATTTTGGGAAATGTTGAATTCATGTTAGATTTTTAATTTAGCTCAGTAATTAGGGGGAATGCATTATATGAATCCAACCAAATCCTTTGTAGATTACATTCATCGTTCCAATAATTTGCCAGTGCAAAATATTAAAGCATGAGAATAAAATAGGAAATTCAGGGCAATGTAATATGTGACACATTTATGGAATTTTACAACTGAAATTTGTGAAGTCGAAAAACGTCGATGCAGTGCAATGGATTATATGACAAATTACAGGTATTGAAATGCATCGTGAATCATGGAGTTAAATTTGAATGGAGTTGGATCGACTGGCAGATGTTATTTTCATGACCTGAATAATTAGTATTAAAAGTTCATATTGGCTGGTTTTTTTTTTTTTTGAAGTTCTTAATTGTGCATGGAAAATGCATTAGTTGTAAAGATTTAATTTTTCTATAAATTTTGGTATATTATTTGCAATTTGCTGGATGGTGGATTAGAAGATATGAATTTTTCAGCTTTTAGTTTTTTTTTTTTTTTGGAAGAAAATAGTAAGAAGCTGACAGTGGGCCCGGGGCGCGTCAGCATGACGTAAGCGGCGCCATGGACGCGCTGGCGAGCTCGGGCGAGGGCGCTCCGCTCGCCCCAGCACGCTCGGGAGGCTCGGATCGCGCGGATCCGCGGGAGTGCGACGCGGGGAGGCGGCAGAGCGGCGGCTTGGACCATATGGTCGCCGGAGGCGCCGCCGGCGGCCATTTCCGCAGCGGCGACCTACGAAGGCGACGGCGTCGATTCCGGCCTCGATGTAGCGCGTCGGCACGTAAGACTGGGCGAGGATGGAGAGGACAGGACGGCGAAGTCGTCCGCGAGCTTCGATTCGTCGGAGGAGCAGCGGAGCGGCAGCGCGAGGCGTCGGCGGCGGCGGCGGGTTCCGGCCGCGCGGGGAGAGAGGAGGAAGAAGGAACTTCTGCGAGCGTTTTGCAGAGAAGACCCCATGTTTTGATGTATTTCTGTTTAGGTCCTTCTCCTCGCGAAACTGGTGAGCGCGCAGCAAATTTTCGGTCGCGAGGGGCCTTTTCGCAAAATGGCGCGCACGGGTTCGTCTGGGACGTCCGATCGGCGGCAGACGGCCGAGATCGTGTCACTGCAGAACACTGTAGATGAACAGTGTTAGCTACAGTGACGCGATCGCGGAGAGGGCCGCGATCTGCGCAGCTTTTATATATACTATGAATATGAACCAGGTTCTTCTGGCTCCCCCCCCCCGCGCGTACACAATAGCAACAGCCAAACATCTAGATCGATTAACGTGCGATGCCCGCGCGCACAGGGGAGTGATATATCTGTATAGTACTCCGTTTGTCGTTGTATATGCGTATTTGTTTTTGCGGTTAAGTCGTGTTATCCAATCGCTTCGCATGATTAGGGATGAGAACTTGTCTGTAGCAAGATGGTTAGGTGGGTGGTTGTACCATCAGCCCATCAGATTTCAAATCTCAGGTTTGACGCTGGTGTTTCTCATTTAAGGCGAAATATTACTCAGTGGGAGACGACGTTCCCGTCGACAGCGAGACGCCCTTGGTGACTTCGTCAATCTCAAGACTCGATCCGCCGACTCAGTCTCTCGGAGGTGCTCATAGGGGTAGGGTGTACGTGCGTGCGTTCATAGGGGGTGAGTATGTACGCGTGTATATGAGCGCCTGTGTTTCGCAAAAAAAAATTGACTTCCATATATCTACATTTAGATGTATATGTAAATGTAGATATATGGAAGTCAATTAATTTGGAACGGAGGAAGTAGTTTTAAACACATGGCTCACACGTAGGTTATCCACTTGGGGATCATCGAGGGGGAGGACTACACATGTACATATACATCCAAATGTAGATATATGGAAGTCAATTAATTTGGAACGGATAGAGTAGTTTTAAACACATGGCTCACACGTAGGTTATCCACTTGGAGATCATCGAGGGGGAGGACTACGCTACGCAGACAGCAGCATACAGAGACGACGAATTAAGTCAAACATACAGAGGATATATACGCTCGTTGTTTGGATAGAGGCATGCTGAGCAGTAATGCAACCATGGAAGCATGTACTCCCTCCGTTTAGGTTTGTAAGTCCTCTACGTATCCCTAGGTCGTGAATTTAACTAATATAATACAAAAATTATACCATTAGAAAATATAATGTCTGAATTTTCTAATTATATATTTTTTACAATATATAAATCACATTATGTTGCTCAAATTTACGACCTAGGGATACGTAGAGAACTTATAAACCTAAACGGAGGGAGTAATATTGCAGTAGTAGCTCATGTTCAATTGCGATTCAGTAGAGATTAGTGACATCGCAATCAACACAACTATTAAGTGTGTCAGCCAGGTTGGGGCCTGTCGTGCTTGGGGCATCGAAACTCCAGCCACCAAGCTCCCATCTTAAACCTACACTAGTGGATGTTGTTGCTTTTACATCATGGAAAACTTTCTTTTGTGTCTGAACTTTGAACTCCCGATGTAGCGAGGATATGAGTACATACTATGCGTCCACCGCCCCTCCATCTCTCGGTGAAATGGGTTACAATCCTCCATCGCGGAATAGTTTAAAATATCTAACTCTCATTGCCACTGACTGCGCCCTAAGCACCCTCCCTCGTCCCATATTTGACTACTTTTATTGTATGCATGCACATATTAATCAACTAAGGATAAATGGAATGAACTGGCGCATCAAATTTGAAATGAATATATAGTCTAAGTTGATAGTAGGTATAACATAACAAACACCACATGCCTGTGTTAGATTTGTTTTTTTATGCATCCATTATGTACGCAGATTTTCCATGCAACATGAATGAAATTGTCCCAAATTAATTAGAACCATTCGCTCGACCCCCCTCCTCTTTTCCCCGTCTACAGTGAATCGAGGCGATTTTTGGCCCTCTCCCGTGCGACCAGGTTCGCCGCCGGCGATCCGGCCGATCCCCTGCTCTCCGCGGCCGCTCCGGCGGCGGGAGGGCGGGGAATCGACGGATCCCGGTGTGTATATAACCTAGGTGTGTGTGGGGTGCCAGCCGGCGGCGCGGCGGAGGTGGCGGCGCGGCCGGAGTGGCTTTTGGAGGCGGCGGTCCCCTCCTCTGCTGTGGGCTCTCCGGTGGAGGCCCGTGGCGGATCCGTCGGCTTCTGCGCGGTTGCTGCTCTCCGGAGCCGCAGATCGCGTCCTCCCGAGCCACCGTCCGTGACGGCGGTGGTGGCTCCTCGCTGGGGGGTCCGTCCTCCTCCGCCGCGGCGGGTGGAGAAGCTTTTGGTCAAATGATCTCTGGGAGTTGCAGGCGGGTTCTTCTTCTTCGCCGGTGGACATGGCGGGCTTCGCGGAAGACGGGTCGGTGCTCTGGCGGCGGCTTGGAGCTGATTCTCGTTCATCGACAAGATTCTGCGGCTTGCGGCAGATGGCTTTTGCAGCTTTTCAACAAGGTTGGTCCAGCTGCTGCTCGGGTGCGTGGTGTGCGTGGTGGATCTGTGTTCGCCGTGCGTTGGTGGTTCCTGCTGTTCGTGCGTGGTGTTCTTCATGTTCTTGATCATGTACACGAGCTCCTATCAAAAAAAAAAAAAGAAATTGTCCCAAATTGAGTGTCCCAACAACTCTGAGTGTAGTTATTCACACCTTGTCCGGTTAAGATTTTATACATGACAACAGCAACACAATATCTTCCCTCCCTACTTCCTTCAGTAGTCCCATCCTTTCTTAAAGAGTTCCACACTTCCACACCACCTCTTTTTTCTGCGCTAATCCCTAGTGAATATGATGTAGAAAAGAAACACTGGATTCTACCTTGAGAATAAGAGACAACAGGGAAATGAAATCTTGTCATGAAGCACACCTAAGTCTAATAAGTTATGTTACTGTGGCTCGACGCCGTTCGCTACCGTGTTGCAGGTTTAATGACAGTTGTTGAGCTTGAGGATGGTGTACTCCAAAGCTCGTTCAGACTTTATCTAGATCCGAGTCTGATACAACTTTATTTGGTTCAGTAGCATTGCTATAATTTTGTCGGAAAGTTGTAACTAAAAAAAAACCATGGAAAAGAAGGCAATGCAACAGAATGAAAGAAGAAATGTGTATCATTGTCCGCATCGTCTCTTGTACTCACAACATCCAGGAAGTAAAAAGAAATTTCTTGGCAAAGCAAAGTAAGAACATCATCATATTACACCAATTCAAAAACCGAAGCATCGCATCGTGCAGTTGGGCCGATTCCCACGAACCCTTTCCTCATCATTGTGATTTCTTGCATTTACTCTTTTCATTGATCTGAATTAGCGCCTGGGTGTCCAAAAAGATTCTTATAGATCGATGTCCGCCGGGATCGTGGTGGAGGTGGCTACCCCTCCAGGAACCCGACAGACATCAAGGGCTCCGAGCTCCGATCCGTCAAGTCCAAGGTTCCTATCATGTTGCCTTAATCCACCATACTTTTTTTCCAAGATATTCCTAATTAATTCCCTACCATTCGTTTATTTTATAACTCAATAATAATGGCGTCCTGGTGGCTGCAGTTCTTGTCTCTAAAGTGGGACCCTGTTGGTCATGTCACCTCCAGGAACCTGCAAGTGCTCATGAAGAATCTCAAGGGCCTCATGATCAAGTTTGAAACATTCCTTCAGGTACTACTCATTAGAGATATGAAAGCCCCGACAATGCAACCCGTGCAAATAAAATCAGATTAGCTCTTAGCCATGATCTCTCCATTGATCTCATAGACACGCGATTTTGTGCATCGAATAATTTGCAACTACCTTTTTTTGGAAATAATTGCCTCGCTAATCTATCGAGCTTGCGCTACGAGGTCTCTTTTGTTGTGAGCAAACTAAGACGGTTTCTGGCTAACCCGGAAGATGATCGTTTGGCATGCTCTTGAAACGGTAATGCGCTATCTAAAATGAACTATGAGCTATGACATTCATTATACCGGAAATCCAAAATTATTTGAAGGGTAAAGTGACTCCAACTAGATTTATGATACATATGAGACAAACAAGTGGATACATATTCACTCTTGGTGTGGCGTTATTTATGTTAGTCTTGCAAGAAGACCATCATAAACCGGTCAACAAATGAAAGCACTTGAGTTATTGTGTGGATAACCCAACCTATGTGAGCGCAAATCCCGTGAATTAGAATCTGGAAAACAAACCAGAGTAACTCGTTATGAGGGACTTAATAAAACTCCTAATCTGCCAAACTATGGACACATCAAACTAATCATCCGAAGCTAATCATAGCACACACTTCAAACTGCAGACACCAAGGTCAATCTCCCTTTTCTTGGAGGTCGGCAAAGGTCAATCTGGTTACGAGTATTATTAAACACGTCTCACACGTAGGTTATCCATGTCCACTTGGGGATCAAGGGAGAGGACTACGAAGACAGGAGTAGTAAGCACATAAAGATAGCAAGGCGTTTTAGAAAGTGATACCTGACCTAACACTAACACTCTGATCTTTTCCATCTTGCATCGGAAACTTCTCACAACACCCGACGGTCAAGGTTTGATGCGAGAGGCGACTAAGCACATCCCTAATCATTCGAGGTGAATGGATTGCACAACTTAACCGCAAAAACAAATATGCATATACAACGATGAATGGAGTACTGTACATATATCACATGTTCAATTGATCAACCGGGTGCTTGTTAGAGCATCTCTAGCGATCCCGTAAAATTAGTCAAACTCGAATATTTACAGTTTCGGTTGAAAAATACTGACCAAACAGATCTCAGAAACGGCTCGTCTCGGAAAAATTTCCAACTCTCCGGATATTATCATCACAGTGCCCCATACATCCAGTTTTAGAGTCGATTTACAGGTACCGGATGAACCGAAAACGAGTCAACGCTCCAGTCGACGACGACTACTCCCGAGCTTGATCCCACGATGAGGGGACTCGATTCCGGCATTAATCTAGGAGGCTTGATTCTGACCGATTTTGTGAGAAATTGTGGCATGTGCGTGCAGCCCCATGAAAGCATCTCCATGGGAGCACCTCCATAGCTCCGGCGACTCCCGAGCTGGATCCCACCACGAAGAGGCTCAATTCCGACGTCAATCTTCGATTCCTAGCGAGGAGGCTTGATTCTGAATAATGTTGTGAAATCGTGGCATGTGCTCGCAACCCCATGAAAGCATCTCCAGTGGAGCACCTCCACGGAGGAGGTGGTCGAGTCGGGGGAGCCTAGAGCTCGGAAAGCTATAGGGCCCGAGTCGGGCGGGTGGCCGTGCTCACAGCCCATGTAAGGACCTCCATGGAGCACCTGCATGGCCAAACTCTCCCATGGGAGCACCTCCACGGGAGGAGGCGGGTCGAGACGGGGGAGGCCAGCGCTAGAAGGGACAGGCGATGGGAGCCGGAGCGCTTCATACGGCAGCGCTCAGTTTGTACATAAAGATAAACTCATTGGAAATATGAATAAAAGAAGAAAAAAAGGTTTTACCGTATGTTTCTATGGACATGTTCTGTTTAGAGTTTTGCAATATCCTAAAATCGTTTTCGGTTGAACTAGAAAATGCATTCAACGGTTCCACTTTTGCGGGATCTGCTTGAGATGCTCTTACTGGTTAAAAAATCAGAGCAAAAGAAACAAGTCAAACGAAAAGAGGCATGCATGTACTAGTTCATAAGTTAAGTGCAACTTGTCTCAGAAAACAAAGACAAAAAACAACTTAAAACACATTAACAGGATATACTACCATGCGATTTGATTAAGTGAAGTCAAAGTTTTGCACTGCGTTTCCTTGTGCCAAAAACACGGTGACCGTGCCGTGTTTGATCGGCAAAGCTGAAACGGGGACGAGGATTTGATTCACGGGAAGAAACTCCAGAACCAAAAGCTACTATCGCAAAACTTTTTCCTTGTCGACTGTGTTGGAGGTTTGGAACCAACGTTTGTACACCAGTCCAAGGTGCTCTAACAAACTGGTTCAGAATTTCTTCGCAACAGAGGCCCCGCGCCGGGGTCCAACTACAGAGCACCCGAGCCCTTCACAGTATCGGATGCCTCTCGCGTCGACCTTTGCCGACCCGAATTAATCATCCGAAGCTAATCATCGCAGACACACGCCAAAGGTCAATCTGGTTACGACTTGCGAGTATTATTAAGCACGTCTCACACGTAGGTTATTATTAAGCTAATCGTGCCAAGTGATTTTAGATCGCACGACTTAACGGCAATACAAATATGCATATACAACGACGACGAACAGAGTATCTGTATCTATGCTACGCAATGCAGAGAGCAGTATTGCCGTGCATGCACTAGTCCGTAGTTGGGGCAACTTGCCTCAGAAAAATAGAGGAAGAAACAAGTCAATCATATATAAAGAGGATATAAATGTGTTGTGCTCCTTGCGAGGCATGCCGCATGAGTTTTGTACGTTCATAGGGGTGAGTGTGTGTACGTGTATGTGAACGTCTGTGTTTGTACGTTGTTTCGCAAAAAAAAAAAAAAGAGGCGTAGACAGGACCTGCGTCATTTCTTGATTAAGTAAAGTCAAAGTTTTGCTTCACTCGTCAAAACACGCGGTGACCCATGCCGTGTTTGATCGGCAAATTAAGCTGAAACGGGGACGAGGATTTGTTTCACGTACGTACGGGAAGAAACTTGAGAACCAACAACAGCTAGTGCTAAACTTTTTCCTTGTCGACAGTGTTGGACGTTTGCACACTAGCCCAAAGGTGCTCTAACGAACTTTTCAAAGCTATATCATCATACTTCAGAGCGGCCGAAAGTCTGGAACTGAGATGTGAATAATGAGATCGACGAGTCGACGCTTGCTTGAAGCTACTGGAATTCGGTTGGTCTCGTCCGGCGGCTGTGGGGCATGAAGGAAGAAGTTTTTGTCAGCAGAAACCCAACTCTTTGCCTAAAACGAGCAGAGCTTGTCCCTTGCACACTTGGTATTCTGGTCAACCTACGGTTGAAATGCTTAAACATACATATAGAATTATAGATTTTTTTTTTGCATGGTTATAGAATTATAGATGACGAGGCCTTTGTTAGGCACAGACGCATTTGGTGCCTTGTATTTCTCGACTTGCTGATGTGTCGAGGAATCACCTTTCAAGTTCCAGCTGCGATATAAAGTCGCTGATAATATCCTACTACGAAGCGGTAGGTACGAGGCGGACCTCCAGGCAAGTACGAGGCAATTAGGTCAGCCTCTCGTCGGCGCCGCCGCTGATCTCCCCCGCCTCTGTGGCCTCCGGGCCATGGAGGCGCGGTGGATCTCGGCCCTCGTCGACGGGAGGGTTCCGTTTTCTGGTTTTTTTGTCAAGGTTTGTTGGGGCGCCGTTTTGATGGTGGCGGCGGCGTCTCTTTCAATAAGGTCTCCCCGGCTTCAACCCCATCTCGGCGGTGACGTCGAGAAGCTTGTGGGAGTGGTGTGTTTCTCAAGAGCTTTTTCTGGCGGTGACGATCTTCGGATCGTCGTGGAGCTTCATCGGCGGTTCATCCTTCTTCTTCGGCACCGGGACGGATGTTGTCTTCTTGACTCGTTCGGCGACTTTCCGTCCGCAACCAACAACGTCAGGCCAACTCAGGGAGGAGCGGCAGCGGCGGCGCGTCGTCGACACGGTCTGAAGGTTGAAGATGAAGGGCATCTCAAGGATCTCGTTGTAATTTTCGTTTTTCTTGAAATGTTTTGTACGGTTCGATGTTTCTTTTAATGGCAGGGTCCTTTTCATAAAAAAAATTATATATAAACATACAGTGAGTTAGCGAGTGTTATTTGCAGCTGTCAGAGACGTTGTACTAACTAGTGACTACTGAGGCCTCAAAAAAGAGACAGAGTTTAACTGAAACACATTCACCTGTTCCAATTTCCCAAAAAAGTCGCACGAGTTGGTCGGAAGCACGAAGTCACCAGAGTACGAGCAACGCATGAACAAATCCATCAATTAATTATCCTCCAACATTAAGAACCAATTAATCACACCAAGTGGTGCCGACATCTTCCGAAAAGAGAAAATAAAGAAAAAAGGGAAGAAGAAAGAATGAACACATGTTTGTTGTTGTATACACTCTCCGGTGATCGGCGAAGCGAGCCAATGCGTCAGAGAGCTATCGAAGTACGGCGAAATTCCTGATCAATTCGACGACGGAGGCGTCTTTGGCGTCTTGGGCGGGCGCCCGGCGAGGCCCTGCTCGATGTCGCCGCCGCGCGGGCTGGAGGTGGAGGAGCCCGCGACGGCCTGCTTGCCCCTGCTCAGGAGCCGCCGCAGCGAGCGGAGGCGGGCGGACATGGGCGACCTCAGGTCGTCAGCGCTGCTCGGCATCCTGCTCGCCGGCAGCGGTGACGACGCGCCCACCACCATCATTGGCCGGTTCGGGATGTCGATCACCAGGCTCTCCTTCCTCAGCCCCGAGGCCGAGGAGCTGCTCGTGCTCGAGGCGGCGGCGATAGGAGGAGATGGCGCCGGCGGCCGCATCCCGAGGCTGGTGTTGGTGAAATCGTCGTCGTGGGTGCCCCAGAAGAGGACGTTGGTCGGGAACATGGGGAAGTCGACGGTGGCGGGGTCCTCGCGGGGCACGCGCGGGAGGCCCTCCTCCGCGGCGGCGCCGACGGGGGCGCGGCAGAGGGGGCAGGTGTCGTGGGAGTGGAACCACATGTCGATGCACTCGACGTGGAAGCGGTGGTCGCACTTGGGCAGCGTCCGCACCTTCTCGCCGTCGGCCACCTCCGACAGGCACACCGCGCACTCCAGCGCGTCGGTCTTCTTCGCGCCGCCGGGCGTCCTTGGAGACGCGCCTTTGGCGTAGACTGCGACGGGGAGGGAGCGGAGGACGGTTGCGGGCAGGCCGCGGCCCGGGAGCGGGAGTCGCCGACGAAGATGAAGCGGGAGGAGCGGGTGGAGACGCCGAGCATGGGGTTAGCGCCGAGGAAGCGCTTGGCGTAGAGGTAGAGGAGGAAGACGAAGACGACGACCATGAAGAGGAAGATGACCGCGGCGAGGAGGACCCCGTTGCTGATGGCCAGCTGCGACGGCGTGCCCGCCATCGACGGGACCGTCGCGCCGGAGATCACCGGCGGAGAAGACATGCTGTGTCGATAAGGGATTCCCCTTTCCGGCGAGGATACTTGGAGTGGGATTATAGGGAAGAATGAAGGAGTAGTAGGGGTGGTCGGATGTGGTGACCGCTATTTGAAGGGAGAGAAGTGTGGCGAGGCGGCTAGCTGATCGCGGTAGTGGGATCTTCTGCGCCGAGGTAGTGCACGTAATCATACGGTCCAAGCATGGAATGGAGCTAGAGGATCCTGGTGGTGGAATGACTTTGTCAACTAGTGGCTGGATTCAGGGGAAGGAGACAAGGCATGGGCCGCGCGGTTTGACTCGGCCGTTTTTTCTCCTGACGCCGCGCCTTCTCCGGTACGTGCTCCGGCTGCCTCCTGGAAGCATCCAACTGGCGTGACCAGGGGCAGCCGCCGCGCTTGGAGCCGCTGTGAATTCGCCGTCTCGCACGCCGGTCGCCGGCGACTGACTGACCTCGCCGGTCACGGTCAATTCGGCTTCCTCCGAAACTACAAGCTCGATCTTCACACGTTTTAGAACAGGCCGTTTGTAATATAATACCCCGTACATGCTTGTACACTACTGTACGTGAGACTGTGCATATTTTACCACCGGGAATTCGAATTCAGCTCGACATGCGTCCGATTCGAGCTCGGATGGTCAACGGCACGGTGATTAATTGACCCAGCAGTGGACATGAAAACGACAACAGTGTGGTAAAACCTCGTCCTACTGGCGACCAGCAGGCAGTCCGTTGCACTCGTAAATTATACTGCACGTTATATTTGTCGTCTGTGGTTTCAGTCCGGGTGGTCCGTGAGATACCGTGCAATGCATTGATGGCCTATAAATAAAGACACCAGGACATCATCCCTACTCATAATAATTTTAAAAATATTTCATCATCAAAGGACTAAGAATTGAGTTCAGAAGATTTGTTCGTTGACAACCGGTGCGACGGTTGCGTAATTGCGCCCACCAAAAAGGGCCGCATGGTGCCTGCCGATCATGATAAAAGGCAAAGCTTTTGCATTCGTTTCAAAAAAAAAAAAAGATGTCAATTTACCGTTTGCTAGAGCTAGAGCTGATCTTTTCTTCTTCAAAGAGGATATATCCAACTCCTTGTCTCCACGCTCACCTCTTTTGGAGAGATCACCGGTTTAACCCTCAATTGTCACAAAAATTTGGCTGCTCCATTCGTTGTGAGGGGCTTGATCTAGATGATATTCTTCACTCATTTCTGGCCACCAAGACGACATTTCCTTTGAGATACCTTGGCCTACCTCTTAGCATCACTAGACTCCGACATTCGACCCGCTTGAAGATAAAATTGCTCGGAAGATTGGGACGGGCACTTTGAAAAATGTCAACATGACTGTGGGCGGCGTGTGCTTGTGCGCTCGGTCCTCACCTCTCAAGCCATATATCACCTCACCTCTCTTGACATTCCGGTGGAGGTTCTCAAGCGGATCACCGCCCTTCAGCGACAACGGTTATATATTATGTCTGTTGCCAAATATATTGGAAACGACATCAGCAGCGGAGATAGGGACACGGACTCTTTCTCCATTTCCGTTAAGGGTTTTGACCCGTTTCCATTGTGTTGATTTGTACGAGTGGCATCCGCCACGGATACGTGCTCCGGTGGCCTCCTGAAAGCATCCAACTGGTGTGACCATCCGGCACGCCGCGGAACAACTGTGAATTCGCCGTCTCGCCGGTCGCTGGCGACTGACCTTGCCGGTCATGGTCGAATCTAAAAGTTGTTCACACGTTTTAGAACATGCCGTTTGTAATATAATACTCGTATATATACACTTGAACAATACTAATACAGATTAGATCTTTCTCGTAAAAAAGTAAAATACAGATTAGATCTTAGTCAAACTGTGCATGAGACTGTGCATCTTTTACCTTCAAGAGTTGGAATTCAGCTCGACGTGCGTCATATATGAGCTCAAATGGTCAACGCAACGGTGATTAACCCAAGCAGTGGACGGGTCTTTGGGTTTTGCAATTTGGACATGAAAACGACCATAGTGTGGAAAAAAGTCCCTACTCAGCCAGGCAACGTGATGACCCGTCCGTTGCACTCGTAAATTATACTGCACGTTAAATTTATGTCTGTGATTTCAATCCGGGTGGTCCGTGTGATACCGTGCTATGCATTGATGGCCTATGAAGACACCAGGGCATCGTCCCTTACCGTGCTACAGAACGGACTTTAATTACCGTGTACTGTATAACGTAATTCTCTTACAAGCTATTGCAAAACTACTCATAATTTAAAAACATTTCAAAGGCCTAACAGTTGAGCTCAGAAGGATTTGTTCATTTACGATGGTTGTGACGGTTGGGCCTGCCCAAAAGAGACGCATGGTGCCGATCAGGATGCCAATTAACCATTTCCTAGAGCGGATGTTTTCTTCTTCAAAGGTTACATCTTTGCCTGGAATTCTCGTCCTCCATTCACTACGATCCACCGAGTTTGGCATACAAAGTCCGATTTTTGTTACGAGAATAGAGCAGGCTATAATTTTGATCGACAACATATTTTTCCTATCACCTGGCCAACTTATGTAACCGTGTCTGGAGTGCATATATCTGCAATATTTTACACCAAAGTGTTTTATGTTTATGAAAATTACACCTCATATTCAATTTGTGATGTATCTAAAGCCATTTTCTATGTTGCGATGTCCATTTTCTCCTGGATATGAATGCCACAAACAAAGGACACATCTTCTCGAGGCATCTTGATGTCTAACAGTCTAAGATATGTTTAGTTTTCTATATTGTACAATCAGGTTTGTTTTCATCCTTGATTTTCTTATATCATAACATTAATGTGATCACTAATTGTTAAACAAGTCATGAATGGATAAGCCATCATATAGAAGTATATGATATTGTCCTTCAGATGATGTGGACACAAAACAGAACAAATTTCATGCTATTGGAGATGCCTATCACATACTTCATTGTATTTTAACTACGTTAAAAAATAAGGTCAAAACTCGAGTAATTGGCCGATTAAAAAGTGCTCAATGGTAGCTATGGCGTGTTACTCGTTGAAAGATACGATTAGGTCTATCCCGTGTTCTCATGTTCCGTGGGCTCGAGAGACGTGAGAGAGAAGATGCGAGATGTAAGCAGAAAATAGTGTCGTAGCTATGGCGTGTTACTCGTTGAAAGATACGATTAGGTCGATCCCGTCTTCTCAGGATGACTCCAACGGGGTGACGCATCGAGTCCACGCGCGTCCGTCCCAATCCGCGCGAGCCAAAAACACGGCCCAACGGGGCGACGCAAACGGACCGCGCGTCCGTCCCAATCCGCGTGAGCCAAAACACGGCCCAATGGGGCGACGCAAACGGACCGCGCGTCCGTTTTCCTGTCCACCGCGACCCATTCGTGGCCCAAATTTGGGCCAGGTTTGCGTCGGCCGCAGACGCGCGCGGACCGCAATTGTGTCCTCCTCTAGTCCGCCCCTGGCCCGCGTATCAGAGGCAAAATCCACACTTCGCTCTCCCAAACCCCACTCGTGCTCCTACCCTAGCCATGGCCGCCGCCGCCAAGTTCGCCGCTTTGCTGGCCACCGAGGAGGAGCGCGAACTCGATTTCGCGCCCGAAGTTCTAAAGAAGCCAAAGAAGGAGCTCACGCCGGAGCAGAGGACCAAAGAGACCCAGAAGCGGGGCGCCCGGAGGAGGAGGTTGAAGGAGGACAGGCTCGCCGTCGCCAAGAAGGCGGCCGACGAGCAGAAGGGCCAGGACAACGAATCTGACCTCGTGTCCAGGGCCGCAACCGCAGCCCTCCTCCTAATTGGAATGGTACCGCCCACGGGAGCGGCCGTGGCCGCGACTGCGGCGGCCAGCTCCAAAAGGAAAAGTCATGTGACAAGAAGGAGGAGAGGAGAGAAAAGGAACGCTAAGAGAGAGAGGCCGCTGCCAAGCTCTACTTCGAATTGCAGAAGAAGAAGCTAGATATAGAAGAGGAAAATGCTCGGACAAGATCACGGGAAGCCGAGGCAAGAGGCAAGGAGGCCGAGGCTAGGGCCAAGGAGGCCGAGGCAAGAGCAAAGGAGGCCGACGTGAAGGGCAAGGACCTTGAGCTCGCCCTACGCCAAGAGGAGGCCAGGATCATGGACATGGATCTCTCGGTCTTCACTCCTACGAAGAAGGCCTACTACCTCAAGAAGCAAAGGTACTACATGGACCGAGAGTGATCACTTCTCGATCGTTTTATAAATGTTGCATGCCGGCATTGAACAATGGCCTAGATGGCCGAAACAACATGGCCTAGATGGCCGAAAAAACATGTCCAATGAAGCCCGGAATTTGGTGTGATTTTGGTGTTGTATGCCGGCATGGCAATATTCTTTTGGTACAATATGCTATGGTTGATTTACTATGTCAATTTATGTTTTATTTGATTGTTTAGATGATTAAATGTGATCGAATTTGTGAAATTGATCAAAATACTCCAAAACCCTCAAAACCCTGGCCGCGGCGGACTCAATGCGTCGGCCCCGTTGGGCGCAGTGGCCAGAAAGGGGCGGACGTGGGCCGGACGCGCGTCCGTTTGCCGACCCAAACGGACAAAACGCGGACCAAATGCGCGTCCGTTTGGGTCGGGCCGTTGGAGTCATCCTCATGTTCCATGTGCTCGAGAGACGGGAGAGAGAAGATGCGAGATGTAAGCAGAAAGTAGGGTGGTAGCTATGGCGTGTAATTCGTAGAAAGATGCCACTAGGTCGCCCAAGGAGAGAGTAGATTGTTTTAATGCGAAATTTTTTCTTGGAGTTATTAAATGGTATCTAATGTTTTCGATTCTTTTATCTGGACAGTAACATGTGAGCTCGGGAATAAAAACTACCATCCCATTCGCCGACAAAATCACAGCGTGTGGATCATTGTACATGTTGACAGCGCCACTTTAACCGTGATGACTACGGGGAAAGAAACCGGAATGCGATTGTTCGCGCGGGGTCTCGTTTCAACATGTTTGGTGGGATGGAAACGCGTGCGCCGAGACCATTGAAAAGTTCATCGGAGCGGAACCGGCGATCCGTGGGCACGATCTGCCTCGAACGGTCCCGCTCGTTGAAACTAGCAGGATTCGGTTCCCATCTACTAGGGCATTTACTTATATCGGAGGGAGCTGCTACTGCATCATCAGAGCTATTGGTAGCATGCCTGGCGCGACGTCGTCACCCTCCCGATCACCCGGGTCTGCCGGTACCCGGTGTCCGCGCGAAAGGCCCCGGCCATGCTCTACTCCTCTAGCGACACTGTTGTTTCACTTGCACGTACAGTACAAGAGTAGAGAAAAGTTGTGTAGGGAGAGCCACGGAAATAAAGAAGCAGTGCGCCACGACCTCACTAGCTCAGGATCGAGCGACCGGCGGCAGGGGACCCGGAGAGAAATCCGGAGGCGGCCGGCCTCTACTACGGGGAAGTGCATGCCGGGGCTTTTGCGCGGCGTCGTGCTCGTCCGCTCCGGGCCCGGGGAAAAGAAGAAAGGGACAAGAGAAGGCGTGGTGGAAACTGGTGTGGAACCGGTCGACGGCGGCGATGATGGGTGACACGACGGGGCGCGTGCCGGAGCCGGGCAGGTCAAATGGTCCTTGCTCTCGCGCGCACTGTGCCGTTTCGTGCGGGACGAGGACGGAGAGGCCTATCGGGCCACGATGTCAAAGGTGATGGGGTTACGGTCTTACGGATGGCGCTTGTGGCTCTGCGCGTTGTTGGGGACGAGCTAGGATGCATTCTCGTGCCGGGCAGTGCTGCAAGTGTGCAACTAGGACCGTGTGCGCCGGGCCCGGTCGCTTAATTATACACATTTTTTTAGTTGGCAAGTATCTGAAACTCAAGGTTTTCAAATAACAACTTGGCATGATCTACATCCAAATCTACGTACAAAAACCACCTTCGGCTTGCGCTACCCGGTCAACCACCATGTCCATGTTAGCTCAGTGTTTCTTTCTCTCCATCTGCTAAGTGCTAACACAGCAACATAGCATTATTCATCCATCTTTGGTCTTGTATAACCTTACTAAAACACACTAATATGTGTACTATTAGTAAGAGGAGCACGATCGAAGAAAACAGCTTGTTTCCACTCTAAGGAACTTCGCATCAAGTTTAAATGCAACCTCTCACAAGCCACTTTTTTTTGGCATCCAATGTACCATTAGCATTGTTTAACATCGAAATTTAACAAAACAAAGAAAGAGTTCCATCAAACTGGATCAGCAAACAAACTTCAGATCTATTTTGTCTATAAAGAAAATCCTATTTCACTTGTTAGTAAATCTCCAATGTTCATGGTGTTTGAATTTTTCCTTAGCATACCCTAGCTTCAAAATCAGAAATAGATAACAATAAGTGAAACTCAAAAAAACAACGCCATCGGTGAGTAATATTAAAGAAATAGACAACATATTAGTCTATGCATCAATCTCTCGAAGCACTTCGTCACAGAGTAATATTACCATCGGTGGGCATAAATCACTCATTCATGTTTAATATATGGAAATCACATACATAAGAAAATTTACACGCCATAAATAAGTTGTCTATGAAATTAGATGGATGCATCCACCTTCACAATAAACAACATCGTTGTGAATCCACGTATACATGGCTAGAATATTTCATAACTTGGTGAGATTTTATTTATGCTCATATACACCATCTGAGTTTTTACGACTGAATGATATAATTATTATTTATTTTTGTTAGATATTGGTGATCTGCAATGGACTTTGGCTTGGATCGGAAGAGAGCTTGATGTGGACTTTGCCAAAGATTTTGGATGAGTAAGAGAATCAATATTTATACTAGAATTTTATACCTTTGTAGCTTAGTTTTTTAAAAGTAGAAAATTAAATTTGCAGTCACAACAATCTCGTAGAAGACGGACAACCCGAGTGGCAAAAGATACATGAGAGCTACTACGCCAGGCTACCACCTAGTTGTACACCATGTACTTGGGCGTGGCGCTGAACTTCTGATAACCCTTGATGACCTTGTTCACCGCGTCAAGGAAATCCTTCTCCGTGACCGTCTTCCTGCGTGCGCGGATGGCGTACATGCCTGCCTCCGTGCACACGCTCTGTATATCAGCCCCTGTTGTAAAACATAGAGAAAGGGATAGATGAGAAAGTTGTTGCTCATGACACAGACTGCGTGGTACATAAATTGAATACCAGACATTTACCAGTGGAGTTGGGGCAGAGGCGAGCCAGCAGTTCAAACCGGATGTCCCGCTCGTAGTTCATGGTGCGAGTGTGGATCTTGAAGATCTGGGTCCGGCCCTCCAGATCTGGCAAGCCAAACTCAACCTTCCTGTCCAGCCGCCCTTGATAGAGCTCAAAATATTCCTGACACCTCACATCCCTAACTATGAGAGAGAGATTGAGAGAGAGAGATTTTAATTCAGTGTGAGTTGTGTAGGATAGACGTTTTGTGGCAATATATAACATTGAGCTGAAGACGGACTTTGGCTTGGATCGAGAGGGAGCTTGATGTGGACTTTGCCAAAGATTTTGGATGAGTAAGAGAATCAATATTTATACTAGAATTTTATACCTTTGTAGCTTAGTTTTTTAAAAGTAGAACATTAAATTTGCAATCACATAACCATATTATTGTAGATTAATTATACCTTTTTTTACTAAGCGTCTGTCATTGAAAAGTACAAGCACACGTCACTAAATCTAAATTGTCTTTTGCCATTAATTATTTTCTTCTTTTTTCAGACAAAATAATTAAGCATGATTAACTTAAACATGAGAAAAGAAAAGAATTTCACACATCAACACATTAATTTATGAATCCTACGTAAACTATAGTAGACTATATATGTTTATATGTTGATGTGTTTTATATAATTAATATACGGAATCTCGGCACAAAACTATAAACCATGCGGTTCAACAAATATCTAGGTGGCGGTTTCTAGTCGATGGTAATGTACAAGAAAATATACTAGTATATAAGATTTTTATGTGGGGTCATTCATCTAATGTTTGGCATGCCGTCTTAGGTCCAGTTATTTTGGCGGCTTAAAAAAATAAGCTTCCATGTCACTAGTTTCTCTCATAAGCCGTCCAACTTATTATTTAATTTTTTTAAAACTAGTGTAACTAAAGGGCAGACACTTCTGGGCCTTTCCCCTTAACAAAGTATTTTTTAACTAATGGCACGTTAGTTCCCACAATCCTAAAACACATTTAGGAAAAAAAGACCGCAATATGATAAGAATACATGTGCAAACTAGAGGGTAAAAATAAAATAAAGGAATCATGAAATTTACTTGTTTGGTTTACAAGAATCCTAATAACCATGGTCAAATCAAGTCAAACCACGTGAGAAATTATAATAAATATGTTAGAATTCAGTTTACTCCTTCGTGCGTAGAATTTGAAAAGAAGGTCCAAATGAATTGTATAGTTCTTGTGTTTTCCTTTAAAAATGAGATCGAAGGAATTTTTTTTATTTTTTTCTTTGATCCAATTCATTTAAATCAAATGGATGAATACTGCCATCGTAAGAAAAAAAATCATTTCCTATATAAATGGAGAAGACAGGAGTAAGTCAAATCCATTATGTCTTCTACACACTTCTAATATATTATAGATAATATGGTTCTTTAGTCATATATTTATAGTGGTTTTTAGAGCGTTTTAGTAATGGGCCTTAACTAGATTATTTTATTTACTTCCCTACTTTAAGTAGTATTCTCAAGAACCGTCTACTTATAAATAGAGTTAAGTAGTGAAGCTTATGAGAGTGAAGATTTATGACTCCTGGGTTACAGTTTCAAAAGAAAAATTCATTATAGATGTTGTTAATGATGTATCCCACAAACTAGCAAAATTTCAGTTTGAAATACTTTATATTATGTGCTACACAGAAATGAGAAAGTGTGAATCTGAGGGTACACACTTTCCAATCTTCAAAATTACAAGATTTTGTCATTCCTGTGTAATCCATAATAATAATAAAACGCATTGTGATTTTGCATACATGTAGGATGCATCATTGAGTACACCGAAAATTTTGTTTCATATTTTTTAAATCCCCTCTTATCTGTTATGTGCATTGACCTAATGAGACCCCTCATGGGTACATTTAAAACTTTTTAAAATAAAGAGACTGGACCTCGCCCCTCGGGAGGCAAAATGACTTTCCGAGCTTATGGAGCCTATAAATGAATTCCCTACCTCTAGCTATGTAACACTTATCTATCAATAAAAAGAACTTAGACAATGTACCCACTAATCTATCAATAAAAGTACTGTGTTCTTGTCTTATATCTTATATCTTACTAGTTGTATGTCCGTGCGTTGCTACGGCCCCTTTTGTTTTCTTTCACCGTGTGTCAATATAATCGCGCAGTGTTCAAACATTAAATGTCCGCTTCACTTAAATAGTATATGTTTAGGATACATATTGTGAAAAATCGGCACACTTCCTATAAACAAAAACTTTAAATTTCATCTGTCCTCCTCCCTCCAAACATGTACTTACTTCGCCGCCGTCCAGCACCCCTGCAGCCCGTTTTCTATCACAACAGGAAGGAGAAGTGGAGAATCTCAATGCGTTGGCACCAGCAGTGCGATGCGACGAGCAGCAGCTGGAAGAGGCTTTTGTCCATCTACCATCGTGGTGACTCGCTCTGACTATGGCAGTCCAGACTTGCTGTGGTGCCTTGGATGTGGGTCGCAGAGGTAATCCAGCAGCGCGTAAGGAATCTTTACCCAATCCAAGAAAACCTGCACAGGAACAAAAGGGTTTTGGTTAGCCTTTTCTTTTCAATGCTATATCTAAGGGGAGTAGAGGAATAACTTCAACTAAGTAGACCAACATTACAAATAAATCATAATACCAACTGTACAACATTAGATCTACACCCGCTACGTGTCAGAAAAATAAGCATAGCAAACGAGCAGGTATAGCGAAAAGCACTATCGTCCTAAAGATGAACTCACTTAGTATCTCATAATGTCTATACTCCTTAATCTGAACCCGAAAGCAATTTCCACTTTTCAATCAACTGGAGCCTAATAGAGGCCATCACAAAAATGTAGCTAGGATGTCATTCAATTTATGCCGAGAATCCTCTTGCTGCTCCCACACACATTCCTTTTTTTAAGAAGAAGATACAATTTGCAGCCCACCAAGAAGTTTGCAGCTTAGCACATACACTCAGTTAATGAATATGGTATACTATATGATGTTTTCTATGATATACATTCATTCTCAACAACAGAAAATTACTCATCCAAAATAGTTATGCATCAGGAAAAGTAATGGGTTGTTTGGATTAACAAATGACATGCAAAAAATTCAGGAACGAATATTCACACGCAGACATTAGTCAACTTACCAGGGTAGTAATGAAAAGAAACAATCAATAGAACTACGTCACTCTTCCAGCATTGAAATTGTGGTACCCCATGTAGTGTCAGATGCAAATGAAGGTTCACGTACTGCACTTCTCTTCTTTTTTCGAAATTGTCCCTGATTTCAGCCTTTGGTGTGTAAGGATGAACATGTATTTGACGCCAACGATACTGGATACCTTCGCATTGGTACAAACTACATACGTTGGTCGTTGTCGAGCTGATTAGTGGATGGAGCGGGAAGCTGAAGACTGAGGTCGATTCAGGCGCACACTGGTAGAAAACGGCTCATCAGTCGCGGGTCCAGAGGGCCTTTAGTCCCGGTTTTCCAACCGGGACTAAACTTTCAGGACTAAAGGGGGGGGGGGGGGGGGGGGGTCCTTTAGTCCCGGTTGTTCACGAACCGCGACTAATGTGTATCCACGTGGCCACGGCCGGGCGCGCATGGCGGGGACTCTTTAGACCCGGTTGGTGTTACCAACCGGGACTAAAGATTTCTGCTTTTTGTTTTCTATTTATTTATTTTTTAGGGGTTTCGATTTTTTGTTTTCTATTTAATTCTTTTTTATGAAGATCACGTTGCGCAAAAAACAAGTCGTATACATAAAGTTTACACTATATCGAGATCACGTTTGATGCATATATATATACATACGCACACAAGTTGATTTAATGAAATTCTCACGTCGAGATCACGTCAATTACATTGGAGGCATAAATAATTACTAGGGTGATAAAATTCTCCGGTTTTCTTCAGGCCCGCCGAGTTAAAAAATCCCGCCATTTCCTCTTGAATTGCTTTTAGGCGCTTCGTTGGTATGAGCTGGTCCTGCATTCTTTCCATCTAGATCAATATGAATATGTGAGTTTTGTGTAATATATATGAAATCATCATAAAATAAATTATGAATGGAACTCAACACAATATGGTAATAAAAAAATTGCGAATAGTGTATACGTACTTCAGCTATTCTGATTTCTCTATTCCGCTCAGTGACAGAAAAGCGTATGTACTCGCAAACGTAGTATGCACATAAATTAGTCCCTTGTGGCTGCCTCAGACACCACTTTACAAAGAATATAATTTAATCAAAATAATAATCAAGCATGATAATGGTCTTGAAACTAGAATTAAAGAGTTGCGCGGACATACATATAGTACTACTTACCTTAGTTTCATAAAAATACAGCTTCGGTTTCCATTTCCCTGGAACCTTCACGATGAACCGTTCCCAAACCCTGCCCGGCAAAAGAAAATATTTAAAGGAGTTATTAATTACTTGATATCGCAAAATGAACGAAAGAGGTCGATATAGAGCGATAATGATTGAAATTACCTCTCAAGCATTTCTTGCAAGTCGAGGTACTCGTCCATATCTTTCCTTAACGAGTCCAAGACTTGAACGACTCCTTGGTCAACTCTAATGACTAGCAGAATCCAGTGAAAACTGCGCACGTTTATATGTCCATGACTCATCGATCACACTAAACACCGAGTAAGCAAAATAGAATGTGTAGAAGGTACAAGAACACTCACTTGTAGGTGTATGAAAAAAGTATTTCTCCGAAGGTATTTTGTTTCAATAAAAACCGGAGGAAGTTTTTCTCTGTGTCCTCGGGATGGTTCTTTACGGTAACTTCATGAATGTAATATGGGTCAATGAACCTAGTGCCATAGATGCGGCGTTCTCTACATTCGACAATCTTCATTCTGCATAATAGCGTACAAAAGAATATAGTGAGATAATTACAGGCAATGAACGAGCTGAGCTAGAGACTTAATTAAATTGCAGAAATAAATCACTTACAAACAATAGCAACTGACGAGGGCTTTGTCGAGGGCGTCTTGATTGAATAGCTGAAAAATTTCAGAAAACGGAACGTACATCGCGTCATCCGTGAAGTAATGCCCTTTCCTATATTTTACCCAGAAGACATCATGCCCGGCCTTTGTGGCTTTCTCGTACCACTGATGCAATCGGCGCAATTGTGTTGTTAGAGACTCGACTTGCTCAGGTCTGACCAGGGACCTCCCGTAGACATATGTCCATGCATACTGATACTCTCTGGGGTCGTCTATGCGAAAAGTGTCGTGGTGTACTTCCTTATCGGGCATCACCTTGAGCGGGGTGATCGACTGATTTGCCTGTTCTCCGAGCTGGGCCACTTGTTTCCCGGATTTTGCCGTACGCTTCTGCTCCCTCTTTAGGCGATATGCCGCCTCCTTCTCCTGCTTCTCTTGACTAATTGTTTTCTGAAGAACACGATCATAGTCATCTGGCAAAACAGGCGGCTATGGCGGTCCCTCGATAGATTTTTCAAACATCTCTCAACTTTTTCCGCTGGTATTATCTCCTTTGGTGGGGGCCTTTTCGGTCCTAATTGTCTTTTCACATCTGCTTGCACCGACGCGTCGAGTTCCTCTCGAGTCAAGTCGTAACTTCTCTTTGGAAGAGGCTTTAGCAACTCACGTTCCTCTCGAGTTTCCTTATTTTCACGTCTCCTCTGTGTATATGTCGACGGGTAGTTCAGTTTCCGCTTAGCAGTGCGCACAATCGACGAACGGGACGTCTCGGGCGATGGACTCGCGGTGGGCTCCCAACCGGCGTCAGGGGATGGATCTTGAGGTGGGGGGATGGATCTTGAGGTGGGGGGATGGCTCTTGAGGTGGGGGACTGCTGCACGGAGGAGTCGGTGGCCTTGGCGCCAAGTTTGGAAACACGATGTGTTTCTTCTTCCAGAGAACGATGGCCTTCTTGGCTTCTCCCAGTGTCTTCTCGTCGTCACCTCCAGGAATGTCAAGATTCAGATTAGCATATAACGGCACAACTTCATCCACCCCGACATGAGCATAGCCAGCTGGAATCCCGCCGAGATGGTAGCTTGCTCCATATTCATTTGGTAAAGCATAGCCGACCGCCACCTTGAAGGACATGTTCTTCATTGCCATATGTAGCTCACAGTCTGTCTTCTCCGTGATATCATCCACGGGGTAGTGAGCCGCCGGCGGTTCGAGTTCAGAATGTTCTAGCTGCGTGGAACCCACGCTGCTTTTCCGCTGATCAGATGGGGCGGCATCGACTTCAGGACCTTCTAGCTGCTGCTGAGATGCCCTTAGCTGACTAATTGAGTCTAGTTGGTCCTGCTGCTGCTGCACCTTGCGTTCCAATGCCGATAACCGGTCTGAATCCTGCTTCTTCTTTCTCTGACGGCTTCTATAAGTAGCAGCGTCTTCCGGAAAACCTTGCTTCCACGAAACTCCGGGTCCATAGCCTCGTACTCGTCCAACTTTTTCAGGATTCCCGAGTGCGAGTGACAGCTCGTCTTTCTCTCTGTCGACCACGTACACTCCTCTTCGAACTTTATCTATGGCGTCCACAAGTTCTTTGGTTATATACTCAATTCTTTCCTTCCATCTTCCCTGAGCAACAATCAGCCCTGTCACTGGGTCCAACCCTACCCCATGCGCGAACAACCAAAACTTGGACCTCTCGGGCCAGTCCGCTGTCTGTGGAATGATCCCTTGATCAAGCAGTTTTGCTTCAAAGGCTTCCCACTTAGGCACGGCAGTCTTGTAGCCACCTGGCCCCAAAGTATGGTGATATTCCTTCTTCTCAGCATTTGCCTTATTTGTTTTCGATCGGGCCACAGCGGCCTCCGATTTTCTTTGTTTCACAAATGTGGGCCACTGCTGTTGTATTTTCACTAGTGGTCCAGTGAATTCTGGATCTTGTTCCTCCGCATCTACATAAGCTTTCCATAAGTTTTTCTTCGAGGTCCGGAATTGTTCGGCCATCTTCATAAGAGTCCACTGCTTGACTTTCTTCTTCAACGGCTCGGGTAGACCTGGCGGTAGGTTGACCTTTGTCAAGAGCGTGTCCCAAAGCAAATCTTTTCTTCTGTCGTCGACATAAGTAGTTGCCTTGTTGTCGTCCTTCGGCTTATGTCATTCTTGAAGGATGATCGGGACCAAGTCCCTAACAAGAACTCCGCATTGATTTATAAGTTTTCGGCGGCACTCTAAGGGTTCCAGCGGTTCGCCACCATCACCAACTCTGTCGATCGATATCCTTACACCTTCCTTCAACGGCTTCGTCAGGCCTCGTTTCGACCCTGCTTTTGACCCTTTCGACCCTTTAACAGCGGATGATTTGCTCGATCCGGAGGGCTAAAAGAAAAAATGATTCATTAATAACTGCAATACAACTGAAATAATGCATCTAGTGATCGATCAACAGAGGCTAAATATACCTTGCCGGAGTTTGTTAAGTGCACTTCCTCCTCTCTGCAAATTTCTTCTTGCTCAGCTCCCTCACCGGAGTCGTTCAGAAATTGTGAGATGTAATCTTCTCCAATTACCACATCTTCTTCAGGCGCGTTTGCACGTCCTGCAATAATCTGAAACATTCGCAGTTCACGCTCCTCGTCTCTGGCAGCGACGTTCGAACAATTTAGATCCATTGGCTCTTCACGCTCCTCGTCTCTGTCGGGGGCGTCCGGATAATTTGCATCCATAGCTCAATGTCCCTGCAATTAATTTTGTAACAAGAATATGAATCTTAAAATTTGCATCTTAGCAAAATGTGAATGCAAATTTATAGCAACTACTTAACAAATTTAAATTTTATACCAACTACTAGCAAATTCTACCACTAACAAATTTACCTAACACTAAAAATTTACCTAACACTAACACATGCATTTCCTAACACTAACAACAATTACAAACCTAGCTCTAAATTTGGTAAGCTTCTCTAAAACATAATTTAAATAACCAAAAATTGGAACCAACAAAAACTTTTCTCAAAATGTGTTGTTTTGTTTGATGTGATGTTTGTTTCCTGAAAATTGTTGTTTGATGATCTTGTGACTAGTGTCTACATGTGTATTTTGTTTGCTTGTCTCTAAAAACTATGCTAAACATAATTCAAATCAACACCTAAAGGAAAATCCTCAAAATCCAAAGCCCTAGTTTTAAAAACCCTAGAAAATCCTTTTCTAGATACTGTTTTTGGAGCCAAAATTAAGGAACCTATGATGGTTCTCTAATTTTGATTTCTGCTATGGTATTGTAGTATTGTGTTTAAAATTCACAGCAAAGCCAAGAAATTTCATGTTAAGATTGCTTGTGATGATGAAACCAAGCTCTCCTTTTGCTATGAAATATCAGGGCAGAAAAACAGTTCTAAGATACCTTTTCTCTCTATTTAATTCTCCTATCTAGAAGTCTTTTCTGGATGGATTTATTCTTTGCCATCCATAATTGGTGTGAATACTGTTTTATAAAAATTATTACACTCAATTTGGGATTATCTAAGGCCTTGTTTGCATCTAGTAAACACAGCTAGTTGTTAACAGGAATCAGGGACTTAGAAATTTTTCTAAGTCTAGAATCTGAATTTTTCTGAAAGTGTCAATTCGGGAAAAATTCAAATTTGCTCAAATTCCTGTTTGAATCTCACTCAAACACACACCCTAGCCTACCTCTCAACTCACCTATCGACTCAAAGACTTTGCTCAAATTTGCTCAAATTTGCGGGTGAGAGGCAGGGCGGCCGCACCTCGGGCGCGGGGGCGGCGGAGAGGGAGGCCGGGGAGGAGATGGCGGCGTTGTGGAGGCCGGAGGAGCGCAGGTGGATGGAACCTCGGGCGCGGGGGCGACGGATGCGCACGGCGGCGACTCCAACGACTCCGGCGCGGGTGGCGGAAATCTGCGGAGGAAAGGGCAGAGGAGAGGGTGAGAAGAAGGGGGATGAGGCGACGGCGGGAAGGCGGCGACGGCAGCGCGTCTTGGAGGGGAGGGGGCAGCACCTCCGGCGGCGGCAGCACCTCGTGGCAGGGCAGACGGGAGGCGGTGTCGGCGGTGTCGGGGAGGGGAAGTGTCGAGAATGAGGGAAAACAGGGGAGAGTGATGCATGTAAAATGCATACATGAACTTTGCATTGTATTACTTATATTTCAATCATATTTGCATCATATAAGGGTTATATCATTGTTTTATATTGATTTTGGGAATATTTCATAGTTTCCCTATTTTTCTGGAATTAACCCTGCACAGGCAGAAAACCCTATTTTCTATATTTTGATGTTTCAGGGACCCAAACGACGTCCAAATGACCTGGAAATTTACGAGCATCAGTTTTTGGAAGGAACGAAGCGTGGGAGCGAAGGAAGCGAACAAACGGAGGCCCGAGGGCCAAGATAGGGTGGCCCACGCGGCCAGATTCCTTGGCCGCGTGGGACCCACCATCTTGGGCCTCGAGGCTCCGTTGCCGTCGATCTTTTTTCCCGAGCCTCCGTCTTGACCTAAAAACGACTATAAAAATAGTCCCCGACGCCCTTCGGAAAGGAGCGCCGCAGAAACACAAAACCACGAAACAGAAGACCTGGAGCTGCAGATTGGAGGGGGAAAACTCCGGCGGGGCGCTGCCGGGTGGTCTCCATCTTCTCCAACATCTCCACCATCATCACCATGATGAAGGGGGAGTAGTCCACCCCCTGGACTTTGGGTTTGTGGTGGTAACTTGATCCAATCTCTCTATGTATGATCATTGTTGAAGTCCATATGATGTGCCTTGCATGATTATGGAACTATCTTTGTAATTCCTATGGTGGATATTGTGGTATGAGATGATATTATGTTATGCATTTACCGTCATGTTGGGATTTTATGGTTTGTCATACTTTGGAATACATCTATGTTACATGCAATGGATTTATCTATTCTTAATGCCTTGTTTATCCGCGCTAACGGGGTGGTTGACAACCATCTCGGTGGGTAGATGAGAGGGATGTGGATGCACGTACATTAATAAATCATTGCACTAGTTCTTAGAATATGTTTTCCTTTAAGAGTATGATGTATGTGGGTAGAGAGTGGCCTAGTGACAGAAGGCATAGGCATTAAGTGACAGTAATGTCGCCCAACATTCTTTATCTGGGGTAAAAAGGAAGAAGTATGATGTGGGAGTGACAACAAACCACGCTAGCCTTACGAGGGTGACCCTAGCAACACAAATGATTATTTTCTTTCAACTATGTGTTTTAGGACATGTAGCCGTCATAGAAGTTTACCATTAAAGCATGACAATTGTGTGTACTTTTTATCTATAACATGATAATCACCATAGATGGGAGAGAGGATTAAGTGAACCCATGAACCCATGTCCATTGTTCCTATAAGAGAAAACCTTTGTCTTGTCTCTTGCATTGAAGAGGATTGGGACACTTTTACATTCTTGTTTTGTTACATTAAACTTCCATCCATTAAATCAACCATCTTGTTCTTTAAACTTGTTTAGTGCATAATCAACTAAAACTTGTGACACTTTAGTTGTAGGGAATAGATAACTTTTCCTTCTTGCTCCTGCGGATCGATACCCTACTTCCACATTGAGAGGTGCTACAGTGATCCCCTGCTCTTGGGGGTTATCAAGTACTTTTCTGGCGCCGTTGCCGGGGAGCGTAGCGCTTAAGTTTCTATTCTTGTGTGCACTAAACTTTAAATTTATTTTTGTTATATCTTGCAATCATTTAAGCTTGGGGAGGATACTATGTCTCCCATTTACGATTATTACAATGATGAATATGATATTTTCAGTCCACCTACTAGGATAAAGTTTATTATGATTATGATATGCCTCCTATATATGATGATTACAATGATGATTATGAATGTTTTACTCCCACTATTACTAAGAAGGATTTTACTTATGTGGAGAGTACTAATACTTTTATGCTTGAAGCTCATGAAGACATGCTTTATGTCATAATTATATTGTTGAATTATTCATGATGCTACTGAAAGTTATTATGAGAGGGAAAACATGGTTCTAAACATTTCAATATTATTACGTTTCCTCTCTTTAAGTTCAAAGTCTTGAAATTGCTCTTGTTTTATCTTCCTATGCTACTTGCTTTGTGTTTCAATGATTTATTTTCTTACAAGATCCCAATGCATAGGAAGTGGGTTAGACTTAAAAGTGTTTCATATTTTTCTCTTGATGCTCTCTTTTGCATTTCAATTCTTGTTCCTATGTGAGCATCATTAAAACTATCATGGCTGTCCAGAAAACAGATTCCTAAGCTTCACTGCGAAAAATGTTAAAAATCACAGAAAAGGAATTTTGACCTGAAATTTTACGACAGCAATCTTCAGTTATTAATACACATTTCATTAGTTCAAAATTTTCTGATTTGAGCAACGTAAGTGCCTCTGAAAATTCACTCTTTACGGGCTGTCCAGTTTTTGACAGATTCTGTCTTTATTTTGCATTACTCTCATTACTTGTGTTTTGTGTAGTTCTATTGATCAAAGAGCAATGCACAACCATAGTAACAGTAGCTAATGTTTAGAATCAACTCATGATATGTCTTTGCTGTACCTATGAGGATTTAATTTATGGAGACACTAACCCCTCTAATCAAGTTTTATGTTGAGTTTTGTGTAAAGAGAATTTTTCAAATGGAAGAGTTGAGGGTGATGAACAAAGATCAAGAGGGACAACCACTCAAGCTTGGGGATGTTACCCCTAGACTCACCCAACATATATCAAATAAGTACAAGAATTCAAGCTTGGGGATGCCAAGCCACCTCACTCCAACCATCTTGATAACAAGTAAGTAAGCCTAGCTATATGGCTATAAAGAAAGCGCTTTACGGGAGGCAACCCGGTTGTTTTTATTTTTTGATTTTCTTTGTGTCCTCTTGCTGTAACAAGAGACTTAGTTTTTAGTTTAGTTTCTAGAATTTTTAATAAAGTGCCAAGTTTTACCCATTTTGGCTTGAAAAAGTTGCTTATTGTATTCGGAGATTTTATTCCAGCACGAGTCTGTGCACGGTATGATTTTTCATTCCTATTCTGTAACTCCGAATGAGCTGCAATTTGAACTGTAGTTGCAACTTTTCATCCTCTGTATGCATGAATTTTTCAGATTTTTTCGACATAATTAAGTAGGGTAGAAAAATGCGTTTTGCTGCTGCTGTTTTTCTGGACAGATTCTGTCCCATTTTGTTTGATGCATTCTTTAAACTTTTAACTTGAATCTTTTTGATCCAATTGAGTTTATAAGTAGGCATACAACATTATACACTTTCTGGACATTCATATGAATTTTTGTTTAAGGATTATATGCAGCAAGCAATTCATTTGTCTATCACTACTAATGTCACCCCACAGAAAAGAAATGGGAGAAACGGTGTTTTGAAGTTTTTTCACAGGGATTAGAGGAGATGCACCAAGAGCTATCCAAGGATGGTGAAGACCATAAGCTTGGGGATGTGAAGACAACCCCACTGGACCAACACACTCTCGGTTTGCACACGTCTAACTTCTGTTTTTCGATCAATGCACTTTATCGCATAAACTTGGAGCGTCTTTTTATTTACTTTTTATTTCGGTTTGTTTGTCTTGAGACCACCACTATCATTTATGTTATGAGAGAGCTACTGGAAATTTGGGTTGAATTAAGTTGGATGCTATTAAAAAGATTGGGAAAGGGATGTTTGAGTTGATTCAAAAAGATACATATAGTTGCATGATTCATGTGCTTTTTAATGAATATTAATTTGCAAGTGTTTTATCAAGAGCTATCTTTTATTCATGTTTTGATGCTGAATGTTACTTTACTTTGTTTAACATGGATTGATTAGTTCTATGGACACTTTTGCATGCATTTAGACGGTCAACTTTCTCCCTCTTGCTAGCCCAAAAACTCCAACAAGCAAAAACTTGTTTTCCAACACCTTCAACCAAAGTTTTTCCAGTGAGTCCACCATATCTACCTATTAGCTTTATGCTATTCCAAGTATGTTTATCATGTTATATTGTATTATCTATGTTTCCGAATTAAAATGCTTATGTTATTGATTGTTATGGGAGAAGTTGGTTAAAAAGCTCTCACGAACTTGATGCACACTTTACTTTTATTCTGCACTTAATAAACATGAACCATTGTGATTAAAATTATGAAGTTGTGTGCTTGACAAGAGTCTTGGTTGGGAGTTAGCCCATATGTGCTGTCACATGGCAAGCTTTCAACGTGCTCTTAATTATATTTAGTTGATATCATGCACTTTTGTCTATGGATGCCTAACATTGTGTGAAATAAAGGTGGAAACTTGGCAAGTTTAAGGAGTAAGTATAAATGGCTAGAGAGACGCCTGGGCCGCTAACATAAGCCATGCATCATTCATGGTGGAAGTTTACTTACATGCCATAGTGGACCTTCAGTGAAGCACTTCACAATAAAAAGCTATACCCATAGTAAATAAAAGAATGCTGAGATTGTCCATTTTGTTTGTTTGTCTTGTCATTTTGACATGAGGCTTGTTCCATGTCCTGAGACAAGAGGTACCCCAGTTGACGCTCTTGATGACGCTTTTATTACTTGCAATGACTTTAAAACTTGAACTTGCTTTGTGACCCGAGTTGAGTAGCCAGTTGGGGAGGCTTTTGTATTCACGGGGCATGAGGCATCCAACCCTTACTTTGTCAAGCACATTACTCATATTTGCTTTCACTTTCAACTTAACCATTCAAGATGCTATGATAGGGGTAATGAGAGCTTGACACCAATGAATACCACATTGCAATCATTAACTTAAGTAGAAGCATTTGGAAGCTAGATGAGACTTTTGCATGTTTTACCTCTACTTATTTATCTATCTTTCCAAAGTGTCCACCTTTTATATTCAGATTTCATAAGAGTACTCTATGACCATTATAGGATGTTTTTACTTTTCATTATGCATACATTTGGTCCATAGTACTTTCTTCTATGTTACACTTTGTGAATTATCATTGAACATCCTTACATTGAATATTTGATATCACTTTATAATCCATCTTGTATATTGCTACTCCTTTGAAGAATGAATCATTTGACTCTATGTAGCAATAGTAATCATCCTTGATATCCATTGATAGTATTAAAATGCAAAGTCCATGTTAGTTTTATCACCTTCATACTCGAGGACGAGTATAGGTTAAGCTTGGGGATGTTGATGCATGTAAAATGCATACATGAACTTTGCATTGTATTACTTATATTTCAATCATATTTGCATCATATAAGGGTTATATCATTGTTTTATATTGATTTTGGGAATATTTCATAGTTTCCCTATTTTTCTGGAATTAACCCTGCACAGGCAGAAAACCCTATTTTCTATATTTTGATGTTTCAGGGACCCAAACGACGTCCAAATGACCTGGAAATTTACGAGCATCAGTTTTTGGAAGGAACGAAGCGTGGGAGCGAAGGAAGCGAACAAACGGAGGCCCGAGGGCCAAGATAGGGTGGCCCACGCGGCCAGATTCCTTGGCCGCGTGGGACCCACCATCTTGGGCCTCGAGGCTCCGTTGCCGTCGATCTTTTTTCCCGAGCCTCCGTCTTGACCTAAAAACGACTATAAAAATAGTCCCCGACGCCCTTCGGAAAGGAGCGCCGCAGAAACACAAAACCACGAAACAGAGACCTGGAGTGCAGATTGGAGGGGGAAAACTCCGGCGGGGCGCTGCCGGGGTGGTCTCCATCTTCTCCAACATTCCACCATCATCACCATGATGAAGGGGGAGTAGTCCACCCCCTGGACTTTGGGTTTGTGGTGGTAACTTGATCCAATCTCTCTATGTATGATCATTGTTGAAGTCCATATGATGTGCCTTGCATGATTATGGAACTATCTTTGTAATTCCTATGGTGGATATTGTGGTGAGATGATATTATGTTATGCATTTACCGTCATGTTGGGATTTTATGGTTTGTCATACTTTGGAATACATCTATGTTACATGCAATGGATTTATCTATTCTTAATGCCTTGTTTATCCGCGCTAACGGGGTGGTTGACAACCATCTCGGTGGGTAGATGAGAGGGATGTGGATGCACGTACATTAATAAATCATTGCACTAGTTCTTAGAATATGTTTTCCTTTAAGAGTATGATGTATGTGGGTAGAGAGTGGCCTAGTGACAGAAGGCATAGGCATTAAGTGACAGTAATGTCGCCCAACATTCTTTATCTGGGGGTAAAAAGGAAGAAGTATGATGTGGGAGTGACAACAAACCACGCTAGCCTTACGAGGGTGACCCTAGCAACACAAATGATTATTTTCTTTCAACTATGTGTTTTAGGACATGTAGCCGTCATAGAAGTTTACCATTAAAGCATGACAATTGTGTGTACTTTTTATCTATAACATGATAATCACCATAGATGAGAGAGAGGATTAAGTGAACCCATGTCCATTGTTCCTATAAGAGAAAACTTTGTCTTGTCTCTTGCATTGAAGAGGATTGGACACTTTTACATTCTTGTTTTGTTACATTAAACTTCCATCCATTAAATCAACCATCTTGTTCTTTAAACTTGTTTAGTGCATAATCAACTAAAACTTGTGACACTTTAGTTGTAGAATAGATAACTTTTACTTCTTGCTCCTGCGGATCGATACCCTACTTAAACATTGAGAGGTGCTACAGTGATCCCCTTCTTTTGGGGTTATCAGAGAGGTCATCTAAAACTGCTCCAAAAACCTTTAGTCGCGGTTGGTGTTTAGTCGCGGTTTGTAACACCAACCGCGACTAAAGGCCTGTCTAGGCCGCGAAAAATTGCGCGTGAAGAGGAGCGGCCCTTTAGTCCCGGCTGGTGTTACCAACCGGGACAACTGGGCTTTTTAATTTTTTTTTTGTAGTTTTTTTTCTGTTTCTTTTGTATACTTTGATTTATATGCTTTTTGAATTTTTTTTTCAAGTTTCTTTTTCCGTTTCTTTTGTATACTTTGATTCACATGCTTTTTGAATTTTTTTTGCTCTAGTTTCTTTTTTATATATATTTAATTTAAATGTTTCAATATTTCTAAAATCATATCTTTTTCTTATTTCTTTTATATCCATTGATTTAATTGTCTAAAAATTTGTAATAATTATATCTTTATTTTAAAAACATTTTTAATTTTTTTTTTCTAGTTTCTTTTCTGTTTCTTTTGTATACTTTGATTTACATGCTTTTTGAATTTTTTTTCAAGTTTCTTTTTCTGTTTCTTTTGTATACTTTGATTTACATGCTTTTTGAATTGTTACACAACAGTTTTCGTAACACAGTTTCAGTTTTCTACCCCTTTTGATTCTAGGGTAGAAAGTTTGGATTTTCTCCAGCGGGTTTAGGGTTTCGCCGGAGAGGGGCATTTGCTTGAGATCCACTGTAGTCATTCCGTACTGCGAAAATTTTCAGAACACTGATACATCACCATCTTATTATTACACATCACTAACAGTTTTCAGAACACTGATACATTATCACATAAACGGACTAGGGGTAATGACGCCGGCAATTTTAACAAAATTGCCCGCACGTATTAGGGGAACGGCGGGAGGAGCCGCCCGGTTCTCGCGCGATCGTTTGCGGCGGAGGGCAAGATTCATGGAGGATGAGTCTTTCAGCGCCCAATCCAGCTCGGAAGCCTCCTTCGGCTTGAGCTGGTAGGCAGTCTTGGCTCGCTGGACACAGTCGTCGTGGACAAACTGGAAGGAGGCTTCAACGGCCTCCTGCATCTGCGGCCCGCCTCCCTCTTCCCCATGGTCGCTCCAGTCGAAGTCGTCGTCGTCATCCTCCTTGTCGGGAGGGGCGGCGGCGACTGGTGGAGGTACGGCGTCACCTGGTGGAGATGCGGCGGCCAAGTCGCCGTATGCGGCCGTGGATCCCCACGCCACCCCTGCGGCGTACGCATCCTCGTCGGGGTTAGGGACGTCGGACCACGCGCGCTCGTACGCCCTCTGCACCACCTCCGGCACCGCAGCAGGAGGCCGGTAGTTGGGCATTCCTCTCCACGCCGGGCTCGTGGGCATACGACGGGATAGGCTCCCGCGGTAGCGCCCAAGCGCGCTCTGCCGAGCACGCTCGACCTCGTCCAGAAGGCGCTACGGCGGGCGTGGTGGATCCATCTCGTTGCTAGGAATGGTGGATTAGGGTTTACCCCGTCGACGACAATTCATATAGACCTCCAGGGCACTGGGGGAGGACACGTGACCGCAAAGCCCGCCTTTATTCCCGGTTGGTAACACCAACCAGGACTAAAGAAGCACACTGATCGTGTGTTTCTTCCAAGCGCTTGTGAGCCGTTGGATCAGGGGTGTGTTTCTTTCAAGCGCTTGCGAGCCGTTGGATCAGGGGTGTGTTTCTTCAACAGTGGTGTCATTAATGAGACGTGTTTGCAACCACCCGCAGAAAGTCTTCACGTGTTCTCCTTCAATCCATTTTTCAGGCTTCTCCGGGTATTTGTAGCATAAACTATTATTTTGTTCCTTGATATACGGAGCCACCAATCTGGAATTATGTAGAACTGTGTAGTGTGCTTGATTGAAAGAATCCGAGTCCTTGCATATTACTGCTTTCTTTCCTAGTGTGCCTTTTCCACGCAGTCTCCCCTCATGGCGCGATTGAGGAACACCGATCGGCTTAAGGTCAGGAATAAAGTCAACACAAAACTCAATGACCTCCTCTGTTCCATAGCCCTTGGAGATGCTTCCTTCTGGCCTAGCACGGTTATGAACGTATTTCTTTAAGACTCCCATGAACCTCTCAAAGGGGAACATGTTGTGTAGAAATACAGGATCGAGAACCTGAATCTCTTCGACTAGGTGAACTATGAGGCGCGTCATAATATTGAAGAAGGATGGTGGGAACACCAACTCGAAGCTGACAAGACATTGGACCACATCCTTCTGTAAACTTGGTAGAATTTCTGGATTGATCACCTTCTAAGAAATTGCATTGAGGAATGCACATAGCTTCACAATGGGTACTCGAACATTGTCCGGCAGAAGCCCCCTCAATGCAACCGGAAGTAATTGTGTCATAATCACGTGGCTGTCATGAGACTTTAGGTTTTGGAACCTTGATACTGCTCAGGACTTCAAAAAAGATCTTCTTCTCTTCTTTGGTAAGAGCGTAGCTGGCAAGACCTTGATACTTCTCTGGATTCAGGTGGTTGTCTCGTTCGTGCATACGTTGCTGGTCCTGCCGTGATTCCGTTGTATCTTTCGTCTTACCATACACGCCCAAGAAGTTTAGCAGGTTCACGCAAAAAAAAATTTGTCACGTGCATCACGTCGATTGCAGAGTGAACCTCTTGGATTTTCCAATATGGTAGCTCCCAAAATATAGAGCACTTCTTCCACATGGGTACGTGTCCGTCAGCGTCATTCGGAACAGATTGTCCGCCAAGACTCTTTCCAAAGATTACTTTTAAATCCTTGACCATATCATATATAACATCCCCAGTAGGGCGGGTAGGCTTCGTCCGGTGATCTGCCTCACCTTTGAAATGCTTGCCTTTCTTTTTTACGGGATGCTATTTTGGAAGAAATCGACGATGCCCCGGGTACACATTCTTGTTTCTCAAATATATACTTTCAGTCTCACCTAAACAGTGTGTGCATGCATTGTATCCCTTATTTGACTGTCCTGAAATGTTACTAAGAGCAGGCCAATCATTGATGGTTACAAACAGCAACGCTCGTAGGTGAAATTCCTTTTGTTCGTGCTCATCCCACACAGGTACAGCTTCGTCACGCCACAACTGTAAAAGTTCTTCAACCAATGGCCTCAGGTACACATCAATGTCGTTGCCGGGTTGCTTCGGGCCTTGGATGAGCACTGACATCATAATGAACTTCCGCTTCATGCACAACCAAGGAGGAATGTTATAGATACATAGAGTCACAGGCCAGGTGCTATGACTGGAGCTATGCTCTCCGAAAGGATTAAAGCCATCTGTACTTGGACCAAATCTTAAGTTCCTTGCGTCATCTGAAAATGTCGGGAACTGTCTGTCGATTTTTCTCCACTGTGACCCATCAGCGGGGTGTCTCAGCATCAGGTCTTTCTTACGATCTTCTTTGTGCCATCGCAACAACTTGGCATGCTCATTGTTTTGGAACAAACGTTTCAACCGTGTTATTATAGGAGCATACCACATCACCTTGGCAGGAACCCTCTTCCTGGGGCGCGGCTCGCACTCAACATCACCAGGGTCATCTTGCCTGATCTTATACCGCAATGCACCGCATACCGGGCATGCATTCAAATTCTCGTACTCCTCACCGCGGTAGAGGATGCAGTCATTGATGCATGCATGTATCTTCTGCACCTGTAATTCTAGAGGGCAGTGATAACCCCCAAGAGCAGGGGATCACTCTAGCACCTCTCAATGTGGAAGTAGGGTATCGATCCGCAGGAGCAAGAAGGAAAAGTTATCTATTCCCTACAACTAAAGTGTCACAAGTTTTAGTTGATTATGCACTAAACAGGTTTAAAGAACAAGATGGTTGATTTAATGGATGGAAGTTTAATGAAACAAAACAAGAATGTAAAAGTGTCCCAATCCTCTTCAATGCAAGAGGACAAGACAAAGGTTTTCTCTTATAGGAACAATGGACATGGGTTCATGGGTTCACTCAATCCTCTCTCCCATCTATGGTGATTATCATGTTATAGATAAAAAGTACACACAATTGTCATGCTTTAATGGTAAACTTCTATGACGGCTACATGTTCTAAAACACATAGTTGAAAGAAAATAATCATTTGTGTTGCTAGGTCACCCTCGTAAGGCTAGCGTGGTTTGTTGTCACTCCCACATCATACTTCTTCCTTTTTACCCCCAGATAAAGAATGTTGGGCGACATTACTTTCACTTAATGCCTATGCCTTCTGTCACTAGGCCACTCTCTACCCACATACATCATACCTTCATAATGGACAATATTCTAAACACTAGTGCAATGATTCATAATTCGTGTGCATGACCACATCTCTCTCATCTATCCACACTTGGTGGTGTCAATCACCTCATGACAAGGATAAACAAGGCATTATGCATAAATCAAACCATCACATATATCATAGAATATCTCCAAAGTATGACAAACCATAAAAGCCCCAACACAACGGTAAATGCATAACAAATATTATCTCATACCACAATATCCACCATAGGAATTACAAAGATAGTTCCATAATCATGCAAGGCACATCATATGGACTTCAACAATGATCATACATAGAGAGATTGGATCAAATTACCACCACAAACCCAAAGTCCAGGGGTGGACTACTCCCTCTCCATCATGGAGACGGTGGAGAAGTCGTTGGAGAAGATGGAGACCACGCCGGCAGCGCCCCGCCGGAGTTTCCCCCCTCCAATCTGCAACTCCAGGTCTCTATTTCGTGGTTTCTGTGTTTCTGCGGTGCCCTCTTCCGAAGGGCGTCTAGGACTATTTTTATAGTCGGTTTTAGGTCAAGACGGAGTCGTGGGCGAAAAGATCGACGGCAACGGAGCCTCGAGGCTCCAGATGGTGGGTCCCACGCGGCCAGATTCCTTGGCCGCGTGGGCCACCCTCTTTTGGGCCTCGGGCCTCCGCTTGTTCGCTTCCTCGCTCCCAAGTCTTCTTCCTTCCAAAAACTGATGCTCGTAAATTTCCAGGTCATTTGGACATCGTTTGGGTCCCTGAAACATTAAAATATGGAAAATAGGGTTTTCTGCCTACGTAGGGTTAATTCCATAAAAATAGGAAAATCATGAAATATTCCAAAAATCATTATAAAACATTGATATAACCCTTATATGATGCAAATATGATTGGAATATAAGTAATATAGTGCAAAGTTCCTGTATGCATTTTACATGCATCAGGCAGACAACCTTTTTTGCTTCGTACGTACTGGGGGGCAATACGTTATCCCTTGGAAGCATCTTCTTTATTATTTTCAGCAAATTTTCAAATCACCTGTCAGATGTACCATTCTCTGTCTTCCATTGCAGCAATTCCAGCGTGGTACCAAGCTTTTTCTGGCCATCTTCGCAATTTGGGTACAACAATTTTTTGTGATCCTCTAACATGCTCTCCAACTTCAACCTCTCGTTTTCACTTCCGCTGTTTATCTGTGCATCAAGAATGGCCCGACCAAAATCATCATCGGGCTCATCAACAATGGGCTCTTCTTCAGCTTCGTCTTCCGCCATTGTAGTATCACCGTCTTCAGTGAACGTAGGATAGTTGTCATTATCCTCTTCTTCTTCATTTTCTTCCATTATAACCTTTCTTTCTCCTTGCTTGGTTCAACAATTATAACCGGACATGAAACCGGACTGCAACAGGTGGACGTGAATGGTTTTTGAGGTAGAGTAATCCTGCGTATTCTTGCAGACACTACATGGACAAGAAATAAAACCATTCGGCGGCTTGTTTTTCTCAGCCGCACGGAGAAAACTATGCATGCCATTAATATAGTCGGGACAGCGTCGATCACTGTACATCCATTGCCGGCTCATCTGCATTATATAAATATATCAAAAACCATTACACTACATCATGAATATATAGTAGTGACCAAATTAATTAATACAAGTTCATCACATTAAAACCAAAGTAGAGTAGTGCCCAAATGTAATATAGAGTTCTCATAAAGCATACATTAATTGAAACTAACATACATCTATCTAAAGAATTTAAATCCAACAACAAATGCGATCAAAATCACAACTAAGGTAATTATTGAACCAACAGCATAATGATACCAAGCCTCTTGATTAATGGCATATTTTCTAATCTTTTAATCTTCAAGTGCATTGCATCCATCTTGATCTTGTGATCATCGACGACGTCGGCAAGATTGAACTCCAATTTCATCTTCTCTTCTAACCATTGGAGACGAAGATCTTCACTTCTTTTCAATTTTGCTTTCAAATCACTGTTTTCGTTTTCAAAAAACTCAACAATAGGGTCGGTTGGAATATCCGGTTCGACTACCTCCTAGATAAAAATATATCTATGTCAAGTTGGTCGGCATAATTGTCATAAACACGAAATGAAACAAATTGTTATAACAAACAATCATACCACATTCGAATAATAGAACGGACGAGAGCCGGTGTGGACAGATGTCAAAACCATGGCACTATATATAACAAACAATTATACAACTAAGAATATTATACAAGTAATAATTATGCATCTAAATCCTACAACTAAGATTTTTTAAATAAAAGATAAAAACAAGAGGCTCACCGAGGTGGTGCCGGTGACGGACGGCGCGGGCGATCGACGGCGGTGAGGACGGGGACGGGACGACACTAAAACCCACAAATCATAATTTAGTTTGAGCTCAAATTGCATATAAAACAAATAAAATTCCTAACTTAGGCATTTCATCAAACACCTAGCTAGCACTAGAAAAATGAAATGAGCTAAATGAGCTAAACAAGCAATGAAATGAGCTAAAGTAGCAACGCCGGAAGAAAGGATGAAGATGCTAACCCTTGAATAGATGGGGTGCCTTCAATCTTCACAAATGGTGAAAAAAATTGGGGATTAACTTGAGCTCGGGAGAGGAAATGGAGGAGAAAAATGGTGAAGTTTCGAGCAAATGGAGAGGAGCCGGGGTGGAAGAAGGTGATATAGGAGATCTTTAGTCCCGGTTCGTGTTACGAACCGGGACTAAAGGGTGCTCGCGATGGGCCCCGCCTCTGCGGCCGCATGCCGCGACCCTTTAGTCCCGGTTCGTAACACGAACCGGGACTAAAGGTTCCTATCGAACCTGGTGATGGGACTAATGGCCCCATTAGTCGCGGTTCTAATTTTGGCCGGGACAAATGGTCCAAACAGAAGCCATGTTTTCTACTAGTGGCAGCAAACTAGAGGGCCAATCAACCTGGAGGCGGCGACGATCTGGGAGGGACGAGGTGGGCGGGCTTGGTGGCATCGATCTTGAGCGCTTGGTCTCGTCGGCGGGTCTTGCGCGATGACCAGGACGCTTGACGAACAGCATGGTTCAGCTTGGGGTAGGGAATCGGCGGCCGGCGGTTCAGAAGGCAGGCGGCGCAGGATCTCATTCGGGTGCGGGCGGGGAAGAATGAACCCTAGACGTGCTTTCTGCCCGAGAATGGCTTGGTTCGCTCGAGGAAACACGTGCTAGCAGGGCGAGAGCCGGTGGCGTTTCGCTGGGCTCGGCCCATATGTGTGCGATCGCGCGACGGAGATCCGGCAGAAAATGGTTGACATACCAACATATGAATTCCCATTTATAATCTTTACTATTAAATGGGAGTTGGTGATGGTTGGCAGGGCCGTCTCCAGAAATTTGGGCCCCCTGTGCGAAACGCAAAATGGGGCCCTAAAATTTGAAATATTTCATTATATAACAACTGAAAATAATTTCACTTTATGACATAGCTTTAATATGTTTTATTTGTATAGTATATAGAAACATATCACACATTAATTCCATGAAGAAAAGGTACCACTCTAAAATAAATTGACCTCATGTTCTACTAAAGTAGCATCATACATCTGGTATATTTTATTTTTCTTGAGAGGACCTCTGGTATTTCTTCAAAAATTGATTTTATAAACCAAAAAATAAGTAGTGTGAAAGAATTCAAACACTAGATAAATTAAAGTATAGACGTTTCAAGACAAGCTAATAGAAATATCTTGCAAACCTTGATCGGCCTTCTGAGTTGGGGGCGGCCTGAATTAATTTGGACCGGAAGCATGATGGCAAAAGGAAACAGTAGCCGCCATGTTGATCAATCGATTTGGGACGGAAATTTGGAACGGCGATTGCCGATTGGGCGCGCTGTCGCCGGCCATTGGCGGTCCTTTCTCGTGTGTCCTCGGCGAAAAGATGCAGATCGCTAGGGTCTTTCTGTTTTGTTTTTTGAGATGGATCAGAGCATCTTTGTAAGAGGTAAACTTTTAAAGTCAACGACGGGATCGAGTCTCCGATCGAAGGATCGACTAGGACGTTTTTTTAGATCGGATCGACTAGGACGTGATCGGAGCGATCTGGACGTACAAGCATTGCTTGCGTAGAATAGTAATGTGATATCTTACTCGTTAATCCACTCTTTGACATTGTAACATATCAGTCTTCAACTTACTAAGCTCGTGACATGGACTGAACCTGTCTGGGGAATGCTTTGTGGAGAAGCTGCATCTACCTAAACGAAGCACTCGCATTAGCACAACCCGACAAGGATTCCCATATATTTTTCTGGCCATGTATATTACCAATTGCTATTCCAAAAGTCTAAATATGTGAATATCTTTGGAAATAAACTCAAGTGTTTTACTTTATCTATTTACTATTCAACATAACGATGAGGCATTCATCTTTACGAATTGTCTGATTATCTTGTTTTTTTATAGTACGCTCTCATGGAATGGTAAAGAATTGGTTCATCCAGTATGCATTGTGCGTATTTTACGTTGCACAACGTTGCACATTTTTATCATTTTCACATGAAATATTCATGCTAATGACAAGTAATGTTGTTGTGTAGGATGGTTCTAACTTGAGGAACAAACTTTTATTACAATTGCTCAAGTACCATGAAAATGAGACACAAGACAACATCCCTAGACACTATCTAAATAGCGTCATGGAGTAGATATTACTCGGGTGCTTATTTCATATTCGAACGATGTCAAATTATACCTTTTATCTATGTACAGTTCAATCAAGATGGAATCTTATGAGTTTTTAGAATATCTTGTGGCTGCCTTTTTTATTAGACATGAATGTTCACTTGTATTATATTGACGAATCTTACGAGGAAAAAATAGCATCCGTAACAACGCACGGGCATTCAACTAGTAGTAAAGAAATTAGAACTTGTGTCAAAAGTTTTGGACTGAAATCTTGGCAGCTCTTTGCCCCTAGAGCAATATGAGCGCAGCACGTTAAAGTGGTCCAAGATGAAGCAACCTTGTGGTGCTACAGAATTCAGATATGGTGTGCCACAGCTAGGAGGCGGCAGCGCGAGCTCATTTCAGTCTGCAGTTGGCACCCACCTTATCCGCAGAGAACATAACGTCGCTCCAGCAGGCTGGGAGGCGTTGCCATGCGACCAGCGGCACAGCTCCAACCAAGTAGGGATGCAGAGTAACATACAATCCAATTAGCACACTACCCAGAGGGAACATACAACCATACGATGCAGCAAGCACCTCAAACGTTCCATGTGAGAACAAAAAGGCATCATCATCATCATCATCCTTCCAGATTGATATTTTAATGTTCTGCAGTTACAATCCAGAGTAGCATATGATGCAGAAAACACCTCGACAGTTTCTATGGGAGAAGAAGAAAGGCAGAGTGACAAACAACAATCTCGTAGAAGACGGACAGCCTGAGTGGCAAAAGATACATGAGCTACTACGCCAAGCTACCACCTAGTTGTACACCATGTACTTGGGTGTGGCGCTGAACTTCTGGTAACCCTTGATGACCTTGTTCACCGCATCCAGGAAATCCTTCTCCGTGACCGTCTTCCTGCGTGCGCGGATGGCGTACATGCCTGCCTCCGTGCACACGCTCCGGATATCAGCCCCTGTTGCAAAACATAGAGCCAAGGATATAGATGAGACAGACAGGGCATGGAACACAAATAAACAAGTGAATACCAGACACTTACCAGTGGAGTTGGGGCAGAGGCGAGCCAGAAGCTCAAACCGGATGTCCCGCTCGCAGTTCATGGTGCGGGTGTGGATCTTGAAGATCTGGGTACGGCCCTCTAGATCTGGCAAGCCAAACTCAACCTTCCTGTCTAGACGCCCTGGACGCAGCAGTGCAGGGTCTAATGTATCAGGCCTGTTGGTTGCCATGAGGACTTTGATGTTTCCTCTGGCATCGAACCCATCAAGCTGATTCACAATCTCGAGCATAGTGCGCTGGACCTCATTGTCACCCCCAGCACCATCATCGAAGCGAGCACCACCAATGGCGTCGACTTCATCAAAGAAGACAATGCATGCCTTCTTTGATCTGGCCATCTGGAAGAGTTCGCGAACCATGCGTGCCCCTTCACCAACATACTTCTGAACTAACTCACTTCCTATCACACGGATAAAGCATGCATCTGTTCGGTTGGCTACTGCCCTAGCAAGAAGTGTCTTTCCAGTTCCTGGAGGGCCATAGCAAAGGACTCCCTTAGGAGGATCAATACCGAGCTTGACAAATTTCTCAGGGTGAAGCATAGGAAGCTCAACAACCTCACGCATCTTCTCGATCTGCTCCTTGCATCCACCAACATCATTGTATGTCACATCAGGTTTTTCTTCAACAGTCATCATTGTAACACTCGGGTCAATCTTGGGTGGCAAAGGAATTTGAATTTGGTACTTGTTTCGGTCAACTCTGTAATACACAGGATGAGAATCAGCACAATTCAATTGAAAGTGTAACACAACTACTTTAATAACAACGTTATCCTACTATGAGCCATTAATAATGCATAAAGAACAGTAAGACATTTATGTGACCAACTAAGGTGAACCTATGAACCAAAAAGAGTACAACACCCAATAATACACGAAGCACGATAAGAGTACAGCGCTCCGGATGTCATATGCTGCTATATATAGGTCGAAGAATGTATTAGCTGTTGTGTGGCTGACCTGATGCTGAAGGTAACTGGCCAAACATCCTAAATGTTCCTATGAACTACTTCCTCAGACCACAAAATACATGCATTAAGAATATAATTTTGCAATGTTTTACATAGATATACTCGAGAGCATATTGCATTATGCTCTGAAGCTGTAAATCATATAACATACCACTGCCCATTGCAGCGAAAAAACTACAAAAAATGTTACTTGCTTCTTTACAGTGCTCCATGCCAAATCCTAGTGCTGAATCATACTAACATCCTTCTCCAGTTCTGTTTAAGCTATGGAAATGCGTAGTAGTACTCCATTATTACATATACAGTGCTTGAGCTATACCCTAAAAGTCTATTATCATTATTCAGTTTGGTTACCGATCAAATCAACCTTCTAAGTTAGATCTATGAATCAACTGAAAAATGTCAAACATGAAGCATAACATAATATGCCACCTTTGCTGCACAGAAACAAATTTTTTTTTTTGCTTCTTTACATTGTGCCAAATCCTAGAGCTAATTGCTAAATCATAACCACTGTTAAATTTGAAGGATTATATGGGGGAGCTTCTTAGCAGATAGTACCGTTCAGTTGTTACACATCAGTGATGTAGCTTAGTCCCCAAATGTTGTTTCTTTTTTAGATTGTGCCAACCCTAGAGCTAAGTGAATCGTACCATTAGGCAATAATGGTATATCAGTTTAAAGGCCACCTTAGTACTCCTGTTGTTTGGTACATATTAGTGAAGTAGCTTAGCTCTAAAAGTTACTGTAGTTATCATGTTTATTATTCTAGTGTTCTGTTACAATAAAAAGCTTGCTCTTAGAACTATGCTTTGACTGACACTGTCGACAGAAAGCATACTCACATACAAGAAGCATTTTGGAAACAGCCAAATGAGAGAGATGCTAAAATATACTCATGGAGAGAACAGGAAACTTACCCAACTCGCATTCCTTCCTCAATATCAGTGGGCGATACCTTGTCTCCTAAACCTACCACAAACTGCAATAACACCCCAAAATAAACATTAAAAAGAACTGAATTTGGAACTTCCATGGGATACAATTGGCTTACACTATTGAAGCACCTTTGCAATTTGTTTTACGTTGATGACGTATTTGGCATCATCAGTATTAGGACTTATGATCTTCGTGCATCTAGCAACCTTCATCACAGAGTGAAACTTATTATTAGAGAGGCAATAAGAAAGCATAATGGTCCAACACAACTAGTAGACATTGCATCCCAATGTCTAATGGTAATGAGGTCAGGCGGGCATCATGCAATTCACCTGCAATGGTTGCTCCTCCTGCATCATCTGTTTATCTGATACAAGATCCCACTGGCTTGGTGGAGCTAATCCAGTATCAGACTCCTTAATCCCTGTAATTTAGGGAAAGCACAGTTCAGCTTAGCGAAATGCAAGAAGGTAGAATTACACTGGCAATTAGAACAGTCAAGATACATCAATGCACACGTACCACAAAGGTCATTGATCTTCTTTGCCATCTCCTTAATCTCCTTCTCGACCTTCTTGATGGTGTTCGAGTACGGCCCGAGCCCCTGTCAGAACGAAGTCACTAGAAATCAGAAAAACTTCACCCACTTCGGGATCTCAGGTAAACCCTTCACCGCAGAACGCGAGAGGCCAACCAAACATTCAGCTCCTCCCGCATCGAAAACCCTAATCCCCCCCGCACAGAGCAGCAATCGCGCGGGCTTTGCGCAGCAGTCAAAACCCTAGATCTACGCCGAGCACGAACCCACCGCGACAAAACCAAATCCCTAGGCATGAATAAGGTCAGACGGCGGAGAGCTCTAGCCTAACCGCGCGAGATAGATCGATCCGGTCATGGGGGGAGGCGCGCTTACATAGGTCTTGAGAAGGGCGATGTCGTCCTCGTCGAGCGGCCGGGGGTTCTTCTCGTTCATGATATCATCCTCCGGCTCCGGCGCCATGGCCTCGCTCCTGTACCTTCTCCGGCGACGGCGGGCGGCTGCGGCTGCGGAGGCGGGCCTGGCGGCGAGAGCGAGATGTGCTGCTGTGATGGGTTTGCTTCGCAGTTCGCTGTGCTGCGTATATATGACCTTTTTTCTGTTTTTCCTTTCCTCCTAGGCAAGCAATGCTTATGCGCCGTAGGATGCTGATCGGACGGTTCAGAAATGGCAAGCGCTAGGCGTCCCCGGGGATCTGGGGAAAAATCCCCCGGGCCCCCCTGCCGACACGTGTCCCTCTCCCTGACCCAAAATCGCACCAAATCCCGCTTTTGCTACCGTGTAGCAAATAATTACCCGCTTTTGCTCCGTATGTAACAAAAACGGTTCGCCCAGAAAATAGAAAATGAAAAGCCGGACTTCGCCGGAGACATCACCGGAGACCTTGTCGGAGATTTCGTAGCTACAAAAACGTGCTATTGTAGCAAAATCGACTTCGCCGGAAACATCACCGGCGACATGGACGAAGACCTCGCCGGAGACATGGTAGCAAATGTTTTGTTCTATTGTAGCAAAATCACATAACAATAATAGCAAAAAATTGTTATATTGCCGCATTGTAGCAAAAATTCTTCCGTCGAGATTTTCCGATTAGACTTATGGTGCAAAACGGCAGAACAAATTGTAGCAAAAAAATTCTTCTTGTAATGCAAATTCATGCAACATATGGTGCAAAAATTTAGACATGGACAAAGACCTTCGTAGCAAAAACATTGTGCTATTTTAGCAACACCATGAAACTATTGCAGCAAAACAAAAGTCGACGGCATGTGGACGGAACCACGCCGGGAACTACGTCGGCGGAAAAAAGGGAGCAGCATAAGCGGACGAGAACCACCACGCTGTGCAGCTCGCCGGAGCTTGGGAAGACGAAGGGGCGTTGTGGAGCTCGGCGCGGAGAACGGCGGACGACCATGGCGCCGGGTCGAGTTGGTCGCGAGCGGAGCAGGTGCCTCGCTGGCACCGGTTGCCGGCTTGGAGGTGGAGCTCGGCGCGCCTCGCCTCGGGCCCTTGTCCTAGTGGTCGCCAGAAACCTCGCCGGGATTGGGGATGCACTGCGAGCCGGCGGCGCAGCTGCACGGGGGAACGAGTGGCGACGGGGGCTGCGCAGGCATGCGGCGGCGGAGAAGGCGGCGCGTCGGGCGAGAATCCTGCGCTGTGTAGAAACGGATGGAGGTAGGTGAAGAAAAATGAATGGAGGAGAGGAGCCGGGGGATGCGCTGCGAGCCGGCGGCGCAGCTGCACGGGGGAACGAGTGGCGACGGGGGCTGCGCAGGCATGCGGCGGCGGAGAAGGCGGCGCGTCGGGCGAGAATCCTGCGCTGTGTAGAAACGGATGGAGGTAGGTGAAGAAAAATGAATGGAGGAGAGGAGCCGGGAGGAGATAAGGTGGAGGTGGGCCACCAGAGGGCACGTGGCGCAAGGGGAAGGCGGAGGACGCGGAGCAACGGATCGTCCGGGGGACTACAAACCTTTCCCTTCACAAACATGGCAAAGCGATGCTGCATCGGTGCTCATTCGAGTTCAGAATTTTGGAATTAGGATAAAAATTCACATATATTGAAAAAAACTATAATTTTCTAATTGTAAAGAAAAAAGTTCCCTCTATCCAAATTTTGCCATGTTTGTAATTCAAATCAGTTTGCTTGGTTGCAGATGAATTATCTCCGAGTGAGAAAAAAGTGGTATTTTGCATCACCTTGGAGGCAAGAGAACTAGTCACACTAGTTTGGATCATAGAGCTTCAGCAATAATTAATTCTCTTAATATATTCCAACTTACAGCGGCCTGTCATGGAGATTGTTAGGCATTCATGTGTTATCGTCAGGATTGCCACTACGCCACGGCATGTCCACACCGCGAGCTAATGTTACAGGATTGTTACAAGGAATTACGACTACAGATCAAAAGGAAGAAGAAAACTAGTCTTCGGTGGCGTAGTATTGCGAGGCGAGTTCAGCCAGCCACAAGGGGTCGATCCGGGTCAGGTTCTTGACGTAGTTCTGGGTAGTCCGGACCAGCTCGTTGAAGATGACGCAGTCCGGCTTTGTCCGGAAGAGCACCGATGAAGGATGCATCTGCACGCTCTGGCCGGTCGCGAGAGCCCTGCCAATCAACACATGAAACTATGAGTCTCTGCAATAGATATGTATTACGGTGACACTTGTTATAGGCTGTACATCCGCATTCATGGTTTTGGTTAGTACAGCGAAATGCAGCTTAGCTTGTGGCAAAACATAGCGCAACCAAGGAAAGGAAGACCACGAGGAGTTGTCAGGTTGAAAATAATCAAACACGGATATTGGAGCAGTACCTGAATGATCCATCTGGCTGCCGCATCGCTGCGTTCAGGAAGAAGGCCGCAGTGAGGCATCTCCGGAGCTGAACCATGTCATCTCCACATGATGACAGGTTAAGCCCCATCTGTTGGACATGTCCCTGAATTTGGCTGCAGCAGACAGAAAGTTCCCGTGTCAGCTCACTGTGTACTCTGAAATTCCTAAACTGGGAATGCTTCTCAGTTTATTACTTGAAGTCTATATCTGTTGGGTTTAATTTTGAATCTTTGCTGATGGTCACAAATGGCAATAGAAATGCAACAACTATTTTTTTGAAATCCAACAACTATTCACCTACAAATATTTCAACCGCTAATGCTACAAATATATGGCATGCTTGAGACGACTGAAATCGCTCTTAAACAACATTCAGAAGGGTCATTGTGCTCAAGCAGGTGGCAATAGTTTTTATATCAAAATTCCGCCAGCAAGGTTCGCGGGCTAAGAACCTCTTGGTTCTAATATCATATCGACTATCATGCACCAACAAGATCACCCAAAAGCATAAGCAGCATAAGCTGTCACAATCACTCCAAATCCACAGCAGCCACAAGATTTCACATTTCATCATTTAAGAGAATGTCTAACTGATCTAATAATTCAAGCCTTCCGTCAAGTATAATTTTGTAATAACCAACCTGTGAACATCACGAGCATGTCTTAGAGAGCGGGAATTGATGAAGTTCTCATAGCACCATCTGTTCAAAGCCTTCTCCATTGTTTTTTCTTTGGCATTTGCATTTTTGCTCTTCTCCAAGCATTCTGCAGCGGCTCGATATACATTCACCAAAGTTATATGGTCTCCTTCTGAGCTTTCAAAACTCTTCCTAGCAGCTCTTGCCTAAACAGGGAATAAGGTAAAAAGATCAAGAAATGCACTTGCAGTTCCTCGACAAATTGAAAAGTGCAATATTAGTTGGCAACAGGGGAACAGCCTAACCAAACTAAGTTCAACCTTATAATTCCTCTTTGGTATGGAAATTGAAAATCGTGAGAGGCTGAAGGTACCTTTTTATTGGTAGCCTAAAGGTACTTTAATATAGACAGCAATAAAACAGTAGAATGTTCGACCAAATAACTATGAAAAAAACCAATAACGGAATTTAATAATATGAGCAATGACTGCCAGAATGTTTCTAGCAGCAGGAGAAAACCCACTCCATAAAAAATAACTGAGAATAAGTTTTGCAGCATAGAGTTCAAATAACCATCTCTCAGAAGTTATATGCTGATGCAAAACAGTAATTCAATATTGGAAGTTATGTTTCCCAAAAGTATATTTTAGCAATAAATGATCAGCAGCTGACCACAAACGAGACAAACATGTCTGGCACCAGGATGTACAAAAACCAAAATTTAATAAATACAAGATATACTTCAGGAGACAGTAACTCATGCCTCAACCCAAAGTCCATTCTCCCAATTTTATGCATTTGTTTCTAGTATTTTCGACTTCAAATAACATATGAGCACGAGTACTACTCAAATCCATAACAACCACATGCCACCAGGATGCTGTTCATCCAGAACAGAAAAACGGGTATGTGGGAACTGGACAGTTCCCACAGTTTTTTTTTTACCCTGACTGGTGTTGCAATATGTCTTAAAATGCATCCAATGGCACCAGTAAAGTATGTATCATAATGTCTGATTGGAGCCTACTGTCATACTGTGGGACATACATTAAACCAGTTGCCTGGGATTCACGACAATACCTCTTCTAACTTCTCGCGTGGAGTGAAGAAAATTGATTCCACTGAAAGCATAGAAACAACAATCAACATTTCTTCCAAGCACTTGAATTCGCTTGACACTATCAATGCCTTGGAGTACATAGGATCCAAAGGCAGTCTAGCCATCTGTTTACCAACTGGATCTGACAGCTTATAATCATCAGTCAAAGCTCCGAGTAAAATCAATTGCTCCAATGATTTCAAAATAGATGTCCTGCAGTAGGTTTGGCACAATCAGCAAACTTGCTGTCAACACAAAGTAACTTGCTATTCAGCTTATAGTAGAGATTACTGCAAATCTTTGAAAACAAAATGTTTCACGTTTCCAGTGAATGCATTCGTCATAAGGTTTGTGATTTACTGCAAAGCTTTTAGAAAAGAAAAAACATATTCAAGTTTCCAGTGAATGCATTCATCACAAGTTCTGTAACAACTTAACAAGTCAATGAGAGAAGTTTGGTTTACCTGCAAATTTTAAGTTGGCTGGGATGTCACAGGTAATAAAATACTTCAAATACAGTATTACAAACTAAATCACTAGTGTCTCTTCCCATTGCAATGATTTTTGAGTTGTCATAGACATCAGTTGTCTAAAATATAATTAAGCACAGCAGCATACATGAAACAAAGTATCAAGTTTCCACATTGAAGATATTTTCATGAGTAATTTTTCAGTTTTAACTTTTCCATGTAGAATGTACTTTCTGGATGACGCTTCACTATGTTGTAATCAGATAGCGGCACAAATTTCTTTTACGTGTGAACAGGACTAAGAAAACAGAAGAACCGAACTCACCTTGACGGTCTCTCCATAAAATCGAAACCTATGATATCATCGATTCCAAGAGCTTTGAGCTGTAGTACAACATTTGAGAGGTTACACCGTTTAATCTCAGGAACAGTGGATTCCGCCAGTTTATCAAACTCGCATTCTGGGAACAAACGGAAGCACTTCCCTGGCCCCTCACGTCCAGCACGGCCACTGAGTATAGATTGAAAAGGTAAGAAAAAACACACAAGAATTAATTCTGCTTGAAATATTGTACTCCCTCCGTAAACTAATGTAAGGCATTTTAGCTATTTCAATACTGACTACATACATGCTAAAATGAGTGAACATATGTACAAAATATGTCTAGATACATACTAACCAACAAAAAACTAAAATGCCTTAGATTAGTGAACGGAGGGAGTACCTCCTTTGAAGAGCCTGTGCTTTAGAAACTGGGATGATGATTAAGGACTCCATTCCAGTTACAGGATTGTAAGCGCGTGCTTTGACCATCCCAGGATCAATAACATATTTAATACCAGGTATTGTTACAGAAGTCTCTGCAATATTTGTTGCCAGAACTACCTGATAGACAAACTGGACATCAGTAAATGTTGCAAGCCTACCATATTACATGAGTGATGTTTAGTGCAAGTAAAGTAGTAAACTATGGAAAATGAAAAAAAAGGAAAATGAATTGCTCAATGAACCTTGAAGAAGATCGAAGCTGAAGATGCAGAACATGCAACTCATGTTGGATGGTGCAGGGATACAGGAAAACAATGCTTCAAAAATCATGCTACAGGGATATGGCAAATGTATATAGAGAAGGAAACATAATGTGCACAATATAAGAGAGGTTGAGAAAATTAGTAGGTTTCCTATTAAAATATGGTGCATAAAGGAAACTTATACAAACACATGACCACCCAGTATTACCAAGTTTTGAAAAAAAGAGAACAGCTCGAGCAAAACATGGGGCTCAGGCCGCAGCACTTATCAGTAAGTCATTAAGCATCACAGTACAATAGCATCAAGGTAGGACTGGAGAGATGAGACAGACAAAAAAGCAGGAAAATAGTAGCAACGGAGAGTCCAGCAAAAAAATAAACTACAGCCGGAGAGGGAAGGGGAAGAAAAACAGATGTCTGCGGGGCTCGACGAGAATGTGGCCAGGAGGTGAGGTGAACCTCATGAGCATGGAGGTATCACAGGGGAGAGGAAAAACGAGGAGGTGGGCGCGTATTGAGTTCCACGCACCAACCAGTTCAGGAAGAAGATCAAGCTGATCTTTAAGTGGGTCACAAATATTATTTCAGAAAGACATACATTGGGGCATTAGATATAAATATGGGCGAAACAGATACAAGTGCCAGTCAAAAGCTAACAACACAAGCAACGCAAAAACTCAAAAAGGCCTACTCCGATGGTAGTTTTTGTAACCAGAGGTGGTAGGCAGACTCCACCTTAATGCCCATATTCACTGCGAACCATGGAATTCAGGTCCTTGCACCACTGCTTCTGAGCTTGTTAATGTCATTGCATCTGTCCACCAATCTTCTAAAGTGTCCTCAGATGAGTCCGTCTCAATGGACATAGCTTGTTTGCATCTCTAGCTTAAAACTACATAACTGCTCACTCGCCTCTCTTTCTTTGCAACTGCATCGACTAATAGTATGTGATTTTTATTAGCAACGACATATTTTTCCAGAAGTGCATCACCCAACCTAACATTACATTAAATATGAAGAGCAGCAACTAAAGTAATCGTCTATAGAATAGCACATAGATACGTTGGAAATGTAACAAATGAAAAGTAAGCATAAGCATTCAAAGAACAGAATGGTTCACCTTGCGGGTTCCAGATGGCGCTGGTTTAAAAGCATTCATTTGCTGCTCTGATGGAAGAGACGAGTAGATAGGTGTAATCCACATCTTACTTCTGTCTGGTGGAAGTAGACGAGCACGCTCCTGAATAAGTCTCTCTAGTGATTCAATCTCCTCTTGACCAGTTAAAAATGCAAGAATGTCTCCAGGTCCTTCCTCCAAATGGATCTAAGAAAACAAACATCCAAACATGAACTTCATAAACTAAGAGCTGGCTATATTAAATCGCAGATGAACAATATGTTCTGGTAATTCTGAAATACCAATAAGTACCAGCCTTCTGGTAAGTAGGAGATACTAAAATTAGTCAAAGAGAAGAAGATTGCACATTCTCTTCTCCTGATTTCTGAAGCAAGTTTTTATTTCCTAAATGCTATTTTATATGGATTCCAATTTCCTTTCCTCCTCCCTAATCTATCTACCTCTTCCATACAAATAGGGTGATGCTCACCTGAAAGATTGTAACTAGCGTAGCATCTAGATAATCTGACTCAGGCTGGTATGTATACAGCATGTCGACCGGGTATTGCCGTCCTTGAATATGTACAGCTTTAGCGCCACCGAAATAATCTGAAAAACACTTGGCGTCCAAACTAGCAGACATGATAATCAGCTTTAAAGGTGCAAATTTTATTCCCTGGCAAGCCTTGAGAGAAGAACTTTGAGAGTCTTGTCTGTCAGACAAAGTCTTTCCATCTTTATTGGAACAAAGTGATCGGGAATGCTGCACTTTTTTCAACAATCCCAGCAATACATCTGTATGGACTGTTCTTTCGTGGGCCTCGTCAACAACTATAACACTATACTTGGATAGTAGTGGATCCAAAAGTGCTTCCCTGAAAATCCAAAGCAATGCTTCTATTACCAAAGTAAAATTCACAGATCAGACCAAAATAGAGATAAGAATATATGCCTTATAGCAGAATATTATTCACACACATTTAGCCATTTATAACATGGTAAGATACAGCGGGAACAGAAAATTAGTTAAGAAATTTTCAATAAAAAATTCTCGAAAACAAGAAAAGAACACAGTAATACAAGTTCATTGGTTGAAAATAATACAATATCCAACTCTGAAGCAAAAAAAATGATAGATGGGCTCTCTTTTTTTGTCAGAGAAATGGACTTAGATTTCAGGCTCAGGTCCACTCACATGTAGGGATGGCCACTGTCGCAAATTATTGAACTAGAGAAGAGAATGATTAAGTACATAACAAAAGGAGATCTAGAATATCACTAATCTACGAGAAGGATAAAATATAAGTGTTCGTTCTGTTCTATGCATTTTGTTCTTCACTTCCTCCGACTTTAACACATAAATGACTTACCCATATCGTTTGAACAAAATTCCAGGACATAGAGAATTTTGTAGTGTAACCCTAAGTAAACTGAAACAATTTTCTATAGGAACATGTAGCATCAAATTCAACGACTAAGCAAAACAAAAATACATAAATGGAAGAAAAATCAAATAGCAAGTAACCGGGTGACTAAAATATCAGCTGGACTCCAGGAGTTAACATGAAGCAAAATAATAGCCATAAAACTATCAAACAATAGATGATTTGGTTTCAAATACAAAATTACCTTAGAAGCAAACCATCGGTCATGTACTTAATCCTTGTTGCATTAGATGTGGAATCGTCAAATCTAATAGAGTAGCCAACCTTTCTACCCAGCCGATCATTGCATTCCTCGGCAACACGCTGCGCTACTGTAACAGCTGCAACTCTTCGAGGCTGGGTGATGCCAATGACTTTCCCCTCCTGACAAAACCCAGCATCATACAAAAATTGTGGCAATTCTGCATAACAAAACAAAAGGAACATATGATTCTTCAAGGAACTGGAGTAAAAGAAAGAGTAATGATTTGTCACAAAATTAATGACTACTATATGATATTTTTATTTCTCTCCAATAATTGATGAAGATTGTCCTTTATAAGAAACCATATAAGCAAATATACTCGGTACTGGTCAAACTTTATAATAATAATTTTCATATGATAGAAAAAAACTCGAGCGCAAAGCACATATAAGGGATTTGGAGAAAAGAGGGTCCTCATTTTGCATTTACAAAATGTTACTTTCGACTCACTTCTACTTTTATATGCTGTCATATGACTTATGTGACTAATCGAAATATCACCAGACTAACAAGAAGCTAGCAAGTAACAACATCACTTCCATAAACTACAAAAACCTATAACTACAAGCATCACAGAGCTACATTCTTCGAGCAATTACTTGACCAAAGAAAAGTAAAAACACGCAGGGACAAGACTTACGAGTTGTTTTGCCACTCCCAGTCTCGCCGACGATGATGAGAGTGTCATTCTTCCTCACCTCCTCGACAAGCCGTTTCTCCACTGCAACCACAGTCACAGCCACCCCGACCACCATCAACAACAACTAATTTAATCCCCAAAAACTTAGAGCACAATGGAATCGAACGTAAACTGACCTGAGGCGATGGGAAGCGACTTTCTCTGCTGCCGAATCAGCTGCTTCCTCCTGCCCAAACCAACAAAAAGTACAGGCTCAGTCAGGTGCGAACAGACCCAAACAAACGAAACTAAAATACCGGCGAGGGTTGGCACCGCGCGTTGTGCTGCTGCTTCTGCGGAGAAACGCTGGACGAGAAGGACGGCATCTTGGACGCTGCTGGAGAACCCCGAGACCTGAAGCTCGCCACGGCAGGCGTGCAGTGGTAGCTCGCCGGAAATTTATGCGCCCGCGACGGCCGACGGGGAGCAGGAAGGGTTCGGCTCTCCAGGGGCTGCTCCGGCCTTGGAGTTAGGTTACTGAAGGGAGAGGGCCTCCGAACGTGAGGCTACGCCAACGAGGCACGCCTCCACACCGAGGGGGATGAGAAGAAGCAGCCGGAGAAGGGGCGGCGGCGGCGGCGCCGACGAGTACAGTTCGATGGGAAAAGTGGGGCTGTGAATAGGGCTGGAATAAGCCTGTGGATTCTGTCCATTATAAACGTTGAACCGCTTTTTTTTAAAAAAACTAAACACTGAATTTGTCTTTATCATTTTTCTCCAGCTTTTTTTTTTTTTTGAGGGAAAGCCACCACGGCGGATTATATTATATTGGGCATAATAGACAGTACATCGTCTGCAATTACAGGACGCACACATATGTGTGGATCACCATAACAACATGTTCGACCTCATTAAACTTAGCTAAAATATGAGCCACCCTACTAGCCTCTCTAGGACAATGATTAAAAGAAACACGTGCAAAATTACGGCAAAGAAAAGAGCATTCTTGGTAGATGGCTGCCGCTGCTTCAAGAGAGTTTCCGCCGTTTTACTTAACCTCTATCACCTCCATACAATCTGCTTCAACCACGATCTTGTTGCATCCAGCCATACCAGCAAGAAGGAGTCCATTCCGAAGACCGTGAGCTTCAGTCGTTGCCGCATCCTCAACATGATGGAGAGTCCATCGACCAGCCGAAATGAAGACACCATGGTGATCACGAATAATCGCACATGTGCCCTCGGAACCCGAGTCAATATCGAATGCCGCATCAACATTTATTTTAACAAGACCATCCGGAGGTTTCTTCCAGCCGTGTCTATCAATTGTCGTCGCCCTTGCAGATTTTGCCCTTCTGTAATTTAGAGTCAAAGCTAAGATCGCTTGAGCCGAATGGCCAGGGTCAAAAGCTGGTTCACCGTGAGTGATCTTCCGTCTCTCCCACCAAGCGTACCACACCAACAGCAATTAGATCACTTATGCACAGGTCATGATGTATAGGAGCTACAGTAACATATATTAAGTACACACTAATATTGAATTATCTTTTTTGCGGGAAAAGTCCATATATTATGTTAGACCAGCCTTTACAAGAATATCATTACAATAAAAAGATATAACACACAAGTTGTTGAAAAGTTCAGCACCATCTTCCTTCTGCATCCCTCGACGGCGCGACGTGAGCAAAGCTCGATGTCGTCTCTGGGCCTCCGGCGCAGCGAAGCTCGTGTCGGAGAAAGATTGAAAAAACCCAGGCGCTTGAAAAAGCAGCAGCCGGGAAGTCGTCAACGTAGACCAGAAGATGTCGGCGCCGTCCCGGAGAATTTAGTACCGAGATAGGCCAGGAGAATCCCAGCTCCGACCAGGCGGAGATGGTGGAAACCAAACTCACAAGTTCCTTGACGAAACCGTACCTCCTTAACTATTTCCCTGACGATGGCGGAGATAGGCCTCTCTCCTTAACTATTTCCAAATTTGGCCTGAGGTTGGCTCCAGAGAGGATGGCGCTGACCTTGTACATGTCGGCTCCATCCTCTTTGGTATCGACCCCTGTTTTAAAAATTCAAAGTCCTTAGAAAAATTATGGGACTTTCACGATGGAGCCGAAAAAACAAGTTCAGCTCCATCCTGTTTGGCGCCGACCTCAAGAGGCCATATTTAAAAATAGTTTTGAGAAAAGGACATACATGTGTTTAGTTGCTCAAAGGGGCTAAATTTGTTATAAAAAAATACGCCGGCGGAGGGCAGGGGAACAAGCGGTGGCGGTGCCGGCGGCCGAGGGTAGGAACTATCGATGATTGCCTCTCGTACGCAAGAGACTGTGGGAATGGATAGGACGGATTGTTTCCAGAATTCAATTTCTTGTTCAATTGGGTGTCTGAAATTATTAATGGATGAAATGCAAGAACCCTTAGTACATGGGCTATAGAAATGTACACACTGATTTTACCTGACTCGGTTCGCGAAGCTTGATCAACGACAAAACTTGTTATGTGCTTGTGTGCTCAAATATTTTGATTCAGGTGACTTATTCGGTGCAAAATTAAAGAAAGGTAGCTCGTCACATGGCAACACATTTTGGTCGGAATCAGAATTTTGGAACTGGGACATATCTGGCGTATTGGCAATGGAAATACCCCTGATGTGTGAAAAAATGAATAGATTTCCAAACAACGTTTCAAGGAAAATAATTAATAGGAGAGGTCAAAGTATTCTTTCAAATGTGCGCGACTTGATCAATACAATAACAAAACAATTGGATGTTGACCTTATAAAAAACAGCTTGGCCCATTGATGTCAAGAAACTCTTGTTCGATACCACTGACATCTTATGATATGGATGACTTTGTGGCGTGTAACTTAATGAAGATATGGGCATTCTCTGTTAGATTCTACATACAACGTTGAATGAGACGTACAATTTGCGGAAAAAGTGTATTTTGATTTACAACAGGGGATGATGAGACTGCATCTTGTATAGGGGCATATAGTTTCTTCGTGTACCATATTTACATGGAGAGCCAGGCATGGCTACCTCCTATGCTGATTGATACCAGCTAATCAACATATCAAAGTAAATGGACAATGTCCCAATCCGTGAATCTGTTGTTGAGGACATTAAACATATGTTATTCACATGTTCATGAATGAAGAAAGTTTAATCATAGTTGTAGGCAATTCGAGATTGATTACGTGCATGATGTCCTTTCGGTTGAATGTCATGCTTTAAAGCACAGTTTCTTTCTAGCTGAAATCACTAGCTGCAATAGGGTGACCTTCGTTTAGATCAAGAGGTGGTCTCAATCATGAAGGACAATGGTAGTTTGAATGGAACAGGTACTGCAATTTTTGATAATTGCTAGCATATGGCAAAGAAGCTAGTAAGGTAGAACATGAATTTGAGAATAGTGTTGGAAATATGCCCTAAGGCAATAATATTAAGTTATTATTTCTTGCTGGTTCATTATTATTGTTTATATCTCTATGCTATAACTGCTATGACACATTAACACTTGAATACTTGATTCAAAGGAAAACTCATACGCACGTGTAGAGAAGTAAACAGACAAGTGTTCCTAATCTAGCCTCTAAGATTTGCTTGCATGTTTTTGGATGATCACATTTCTAGATCATGGACTAAATTGAGTTAACAACTGTGAGAGTATATTGTTGGCAGAACAATAGTACTGAACCGACACAATTGTATGCTCTTGCTATGAGATATTATCATTATTGTTAATAGCAATGTTTATAAAGTTATCATCTTGCATAAATCCTTAGACCATGAGAGTATCTAATGACCACTGCTTGATGATACGTCCAAAACGTATCTATAATTTTTGATGTTCCATGTCTATTATATATTGATTACCACATGTTTATCTTACACTTTATATCATTTTTATGCATTTTCTGGGACTAACCTATTAACAAGATGCCACAGTGCCAGTTCCTGTTTTTTACTGTCTTTTTGTTTCAGAAAATCTATTCTGGAAATATTCTCGGAATCGGACGCCAATTTAACTGATTTATTTCTGGACCGAGACGGAGCAGCAGCTAGGAGGACGGAGCTGCGGGCCACACCAGGCAGGCCGGCGGGCCCACGGCGCGGCCCAAGGTGGGGCCGCGCGCCTAGGCCGCCGCCCCACATCGGCTGGCCACCGACGCCGCCCTTTCGCCTATAAATTGCATCTAATCGGGAAACCATAGAGACCCGAGCAAAATCCACGAAAAGTTCCGAGGCCGCCGTCATCTTCAACCCTAATTTGGGAGGGTTTCTGCAGTTCTTCCCGGCACCTTGCCGGAGAGGAAATCATCACCGGAGGACTCTACATCACCATGCCTGCCTCCAGAATGATGTGTGAGTAGTTCTCCACGGGACTACGGGTCCATAGCAGTAGCTAGTTGGTAGTCTCTCCACCTTGTGCTATCATGTTTAGATCTTGTGAGCTGCCTAACATGATCAAGATCATCTTTATGTAATGCTACATGTTGTGTTTGCTGGGATCCGATGAATTGTGAAGTTATGATCAAGTTTGTTCATCTATCTATATTATGTTTTATCTATGTTCCTGCATGCTCTCCGTTGTTAGTAGATGTTTTGGCCAAGTAGATGCTAATGACTTCAAGAGAGGGTATTTATGCTAGTTAGTGGGTTCATGCCTCTAGAAGACTAGGCTTGATAGACAGAAACAACTAAGGCTATAGATGTGCTGTTGCCACTAGGGATAAATTAACCGATGCTTAGCTTAAGGGTACTGCTGTTAAGTCTAATGTGTTTGTTTACATTACACACTTTGCTTCATGCTACAATCTGTTGCTTACAACTTAATACTCATGGGAGACCCGGAAGCTATCTTGTGAGTGGATTACGAGTCATAGATGCAGCTAGTAAGCGGTCTATGTATATTGTTGTAATGCACAATAGATATAACAATGAACATGTACTTGTCATATATTGCATTGTCATGCGTTTGCAATTTGTCAATTGTCCAGCTGTAATTTGTTCACCCAACATGTATGTTTATTTGTCTTATGGAGAGACACCACTAGTGAACTGTGGACCCCGGTCCTTTATTCCACATTGATACAAAAAAAAATAGTTCTAGTTTTATTTCCTGTTTTTACTCTAGTCAAAATGAGTTCTCTTGAAAATACCAAGTTGTGTGACTTCACTAGCACAAACAATAATGACTTTATTTGCACACATATTTCTCCACCTGCTTCCAAAGCAGAGTCCTATGAAATTAAACCTGTTTCTAAATCTTGTTATGAGTGAGCAATTTTCTAGTGTTAGCACGGATGATGCTGCCTCTCACCTTAATAACTTTGTCGAATTATGTGATATGCAGAAGTACAAAGAGGTAGAAGGTGACATTATTAAACTGAAACTATTCCCTTTCTCTTTAAGAGGAAAAGCTAAAGAATGGTTATTATCCTTGCCTAGGAATAGCATTGACTCATGGACTAAATGTAAAGATGCTTTCATAGGAAAATATTATCGTCCTGCTAAAATTATATCATTGAGAAGTGGCATTATGAATTTTAAGCAATATGATAATGAGCATGTTGCCCAAGCTTGGGAAAGAATGAAAAGCTTGGTTAAAAATTGTCCCACACATGGACTGACTTCTTGGATGATTATTCAAACCTTTTATGCAGGATTAAAGTTTTCTTCAAGGAATTTGTTGGATTCGGCCGCTGGAGGGACCTTCATGTCCATCACTTTGGGTGCAGCAACAAAACTCCTAGATGAGATGATGGTAAATTATTCCCAATGGCATACTGAAAAGGCACCAACAGGTAAAAAGGTAAACTCTGTTGAGGAAATTTCTTCATTGAATGATAAGGTTGATGCTATTATGTCCATGCTTTCTGGTAATCAAGTGCCTGTTGATCCAAACAATGTTCCCTTGGCTTCATTGGTTGCTCAAGAAGAGCATGTTGATGTGAACTTCATTAAAAACAACAATTTCAACAACAATGCTTATAGGAACAATTTTGTTAATAACAATTATAAGCCCTATCCTTCCAATAGTGGCAATGCTTATGGTAATTCCTACAATAGTAATAAGAATGTGCCCTCTGATCTTGAGGTTATGCTTAAAGATTTCATTGGTTCACAAAAATCTTTTAACAAAACTGTTGAGGAAAAATTAGAAAAGATAGATAACCTTGCTTCTAAAGTTGATAACCTTGCTCTTGATGTTGAATTTTTGAAAATAAAGGTTATGCCTCATGATGTTAAAGAAAGTAAGTCTCTTAATGCTATAAAAATTAAGATTGATAATAATATTAAGATGCTAGCCGAGTTGCATGCTAGATGGGAAAGAGAGGAAAAAGAGGCTGAAACTGCTGAAAAGTGTAGGATTGCTAATGTTTGCACTATCTTCACCAATGAAGACGTTAAAACTTTGAGCACTAGTGAATTATCTACAGGTCCTAATCATAGTAGTAACAAGAAAATTAAAATCGGAGAAGGTCCCACTTCTGTTGAGAAGGGCTCCAAGTCACTTAGTGACACTAAAGTTACTCGTGAGAAAAGTGTTGAAAATTTTCGTGTTGTTAGAAATGATACTCCTATTTCTTTTGATGATAATGAGTTTGATTTTGATAGTTGCAACCTTACTGAAGTTATTAAGTTCTTACAAAAGCTTGCTCAAACTCCTAATGCTAGTGAAATAAACATGGCTTTCACTAAGCACATCACTAATGCTCTTATGAAGGCTAGGGAGGAGAAACTTAAACGTGAGGCATCTATTCCTATAAAGTTAGAAGATGTTTATGAACCTACTGTTAAAATGAGAGTAAATGATTTTGATTGCAATGCTTTGTGTGATCTTGGTGCTAGTGTCTCTGTTATGCCTAAGAAACTTTATGAAATTATTGATTTAGCACCATTAGAGGATTGTCACTTGAATGTTCATTTTGCTGATTCTACTATGAAGAAACCTGTGGGTAGAGTGAATAATGTTCTTATAATGGTTAACAACAATTATGTCCCTGTAGATTTCATTATTTTGGATATTGAATGTAAGGCTTCCTGTCCTATTGTTTTGGGAAGACCTTTTCTTAGAACTGTTGGTGTCATTATTGACATGAAAGAAGGAACTATCAAATATCAGTTTCCACTCCGCAAGGGGATGGAACACTTTCCTAGAAACAAGATGAAACAACCTTTTGAGTCTATTGTTAGAACAAGTTATGCTTTCAATGCTACTTTTGATAATACTTGATCTTTTTGCTACTGCGCCTAGCTGAAAGACGTTAAAGAAAAGCGCTTGTTGGGAGCCAAACCCAATTTTATTTCCTGTTATTTTTTGTTTTCTTGAGTTAAGGAGGTTGTTTACTTCTGTAACAACTCCTTTATATCTTTTATTTTTCGTTTTTGTTGTGCCAAGAAAAGCCTCTAATGCAAGAAGGTGGTAAAGTTTTATTTGCTGTCCAGAAACTGATTTCTGTACCTCACGGTAAAAATTCGTGAAAAATCACGGATTACTATTTTAATCTGTCAAGTTTTGAGCAGAACCCTGAACGTATTACCTATCTTTCATTAGTTAACCGTTTTCTGATTTGAGCACCGGAAGTGCCTCGAAAAAATTCGTCTTTACGGATTGTTCTGGTTTTGACAGATCTGTCTTTGTTTTGCATTGTCTCTTTTTCAAGTTTAGATTCGCGTTCTTCGGGGGGAGATCACGATCTTGCTTAGTAACAGTAGCTAATCTTTGAACTAAAGTATGCAATGTGTTTTTACAGAACCAAGTGAGTTTATGTTTTGATGCACTAACCCCTCTAATGAAGTTTGCGAGTTATCTTTGTGTGAAGTAAGTTTTCAAGTATTAGGAGAGGAGGATGATATAAGAAGATCAAGAAGAGAGAAAAGCATAAGCTTGGGGAGGCTCCCTTGGATCTCCCCAGCATATATCAAGAAGACTCAAGCGTCTAAGCTTGGGGATGCCTTGGGCATCCCCTTCTTCATCAACATATTATCAGGTCACCTCTAGTGAGACTATATTTTTATTGCTTCACATATTGTGTGCCGTTCTTGGAGCGTCTGTGTGTTTTATTTTCTGTTTGTTTTTGTTTTGTTTTCTGATCATAACTTAGTTGGATCCTAGCACTCTTGTTTGGGAGAGACACACGCTCCGCTTTTGCTTAGAATACTCCTGTTGTTCACTTATACTTGTTGAGTATTCTTGTTTAGCAATGCTATGCTATTAGCTCTTGTTTTTCATGTATCTCTTGTTCAGAGCTATTAGTTCTTTTATAGAAAGTACTCTCTTGCTTCACTTATATTTGTTTGGAGAGTTGTATAATTGGGCGTCTAGTTGGAACAGAAAATGCTAAAGTGTGTGGTAGTTATATAATGGAAAAACTTGCATAGTCATGTAGATCATTGAACTTTGATAACTTGATTCCTTGCAAATGTTTTGAGATATTAAGAAATTAGATGTTAAATGCTTACTGGTTAATTAAAACTAAAATCTGATTAGTGGTTGTGTTATTAAAGCTTGTACCGTACTACAAACTCTTAAAATTGCTGAAGTTGTAGTTGGACTTGATAGCTTCTCATGTCTGAAGGTTTTTGGAAACAACATAGTTGCATGCTAAGGTCGAGGGATCTAGCGGGGTACTTGTGCCTCCGTGAACGGCCCTCCTTGGGGTAAATTTAATCATGCTCTTAATGTTGAACCTGCTAGTTGTTTGTAATAAACTTGTGAGTTCTTTTTGACTAATGTTGAGCTACGGTTTTTGGCACTTCCACCATCCATATTTTGCTAGCCTCTTCGGTGCTGTGCATTGCCTTCTGCTCACATTGAGAGTTGTGCATACTTCGCCAGTACATCCAACCCCGTGGGAGAACTTCATCTTGTTCTCCTACACATAAGCCAAACATCTTCCTAAAACAGCCACCATAACTACCTATCACAGCATTTCCATAGCTGTTCCGAGATATATTGCCATGCAACTTCCACCTTACATTACATGACTTGTTGTCATTCATCATTGTTATATATTGCTTTGCATGATTCTATACAGCTGATGTGTGTTTTTACCCATGTTACGCTAGACCATTGCACATCCTGCTACACTGGCAGAGGCATACAGTTTTATACATCATGTTTTGTTCATTATGAGTTATTTGTACCAAAAAGTATGTTGTCATATTAGAGTGTTGCCCCTACAGTGAGGGAGAGAAAAGTGAAAAAGCCACAGAGGTCATTGAAAAGAGAAACAGAAAAAGAAAAAAAAGAAAAAAAAGAAAAAAAAGAAAGAAAAGAAATAAAGAGAGAGGGGACAACATTACTATCCTTTATCCACACTTGTGCTCATGTTTAGCACCAGTTTTATAGTCATCATTTGTGCTAGTAGCACCATGCTTCATATGAGAGAGTTCTCATGTTTCATTAGTATAACTATGTGGGGAATTTACGTTATAGAACTTGGGTTGTATATTCCAATGATGAGCCTCCTCAAAAGTGATCTAGGTCTTCATGAGCAACCAAGTTGGATGCACCCCCACTAGTTCCATTGGAGAGCTTTCATACACTTATAGCTCTATGTGCATCTGTTGCATGGCAATCACTACTCCTTGCGTAGCTTCGATTATAAGACTTCCTCTTGTCTAATGATCATTTATAGCTTTGTGAGCCTTTCTTCCATTGGCCTTCCAAACCCCAATTATTATTCTCTTTGCATAGCTTTGTGTTTCTTTGGTTGCTGATGAAGGACAGACTGAACACGAAAGATTTGATGCTTAGAAAACATTGGACTATTGACTCCGGTAATTCTTGTGTTCTTTGTTCAGAAGATGGGGTTGAAACAAGGGATCATCTCTTTTTCCTTTGCCCCTTTGCCACTGCTTGTTGGGATCTGATTAGCATTCAGTGGGTGCCCTCCTTGTCAATGTCACAACGCTTCAGCAGAGCGAACAGAGGGTTCTCGGGACCTTGTTTTATGGAGGTGGCTGCGTGTGCTCTCTTGAATATATGGAAGGAAAGAAATGATTTTATTTTCCAAGCTCAAACTCCATCGGTGGCTAGATGGAAAGTTAGGTTCGAACACGATCTGCTGCTTCATCAGTACAGAGTGAATTCGACTGATGTTCAACCTCTGCTAGATTGGGTCCGATGTTTTTTTTCTTAAGGTTTTTCTGGTCCGTCAGTCTAGGGGCTCAGCTGTTTTTGCGCAGCCCTTACTTCCTTTTGGCTTTGGTTTTTTTCTCCTAATGTCTAGGTTTATTTCTTCCGATTTCTTCCCCCTTAAACCATTTTTGACGGTTGTTCTTGATGTAATCTGAAGGAAAAAACCTCTGGTTTTTTCTAATAATATAAAATCTACACCGTAGGGGTTTTCCCTTACGGTAACAGCGTAAAAAAAAAACATCCTGGTGCCAATACCAAATGCTTACGCTGACCGGTTGAGTAAAACTTCTAACCAGTGAATTCATTATGTTTGTGATAATTTTGCTTGACTGGATCCTTTCTATATTTGTGAAAGATTGCTGGATGCTTGAGTAGAAGGATAACTTCTATACTGAATGCTTAAACATCTATAATGAACTTTGTACGGTTTCATGTCTTTATAGCATCTTCCATGAAAGGTTTTTTACTTGTTTAATTGTCTTGCTTTATTCATCTATGTGTTTAATATCAAACATAGACTTTTGTTTTGAATGATTTGATCTCAGCTCACATGCTTTACATTACTATATGATCAAGATTATGTTGGTAGCATGTCACCTAAAAAATTATCTTTGTGTTATCGTTTACCTACTCGAGGACGAGTAGGAACTAAGCTTGGGGATGCTTGATACGTCCAAAACGTATCTATAATTTTTGATGTTTCATGCCTATTATATATTGATTACCACATGTTTATCTTACACTTTATATCATTTTTATGCATTTTCTGAGACTAACCTATTAACAAGATGCTACAGTGCCAGTTCTTGTTTTCTGCTGTCTTTTTGTTTCAGAAAATCTATTCTGGAAATATTCTCGGAATCGGACGCCAATTTAACTGATTTATTTCTGGACCGAGACGAAGCAGCAGCCAGGAGGACGGAGCCGGGGGGCCACACCAGGCAGGACGGCGGGCCCACGGCGCGGCCCAGGGTGGGGCCGCGCGCCTAGGCCGCCGCCCCATGATACGTCTCAAACGTATCTATAATTTCTGATGTTCCATGTTGATATTATAGCAATTGTTACATGTTTTACATACACTTCATAGCATTTTTATGCATTTTCTGGGACTAATCTATTAACAAGATGCCACAGTGCCAGTTCCTGCTTTCTGCTGTTTTTGTATTTTAGAAAAGTTGTTCTGGAAATATTCTCGGAATTGGACGAAACCTGGACAGGACCTCCTATTTTTCCAACACGTACACGAAGTCCGAAGGAGAGACGGAGGCGACCGAGGAGGGCGCCACACCCTAGGGCGGCGCGGCCCCCCTCCAACCGCGCCGTGGTGGGGTGTGGGCCCCTCGGGTCGCTCCAGCCGCCGCCCTTTCGCCTATTTATTCATCTTCACGGGAAAACCCTAGACACTCGAGGCTCCATCCACGAAAAGTTCCGTAGCCGCCGCCGTCGTCAACCCTAGTTCAAGAGGGTTCTGAAGCTCTTCCCGGCACCCTGCCGGAGAGGGGAATCATCACCGGAGGGCTCTACATCACCATGCCTGCCTCCGGAGTGATGCGTGAGTAGTTCATCTTTGGACTACGGGTCCATAGCAGTAGCTAGATGGTTGTCTCTCCACTTTATGCTATCATGTTTAGATCTTGTGAGCTGCCTATCATGATCAAGATCATCTTATTGTAATGCTACATGTTGTGTTTGCTGGGATCCGATGAATATTAAATACTATGTCAAGTTGATTATCAATCTATCTTATATGTTATTTATGATCTTGCATGCTTTCCGTTACTAGTAGATGCTTTGGCCAAGTAGATGCTTGTAACTCCAAGAGTTAGTATTTATGCTAGATAGTGGGTTCATGCCTCCGGTAATCTAGGAGAGTGACAGCAACTTCTAAGATTGTGGATGTGCTGTTGCCACTAGGGATAAAATAACCGATGCTTAGCTTAAGGTTGCGCCGTTAGGTCTAATGTATTTGTTTACATTACGCACATTACTTAATGCGATTATCCGTTGCTTGCAACTTAATACCAACGGGGAACTCGGTATGACAACCTGGAGGTGGATTATTAGTCATAGACGCTGTTGGATAACGGTCTATGTATTTTGTCGTAATGCCCACATGAATATCATAGTAATCATCATGTCATATATATGCATTGTCATGCGCTCAATATTTTGTCAATTGCCCAGCTGTAATTTGTTCACCCAGCATGTTAGTTATCTTTTATGGAGAGACACCACTAGTGAACTGTGGACCCCGGTCCATTCTTTTACACTGATAATACAACCAACTGCAATCATTGTTCCTTTTCATTCTCTGCAATTAAACACTATTTTCCACACCATACGTTTAATCCTTTGTTTTCAGCAAGCCAGGAAGATTGACACCTTCCTGTTTCGTTGGGGCAAAGTAGTTTGATTGTGTTGTGTGCAGGTTCCACGTCAACAGCCGAACTCCCTTCCACACGCAAGTACTTTTCTGGCACCATTGACAACCTTCAGAAGTGCTTCTTGCTCCTACTGGATCTGATAACCTTGGTATCTTACTGAGTGAAACTTGCTGCTGCACTGCTTCATACCTTTCTCTTGGGGTCTCCCAACGAACGTGTGTCCCACGTCATCAAGCATTTTTCTGGCGCCGTTGCCGGGGAGCAAGAGGATTTCTGCAAGGGGAGTTTCACGCTTCCAATATCTTTACTTTGTTATTGTCTTGCTAAGTTTATTTTTATCTTGTCTTGTTTGCTTTATTTATCAAAAACACAAAATAAATTAGTTACTTTTATTTTCGAGTTGTTATCTTTTTGTCTTGTTTTAATTTTGCTAAAATGAGTACCCCTGAAATTGAAGTTCGGTCTTTTAAGCAACAAGGTGGAGAAAGTTTAAAAGATGCTTGGTATAGGATCAGTGATGCTCACCGTAGATGTACTAAAAAATATTCTACCATGATCCTTCTTAGAAATTTTTATGTTGGTATCACTAGTTGGTATCGGTATGTTCTAGATACTCTGACATGAGGCAACTTTCTGGGGACTCCTGCTTTGGAAGCATGCAATATAATTGAAAGTTTGGTAGGAATACCACCTATTAATGATCTTAAAATTGAGATTACTTTGGAAGATGTTATAAAAAAATTGGATTCCATGGAGAAAAAATTGCCGGATTTGCTTGGTAGTTCTAGCAAAGTTAATGAATCACTGGGAGATATTAATGAAAGAATTGCTATTTTAGAAGCTAGCACTGGCCATGATAATCAAAACTTCAGGATTGGTGAATTAGAGGAAGCTATGGATACTCTAAGTTCAACTTTCTCCCTATCAAGTTTAAAAAGCAGAAAGCTTTTGTGGGAAAAGAGCAAAAATTCATGTATGTTCGAAAAGTGCCTCAACCGAAACCCCCTAATGTGCTTAAAACTGATAAAACGTTTAGTAAAATTGAGGGTGAATCACATAATGAATTATTTAAATTTGCTTCCCAAGAATTACCTAAACCAAAAATGCCTATTGTTACAAGCTGTGTTTTTGAGGAAGCTTTTGATGATTTGGATGCTTCTTCACTTGGAAACACTTGATTCTTACTTTCTGCGCCTAGCTGAAAGGCGTTAAAGAAAAGCGCTTATAGGAGACAACCCATTTTTTTATTTCTGCAATTTTTCTTTTCTTTTTGAGTCAAGGAGTTGTTTACTTCTGTAACAATTCCTTTGTATCTTTATTTTATCGCACTGTTGTGCCAAGTGGAGCCTCTAATAGGAAGATGATGCTAGATTTGGATTTCTGCGCAGGAACAGATTTCTGCTGTTCACCGTTTTACTTCTGTAAAATCACAGAAAAATTATTTAAATCTGCAAATTTTTGTGCGTGATCCTCAGATATGTACGCATCTTTCGTTAGTTTTGAGTTTTTCGATCTAAGCAACGTAAGTGCCTCGAAAAAATTCGTATTTACAGACTGTTCTGTTTAGACAGATTCTGTCTTTTATTTTTCGCATTCTCTCTTTTACTAGTGTTGAGTGGAATTCTTTTTTAGGGTGAAGAGCTTCACATAACATCAGTGGCAGTAGTTAATGTTAAAAGTAACGGTCATGTTTGTGTACTTATAGAACATTGAGTTTTTGATTGTGCACTAACCCTCTAATAAGAATTACTCTGAGTTTGGTGTGGCGGAAGTTTTCAAGGGTCAAGAGAGAAGGATGATATAATGTGATCAAGAAGAGTGAAGAGCTTAAGCTTGGGGATGCTCCCATGGATCACCCCAGCATATTTCAAGAAGACTCAAGCGTCTAAGTTTGGGGATGCCCAAGGCATCCCCTTCTTCATCAGCAACTTATAAGGTCATCTCTACTGAAACTATATTTTAATTCTTTCACATCATATGTGCTTTACTTGGAGCGTCTATGTGCCTTTTTATTTTCAGTATTTTCTTTTTCTTTTGGTCAACTTGATTGGACAATAGCATTCTTGATTGGGAGAGAGACACGCTCCGCTTTTTCATATGAATACTCTTATTCTTCACTTATACTTGTTGAGTATTCTTATCTAGCTATTGCAATGCTTTTAGCTCCTGTTTTGCATGCATCTCTTATTCAGAGCTGTTAGTTCTTTTAAAGAAAGTACTCTCTTGCTTCACTTATAATTGTTTGAAGAGTTTATGTTGAAATAAGTTGATTGGTGTTTGGTTGGAACAGAAAATGCTGCATGTGATAGATGGTATAATGGAAAAAGCTTACATATTCTTGTAGATCACTGTATTGGATAATTTGATACTTGTCAATTGTTTTGAGTTATCAAGTAGTTCATGTTTAAGCTTTTGTATCATGTAGTTAAAACCTATTAATGAAGAACTACCGTAAAGCTCGTTGAAATTTGGTTTTCATGATTGGTATCTCTAAGGTCTAGATATTTTCTAGTAAAAGGGTTTGGTTAACAAGGAAGACAGTGTAGAGTCTTATAATGCTTGCAATATGTTTTCATATAAGTCTTGCTGTGTCGGTTGATATCCTGTGTTTGCTTCAAATAACCTTGCTAGCCTAAACTCTGTACTGAGAGGGAATGCTTCTCGTGCATCCAAAACCTTGAGCCAAAATCCATGCCATTTGTGTCCACCATAACTACCTATATGTGGTATTTCCTTGCCACTTGGTGCCTGGTTGACGGGAGAGTATTTGAGGATGATGATGATGGTGATGATGAGTACTTCCCCGGCAACGGCGCCAGAAAACAGCTTGATGGCTACGTGTTGGTGAACCCCAAGAGGAAGGTTATGATGTAGACAGCAGAAGTTTTCCCTTGAGAAATCTACCCAAGGTTATCAATCCAGTAGGACTTGACGATCTATGGAAGGTTGTTGATGTTGACTCCCCCTGGCGCTAGGGAGCTTGCACCAACGTGGAATCTGCACAGACACAAACCAGAACTTTGCCCAACACGAAACAGAGAGGTTGTCAATCTCTCCGGTCTTGCAGAAACAAAGAGTTAAACGTATGGTGTGGAAAACAGCAGGAAAAACAGCAAGTAACAGGAAACAGATGATTGCAGCAGGTTGTGTAAACAGTATGAGGAAATTGGACCAGGGTCCACAGTTCACTAGTGGTGTCTCTCTCAGAACAGATAACTAGCATGTTGGGTAAACAAATTACAGCTGGGCAATTGACAAATAGAGAGGGCATAACAATGCAATACATGCCAAGATGTCTACTATGAAATCTAGTTGGGCATTACAACAAAGTACATAGACCGTTATTCCAACCGCATCTATGCCTAAATAATCCACCTTCAAGGCAGCATCCGCATCCTGTTCAGTATTAAGTTGCTAACAACAGATTATTGCATGAAGTAAAGTGTGTAATGTAATCAATACAAGTGCCCTTGGACACTGCACCAATGTTTTATCCCTAGTAGCAACAGCACATCTACCATCTTAGACCTTTCTGTCACTGATCCAGATATCTAGAGACTGAACCCACTATCGAGCATAAATACCCCCTCTTGGAGTCACAAGCATCTACTTGGCCAAAGCATCTACTAGCAACGGAGAGCATGCAAGATCAAGAGCACATAGATAAACAACTTGAATAAACATGGTATCAATATTCATCGGATCCCAGCAAACACAACATCTAGCATTACAATAAGATGATCTTGATCATGTTAGGCAGCTCACAAGATCTAAACATGGAGGCACAAGGTAGAGAGACAACCATCTAGCTACTGCTATGGACCCGTAGTCCAGGGGTGGACTACTCACGCATCACTCCGGAGGCAGGCATGGTGATGTAGAGCCCTCCGGTGATGATCTCCCCTCCGGCAGGGTGCCGGGAAGAGCTTCAGAACTCCTCCGATCTGAGATTGACGATGACGGCCGCGACGGAACTTTTCGTGGAATATGATCGACCGTAATAGGGTTTTCGCGTCGCGGAGAATATATAGGCGAAGAGGCGGCGTCGGTGGCCGAGGGGGGCCACCACGCCATAGGGGGCGCGGGCCCACCCTGGGCCGCGCCCTAGTGTGGCGTGGCCCCCTGGTGGGTCTGCTCCGACTCCCCTTTGGACTCCGTGATCTCCTCGTGATATTATTGACGATGTCTTTTGTTTCGTCCAATTCCGAGAATATTTCCTTAATAGATTTTCTGAAACCAAAAACAGCAGAAAACAGGGAACTGGCACTGTGGCATCTTGTTAATAGGTTAGTCCCAGAAAATGCATAAAAATGATATAAAGTGTACCAAAACATGTAGCAATTGATATAATAACAGCATGGAACATCAAAAATTATAGATACGTTTGAGACGTATCAAGCATCCCCAAGCTTAGTTCCTGCTCGTCCTCGAGTAGGTAAACGATAAAAACAGATAATTTTTGAAGTGACATGCTACCAACACAATCTTTGATCAAATAACAATGTAATGCACATGATCTGAATGAAGTGATCCAAGCCAATGGTCTATAGTTTGCAAGCAAGTAAATAAAGAGTAAACATAAGTGATCACACAAGTGCAAACTTTCATGAATAATACTATAAAACATTTAGAGATATAATAGTCTAACATAATAGTTAGTTCACAGCAGCAATAATTCTCAACATGAAAGTGTTTGTATCAACACAAAGGAAGATAATAGCTTCAGCTTTGCTTCAACTTTCAACATGTATATCATATAGATAATGTCAATGCAAAGAATATGATCAACCAAACACAAAGTTATGTAAAAACTGTTATACTGGAGTTGACAATGATGTTTGCTTAAGTAGACAGAAAGAAGTGGGAAAACTGACTCAACATAAAAGTAAAAGAATGGCCCTTCGCAGAGGGAAGCAGGGATTAACATCATGTGCTAGAGCTGTAGTTCCCGAAGGCATATAGAGAGCATAAAATATTGTTTTGTAAGGTAATGGTGTATACAGGTGTCAACAAATCAAATAGCAGGTACTTGTCATCTTCCATGGCTAACTAACTTTTAGAGCGGTTCCGAGAGTTTTTAGGACTGCACTTGTAACAAGCACTTATTGGTGACACTCCTCCCAACCATTTACTTTCCACAAACCATGGCTAACCGAATCCTCGGGTGCCCACCAACATTCACCATGGAGGAGTGTCTATTTATTTATTTATAGGGTGGACTAACCAGCTCTTTAATGCAAAATAAAAGGTGGAGAAGCAGATGAAGCTGCCAATCCTTGTAAATTAATTAGCATGGAAGATGACAAATCTCACTACTACGTCCTTATGAGCTTTTCAAGTAGTGACACAAAAAGGAAATGTAACAGTTTTGAGTAGTTAGTAGATAGCACATGAAGAAATTTACTTGGAATGGTGAAAACACCACATAATAGGTAGGTATGGTGGACACAGGTGGCATGGATTTGGCTCAAGGTTTTGGATGTACAAGAAGCATTCCCTCTTAGTACAGAGTTTAGGCTAGCAAGGTTATTATAAGCAAACATCATTATCAACTGGAATAGCAAGAGTGTACATAAAACACAAGGTTTGACGAACCATAGACTCCCACTGTCTTCCTTGTTAACACATAGCCTTCATCCAAAAATTATCTAGACTACTATGGACTTCCAATTATGCAACAGATTATTATAGCAGAAAATCCTTATAGTAGTTCTTCATTAATAGCCATTACTTACATGATGCACAAGCTTAAACATTAATTACTTGACAGCTCAAAACAATTGGCAAGCATCAAATTACTCAAGACAACGATCTAAAAAGATTCATGTAAGCATTTTATACCACTACCACATGCATAGCATTTTTCTGGTCCAACCAAACACCAATCAACTTATTTGACAACTCTCCAAACAGATATAAGTGAAGCAAGAGAGTACTTTCTTCAAAAGAAACTGAAAGCTCTAACAAGAGATACATGAAAAACTGAGAGCTAACAGCAATAACAGCAACTAGACAGGAATACTCAACAAGTATAAGTGAAGCACAAGAGTATTCTAATGAAAAAGTGGAGCGTGTCTCTCTCCCAAACATGAATACTAGGATCCAACAAGTATAGCACAGCAAACAAAACAAAACAAACTGAAAACAAAAACACACTGACGCTCCAAGGAAGAGTACACTAGCATGAAGCAATAAAAATATAGCACCATTAGAGATGACCTGATAATTTGTAGATGAAGAAGGGGATGCCTTGGGCATCCCCAAGCTTAGATGCTTGAGTCTTCTTGAAATATGCTGGGGAGGTAAGCCTCCCCAAGCTTAAGCTCTTCACTCTTCTTGATCATGTAATATCATTCTCCTCTATCAACACTTGAAAACTTCCTTCACACCAAAACTTAACAGCTTTTCTCATTAGCAGGTTAGTGCACTAAAAGATAATACTTCAAAGTTCTAGCAAAGACAAAACTCACAAGCCAACTATTTTAAACATTAGCCACTGTTACTAGGCTCAAGTGGGCACTTTTACACGAAAAGAAACCACTTAAAAACTTGTAAAAGAGAGAATGCAAAATAAAAGACAGAATCTGTCAAACCAGAACAGTCTGTAATGACGAATTTTTTCGAGGCACTTACGATGCTCAGATGAAGAACTTTTGAAATAATGAAAGTTGCGTAACATCATCAGGAACATGCACAAAAAGTTTCAGCATTTTTCGATTTTTTCTGATTTTCTACTGAATTAAACGGTGACGAACAGCAATCTGTCCCAATGCAGTCCCGAAAATAAAAACCAACTTTGCATTAGTAACTCTCCTTGGCACAACAAAACAGCAAATAAAAGATACAAAGGAGTTGCTACAGAGGTAAACAAGCATCCTTGACTAATACTGAAAATAAAAATAATGGGTTGCCTCCCAAAAGCGCTTTCTTTTAATGCCTTTTAGCTAGGCTAGAAGATTTTAATGATGCTCTCATAAGAATAAGAGTTGAAAAACAAAAGAGAGCATCAAGAGGCAAATATCAAACACATTTAAGTCTAACCCACTTCTATGCAAAGGAATCTTATAACAAAAAAATTATTGAAGCATAAAGCAACTAGCATAGAAAGATGAAACAAATATACTTCAAAACTTTCAACATAAAGAGAGGTGTTTTAGTGACTTGAAAACTTTTACAACCATATTTTCCTCTCTCATAATAACTTTCAGTAGCATCATGAACAAACTCAACAATATAACTATCACATAAAGCATGCTTTTCATGATCTACAAACACATAATTTTTATTAAGCTCGAAAACAGTGGGGTTATAAACCCACTTTTGACAATAGTAGTATAATAATATCATTAGCAATATAGGACCATCATCAAGAGCATTATCATATATAACATTAGGGAGCACATTTTTACTTTCTGCAATTTCCTTTTCTTGAGTCAAGGAGGATGTTTTTTCAAATTTATCAAAAGAGATATTTCAATAGAATCATGACATTCAACATATAGCATTTCCTCCTTAGTAGGCGTGGAGGGCAATCATATAATGTAAGAGTTAAAGAGTTACTATCATTTTGTCCATCACTCTCTTCCTCTTTTTCATCCAATGAGCTTTCAGTTTTAGCATTTCTTCTCCAGGTTCCTGAAAGTAGCAAGTTGTTCTGGAGAATAAATTTTCTCAAGAAATTCAGTGATATAAGGATTATCATTATAATATTCAAGGCAATAACCAAGTATAGCATAATTCTCAGTTTATAAGGAGCATCATCATTTGAATATAACCAGCAATTTCATAGCACCCTTAAAAACAAAAATTCTTCAATTCGTCAAGATTACCAAAGTCATAATTTCCTTTAGCATAAGCAGCCAAAGTTTCATTATCATTATAATCACATTGGAAAGGGAGGTGTTTATGCCTTCTACAACATAAAGATTCATTAAAGCAGTAGGATTCATCATAAGTAGAGCACAAGTTTTTAGCAAAATAATTCAATCTACTTATTTGTTCCCATAAATATTTCCCTTTTTGAGACAAGCGGTATTCCTTATAGTAATTATGTTGTTCCTCCGCGAACCCACTTAGCCAATAAGATTTTGTTTCAAACAGAGAAGACATTGATAGCAAATAAATAACTAGACATAATAACAAACCGAAATAAACTAGATGCAAGAAACTAATTTTTTTTTGGGTTTTTGATTTTTAACAGCAAGCAAAACAAAACTAAAACAAGACAAAAAACAAAGTAAAGAGATTGGAACTGAGAGACTCCCCTTTCCAATAGCCTCCAAGTCCCCGGCAACGGCGCCAGAAAACAGCTGGTGCCTGGTTGACGGGAGAGTATTTGAGGATGATGATGGTGATGATGAGTACTTCCCCGGCAACGGCGCCAGAAAACAGCTTGATGGCTACGTGTTGGTGAACCCCAAGAGGAAGGTTATGATGTAGACAGCAGAAGTTTTCCCTTGAAAATCTACCCAAGGTTATCAATCCAGTAGGACTTGACGATCTATCGGAAGGTTGTTGATGTTGACTCCCCCTGGCGCTAGGGAGCTTGCACCAACGTGGAATCTGCACAGACACAAACCAGAACTTTGCCCAACACGAAACAGAGAGGTTGTCAATCTCTCCGGTCTTGCAGAAACAAAGAGTTAAACGTATGGTGTGGAAAACAGCAGGAAAAACAGCAAGTAACAGGAAACAGATGATTGCAGCAGGTTGTGTAAACAGTATGAGGAAATTGGACCAGGGTCCACAGTTCACTAGTGGTGTCTCTCTCAGAACAGATAACTAGCATGTTGGGTAAACAAATTACAGCTGGGCAATTGACAAATAGAGAGGGCATAACAATGCAATACATGCCAAGATGTCTACTATGAAATCTAGTTGGGCATTACAACAAAGTACATAGACCGTTATTCCAACCATCTATGCCTAAATAATCCACCTTCAAGGCAGCATCCGCATCCTGTTCAGTATTAAGTTGCTAACAACAGATTATTGCATGAAGTAAAGTGTGTAATGTAATCAATACAAGTGCCCTTGGACACTGCACCAATGTTTTATCCCTAGTAGCAACAGCACATCTACCATCTTAGACCTTTCTGTCACTGATCCAGATATCTAGAGACTGAACCCACTATCGAGCATAAATACCCCCTCTTGGAGTCACAAGCATCTACTTGGCCAAAGCATCTACTAGCAACGGAGAGCATGCAAGATCAAGAGCACATAGATAAACAACTTGAATAAACATGGTATCAATATTCATCGGATCCCAGCAAACACAACATCTAGCATTACAATAAGATGATCTTGATCATGTTAGGCAGCTCACAAGATCTAAACATGGAGGCACAAGGTAGAGAGACAACCATCTAGCTACTGCTATGGACCCGTAGTCCAGGGGTGGACTACTCACGCATCACTCCGGAGGCAGGCATGGTGATGTAGAGCCCTCCGGTGATGATCTCCCCTCCGGCAGGGTGCCGGGAAGAGCTTCAGAACTCCTCCGATCTGAGATTGACGATGACGGCCGCGACGGAACTTTTCGTGGAATATGATCGACCGTAATAGGGTTTTCGCGTCGCGGAGAATATATAGGCGAAGAGGCGGCGTCGGTGGCCGAGGGGGGCCACCACGCCATAGGGGGGCGCGGGCCCACCCTGGGCCGCGCCCTAGTGTGGCGTGGCCCCCTGGTGGGTCTGCTCCGACTCCCCTTTGGACTCCGTGATCTCCTCGTGATATTATTGACGATGTCTTTTGTTTCGTCCAATTCCGAGAATATTTCCTTAATAGATTTTCTGAAACCAAAAACAGCAGAAAACAGGGAACTGGCACTGTGGCATCTTGTTAATAGGTTAGTCCCAGAAAATGCATAAAAATGATATAAAGTATAGCCAAAACATGTGGTACGCCATTGTGCTACCTTTAAACTATTCAAAAATTATTACTCCTATTTTGTGTCAATGTTTACCAAGCTCATGAGGACGGGGTGGATGTCTTTATGTCAACTGTCAAACAGACTTTACCACCGGACTAGCGGCATATACATCCGCTTAACCATTAATTTTGCAAAAAGAGCTGGCAAATGGGGTGCCCAGTCCCAATTAATTACAACTTTAACCGCTTAATTCTCTTCACATTTTCGGCCTGATTTATCAGTCAAGCAATGACAAACAGTGAAATATCTGCATGTGTAAACAAAAGAGAAGAGGGATGATCTGCCTTGCTGGTAGAAATAACGTCCTTCATAGGAGCCGCTCTTAAAAGTCTGGTTGGCAGGGGTCATATTGTACTTTTCCATTTTCTGATTCGTTGACAATTAACAAACACCTCCCAAAACTTATTTTTACTCTCTTTATGATTTTAAAAACTTAAAAAGCTCTAGCACATGATTTAATCCCTGCTTCCCTCTACGAAGGGCCTTTCTTTTACTTTTATGTTGAGTCAGTTTTCCTACTTCTTTCTATCTCAGAAGCAAACACTAGTGTCAACTTTGGTGCAACAATTTTTATATGCTTGTATATTGCACTTATTATATTGCTTTGTGTTTACAAATATCCATGAGATATACATGTTGAAAGTTGAAAGCAATTGCTGAAACTTAAATCTTCCTTTGTGTTGGTTAAATACCTTTTACTTAGAATCTATTGCTTTATGAGTTAACTCTTATGCAAAACTCTTTGATGCTTGTCTCGAAAGTACTATTCATGAAAAGTTTTTGCTTATATGATTCAGTTGTTTGCTCATTATCTACTTGCTAGCAAACTATAGACCATTGACCTGGATCACTTCATTCATAACATGTGCTTTACAATACTATTTGATCAAGCTTATGATGGTAGCATGTCACCTCAGAAATTATTTTGTTTTTATCGTTTTACCTACTCGAGAACGGGTAGAACTAAGCTTGGGGATGCTTGATACGTCTCAAACGTATCTATAATTTCTGATGTTCCATGTTGATATTATACCAATTGTTACATGTTTTACATACACTTCATAGCATTTTTATGCATTTTCTGGGACTAACCTATTAACAATATGCCACAGTGCAAGTTCCTGTTTTCTGCAGTTTTTTATTTCAGAAAAACTGTTCTGGAAATATTCTCGGAATTGGACGAAACCTGGACATGACCTCCTATTTTTCCAACACGTACACGAAGTCCGAAGGAGAGACGGAGGCGACCAAGGAGGGCGCCACACCCTAGGGCGGCACGACCCCCCTCCAACCGCGCCGTGGTGGGGTGTGGGCCCCTCGGGTCACTCCAGCCGCCGCCCTTTCGCCTATTTATTCATCTTCACGGGAAAACCCTAGACACCCGAGCCTCCATCCACGAAAAGTTCCGTAGCCGCCGCCGTCGTCAACCCTAGTTCGGGAGGGTTCTGAATCTCTTCCCGGCACCCTGCCGGAGAGGGGAATCATCACCGGAGGGCTCTACATCACCATGCCTGCCTCCGGAGTGATGCGTGAGTAGTTCATCTTTGGACTACGGGTCCATAGCAGTAGCTAGATGGTTGTCTCTCCACTTTATGCTATCATGTTTAGATCTTGTGAGCTGCCTATCATAATCAAGATCATCTTATTGTAATGCTACATGTTGTGTTTGCTGGGATCCGATGAATATTGAATACTATGTCAAGTTGATTATCAATCTATCTTATATGTTATTTATGATCTTGCATGCTTTCCGTTACTAGTAGATGCTTTGGCCAAGTAGATGCTTGTAACTCAAAGAGTTAGTATTTATGCTAGATAGTGGGTTCATGCCTCCGGTAATCTGGGAGAGTGACAGCAACTTCTAAGATTGTGGATGTGCTGTTGCCACTAGGGATAAAATAACCGATGCTTAGCTTAAGGGTGCACCGCTAGGTCTAATGTATTTGTTTACATTACGCACATTACTTAATGCGATTATCCGTTGCTTGCAACTTAATACCAACGGGGAACTCGGTATGACAACCTGGAGGTGGATTATTAGTCATAGACGCTGTTGGATAACGGTCTATGTATTTTGTCGTAATGCCCACATGAATATCATAGTAATCATCATGTCATATATATGCATTGTCATGCGCTCAATATTTTGTCAATTGCCCAGCTGTAATTTGTTCACCCAGCATGTTAGTTATCTTTTATGGAGAGACACCACTAGTGAACTGTGGACCCCGGTCCATTCTTTTACACTGATAATACAACCAACTGCAATCATTGTTCCTTTTCATTCTCTGCAATTAAACACTATTTCCCACACCATACGTTTAATCCTTTGTTTTCAGCAAGCCAGGAAGATTGACACCCTTCCTGTTTCGTTGGGGCAAAGTAGTTTGATTGTGTTGTGTGCAGGTTCCACGTCAACAGCCGAACTCCCTTCCACACGCAAGTACTTTTCTGGCACGATGACAACCTTCAGAAGTGCTTCTTGCTCCTACTGGATCTAATAACCTTGGTATCTTACTGAGGGAAACTTGCTACTGCACTGCTTCATACCTTCCTCTTGGGGTCTCCCAGCGAACGTGTGTCCCACGTCATCACCCCACCTCGGCTGGCCACCGACGCTGCCCTTTCGCCTATAAATTGCATCTAATCGGGAAACCCTAGAGACCCGAGCAAAAATCCACGAAAAGTTCCGAGGCCACCGTCATCTTCAACCCTAATTTGGGAGGGTTTCTGCAGTTCTTCTCGGCACCTTGCCGGAGGGGAAATGATCACCGGATGGCTCTACATCACCATGCCTGCCTCCGGAGTGACGCGTGAGTAGTTCTCCACGGGACTACGGGTCCATAGCAGTAGCTAGTTGGTAGTCTCTCCACCTTGTGCTATCATGTTTAGATCTTGTGAGCTGCCTAACATGATCAAAATCATCTTTATGTAATGCTACATGTTGTGTTTGCTGGGATCCGATGAATTGTGAAGTTATGATCAAGTTTGTTCATCTATCTATATTATGTTTTATCTATGTTCCTGCATACTCTCCGTTGTTAGTAGATGTTTTGGCCAAGTAGATGCTAATGACTTCAAGAGAGGGTATTTATCCTAGATAGTGAGTTCATGTCTCTAGAAGCCTGGGCTTGATAGACTGAAACAACTAAGGCTGTAGATGTGCTGTTGCCACTAGGGATAAAATAACCGATACTTAGCTTAAGGGTACTGCTGTTAAGTCTAATGCGTTTGTTTACATTACACACTTTGATTAATGCTATAATATGTTGCTTGCAACTTAATACTCATGGGAGATCCGGAACTGCTCGGATCGTTAAGGCTCGGCTCGTTATGGTTCGTGATCGTTAAGTCTCGGATCATTAAGCTCACTAAGGATAACGAGCTAAAATCAAAGATCGGCTCGGTTCGTTATCTGTTCGCGAGCACTCGCGAACAGATCGTTAAAACTCGTTAAGGAGATGTATCAAAATAATCAGCTACTTAAAATGCATCAAGCAGCCGGACATGAGTACATTTCCTTATTATTGTTAGATAATATTTTCTGGTCGCGGGATTTTTGTCGAGATTGCGAGAAGATCGCGGGATTTTTGTCGAGAATATTTTCTGGTCGGGTCTATTTCCTTATTATTGTTAGATGGGCTGGGGCAGCTATGCAGAGAAAATTAGCGAGCTTAACGAGTTGCTCACAAAACTCGTTAGTTTGATTGTTTAGCTCGTTAGTGTTAGCGAGCTAAAATTGCTGCTCAGCTCGGTTCATTAACAAAATGAGTCGAGTTCAAACGTGTCGAGCTACCGAGTGTTCAATAAGCTTAACGAACTTCGAGCTTTATGTCCAGCCCTACCCGGAAGCTATCTTGTGAGTGGATTATGAGTCATAGATGCAGCTAGTAAGCGGTCTAGGTATATTGTTGTAATGCCCAATAGTTATAACAATGAACATGTGCTTGTCATATATTGCATTGTCATGCGTTTGCAATTTGTCAATTGCCCAGCTGTAATTCGTTCACCCAACATGTATGTTTATTTGTCTTATGGAGAGACACCACCAGTGAACTGTGGACCCCGGTCCTTTATTCCACACTGATACAAACACCGTTTTCACCACGCTCTACATTACTTCCTGCTGCTACTTTTGTGTTCATCATCATATTCTACACCATATGTTTAATCCTTTGTATTCAGCAAGCCGGGGAGATTGACAACCTTCCTGTTTCGTTAGGGCAAAGTACTTTGATTGTGTGTGTGCAGGTCCACGTCAGTGATCGGGTAACGGCGCCGCTGACACCTTTCTGAAGCTCTTCAAATTCTTACTGGATCTGACAACCTTGGTTTTGTAATCAAGGGAAAACTTTGCTGCTGACTACATCATACCTTCTTTTGGGGTTTCCCAGCGAACGTGCATTCCACGTCATCACTTGACAAGTATGCTTCGACTATCATCCAACGTCATTTCGTAAAAGAGTGATAATAACGGTGAGTATATCCTAAAGTATGCCGAAACTAGGTTTGTTCAGGCGTGGAATGTTGCTCCTCCTGACGATAGAGAGATACGCTCTGGGCCCTCTCAGTATTATGATATCATCCTATCGTCTGTCCAGACACAACGTGAAAGTTGTCACGAGGATATCGGAATACGGAATGAGAAAAGTGTGAGTGATATTGGTACGAGGATAACAGGTATAGTGATTAAAGAGTTTAATCATGAGGATATAGACATCTCACCTCGGGATATCACTAGTATCATGAAGCAAAGGGATTAGCAAGGTGAGTAATGAAAGGTTCGTCCGATGTATTCGTGTATGCATGGGAACCATCATGGGCGTCCACGGCTCCGTTGTTAGTTATTGTCGGAAAGTGTTCTGGGCATGTCTGTGTATTACCGAACCTAATGGGTCACATGCTTAAGGTGCTTTAATCTTTATTGAGAGATATATCAGTAGGTAGGTAGATTTGAGAGACACCGGAGACATGGCGATGTTGTCGGTGACAGTCCGAAACTGTTTCGGACAATTCTAGAGAGACATATCATGTCGCAGAGATACCGGAAGTGTCCCGCAAATTTTATATGCATGCATGCGATGTCCCGGGGTTATAGAAATAGTTTCTATCATATCAAATTAGTTCTAAGAATTTATTTAGTGAAAATATAGATGATGTTCCGGGATCAACGAAATTGTTCTGAATATTTCGTATGGAAGGAATATATTTTCTGGACGATGTCGGAAAAACTTAGGAGAGGGAATAAATGTCGGGAGGGGTCCCAGGCTGCCCAAAGTGGCTAGCCACATGGGCCCTAGGCCCTTGGTGGGCTGGCGGCTGGGCCTGCTAAGGGTTGCCGCCCCAAGCAACTTGGGGGGCAAGGCAACCCTAGGGTTTCGGTGCGGCTAGGGTTGGAGGGGTGCGCCCCACCCTACGGCCCACCTAGGGCCAGCGGCGGCTAGGGGAGGGGTCTCCTCAAAGGCGACCTAGCCCCTCCCCTTCCCACTATATATACCCTCCTACCCCCTCCCTTTGGAGATACAAGTTGGTGTGAGAGTTTTGAGGTGTCCTCTCTCTCTCTCTCTAGATTTTATGTGTTGAGAAATTTCTCTACCTCTCATATAAATCTAATCTATCAGGTTGATCTAATTTACACCAACGCCGAAAGGTTGTTCTCTCGTCGCCTGTATAGACAACGAAGTGCTGGTGAATTGAAGTGTTCGATGCGTGGATACGGTGCGGAGATCATACTCTTTGATCTTGTATGTGGGAGCACGGGGAGTCGGCGACATTCTCACCACCAGGCTTGGTCGTGAGAATCTTTCATAGGCTTCATCGACATCATCATCAATATCTACTTCTGCTTCAGGGTGTTGGTTTTATTTATAGATCATCTATCGCTTATATCTTCATAGATTGATTCTGGGTGTTGTGCCGTGTGGCGATTTTTTTTGTTTTCCATAAATAGAGAAGTAGACTCTGTAGCTCATGAACTAGCTCGCACGGCGAAGTGCTCTAGCCTAGGTACTCCTCCCCTTACCACGACATTGTATCTCATTTAGTAAAAACGTAACCTTTCTTATCAATGAATAAAGAGGTATTATGTGGAAAAAAGTAGTAGTAGTATTAGTGATATGAATATATTTTACAATTTGTAGCATCATTTAAATAGATTGAATGATGTGGGCACACCGAGTACTAGATATGTTATCTCGTCTCTTAATACTAGACATGTTCTCGCCGATTCAAGTTACAAAGACTAACAACTTGAATGCAAACATGAATAAATTCAAATGGCTGAGACAACACAATATCTTCACCACCTCTGTCCACGCTCACCAAATGGACGCATTATTAACGCATATTATCTTTATATTCTGGTTTCATCTTTTTTTTTCTACTGTTTTGCATAGTTTGTCTTGCTTAAGATAACTACTATCTAGAAGTATATTGAAAGTCAGAAAACTTGTAGTATACTCAGTAGAGAAATGAGTAAACTTATGTAAGAATTGCATAACCAGTTAAAATATACTTATATACATCATACTTAGTAAAACATATCTAGTTGGCCCATGCCAGGACTGTAGTATGTATGTTCAATCCAAAAATACAATACACACGGATAAATTGTGGTACCATCGGTGCAAAATGCAGTAGGCTTAGTTCAAACAAAGTAATAACTCAACTCGACAATACATCAGACTCAATCAAAAATAATCTAACTCAATTTTTTTTAAACAAGGCAAAATATTTGTCATTTTCATTGACTACGAAGAAATATAGGCCGGTTAATTAGTGGAAAACCGGCCAAAAACCACAATGTCGTCATGCAACACGACCACAATGGGCACCCCGGGCCGACCTGGCCACCCACACGAAAAACACAAGCGTCATCGAAAAGGGAGACCACTGTCGAGGTTGTCATCGAGCGTCATCGTCATCACTCCTCCTCGAGCAAGCGACTCCGACTTCACCGTCGACGACCACCGACAAAGCCCTTGCTGCGAACAACACCAGAATCCGTGTCGGCCCATGCCAACGACAGACAGCTTCGACTTTGACAACAAGTTCTGCAAGAGAAATATGCTGGGCTTGCGCCGACCGAGTCCTCCGCAAATGATCACCGGTTGCTCGCCATCGTTGCCGCCTGGACACTCTCCACCGCAGCTCCGAATCCACAACAACGGAGCGAAAGCACACGCCAGGAAGACCGACTGCCGAAACTCGAGCCACGGCTCAAACTTTGCTTGACGCATCATCGTTGCCAAACTGCACGCAACGACCCTGGACAGCCACCCATGCAACAAACCTTCCTTCAACAAACCCTTGGCTGAACACAGCTCCAAGATGATGCCCCCAAGGAGCAAAAAGACGCAAAACAACGCCTCCATCCATCGCCCGATTCCAAGGATTCCCTCCGGAGCAAGGACGCGGAAGTTTGAAAAGCACAACTCCACGATGATGCCTTCATGAAGGTTTGCGACGACCATAGGCTCCACCATCACCGGTTCCGACTGAGGCCAGGACAAGAATTTCTTCCGAAGATGCAACATCCTCCTGTCCGTACCGGCAACAAGTTTCAGCCAACCTCCTACGCAGACCACGGGGCACCGCTCTCACCCGCCATCAAGCTGACGTCGCCGGAGGAGCAAGCAGCCGCAATTGGTCCGATAGCTGATCCATTTTGGAATTGGGCAAAAACGAGAATAGTGTTTCAGCCAATAGCTGGTCCGATTGGAGTTGGCAAAATTTTCTCCTATGGTTGTTGTATATATTAATGTTTTTTAGCCGGCTATGTGTTTCATTTCCTTCATATATCCCAATTCGAAGCAGACAAAAATAATAATTGGCACGTAGTGCGTATTGAAATTTGACCGATTTAACCTGTGGACGTAATGATTTAATCCACATAATAGTATATTTTCTCTCAGACATGCTTATCTATGGTTGCATGTTGCTATTCACTACAGGAATCGTCCGATACGCCGACGGCTGGAAGCCGTCCGCACAGGCCGGCTTGCCCTCGACGTATGTATACGCCGACGGTCTGGCCCTCGGCGTTAGGCCCCGTCGGCTCAGCCCGTTTGGCCGTCGGCGTATGCAATGCCGTCGGCGTATACATATGCCGAAGGCAATACCAGGCCGTCGGCGTATAAAAGCCTTCGGCGAATAGAGGTGGGCCCCTCGACTGGTGTCTGACGATGCACGTCCTACGCCGACGGCTTTGCCCTCGGCGTATACTGCACACGCGCACAAAAAAAATTCTGGCCGTCCCTCGGTGGGGACGGGCTGGGATGGGCTGGGACGGGCTGGCGGCGCCAAGATGGCCGACGTTGGCGACGGAGACAGGGTTGCCGGCGGCCTGCGCGAGGCCATCTTTCTGCTCGAGGCCGCGGGCACCTTCCTGCTCGAGGCCGCGGACGTCGGCGGCGGCGGAGACGGGATTGCGGCGAGGACACCGGCAGCGCGGCGAGCTCGAGGGCGTCGTCACCACAGTCGCCATCCTCGACAGAACCGCGCGCCGGCTCTTGCCACTGCACGCGGCGCCGGCGAGGGAGGCCACCGCAGCGCCACCGCGCCTAAATCCCACGCCCCTCTAACCGCCGTGCCTCACGCCCGCTGATAACCCACAAGTATAGGGGATCGCAACAGTCTTCGAGGGAAGTAAAACCCAAATTTATTGATTCGACACAAGGGGAGACAAAGAATACTTATAAGCCTTAACAACTGAGTTGTCAATTCAGCTGCACCTGGAAAAGCACTAGTAACAGGGGTGGTGTGAAAGCAGCAGTAATATGAGAGCAATAGTAACAGTAACACAGCAGCAGTAACACGGAGGCAATGACACCAGAAAATAGTTGATACTACTTCTAATGACATATAGGACCGGAGAGCAATGATGATGACAAATGGACCGGGGTTCCCAGCTATCTACACTAGTGGTAACTTCTCTCCAAACAAATAACAGGTGTTGGGTGAACAAATTACAGTTGGGCAATTGATAATTGTGAGGGCATGACAATGCATGCTTATGATAAGATAAAGTTTACTGTAGTATTTAATTGGGCATTACGACAAGGTACACAGACCGCTATCCAGCATGCATCTGTGCCTAAATAATCCACCTTCCGGTTAGCATCCGCACCCCTTCCAGTATTAAGTTGCAAACAACAGATTATTGCATTAAGTATTGTGCATAATGTAAACAACACATTCATCCTTAGACAAAGCATTGCTGTTTTACCCCTAGTGGCAACAACACATCTACAACCTTAGAACTTGCTATCACTATCCTAGGTTAAATAGAGGCTGAACCCAACTATCTAGCATAAATACTCCCTCTTGGAGATACAAGCAACTACTTGATCAGGGTAACCACAAGTACCGGAGAGCATGCAAGATCTTAAATAAACAATAGTATGATAATATGATGAACAATCTGATCATAATGTAACAATTCATCGGATCCCAACAAACACAACACCAATTACATCATATGGATCTCAATCATGTAAGGCAGCTCATGAGATCATTGTATTGAAGTACATGGGAGAGAGAGTACCAACTAGCTACAGCCAAGAACCCGTAGTCCATGGGGGAACTACTCACAAACCATCATGGAGTCGAAGTGGAGGCGGTGGAGTCGATGGAGGTGGCTCCGGGGGTCAATCCCCGTCCCGGCAGGGTGCCAGAACAGGAACTTCTGACCCCGAAACGAGGTCTCGCGATGGCGACGGTGCTGCGGAAGTCTTTCTGGAGTATTAGATATATCTTTAGGGTTTTCGCGTCGGGGTGACTAAATAGGCGAAGGGGCAACGTCGGTGGCGTCCCGAGTGGGCCAAACCACCTGCTCGCGCCGCCCCCCTTCTGGCCGCGCCAAGAGGTGGTTTGGAGGCCGTGGGCCTCCCCCTGGCTTGCCCTTCTGGCTCCGTGTGTCCCTCGGAAAAATAGGAGGTTTGGCTTTTGTTTCGTCGAATTCCGAGAATATTGCCCGAACAGCTTTCTGGAACCAAAAACAGCAGAAAACAGGAACTGGCACTGTGGCATCTTGTTAATAGGTTAGTCCCAGAAAATGTATAATAATGATATATAATGCATATAAAACATGTGACAATTATACATAAAACAAGCATGAAACATCAGAAATTATAGATACGTTGGAGACGTATCACCCGCCTCCGGTCGTCGCCCTCCATCAGCTCCAGGAGGCCGTGCCGGCGAGGCCTCGATTCGTCGCCGTGACTCGCGTCCTGCCCAAGAGAAAGAAAAGGATGTGCGTGAATGGGGATTGTGTGCGTACAGATAAGGATTGTGTGCGTGAATGTTGCCCACCGGGACGCCTGCGTGTGGCTCCCGCAGCACGTCGAGCTCGTCGACGGACAGCTGAAGGAGCTGGAGCTCGTGGAGCTAAAGGAGCTGGCGTCGGCGACCGTCGGGCGCTCGCCACGGATCATGTGAGGGCCTAAGAGGAGCAGCCCAAGGTCGCCCTCACCCGACGCGGTCACCGGCGGCGGACGGAGCGGCCACACGGCGTGCAGCCCGGCCATGTCGCTGAGCAACGTTTGCGCGCGCCCGGCCACGGCGCGCAGCCGGTCGAACGTGCTCGTCGGGGCTGAAGCAGGTGGAGGGCAGCGGCGGTGAGTGGATCGAGATCAGAGGAGGAAGATGAGAATGAGAGAGAGACGTGAGTGGATAAGGAGAGGAGGAGAGAGAATTTGGATCGGGCCAGGTGAGGTGAGTGGCCAGAAATTAAAGAGAAAAGAAAAAAGAAGATAATGAGAGAGAGGTGGAGAATGGAGAGAAGGGGAAGTAGTTTTGGCCGTTGGATCCTGCTGGATCCGACGATGGAGGTTGGTGATCCCTGTGAAAATGGTCCCAGCCAATAAGAAGACTGAGATTTTTTGCCGTGTGAAAAATGATATTTATAAACATAATTTGGGAACTTTTTTTGGCATCAATATTTACCATGCCAAGACACACATATGTGTCAAATATGATCAATTTAACACAAACTATGGCACGGGATGGCCATACCTTGTTCATTTGACTTAAAACTTATACATATCTATAGATGATAGACCTTTTTGTGAAGGTTTTTTTTTCAAAAGTTTGTCAAAACTCAAGTTTATCATTTTTGCTTGGTTGTGCTAGGGTAGGACATGGGAACATGGAAAACTAATTTTTAACACAAGTTGTCACAAGATTCCCCCCAGTTTACTCGGAATGGTAGTTTTCAGCTATAAGTGCCTTCCTAGGGAGTAAGTGATGTCGGTGAAGACGGTCAGGCCTCATAGCAGGATATTGGCCCTCCCCACATACCACCACACTTCTATACATATGATATGTCAACAGCTAGGTTTAGCCGGGATTCGTCTGTCACTGCAGAACCTTAGTAAAATTTCGCGTCTACACCCTTGACCGGAGTCGAAACGGGGTAGAACAATGGAATTTTTTGCTTGGTTCTGTCAGGTTAGGCCATAGGAAGACCCACAACCAAGATCCACCCAAACCCTTGCAAAGATTCCCCACGTTTCGCACGAAGTGGGAGTTTCGAGCTATAAGTCCAGAAACTTAGTAGAGAGAAAGTGATGCGGTGAAGCCGGCCACGCACCGGAGTAGGATCTTGGCCCTCTACAACACCCAACACGCTTGTATACCTATGGTATGGAACCACCTAATTTTTGGTGGGGTTCCGACGCTCCGGAGCCCTGCTTCGACGAAACCCTAGACCCGCTGGAAAAAGTCAAAGTTCGCGTCTACACCCTTGACCGAAGCCGAAACGGGGTAGAACAATGTAATTTTTTGCTTGGTTGTGTCAGGTTAGTCCATAGGAAGACCCACAACCAAGATCCACCCAAACCCTTGCAAAGATTCCCCACGTTTCGCCTGAAGTGGGAGTTTCGAGCTATAAGTCCAGAAACTTAGTAGAGAGAAAGTGATGCGGTGAAGCCGGTCACACACAGGAGTAGGATCTTGACCCTCTACAACACCCAACACGCTTGTAAACCTATGGTATGGAACCACCTAATTTTTGTTGGGGTTCCGATGCTCCGGAGCCCCGCTTCGACAAAACCCAAGACCCGCTGAAATAAAGTCAAAGTTCCCGTCTACACCCTTGACCGGAGTCGAAAGGGGGTAGAACAATGGAATTTTTTGCTTGGTTGTGTTAGGTTAGTCCATAGGAAGTCCATAGGAATTTTTTGCTTGGTTGTGTTAGGTTAGTCATTTTGCATCATATTTTTCGTACTTGCTTCACAAAACATGTCATTTTCAATACTTAGAAAATGGAAAATGATATTTATTAAAATAATTTCAAAAAAACTTAGTTCAGCAACATTGTTGCTCATACCAAGATACACATTTGTGCCAAATATGTGGACTTTATCACAAACTATTCCACGGGAATGGTCATATCTTGATCGTTTGACTTGAAACCTATACGTGTTTATAGATGATAGACCTTTTTGTGAATCATTCTTTTGAAAAGTTTGTCAAAACTCAAGTTTATTATTTTTGATAGCAACTAGTGCACATAAAAGGACCCCATACCAAAGGATTTCCTTGTTTTTGAGGTTTTTTCACTTTCTTTGATTTTTTTAAAAAGGTCAAAATGGCCACCATGTCTATTCATCGAAAGGGGTCAATTTTTTAAAACTATCGAAGGTTCTGTGATATAACCACTATTTTTGTACTTTAAAATAATTTATTAAAAATATTCAGCGCAAACTATCACACAGTTGTAGTTCAAATTAGAATTACTTTCAAAAAATTGACATAAAGTCATTTCAATAGGCGAAAATAGGTACAAAGCAAGAAAATTCCTAATATTTTTGGATTATCCATAAAATGTGGACTACTTTGCGTGGGAATGGTATTGGTGCCATTTTGCACCATATTTTTTGTACTTGCTTCACAAAACATGTCATTTTCGACACTTAGAAAATGGAAAATGATATTTATTAAAATAATTTGAAAAAACTTAGTTCGACAACATTGTTGCTCATACCAAGGTACACATTTGTGCCAAATATGGGGACTTTATCGCAAACTATTCCACGGGAATGGTCATGTCTTGGTCGTTTGGCTTGAAACATATACATGCTTATAGATGATAGATCTTTTTGTGAATTATTCTTGTGAAAAGTTTGTCAAAACTCAAGTTTATTATTTTTTATCGCAACTAGTGCACAAAAAAGGACACCATACCAAAGGATTTCTTTTTTTTAGGTTTTTTCACTTTCTTTGATTTTTTTTAAAAAGGTTAAAATGGCCACCATGTCTATTCATCGAAAGGGGTCAAATTTTTTAAAACTATCGAAGTTTCTGTGATATAAGCACTATTTTTATACCTTAAAATGATTTATTAAAAATATTCAGCGCAAACTATCACACAGTCGTAGTTCAAATTAGAATTACTTTTAGAAAATTTGCATAAAGTCATTTCAATAGGCGAAAATAGGTACAAAGCAAGAAAATTCCTAATATTTTTGGATTATCTATAAAATGTGGAATACTTTGCGTGGAAATGGTATTGGTGCCATTTTGCACCATATTTTTGTACTTGCTTCACAAAACATGTCATTTTCGACACTTAGAAAATAGAAAATGATATTTAGTAAAATAATTTCAAAAAACTTAGCTCGGCAACATTGTTGCTCATAGCAAGGTACACATTTGTGCCAAATATGTGGACTTTATCACAAACTATTTCCACGGGAATGGTCATACCTTGGTCGTTTGGCTTGAAATGTTTATAGATGATAGACCTTTTTGTGAAGCATTCTTTTGAAAAGTTTGTCAAAACTCAAGTTTATTATTGTTGATAGCAACTAGTACACATAAAAGGACACCATGCCAAAGGATTTCTTTTTTTTGAGGTTTTTTCACTTTCTTTGATTTTTTCTAAAAACGGTCAAAATGGCCGCCATGGCTATTCATCGAAAGGGGTCAAAAAATTTAAAACTATCGAAGGTGTGATATAACCACTATTTTTGTACTTTAAAATTATTTTTTAAAAAAATTCAGCACAAACTATCAAACAGTTGTAGTTCAAATTTGAATTACATTCGAAAAATCGGCATAAAGTTATTTAAATAGGAGAATTTAGATAGAAAGCAAGAAAATTCATAATATTTCTGAATTGTCAATGAAATATGGAATACTTTGCGTGGAAACTTGATTGGTGCCATTTTGCACAATGTTTTTTATATTTGATTCACAAAAAAGTCATTTTTAGCACTTAGAAAATGAAAATGATATTTATAAAGAAAATTGAAAAATCATTTTGGCACCATTGTATGGACGTTGGACCATTGTATGGATGTTTCAGTCATGAAGGAATCTAAAGCGCGCTTAATCTCTTTTGTAAGTTGTTATTTTTAGTACTATCGTGTTTAGAGTAGATATATACACGTGTGTCTCTACTTTAGACACGAAGCAGCTGTAGCTCAGTTGGTCGGTGGATCCGTTCTAAGGTGCGCTGTGCTAGGTGTAACGATCGATTCCTAATCATGTCACATAAATTTTTGGAAGTAGAAAATATATATGCCGGCGGCCTGGCGAGTATACGCCGAGGGCCAGACCTAAGCCGAGGGTGGCCGTCAGCGTTGTCGGGCTACGCCGAGGGCATTTCTTAAAGACCGTCGGCGTAGAGCCCGGCCGTCGGCACATAGCTCCATTCCTGTAGTGATTGTACTTGAATCTGAAAATCTCAAATGTCGCTAGATCCATGTAAGCACAAATATTGATTTAATCTATCTTGTGAATGCAGGTGAACTGAGATAGCTAGATCAAACTGACATTTCCCAAATAGCAAAGGCTAAACAACGCCTCCCAATGGAGTCAACATCCACAAACAAACGAATATTTTTTCTTGGGCCTAATCAAACATGACTTGATAACACACTCTCTGTATCGAATGCTCTACTATGATAGCTAGCTAGACTTGTTCCAGCAGATCATGAAAAGAACTTGAAGGACTTGTAGTTCATCATGATGGAATGGATTGCTCCGATGGGCGCCAGCACAGACAGAAGCACGCCGACAATGATGCAAAACTGCCAGGCAATCAAAAAAACATGAGTTAGAGTAATTTAAGTGTTTTTTAAAAGAACTCCCATGATTGTAATAATAATCTCTGATATATCAGGAGGCAGATTATGCAAAGATATAAAGACGGAGACTTACCCAGTTTATAAACCAGGACCTGCCAAACCTCGCCGGCTTCTTGATGACCAGCCACATAATGCAAGGAAGCTGCAGAAACAATTTCAGTCCGGTTAGTTAAGAAACCAACGTACCGATCTCAGTAATTAACTAAAACAAGAACTAGTTAGAAGTGCAAAGAGAAATGAATTAATCTTACGAAGTAGGTTGTCGGGGCTTGCGACAAACCGCCGAACAACCCTAGCAATCCACCGAAGAAAGGGATGGCGATGCCGACGACCATGGTGAATGCTGCACGAAAACAAGGTCATGCATGAGAGTCTGCATAACATTGTAATTCTCAAGTATTTGTAATCAAACGCGTGCGTGTATGCTAATTTCACGCACCAACATAGAGCGAGCGAGCGATGAGACGAAGAGGCCACCCTGGCTTAAACCGCAGCTGCTTCACGAGGAACGTCTCCAGCATGTCGAACACCGGCATCGCGTAGATCTGCACGCCATGGATGCTAACAATGCGATTAGAAAGCGATCTCGGGGTAACATGTACGCAAACGCAAGTACGATCTATATGTATGTGTATGTAGCACGTGCCTGGTAGCTGCCGATGACGTGGATGACGACGAACATGTTGGCGGTGGCAATGAGCCAGCGGGGCTTCTCGAGGGTGATGAGGATGTTGTCGTCGACGGAGTTGCCGAAGACGTGGTAACAGACGAACGCCACGGGGAGGTAGCAGATGGCGACGACGAAGTAGGCGACGAGGACGCCGCGCCACATGGGCTTCTTGGATGGCTTGTCCGGCGTGGACGGGATGGTGGCCTGGATCTCTAGCACCACGTTGTGGCCAGCGTACGCGAACGCCACATCGCCCAGGGCGCTCAGGAAGTTGAACGTCTTCCCGGTCGTCGTCGACGCCGTCAAGCTGTAGTCCACCACGGCGCCGGCGCCGCGGGTGTGTGCGTGGTTGAGGGAGGCCACCCACGCGATGGTGGAGTAGCTGAGCGACATGACGGCGGCGGCCAAGGAGACCATGGAGATGGAGTTGAAGTTGGGGAGCTGCGATAGGAGGAAGTGGGCCGAGCCGAAGACGACGATCCAGAGGCTGGTGCGGATGGGGACCGCGTCCGGGCGGACAACGTCGTAGAACTTTTTGAGCGATTTGCCGCCGGTGACCATGTAACAGATGCAGACGCCGACCTCGACGATGAGCTGCTGCGGGACGACGATCCAGAGGCCAAGCTTCTCACCGAAGGCGTGCTGGCCCAGCTCGTGGTACCGATCGAAGCGCTTGCCGGGGACGCACTCGTGCATCTCCACCATCTGCCACAGCGTGTAGAGGGTGATCACCCATGATAGGAGCATGGCCGCAACGCCGGGGCCCCTGTAACAGATTAAACAGAATTAGGTAAGTTAGTACGAAACGAATGCACTTATGTAGTAGCATAAAAATAATAAATTCATTTTTGGGTAATTAAGTCCATGCTTTGTTGTATGTCTACTGTTTTCACAGACTTAATCGATCTAAACTTAGTACAGTATATCACAGATTTTTAGACCAAACTAAGGGCAAAAGTATATCACAGATTGGAAAACATCATGTTCGCAGTTTTAATATAAATTTCAGGTGGGCTCATCGCCCTCCGTTGTTCTGTTCAAAAAAAAAAAAAATCATGTTCTGGGAATTGTGATCGTGGAATAGCTAGCGCGCTACGTGTACTAGTACGAACAATGAATCCAACAGTCGACAGTTCCAATCTAGGCCCTCAATGTGTACATCCGTCCGCAGTGTTGCGCCGCACCATCCCTATTTGACATCCATGCATCCATCGACGTTCTTCACTAAAACCTTTTTTTTTTTGCGAATTATTCTTCACTAAAACCTCACCAGTCTCAAGATCGATCTCAACAAGTCTATTCGATCTTGACGGCTAACACAAATAAATGTGAAATATGAACGGCAACACACACTAATCTAGAAATCAAATCTAAAAGTACACACGGAGGCAGCTAAAACCAATCTAGACGTACGGACACGACGAGCTAGCAATCGACAAGGATGAAGAGATGGAAGGTTAAGTACCAGCCCAGCTCGGACATGGCGTAGGGCAGGCTGAGGACGCCGGCGCCGACCATGGCGGTGACATTGTGGAAGGCCGAGTACCACCACTTGGCGCTCCTGTCCGCGGTCATGGGCAGCCAGTCATCGATCTGCTGCTGCTCCTTTTCCTTGCTGGTGTTCATGGCCGACGGCGCCATTGTCGACCCGATCTCCGAATGGATTGGATCTGCCCAGCCGGCGCGGACGAGGGAGGATATGGAGATGGATAGATACTGTATATTCCACACCCAGGCGTGTGTGTATATATATGGGAGGCCGCTCCTGCCTCTGCCGTAACAAACCTCACCGAGATTCCTAAAATCCTCGATCGTTGCCCGCCCCGGCCGGTCACGCGCGAGAAACGGCTAACCGCGCCGTTCAGTTTTTTTCCCGTCATACTTGGGCCGGACCGACGCCTCCTGCGATCCCGTCCCGTCTTAATCGGACCTAACCAACTGCACGGTTAGTTTGTTTGCCATAGCTTGAGCATGGCTCAAGCCTCAAGAGATATCCGTGTATTTTTGTTACCGTTACGAATAAGAAACATATGCACACGCAAATGTCAGATATCAAGGATGATAAACTCTTAAAATGGTGCCCGTAAAAAAACTCTTAAAATAGTAGACTCGAGAAAAAGTAAGCTGAAAATGTCTAACACTCTGGACATCTTTTTTTGGGGTCAAAAGTGCGCACTAGAATCGCTCAAAAATAGAGTAAAATGTGAGAGCGGCGTTTTGTAGCCCCCGCTACATGTAGCTTTTTGTTTTGAACATATAAAAAGTTCTCAAAGTTTTTAAAAATGAAAAATATGTACATCATCTAGCCACAAATATATCCTACAATTGCGCAAAATCTCTATCCGAAATACGTTGTATTCTAGACTACACAAAAAAGACTAAATTATAGATATGGGCGTGTACATAGTGCCCTCCAAATATAAGAAGTATTTCGGGTTAAAATTTGCATAATTTTAGGATATAGTCTTGGCTACATCCAGATTTATTTCTAGACTGGGTCCTATTCCCTAAGTGGTTATCCGCTTGTGTTCCATTATATGACCACTAGAGCCGGTAGAGGATCAAACAGAGGTAGAACTTAGCAATCGAGCCTACTCACCCGACTCGGTCCACCCTTATGCGAGGTTTGCACTTTTCAAACTTTAACATACTCTTTCGGTAAAATAAATCAAGGGCTACAAATGCCCTTTTCGGTAAAATGCACCACATATTGGAACTAGGATTTTGATTCAGTTACTTCATGAAGCAAAATCATCGGTGAACAGTAACACGGACTTTGGAACTTCTCCTTGCCATGTGATTAAGGACCGGCAGGTGTTTAGGTCTTGATGAACAACAATGTTATATATATAGGAAAACACTATATTGTTCTCCGCTCCAAGGAAGAAACACAATACTCCCTGCACAATATATATCTTCTACAGTGTTTAATCTTTTTGAAAGGAACAGCAGGCGCTCTGCTTTTGCATTATTAGAGAGAGGAAAAATACAATCAGGTTTGAATAAAACCTTTACAACACATGCTCCAAAAGAGCAACTCAACACGCTATGTACTCTGAAACACACTAAGGGAAGGTGTTAACAGGGATGTACACCAACTCCACATCAGTTTTGATCAACGCCGCAACCGAAGCTGCATCAAGGGTCTTCTGCTGGAAAATTCTTCGGCCTCGCTCTTTCTAGACATGCCAAAAGATGTAAATCGCAATGGAGATGTCTTTCTTCAGCTGTTCAGAGAGAGGACGCCTCCGAATCGTGCTCCACCACTCTCCAACTGAATTGGAGTGCCATAGCAGATGAATCAAAGGCAAGTTTGAGCTCGTGAAAAAAATCCAAACCTCCTTCGTAAAAGAACATTGAAGAGCTAGGTGGTTAGCAGTTTCCGGCTCCTGGTGGCACAAACAGCAAGAGTCATCATGAGGCCACCCTCTATTTCGTAATCTAAACTGTCCCTTTTTTATCCAATGGCAAAGTCACTCTAGACTTTACTCTACGAAGTCACTAAGACTAGCCATAGTGCTAGTAACTTAGCTGGTATCATGGAACTTGGCCCCACAAAAATGCTGATGTGGCAGGTAATTAAGGAAGAGAGATAATTAGAGTAACATAGGTAGATACCGTATCATGACACATATAACAAGAAAATTTAATGGTAAATAGATTTTGTACACATATTTACATTGAGATACTACAAAACATTAAATAGAATGAGATTATGATACTAAGATATGATACTATGCATTATGGAGGTAGTATCATATGCATGATACTACTATATGATACTCCCTACTGTGCCTAGTCTAAAGCTGTATCCACACCTAGGTCCCACATGGGGTTAAATGCTTCATCGCATGTTCTAACACCCAGTACGATCACTCGCTTGGCTGACACCACACTAGGTAACGGCCTTAAGTTAAATTTTTATTAAGGGCAAGTTTGATGCCCACGACACCCCATGTAATTTTAGCTTGTTCGCTTGCCTGACCTGTATCGAATCTGACTCGCCCGATGCTTAAAATAACATTTGACCTGCATGAAGAGGAACATTCGAATCGGCCATTTCCCCTCAACCAGGCTCTAGCAGGTGCGTTGGTGAGGTCTGAAGATGCAGCGAAACTCCGCTGCGGCCACATAATTAGAGTCATATATATGAAATGTCTGGAAGGAGCGCAATGTCGCCGCGCCTACTTAAACATTCAGGAGTTATCCAAGATGGGAAATGTTTTGCACCCGTCTCTCGGTTGTGGCTAGTGGGGTTCTTTCTAGGAGTAATACCATGTGGTACCCCCGGTGATTTTTCTGTTGCCACCTGTGTAAATTGAACCTGTTTTCGACAGATGAAGAAATACATTTCTAGATAATTTTTTCTTTAGATGAGAACGTGTAGCACAATAAGTTTGAAGAGAAATACTTTATTTCCCAGGACAGCATAACTAACGTTTTGCGTGCGCGTCACACGAAAGCTCACTAATTTGTGAATGGAATACGTTGCGTAGCGTGCAACACTAGCTTGGACTTCCTCCCTATGGTGATGCCGAAGGACTCAGACATGTCGAGCTCCCCATCACCATGAGGAAGCTCCCAGTCGAAGTGGTAGAGGAGGCTGGCGAGCACGAGCTGCATGTTGGCCAGGCCGAGCCCCATGCCGGGGCATATCCTCCTGCCGGCGCCGAAGGGGATGAACTCGAAGTCGCTGCCCTTGAAATCCACGGCGGTGCTCGCCTCGAACCTTTCTGGCTTGAACTCCTCGGCGTTCTCCCAGTAGGCTCCATCCCTGCACATGGCCCAGGTGTTCACCAACACCTTTGCTCCCTCAGGGATGTCATAACCCATCACCTCGCACTGCTCCTGGCACACCCTGGGTAGCAGGAAAGGCACCGGCGCGTGCAGGCGCAACGTCTCCTTGATCACCAGGTGAAGGTAGCTTAACTTTCCAACATCTTCCTCCGTGATCTTGTGTTGCCCCTTGAATGCCTCCCGGACCTCCGCCTGAGCCTTGTGGAGGAGATGAGGTTGCCTGACCAGCTCCGACATGGCCCATTCGAGTGTCGTGGCTGACGTCTCGCTCCCCGCACCAAAGAGCTCCTGTAATCAGCATTCAGCAAGTGTACATGTGTGAGTTTGGTACGTACTCGTAGAAGAAAATGTGATCCACGTCCAGTCCTTGAAGTATATATATGGAATGATTAACGAGGAGATGAGCGGTTGGGAAGTAACCAGGATGACAGTGGTGATGATCTCAGTGGCGAGGGCGCCGCCGTCCCTCTGCACGCTGAGCAGCACGCCGAGTAGATCCTCCACGCTCTCACTGCCATCGGCGCCTGCAGCAGTACTAGTTCGCTCGAGGATGATGTCCTTGAGGATGTCGCCCACCTGTTGGTTGCACCGTTCGGCCTTTGCGCGCCAGCGTCGACGACGGGAACAGGTCGGCCAGGTTGAAACCGGCGGCGAGCTTCACCGACTCCTCCATCACGCGCAGAAACTCGTCGCGCCGCGGGCACCGGCTGCCGATGGCCGATCGCACCACGATGTCGTTTGTCATGTGCGACATCCGCTCGCCGATCTCAACCACGGCGCCGTTGCCCGAGCGAGCGCACTCGTCGGCGATGGAGCTGAGCAGGCCGGCGGCCTCGTCCTCGCGGATGTGGCGGAAGGATCGGACGTGGCGCGTGCTGAAGAGCTCGAGGACACACACACGACGGAGCTGGCGCCACAGGTCGCCGTAGGGGGCGAAGACGATGCCCTGCCCGCCGCGGCTGAAGATGTCAAGCGTGGGCTGTAGAAAAAATTAGGATTGGAGCAATTTCGGTCTACCCTCTATTTCTCTGCCTTATCGGTGGTGTCGCTCACAATGCATATTGAGATTAGAGGGTGGGACCTTTATATTGACTCTAAATTTCAGATAAATCAATATGTTTCCAGATAAAACTCGTGATATGTTAGAACAACCACAATACCTAACAGCCAGTTACCGAGCCTATTACTGTTAAACAATTAGGTCCCAGCACACATGTGTGAGTCATGCGTCGAGTTTGAATACACAATCAAACTCGCAGGTTTTAATAATCCATAGAACAATCCTACAGACAATCTGGCATTCCAATCTATACTGTTCCCGGCTATATTCCAGCATATTCATATACACTGTGTTCCAGTATAAACGTACCGGCTTATTTAAGTATATTTCCTTAACTACTGCACATCAATAATTTCCTGTTATTTCCGTGACACTTCCACACTAAAGTTTAATTCCGAATAATGTAATAGATATATAAAATGTTGCAAGACACAATTTCCTATATCTTCCACTTGACTGAAAACATTTTATTTCAGCTAAGTGAATTCCCATGCAAGTAACATGGTGAGTGGTTAATTCTTTCCTTTAGTGCACTCACGTTGCATGTAAACTTTGTGACTTTTGGAGTCATATTATCACAAAGTAACAGGTTATGATGCACCTTTCCACGACCTTAGTTTCACGAAGAAATTTTCTTAGCCATATACCTTCCTTCAATGCTTGACATGTATCAAAGTATTTATATTCCGTAAACAAAGAATATCCATATTTCCATTGTAAACAATAAATACCTACAAATGTAAATATTAGCACAGAACATAAAAAAAATAGGTTACCTTTCACAAAGATCCTATTTCCAAAAATAGTGTCAATATATACACCCAACTGAAGGTTGAAATCATCAAAGAATGAATAATCCACGTTTCCTTGCGTCAGCTAATACTTTTATGTGATTCCAACAATCTTTATGAAATTAATATTCCGTTTGCTAAAAATTCCAGGAAATCCTTTTCCGTGCTAATAAAAATAGCAACAATTACAGTGGCATGACTAATTAAGTTCAGGTCGCACGAATAATCTCCCACGATAACTGTGGTATGACAATTATTCTTCCTTTTTCCTCACGAGTTCAAATATAATTTCTCGCAGAGTACCATTCTCTTAATCAAAAGTACATGACAGGTTTGCACTTTTCCATAGAAAAATATATCAAAACATTCAATATGTGATTCCACTCCCAAAACGCAGGAAGCTTTGAACATTCCTTTCATAAGAAAGTTAGAACCAAACCAAGCTTTTTTTACCCCTGCATTTCCCGATTCTACCCCTGCATTGTTAGGCCGAGTTAGAAACCCAATCTCATGTCACCGTCATCTTTCCCAATCGGAAGAAAAAACTGCTCAGACAATCCGCACGATCACTATACAAAACGGTTTCCTATCCTCCCGTTGTCTGCCCCGATCGGATCTCTCCCCTCTCCCATGGCGCCGCCCCTAGCTCCACCAGCCCTAACTCCCCATTCCCCTCCAGTAATGCATGCGCGATCGGACGCGACGGCGAAAACCACGTCCAAATTCGCCTCCCGCGCGAAGCTCTTTCAAGCCTCTGAGAAGTGAGAACTTACCCAAACATCCAATTATCACCTAATCACGTCCTGATGTCCAAGATGTCGTCTCCATCCCTCACAGATTATTCCCTGCTTCGTTTTCCGAGAGAGAGATGAACCGTCCACCACTCGTCTAGGAGGGCCGAGGTTGCCATGGGAGGGGCTAAGGGCCAGCGATGTCTACAAGGGCACGCGGAGAGGAGATCACTGGAGGGAGGCAAGATGGAGTAGGCTGCCAGGGGAGGGCCGTCGAGCCGTGAAACTGCGGTGCTAGGGTCTTGGGGCGTTGCAGTTAGAGGAGCAGATTCACTAGGCGTGGAGGACACAAAACATAAGCTAGATGTGGAGGCACAGGATCTGTCGCGATGGAGGCATAGGCCCATAGCAGAGCAGAAACGATGGAGGCGGAGAGAAACCTGACATATAGAGGATGCAGATGCAGTATCATCGATGTCGATCCTAGCCAGCTTGCTGCTGCTTTGCAGCGGCGATTCCACTAGCTTTGCTGCTGTTCGTTCCGGAGTGAGATATAACAAGAGTAGCTAGCTTGTCGTTGCTTTATTTCAGTTAACATTGCAATATTCTTGATGCTTCCCTACACTTTTTTTCTTCCGGTGATAACAGTCACTATATGCATTCTTGATCTTATGAAGTGCTAAAGATAAAATAAATAAGTATTTCTAAGCAACAAGTTCTAGCAGTTCCATTGAGAAGCAGATAGCAATCTGTGGGCTCTGAATTTTTTTCCTGACCTATAACATACTTTATCAACTTTATTACGGAGTGTTGCTTGAGAAAATTGGTCTTACATTTTTTTTCTATGAAGGTACATGTGCATTAAAACACATAGCCAAGGTTGGACCTTGTTCTTTTTCTATTTTTACACCGTAGGTGTTGACATAATATTACATATTTACGTCATATTTGACAACCTCATATGCAGGTAAAAAAACACACAATAATATATTGTCAATTTGGCATTAGGTTATATGATTTTTTTTTCCTAACACATCTCTTTATATGCACAAGAATCTTGTTCCGCCGCCTCTGCTTGCTAATGTAAAGTCAAGAAAACGCTATGTGCGATAAATGCAATGTTGCCATCGAATTCGTTAAAAAACGTTATGTTTTCCTTTTGGGATATATGAATTAAAATGCATATTGGCAAATGGGTTTACGGTAAAATTCAAAGCAATCCAGGTCTTGCCTGACAACCTCTGTCTAGAGATTTTTTTTTTGCATTTGAACAGGAAGCATAAGCAAAGGGGTTACACCCAAATCGTTTCGATGAAATGCGCCACTTATACTTTCTTGTTCTCATGTCGCAACTCGCAACACATGCTCTTTCCCTTGGCTTAGTGAGTCGATATGTTTCAATATTCATCTCATGCATTATGTTTATATGTTTAGTCACAACGCACTTCATATTATCCGTAGCAACGCACGGGCAATTAGCTACAACACGCGACAACCCCTCACTTCCCATATTTTCTTCATCTCCCTTTAAGGAAGTTAACGTTACTTGTTGATCGAGGTCGTTAGTATATTTATATTTTAGCAGAAAAAATTGTGTACAAGCAACAAAATAGATTGAGGTAAGACATGACTAAGTAAAAGATCCCGTGTAATTCATGAAGCCAACTAATTAATAAAATCGACCCCTTGCAGTTTAATGGTAAATAATATAATTGCAGAATTTCATAATAGAACACCATATAGGCTGACTCATCGCTTCTGACATCAAATTTCTGATATTGCTGGTTATTGGAATACTACACTATAATCAATAGAGCTGAACCCAATGGTCTTTTGCTCTAGCTTCGCCACTCACTTACTAATGATGAAGCATGAATATAAGAGCATGGAGCTAGTTTATTCATCACGAGAAATCAACGGCGGCAGCTGGCCGGAGCCGGAGCTGGGTCTAGCCGATGTAGTACATGGGGTCGGGCAGCTTGAAGGTGCGGGTGCCTTCGGGAGCGCCAAGGATGTCGCTCCACTGGTCGCCGATGTTGCCGACGATGACGTACCCGGCGTCCTGCAGCTTTTGTCTCTCTCCGGACTTGTACGCCACGGCGGAGCCCTTGAACCCGGGCTGCTTGAGCAGCAGGCTCATCCACCTGGAGAAGCCCTGCCTCCGGAGGTTGGCGACAGTGATGGCCCTCTGGTCTTCGGTCCGGCCCGTGAGGAACACCGGCTTCACGCCGATCGACAGCAGCTTGTTGTACAGCCGCTTCGTCTCCGGCAGGGCAAGCGCGCTCCCCTCCAGCACATAGGCGTTGAAGCTCGTCGCGTTGAACGGCTTAGTCCTGCGTGCGTACCACAATGGATTAACGACACACTTTAACAATTTTACTAAAGAAACCATGACCATGATCTCTGTTTGGAACACAACAATTTTACAAAAATTACATGTGCAACAATACATTTACTGCGAGATCTGCAGTGCCACTACAAAATCAAGGTTTTGTCATGCATTTGTATGTTCCTAAGAGCTCTGAACTTAACGCACGTGCATGAGCACGTAGTTGTCGACGAGTAGAGACCCCAATGATAACCTGACCAAGTGGAGGGTATAAATTAATCCACACAACACATATACCGACATAAACTCGTTCGTCCCGATCACGCCACTGTTTGATGGACAAACCAATAATGTCACACTTACCACTTTTTAATTTCACTGTTTGAGGGAGTACTTAATGTCATCGTGCACCTCACTCACTCACCCTTGTATATGCAGCAGCTCAGCTTTATTGATTATGTTGATGATACGTGTACTGTTTTGGCTTCATTGCAGAGTTTTCAACTTTCAATAAAAGGGTAATAAGGATTTCTGAATGGGGTAATAAGTGTAAAAATGTATCAAATTAAGAGGTAAAATCTTGAATTTACTCTTATTAATATGAATCAAACACAATGATTGTGTGAATGCGCAGATCTGTTGATAAGGATGTTAACAGAAAAATATTACAAACTTTCCTATCTAAATAAAATAACAAGAAAGTCTTTGCATGTTCTCTGAAAAAAATCACAATAAATATACATATAGGTAACGAAGTGGACAACAGAGATATCGGCCAGCACACATGCGCATCACGACACTATCTCTCTTCTAACTGGCATATGTGTTTTGTCCGTCATTGACAGGGCATATGGTCATACTGGCCGTCTCTGTGTTTTGAGATGGCTAGCATGGCCAAACCATACCTTTTTGTTTCCACTTCAAGTTTAATATATCTATCCCCTTTTGTCCATATTAGAGATTCAGTGCTACAGACGCTTATATATGGTGCTTTCGCGTTAACAATATTAACTTTTCAGTTATCTTTGTACAGGGAGCTGTAAGATTTTACTTTATCTGAACGTCGGACAAGATAAGTGCAACTCCCTTCTAAAATGCAGCTACAAAAATAGCAAGTGCAATATAGAAAGTACGTACCCGAAGCCGTGCTTGGCGTAGTAGGGGAGGTTGGAGAGCGATGTCTCGTCGATGTCAAACACCCACACCTCCTTGCCGTGGCCTGCGAGCTTGAGGGTCTCGGCGTAGGCGAGGGCCTCGTCGACGACGATCTTGGAGTCACGGCGATAGTGGCTGCCGAGCATGTAGTGGCCGACGTAGCCCTCGCAGTTGGCCGGGACCGTCTTCCAGTCCCGCACGTTGTGGGCCTCCACGCCGAGCACCCAGCTGTCGCATGCCACGCCGCCGCGGCTCGCCAGCTCCCTGCCTGATCCCAGTAGCGGCCGCAGCGCGTGGATGACCGGCGCCCTCTCTGTGTCGGTGGCCGCCGCGGATGACGGCACCCACGCGCTGCAGGAGCCCACGAGAGCCATGGCGACCAGGAGGAGCATCATCCTAGGCATTGCCATTGTTGCTGCGCTTGTGCTTCTTGAGCTGCAAATATGCAGAGTAGTGTGTGCGGTTAGCCGGTTAGCCTGTTAAATAGGATAGCTACGTACAGGGTGTGTAAGCTTGACAGAGACTAGCTGTCAGTCAAAGGAGGGGCTGGTGACATTGTCGGGGTCGATCCCAATCAGGGCGTGGAACACGCCAATAATTTTTAGGATCAGCTACACGTTAACTGGAGATGCGGATAGATATGCTGTCCAAGATGTGATTCCATGGAGATGCGCGCGTACCATGCAGATCATTAATTGTTGGAGAACATCTTATCCTGCTATTCATATATTTTCTCTAGTGTCAGTTTGTGGACAGCAAGCAAGGCAAGCTATGCACTATGCCGCACTGTACAACTGCAATGCAGTCGGCACAATATCAGCTTAGTGGATGTGGAGGGGCCTATCAATAAACAGGTGCTTTAAGCTAATCGTAGTTTCAGAGATTCACTAATTCAAAGGAGAGAATGACTTATGACGAAAATTAATTCCCAATTAGATAAACCTAATCAAGCAATCTGAGAAAAAAATAGAGAAAGATTAACTCTCAAGTCTTGGCCTTAGAAGCAAACAATTACCAGATTAAAAACAGAGAAGACGGGCCAGTTGGAGCCTTGGAGGTGACGATCGAGCTCGTGTAGGTTGCCGGTGCATGAACGGCGGGAAGCTGCAGCGGCGTGGTTCCACGCGGTTGCGCGGTAGGTGGTCGAAACGAGCGTGCTTTCGGTGGCTATACGGCGGGAAGCCGTTGGGTCTTTTTATGGGGAAATCAGGGTTGGCGAATACGAGAAGACTCCCGTGTTGCTCCGAGGATCGGTCCCTTTTTTTTTTTTGACAATCCGGATCTGCGCCTTTGCTGGGTTTGCAAATCGGCCCTAGTTGTTCTGGCCCATGTACACGCTCTGGGCTGCTTGAGTCTAAAACTTAACAAACTAAAAAAAAGTCTTGATGGGGAAGCACATTCAGTAGCTAGGATGGCAACCACTCTTGATGTTGGGCGCCATGGTTGGCTTACTGATCCTCCGGATCACCTCTGTATCCCGATGAACATTAGCTACCAATAAAGCTTCTCCTATTCTTTAAATAAAAGTCTAAGATTTAACAGAAATTCACTTTGGCACCCGGGTGCATATACTTCTGTTATAGTTTTTAAAATTAAAAAAATATGAAAACACTTCGAAAAATCTGAAAACATTTGGGCACAAACATATGCAAGTTTAAAACATCCGGGAAATTTTTTGGAAGAAAATGACAATTTATGTGGTCTGTGCAAAAAAGACAAAATTTCAAAGATTTTGTCTTTTTGCACAGACCGCAGAAAATGTTATTTCCTTTCGAAATTTTGCACGAATGTTTCACACTTGTATATCTTTGTGCCCAATTTTTTCAGATTATTTTGAAGTGTTTTCATATTTTTTTAATTTTGAAACATATATCAGGAGCATATGCACCCGGGAGCCAAAACGCCTATCTCAAGACTTAACATATCACCGAAAGAAATACCCATAGTACATGGGCCAGGCTGATTCTTCACTTGATCGTAGTCTTCACAAAACCTGTTGTAAGGCGGTAACCACTTAGAGCTCGTTCAACGCCTATCTCAAGACTTAACATATCACCGAAAGAAATCCCCATAGTACATGGGCCAGGCTGATTCTTCACTTGATCGTAGTCTTCACAAAACCTGTTGTAAGGCGGTAACCACTTAGAGCTCGTTCGGTTGTCAGGGGATAGCTCCAAAGGAACTGATCACCATGGGGTTGGGGCTTGAGTGAAACCCGATGTGTCACTCTAACCCCCGAGAGGTTCCACCCTCCCTATAATTAATCATCTCCACAAGGCTTAACGTTCGGTTGTACTGGGATTTGCTGGGTTTGGAAATAACATCACAACCTGATTATCACAAGGAAATACTACCTGATAACCACAAGGAAAAGCATATTCGACAAAATAACATCAAGAAACACTACACACCTAATAATCACAAGGAATAAACTACCTGTCGATATGGCCTTTGATGTTAACTCCGGTTCTGGTGGTACAGGTGCCATCTTTCGAGACTTTTTCGGTTCTGGTGTTACGAGTTTAATAACCTGATATTCCCAGAATAGATTACAAGACCATAGTTCTGTATAACTGCTACTTGACAGACAGTCAACAACTTCAGACATTAAGTAAAACAAAACTGATCTACGGAAACATTAGGATCTGCACAGTAGCTTAGAAGTTCTTGACGACAAACACATGAAAAGTGTTCCATCTACACCCTCCTTGTGTGTCGACAGATATTAACCTGAACGGCATAAAGAAGAGTCACGCATCAACAATTGAATTTTGCTTGAGCTCTCTGCGAATTTTCCATATAAGATCCTCCCAATTTTACTGAGTGCATATTATCATCTATTGAAATCCAAATTCAGTATAGAAGAGTATATGATGAATACGCTGCTCTACGACGAACAATTCAGTCAATATATGTGATTCATGCGAGAACATATCAATAACTGCAGTCCATCTTATATCAGTACTCAGATCATATCCTGGCTACTTCGAATACCATGAATAAAATATCCTTGATCAACAGTACACATAAGCAACAATTGATGTACCAAGTGCTAATTAAACCATATCAAATGGCAAATAGTACTAAAGTTTGTTAATTGGCCAAATAACACTAGGCATTGTTCAGATTGTGTGCTAGAATACGCAAACAAATAATTGTATTGACTTTCAAGTTTTGTGGGGGTGTAACCATAATCTTTGTTTAAGCATTGTTCTTTCCAACTTCATAAGTGTCCTGTCTCAGGAACTCAAATAGAGCCAAGTATGTGGAATTTATTCAGCTTGTGTGCTAGTAATCTGCATACAGATTAATGAAATACCTTCCGACTTGTTGACAGTGTAACAATAACCGTGTTGCATTCTTGCCAATTCCATTTGGATATTTTTCAGGCTCAGGAGTTAAAAGAACACTAAGCATTTGGAATCTATGTAGCTACTACTGTTACCACCAGAATACACATCAAACTACGAATTCTTTCTTTCACAAGATACATAGCAACTTGGAATTCAGAAAGCCGGGCAAAGTGAGAGTGGATGCCAGCCTACAAGGCCAAGCCAGGGCCACTCCTTCCATGCAGCCTCCCTCGCTGTTGCGATTGCCGCCACAAATCGGGTGGCGGTAAAAAACACAAAGGAAAAGAATGGGGAATCGATCCTACCCTCCATCGCGAGCGGCCAACGAGTAATCAAGAACAATGAAAAATAAACCATAGACAAATCCGGACATGGATGGAAGAAGAGGCGGCAACCTACCGGCGAGAGAAGAGGGCGGCCGATGAGTCATCGTCGCTGCTGCCGTAGCCTTACCTGCCACTCCGGTGACCCTCTCTCCGCCTCCGCACCAAGTCTCCTCCATTTCCCTCGCCCGTCAGCCTCGTTCTTTCTCTCCCCAAATCCACATCTCGACACTAGGGTGTGTTTAGTAGCCCGGTTGGACCCACAAAATCTCTCCCCACTCACCTCTCGGTTGTTTGGTAGCCCGGTTTTGTCCCTTGGCCATGCCCACCTCATGTAAAAAAGTCTACTCACTCCTCAGACATGCCCGGTTGGGAAGTGGAAATCGAGCTTCACACCGCGGCCATGACGAAGAGGTCATCCGAAAATATCCCACACTGGCCCCCACCCGCCCACCCGCGAGCCTTGACTCCAGCCAATTCCAAAACCCCTAGTCATTTCCCCATGTTGCTTTCTTCACACGAGTCGTGATCAGCACGTCGCGCCGCACTCGAGCTCGCCCCGCCGTCCAGCATCGCCTCAACCTCGCATCACCACCGCCCAGCCCTCGACCTCGCCCTGACCTCGCTCGATCTCGGCCTGACCTCGCTTGACGTCGCCCCGCCGCCCAGCGCGGGCCCAGCCCTCGACATCTGCTCCGACCTCGCTCCACCGTCATACGACCTCGCTCGACCACGCCCCGCCGCCCAGTCGTCGATATTGGCCCGCGCTAGACCTCCCTCCCGCACGGCACAAATTATGGGATGGCCTGAGGACCCGATTGCTTTATTAAATTCTTTTCAGGGTCCTTTATGTAAGAAGTTGGACCTATTTGTAATTTTAATTCCTTTACTTGGAAGACCTATTAGTAAATTGTGATATAATTTTTTTTTTTTAGTGTATTGGATTTAGGTTATAAATTGAGCTAATTTGACCAGACATTATTGAATGTTGTTTAGACACGGTTAAAATGTCAAAATGACTATTACAGTCTCACCATGTCCAATGCATACAAGCCACCAAACAACATCTCATCTCAACCCGGCTTAAAACATACAAGTCACCAAACACACGACAAAATATTAGCCCAAACTGTATGAGGTCAGCCTGTCTCACTTGGCAAACACATGTCGGAGTGACACAGGCTACCTGTCTCACTTAGAGGATGCAGGAGAAACCAACCTGAAATTCCACGAGCGACCGAAACGAGAACTCATTTTACCTAACGACTTGTTCGGGGTGTCCGGGGTTATGCAGGGTGGGGGTCCAATACCTGTCAAATATACCAACGTCGTTTCAATCCAAGCACAATTATTTTCGGTCTTTGGTTTGCCTGGTTGATATTATCTCCTGGTCCATCCCGTAGAGATCCACCTCATTTCGGTCGGGATCAAAACATCTAAGGCAATGTACATTGGTTTAGACAAATGATCAATGTAATGCCACTGCATGTTATATATAGATAATATATACAGTACTATAAACCACATGTATAATAGTTTATCTGTAAGATTTTTATTCTTGGCCATAACTATATGGAGTAAAACTTACAGACGCCATTCATACAATGTAAGAATGTTATAGACTGTCTACAACTTTACAAACTCATCCTGTTTACTCCACATCACCAAAATCCCATAGAACCGCCCCACAGCTGAGTCATCCCCATTGTACATGTCACAATGGAAGTAGTCATAAATAATTTTTCCAACCATTTTGGCTCCACTTATTCAATAGGATCTTGGATCACTTCTATCCATTGGATGCACAACAACTTATCCTTTTTTGGTAGTGTACGCAGTTACTCTCTTGCTCACCCTGTTTTGTGATGGTTGTGTTGCGTCAACGTCAAAGATATGAGAATATTGATCCTTCGGGGGCCGGCGGTGGCACACATCGGCTGCTTCGGGCGGCGGTATGACGCAGAGGGTGGTGACCACTCGCGAAAGTGGAGGGCGGGTTTGCTTGGTGCTCTTAATTAGCGGGCTGCATGTACCCGCTTGGGGCCTTTGTGATACTCGTGCCGAATGTAAGGCTTGCATAACAAGAAACAATTCTTTGTGACACATCACACAACACCGGGATATGTGCTTAGTATTTACTCCCTCCGTTCAATTTTAATTGACTCACGGATATCTACAATCCGTGAGTCAATTAAAATGGAACGGAGGGAGTAGGTCAGTAGTTACCACTAAACACCCATGTTCAATGAGTCGATGTAGCGTGTCGGAAAGTGTGGTCCGACTCGTATGATACCTCAAACAACTTCTTGTGGATCCCACAATCTTCTTCGTCTTGAGCGTTGATATTTACAACTGCACATGATTGTTGTAACTACTTTTAAGTAAGAGTACTCCATCTTCCTAGGATGTTTCTGTGTCACACCAGCGGCCAGAGAACATATCGTTCTTCCGAGGCTCTGATTCGATTTCGGCCATATCCTCAACTACCATGACATGACATGCTTCAGCAAAATCGACCAGTTTGGTGGTCGCACACTAACTGTTTGGTGAATTTCATTGTATGTTTGACACAAGATTAGTAAATTTCTTTAGTTTTTTTAATCCGAACTTCTTTAGTTTTGGGATCGGAGATTGCATACAATTTGATTTTGGCTCCCAAGGAGACTCAACTTTTAATGCAGTATTTTAGAATTAAAAAGCAAATGAAAGTGCGACCAATTGTCAAAATAAATAAGATCTAGCCAAAATATTAAAAAACTATGGTATGTTTAAAAAATCTGTATTACTCCATAGAAAAGTAAAACACTAATATTTAGATAGTTACTAATGAAGCATGCATAAGAGCCATGGAGCTAGCTTATTCATCACAAGCAATCAATGGCGGCATGCCGGAGCCGGAGCTGGTCTAGCCGATGTAGTACATGGGGTCGGGCAGCTTGAAGGTGCGGGTGCCCTCGGGCGCGCCGAGGATGTCGCTCCACTGGTCACCGATGTTGCCGACGATGACGTACCCGGCGTCCTGCAGCTTCTGCCTCTCGCCGGACTTGTAGGCCACGGCGGAGCCCTTGAACCCGGGCTGCTTGAGCAGCAGGTTCATCCACCCGGAGAAGCCCTGGCTGCGGAGGTTGGCCTCGGTGATGGCCCTCTGGTTCTCTGGTCGGCCCGTGAGGAACAACGGCTTGACGCCGATCGACAACAGCTTGTTGTACAGCCGCTTCGTCTCTGGCAGGGCAGGCGCGCTCCCCTCCATCACGTACTCGTTGGAGCTTGTCGCGTTGAACGGCTTCGTCCTGCGCGTGTACACGCCACAATGGATTAACGACACACACTTTAACAATAACCTGCTTACAGTTATATATCTGCATATTTAACAGTTCTACTAAAAAACATGACCATGATCTTTGTTTGAACACAGTAACATTACAGAAGTTACATGTGCAACAATACATTTACTGCGAGACCTCAAGGTCGTCTGCATCTGTATGTTTCTATGAGCTCTCTACCTAACGCACGTGCATCAGCACGTAGGTGTCGACGAACAGAGACCAATGATAACATAACCAAGTTGGAGGGTAAAACGAATCCCCACAACACATATACTGGCATACTCGCCGTCTCGATCATGCCACTATTTGATAGACAAACCGATATCAGACTTACCACTTTTAAAACCGTGTAGATTGTAGTACTTAATATCATCGTGCACCTCACTGATCAGTCACCCACCTTGTATGCAGCAACTGAACTCAGCTTTATTGATTATGTTTGCTAATACGTCTACTGTTTTGGCTTCATTGCAGAGTTCTTAATTTTGAATAAAAGGTTGAACCCTGACGGTTGAGATTTCGTTCTCCCAGGCACAGTGATCCTGGCGTTTTAAAAAAAATCGAAAAAATATATTTAGAAGTTTAAAAAAATTCTAAAAACAATCCCAACTGTAGCCATTGGTGTATTCTGCATACGTGCCAAAAAATCAACTTCAAATGTTTTGTATTCGGAGCTACACAAGAATGACAAATATATGGATCTGAGTATGCTTATTGTCACATCTCTAAATTTATTAGATTATTTCATTTTTTATGTAGCTCAGAATATATTGTATTTGAAATTTATTTTCGGCATGTTTGTAGAATTCACCGTTGGCTACATCCGGGTTTTTTTTCCAGATTTTTCTGAAACTCGTAAATATCTTATTTATTTTTAAAAACACCAGGATCACTGGTGGTGCTCGGGAGCAAAAAACACTTTTCCGGTTGACCCCTTCATGATTATGGCGAAAGAAAGTGTTTGAGATGGGTTAGATGTCAGGCCATAAATATGTTTTCCTTCTTTCTTTTTTGTTTTCATAGTCGATGTTATACTTATTTGTTTCTTTGGAAATCAACTATCATAAATATTTATTCCAATATTGACCAATTCCAGTTTTCGTTTTATGACTTTAGTTAACTTGTAGTACACTAGACCGTCTATATATTGTTATGCACACTAGGATGTTTACAGAAAAAAATCACAAAAAAAATACGGAGGCAAGTAGCCAAGTGGACAACATATATCGGCCATCACATGCACATCCCGTCACTATCTCTAACTGGCATGGCATATGTCTATTGTTCGTCATTGACAGGGCATATGGTCTAATGGTCATACTTGGCATGTCCAAACCCTACCTTTTTGTTTCCACTTCAAGTTTAATATATTTCCCCCTTTATGGTGTTGTCGTGTTAGTAGTCAGATTTTTACTTTATATGAACGACTGAACGACACACATGCACGTACCCGAAACCATGCTTGGCGAAGTAGGGGAGGTTGGAGAGCGTGGTCTCGTCGATGTCAAACACCCAGACCTCCTTGCCATTGCCGGCGAGCTTGAGGGTGTCGACGTACGCGAGGGCCTCGTCGATGACGACCTTGGAGTCCCGGCGGTAGTGGCTGCTGAGCATGTAGTGTCCCACGTAGCCCTCGCAGTTGGCCGGGACCGTCTTCCAGTCCCGCACGTTGTGGGCCTCGACGCCGAGCATCCAGCTGTCGCACGCCACGCCGCCGACACTAGTAGAAAAAAGGCTACCAGTGGCGCACCAAAATCCACTATCAGTGGCGCACCGTGGTGCGCCACTAAACCCGCGCCACTGGTAAGTGTTACCTGTGGCGCACACTAGCGGTGCGCCACAGGTAACCAACTTATCAGTGGCGCATCAGCCAGTGCGCCACTGATAGTAGCATATAGTGCGCCACTAGTAGCCACTGATAGTAACCAACTTTTTCTACCGGTCTGTTTTTCACCGTTTTTCGTATTTGTACATATGCACAAAAGCAGTATCAATACACATCAGTAGTAATAAACAGACAAGTTTAGACAACTAACATGAATTACATATAATACATCTTGATAAAACGGTTCTAGCTAGGTTTAGAAAAGTAATTTAGTCAACTAACTAGAATTACATATAATACATCTTGATCGAGTCGCTAGCTAGCAAGATAAGTTTCTCTGGTTCATTCTCCCTTCTTCCGACCCAAGCCATGTCGAACTCCTTGTCAAAGTTCTTCCAGAAGGTATCCTCATCCCCGCTATCATCGTCCTGAGACAGAGCCGCACCGTGCGAAGGACCCGCCGACGACGAAATGTCTACATCCTGTGAACCAAACACCTGGCGCTGGTACGCCATCAGATTCGGCTCCTGCTGCAGCAGCTGCCTCACCAACGGGTCGTCATGGGGGCGGATGTTCCGCCGTGCAATCTGCGCCTGAGCCATGCGGTGCTCCCTCTCCATGTCCTTGGTAATCTGTCTGATCCCCGGCGGTGCTAGTTCGTCCACGCGGTGGCGATGCTCGGGGAAGTTGAGCTTCTTTAGTGCACATTCCTCTCCATACTCGTGCATGCAGAAGTAGTCGTACGCGCGTGCCGCCTCCTCCTCGGACGGCCACTGCCCGACCCAGCGCTTAACCTTGCCAATGTGGATCTGGCACCCGTACATGATCGTCCCATCGGCCCTAGGCCTCACCCTTACACCTGTATATTTAGACATATCTTCCTGAAAATAAAACACAAGTAGCAAATTATTTAATAGAACATGATAATGCTAGACTGAGTTAGCCCAATGATTTTGGTGCCACAATTATTTTGGTAATGAGAGGAATATGGCCTAACTCTGTCTAGTTTATATTATTTAGACAATCACACAAGCTGAGCATGCATGAACTTGAATATGTGTCACGGCAATATGTTCCTTTTGAAATACACCGATCAAGTTTCATCAGATTTGTGGTGCTGAAGTACACTGTACAAATGACTTATCTGATCCCAAAACACTCCAAGAAAAAATCACATCTTGGCCTTAGGGCATCTCCACTCGTCCCTCCCCCCCCCCCCCCCCCCCCCCCAGGAGGCGAAATAGCGCCGTTTGGCACAAATAGCGCCGATTTTCTTCCAGTCGCCCCCTTCCCCAGGAGACCAAATAACGCCGTTTCGGCGGAAACTAGCGCCGGCGCACCCAGGCGGAACCCGGGGGGGGGGGGGGGGGGGGGTCGGCGGAATTGAAAACGCGCGTGGGCCAGCACTGGCGGCAAGACAGCGCATTTCCCCCCCCGCCTCGCCCCCTTTCCTCTATCCCGCCCCGTCTCCGCCATGTCGCCGCCGGCACCACCCCTCCTCCCTCCGCCACATGCAAGCAGCTAGGAACCCCACCATCTCGCCCAATCCACGCCGCCGGCGCCGCCCCTCCCCCTCCGCCATGATCTAGCCGGAAGGAAGGCTCTCGGGAAGGCTCGCGCCCACCTCGCCTCCTAGGTGTTCGGTGTTTTGTCCGCCCAGCCATGGACTCCGACGACGAGGAGCTGCTCACCGAACTGCTCGATGAGGAAGCCGAGGCCGCCGTCGACGATGAAGAACACTTGCTGATCCTCGCGTGCCTCGCCGGCCTGTCGCAAACGACGCGCGGTAGCGACGTGGTGGCTTGGCGCCCGGTCGCCGCAAGAGCAAGCCGAGGCAGCGCTACGAACGGTATTGCATCCTCTACTCCGACTACTTCGCCGATTATCCCGTGTAGGACGAGGCCGTGTTTCGGCGCCGTTTTCGGATGAACCGCAAGCTCTTCCTCGACATCATGCATGTCATCCGGGAGTTCGACACCTACTTCAAATTGAAGAAGGATTGCACCGGTACGGTAGGCTTTACCTCAATTGAGAAGTGCACGATAGCCATGAGGTCGCTTGCATACGGTGCTCCCGCTGATTCGCGGGATGATTATATGTGCATGTCCGAGAACACAACCATTGATTGCTTGAAAAAGTTCTGTCGGGTAGTGGTTGCAGTGTTTGGTCCAACCTACTTGCGATCATCCAGTGCAGAAGACACTGCTCGGATCCTAGCTTGCAATGAAGCAAGAGGCTTTCCTGAGATGCTTAGAAGTATCGACTGCATGCATTAGGCATGGAAGAACTGTCCATTTGAATGGCAGGGGATGTACAAAGGCTACAAAGAAGAGTGCAGTGTGATTCTTAAGGCCGTGGCTACACATGATCTATGGATTTGGCATTCTTCTTTGGTATGCCAGGAACTCACAATGACATCAATGTTCTGCAGTGCTCGAATGTCTTCGCGAAGCTTGTTGAAGGTCATGCTCCACCAGTGAACTATGAGATCAATGGGCACAAGTACACAAAGGGCTACTACCTTGCAGATGGCATCTACCCAAAGTGGTCAACATTTGTGAAGAGCTTCTCCAACCCTGTGCCAGGAAGCGCGAAAGCTTGGTTTTTCATGTGCCAGGAGGGTTGCAGGAAGGATGTTGAGCGGGCATTTGGTGCGCTGCAGTCTCGATTCGCTGTTGTCCGGTACCCAGCTATGATTTGGTCGAAGGCCAATATGTGGGAGGTGATGAACTGTTGGGTGATCTTGTACAACATGATCATTGAGAATGAGTGGAATGATCCGGTGGCTGACATAGATGAGCCATACTACCGACAGGGTCCTCTTGCAGATGTAGATCATCAGGTGCCGACATCATGGGCAGCCTTCCTCGCTATGCGTCAGGAGATTCGAGACTCTGCAGCACATACACAACTGCAGAATGATCTGGTTAAGCACTTGTGGGCGCGCAAAGGCAATGTCAATGCCTAGTTTGATTTGTTTTATTTATTTGCATTGTTGAACTATTTATGTTTGGATTTGTATGTTGAACTATTTTTATGTGTGAATTTATATGTCGAACCATTTAAATCTGTCGGCGTTTTTATGTGAAATATGACCAAAAATCGCCGTTTAGGAAAAATAACTACCGGATCAAAAACAGAGAAGACCGGCCAGTTGGAGGTGATGATCGAGAGCTCGTGTAGGTAGCAAGCGCGGGTGCCGAGGCATGGACGCGGCGTGGTTCCACGCGGTGGCGCGGTAGGCGGCGGTGTGCACGGATGTGGTCGACATGGGCGTGCTTTCGGTCGCTACGGCGGGAAGGTCAAACTGCAGCAGCGGTGGGTCTTTTTAATGGGGAAAATCAGGGTCTGGCGAGTATGAGAGAAGACTGAAGACTCCCGTGTTGGCGTGTTGGCTAATACCGCTGCGCGGATCGGTGCCTTGTTTTTTTTTAGAAAAATCGGTGCCTTGTTTTTTAATTGATTGAGGGGAGATCGGTGCCTTGTAGGGTTTGCAAATTTGGCCCAAGTTGTTCTAGCCCATGCAAGGAAATAGGAAATCACTAGAAAAAGGGTTCCCTTCGCAAAGGGAACCCACCGAACCATCTCGTGGTGACAAGTGTCGCCTTCTCCTTCGTTCGGTACCAACAGTTGCATGCATGTTCGCCAAGTGTCACAACCAGATTGAAAGTGAGGAGTAGGAGAGAGAAAGGGACACCGGAGGTGGGAGAGCAGTTTTTGCCTTTTATTTTGCAAAACCGAAACTTCAAAACGAAATATCTTGCGAACCGTTTATCCGAATTACGAACCGTTTTCACTTTTGAGCTCCTCGCGTCGAGATTTTGAAAACTAGATCCCATGTTCATAGGTTTCGACGAACTTTTTTTTGTACTCCCGGTTATGTATAGTTTGTACATCCTATTTCTGTTATTTTGTACAACCATTTCTGTGTAGTTCGTACTTTTTGTGGTGTGTACTTTTGTATGATGAGAGAGAAGGGATAGTGAGGAGTGAGGGCAGCTTTTTCCCTTTTATTTTTCTAAACCGAATTTTTGAAATGAAATATCTCGAGAACCGTTTATCCAAATTACGAACCGTTTTTATTTTTGAGCTTCTCGCGTCAAGATGTTCAAAACTAAATCCCATGTTGGTAGATTTCGACGAACTTTTTTTTTGTACTCCCAGTTATACATAGTTGTACAACCTGTGTCTGTGTAGTTGTACAACCTGTGTCTGTACAACATGTGTCTGTCTAGTTGTATAATCTGTGTCTGTACAACCTGTGTCTGTCTAGTTGTACAACATCTGTTATGTAGTTGTACAATCTGTGTCTGTACAACATGTGTCTGTCTAGTTGTACAATACGTATCTGTTTAGTCGTACAACATGTGTTCGTACAAACTGAGTCTGTCTAGTTGTACAACATGTGGTTATATGGTTGTACCAGTCCTTTGTAGAACCAATAGCTCTCTATTCCCTATAGTTTGTATATCTTAGTTTTTTTTTTTGCAAAATCATCTTAGTTTTTATAATCCTAATCCATCTTACAGAGTTAAACGTGCGAAAGAAGTTGTACATCCGACGAGCTAATCGGAGCCTAATCAAAGGGGAAAAGAGAAAAACGAACGCAAATGAAAGAAGCATGGAGCCACGGACGTACACGACGGGGCTTCTGATACGTCCATTTTGCATCACTATTTTATATCATAATTTGTCATTATCTATCCTTATATTTCATATTAATACATGATACTTATGTTATTTTGCCTTATTTTGCATGTTTGATGATTATTGGGAATTATCCTTCCGGAGTCAGGTTTCTGCTGGAAAAAGCGTCGTCAAGTCACATATCAGCGGAACTCCAAAAATCACGAAACCAATTCTGGGGTCTTATAATGTCAGATGCCGGAGGCAGCCAAAAGGAGGCAGCCAGGTGGGCCAGGTGGGCCCCACGCCACACCTGGGCGCGGCTGGCCTGTGGGCCGCGCCCAGCTATGGCGTGGCCACCTGGGTCCACCCCCCAGGTTGCCTCTTCGCGTATATCTGCCTCCCGAAAACCTAAGCACGGGGGGTACGTCCACGAAATATTCCGCCGCCTCCACGGGACGGAAACCACCGAGAGAGAAAGAGCTCTCTGGCAGGGAGATCCTGCCGGGGAAATTCCCTCCCGGAGAGGGGAAATCATCGCCATCGTCATCGTCATCACGCTGGACTTCATCGGGATCATCATCACCACCATCCACTGCGCCATCACCATCATCTCCACCGACTCCACATCCATCTTGCTGTAACATCTAGGGCTGTACCTTGTCTAGTTCATTGGGGAGACTCTCCCGGTGTTGATTACTCCTTGTTATTGATGCTATTGAGTTTGTTTGGTGGATTAGTGTTCATGTCCAGATTGTTATTCATTGCCATATCATCTCTGATCATGATCCATATGATGTCTTGTGAGTAGTTTGTAGTTCTTGAGGACATGGGGAAGTCATGTTGTTAGTAGTGAAATAATGCTGCGTTAATATTTAATGGTTTGATATTTAAGTTGTGGTGTCATTCTTCTAGTGGTGTCATGTGAACGTCGACTACATGACACTTCACCTTTATGGGCCTAGGGGAATGCATCGTGTACCTAGCTTGCTAGTTGAGGGGTTGCCGGAGTGACAGAAACCTGAACCCCCGTTAGTAAGATAGTGCACGAGGGAGCGTAGGGTCTCAGAGTTTAAAGCTGTGGTTAGATTTATCTTAATTACTTTTCTGCATTCGCGGATGCTTGCAGGGGGTATAATCACAAGTGCGTATTAGTCCTAGGAAGGGCGGTGCGTTAGCATAGATTCACCCACACAACACTTATCAAAACAATGAAGATTAACCAGTTGCACGAAGCGAAAGCACTTGACGAAATTCCCATGTGTCCTCAGGAACATTTGTCTCTTATAAGTAACACACTCGGCTTGTCCTTTGCACTCAAAAGGATTGGGCCACTCGCTGCATTTGTTGCCGCGCTCGTTTATTTACTTGCACTGTTTTTACCTGCTGTTTCGAATACTACTGAAAACCTGTCTGCTAGCTTTTACAGTGAATTCTTGATCAAAACTACTTGCCAGCACCTTCTGCTCCTCGTTGGGTTCGACACTCTTATTTATCGAAAGTACTGCGATACACCCCCTATACTTGTGGGTCATCAAGACTATTTTCTGGCGCCGTTGCCGGGGAGTGAAGCGCTATTGGTAAGGAAATTGGTAAGGAAATTATTTACTGTAATGACTGTTATGGAGTCAAATCCATTTGGTTCGCTGTTTGGGAGGACTACTACCACTGCTACGGTAGTAGATGATCCTCCATCTGCTGAGATTGTTCCATTTAAAATACCTACGAAAATTGTTGGACGTATTATGGATAACCGCTATGATGGAACTGTTCATCCTGGTAATCATTTGCTTTATATACATGAACTATGCGGTTTGTTCAAGTGTGCAGGTATTTCGATGGACATTATTAAAAGGAAATTATTTACTCTGTCGCTGGATGGCAGAGCTGCTGAATGGTATAGTCTGCTGAAGAATGGTCCTTCATTGAGCTGGGCTGAAATTGTCCCTCTCTTTTATTACAAGTTTTATCCTCCAAGTGAGATTCATAAGGATCGGAATTCTATATTCACTTTTTGGCCTTATGAGGGAGAAAGTATTGCCCAAGCTTGGGGGAGATTGAAATTATTAATGCTCAAATGCCCTGTTCATGGGATTCCAAGTAATATTGTCATCAATAACTTTTATGCAAGACTTTCCTATCATGATAAAGATTTATTGGACACTTCTTGTTCTTGGTCATTCACTCGTATGAAGGATGAAGATAAATGGGATCTTCTTGATCGTATCCAGGAAAATACTGAAGGATGGGAGAACGACAAAGGTAGGGAGTCAGGTATAAATTATGATTTCGAATGCATTAAATCCTTTATGGAGACTGATAGTTTTCGTAATTTTAATGCTACTTATGGTCTTGATTCTCAAGTTGTTGTTAATTACTTTAAGGCCTTTGCCTCGTATCTCGATATTCCTAGACAAGGTTGGGAAAAGTATCATGAACCTTATGAAGATAATGCTAATTTGCTCTTGCTAAAAATGTTGAAGTTCAAACTGTTGATCGCATTATACCAGAACCCTATATTGAAAAAATACCTTTTCCTGTTAAAGTAAAAGAACACTCTATTTTGGCTAGTGTGGTTAGCAAAAGTGAACGTAAACCTAGGGAACCTGATGAGCAAATTAGTGTAGAACATGAAGTAGCTATGGTTAAGGAACTTGTAACTGAAAATGTAGAAGGAGGTCATATTGTGTTTTGTGAAGAAGCTTCTAACATGGTTACACATCCTAAAAGAGCTCGAAAGCCTAGTGTTCCTGTGCTTTCTGTTAAAATAGGTGAGCATTGTTATTATGGTCTCTGTGATATTGGTGCTAGTTCCAGCGCTATCCCTTATGCTCTCTACAAGGAAATCAGGAAGGAAATTGATCCTTGCGAATTGGAAGATATTGATGTGGTTATTCAGCTTGCTAATAGGGAAACTATCTGTCCAGTTGGCATTGTCAGAGATGTTGAAGTTTTATGTGGTAAGACTAAATACCCTGCTGATTTCTTAGTTCTCGGTTCTGCTGCTAGTGACTCTTGTCCTATTATTTTTGGTAGACCTTTCCTGAATACTTGTGGTGCTATTATTGACTGTCAAAAAGAGAAATTTACTAGATTCGATGGAGAGTCTTATGAGTTTAATTTTTCAAAATTTGCTAAGAATCATTATGAACCTGAAATGCCTAATGAGAACTTTCAAGTTGAACAGCTTGCTTCTATTGCTGTTGGTCCTAACAATGCTTTGCAGCAATTTTTGGAAGACCACGAAAGTGAAGTTTTTGCAGAAGAAAGAAGGGAGATTGACGACATCTTTCTGCGTCAACCTCAAATGCTTAGGCATGATTTACCTGTGGAGGACCTGGGAATTGCGCCCCCTCCTAAAGAAGACCCTGTTTTTGATCTTAAGCCTTTACCTGATAATCTTAAGTATGTTCATATTGATGATAAGAAAATATATCCTGTTATTATTAGTTCTAAACTTTCAGGAGATGAAGAAGCAAAATTATTGCAAGTTCTGAAGAAACATAGAGGCGCAATGGGCTATACTCTTGATGATTTAAAAGGGATTTCTCCTGCTATATGTCAGCATGCTATTAATATTGAGCCTGATGCCAAGCCTGTTGTTGAGCATCAACGTCGTTTAATTCCTAAGATGAAGGAAGTGGTAAGAAATGAGGTATTAAAACTTCTTGAAGCAGGTATAATTTATCCTATTGCTGATAGTAGATGGGTTAGTCCTGTTCATTGTGTTCCTAAGAAAGGAGGAATAACTGTTGTGCCTAATGAAAATGATGAGCTTATTCCTCAGAGAGTTGTAGTTGGTTATAGAATGTGCATTGATTTTAAGGTAAGGTTACTAAGAAAGATCATTATCCTTTGCCTTTTATTGATCAGATGTTAGAAAGGTTGTCTAAGAAAACTCATTTTTGTTTCCTTGATGGTTATTCTGGTTTTTCCCAAATAGCTGTTAGAAAGGAAGATCAGGAGAAAACCACTTTTACCTGTCCTTATGGTACTTATGCTTATAGACGTATGCCTTTTGGTTTATGTAATGCTCCTGCTACTTTTCAGAGATGCATGTCTGCTATTTTTCACGGTTTTTGTGAAGAAATTGTGGAAGTCTTCATGGACGATTTCTCCGTCTATGGAACTTCTTTTGATAACTGTTTGCACAATCTTGACAAAGTTTTGCAGAGATGTGAAGAAACCAATCTTGTTCTTAATTGGGAGAAATGCCATTTTATGGTTAATGAAGGCATTGTTCTTGGGCATAAAATTTCTGAAAGAGGTATTGAAGTTGATAGAGCTAAAGTGGAAGCAATTGAGAAAATGCCATGCCCCCGAGATGTGAAAGGTATTCGTAGTGTTCTTGGTCATGCTGGTTTTTATAGAAGGTTTATTAAAGATTTCTCTAAAATTTCAAAGCCACTTACCAATCTTCTTCAAAAGGATGTTCCATTTGTTTTTGATGACGAGTGTAAAGAGGCATTCGAAATTTTGAAGAAGGCTTTAATAACTGCTCCTATTGTTCAACCACCAGACTGGACTTTACCATTTGAAATTATGTGTGATGCTAGTGATTTTGCTGTAGGTGCTGTTTTAGGACAGCGAGTAGATAAAAAGTTAAATGTTATTCATTATGCTAGTAAGACTCTTGATGCAGCTCAAAAGAATTATGCTACTACTGAGAAGGAATTTTTAGCAGTAGTGTTTGCTTGTGATAAGTTTAGACCTTATATTGTTGATTCTAAGGTAACTATTCATACTGATCATGCTGCTATTAAATACCTTATGGATAAGAAGGATGCTAAGCCTAGACTTATTAGATGGGTTCTCCTGTTACAAGAGTTCGATTTGCATATTGTTGATAGAAAAGGTGCTGAAAATCCTGTTGCTGATAATCTGTCTAGATTAGAAAATATAATGCATGATCCTATTCCTGTTGATGACAATTTTCGAAATGAGCAGTTGGCTTCTATAAAGGTAAATTCGAATGATTGTCCCTGGTATGCTGATTATGCTAACTTTATTGTTGCCAAGTATTTGCCTCCAACTTTTACTTATCAGCAAAGGAGGAAATTCTTCTGTGACTTGAGGCATTATTTTTGGGATGACCCACATTTATATAGAGAAGGAGTTGATGGTATTATGAGAAGATGTGTTCCAGAGCATGAGCAGAAGGAAATATTGGATAAATGCCATGGTAGTGCTTATGGAGGACATCACGCCGGAGACAGAACTGCACAAAAGGTTCTACAATCAGGTTTTTATTGGCCTACTCTTTTTAAAGATGCAAGAAAATTTGTTTTGACCTGTGATCAATGTCAGAGAGTTGGGAATATTAGTAGACGTAATGAGATGCCTATGAATTATTCTCTTGTTATTGAACCTTTTGATTGTTGGGGATTTGACTTTATGGGTCCTTTTCCCGCTTCAGATGGTTATACTCATATTCTAGTTGCTGTTGATTATGTTACTAAGTGGGTAGAGGCTATACCAACCTCTAGTGCTGATGGTAAGACTTCCTTAAAAATGCTTAAGGATGTTATTTTCTCGAGGTTTGGTGTGCCTAGATATCTCATGACTGATGGTGGTTCACACTTTATTCATGGTGGTTTTAGAAAAACTCTTGCTAAATATGGTGTCAATCACAGAATTGCTTCACCGTATCATCCTCAAACTAGTGGTCAAGTAGAGTTATCAAATAGAGAAATTAAGTTGATTTTGCAAAAGACTGTCAATAGGTCTAGAAAGAATTGGGCTAGAAAGCTTAATGATGCTTTGTGGGCTTATAGAACAGCATATAAAAATCCTATGGGCATGTCTCCTTATAAAATGGTTTATGGAAAAGCTTGTCATTTACCTCTAGAATTAGAACACAAGGCCTATTGGGCAATCAAAGAGCTTAATAGAGATTTCAAATTAGCTGGTGAGAAAAGGTTGCTAGAGTTAAGCTCTCTAGATGAATGGAGAAGTGAAGCATATGAAAATGCTAAACTTTTCAAAGAGAAAGTTAAGAGATGGCATGACAAGAGAATTTTAAAAAGAGAATTTTGCATAGGTGATAAAGTTTTATTGTATAGGTCTCGTCTCAGATTTTTTGCAGGAAAATTACTCTCAAAATGGGAAGGACCTTACATTGTGGAAGAAGTTTATCGTTCTGGTGCAATAAAAATTAATTCACTTGACGGTGACAAACCTCAAGTTGTTAATGGGCAGAGACTTAAACATTATATTTCTGGAGAATCTTATAATGAAAATGTTGATATTATTCAAATGGTATCTCCGGAGGAATTTATTAAAACTCAGAAACAGGAAACTGCAGAGTCTGATTTGAAGTAGGTATGAGTTTCGGTAAGAAAAAGTCCGCGTTTTACTTCGAAACTTTTATATTAGTTATTTTTATACAATTTTGGAAATATCAAGACGAATAAGTGCCGGAGGAGGTGCCCGAGGGCACCACGCCACAGCAGGGCGCGGGCCCCACCTGGGCCGCGCCCAGCTATGGCGTGGTCGCCTCGGAGACCCCCTCCGACTCCGCTTCGCCCTGTGCTTCCTTTTCACGCGTTATTTTCCGCTATATATTTACCCGGATCTCCCGAGGTCCGTATCTCGTGTTTTTGTTGCGTTTGTTTTCGAGCAGTTTCTGTCAGGTTTCTCTATCAAGATTTAGATCCACCATGTCTTCTTCCGGAGCTCCGAAGGGCAAACCTCTCAAGGGGAGCGTCAACCCATACATGGCTGAGGTGAAGAGGCACCCACAGGAGTTGCGCAAGGTTGACGGTGTCATGGTGCAAGAAGATGTTCGAGGACCGAAGAAGGAGGGAGATGTCATGGCCAGGCTAGAAGAAGTGGAACATGAAGTTTTTAGGTACCAGAAGATGATAGAGCGTGGTGTAGAAGCCAATCACAAGATCATCTCCGAGCTCAGGGATAAACACCAAGAGGAGACCTCTAGGTTATGGGATGATATCTTCCTGCTCCATCAGTCCACCACAAAGTTGCAGGCCCAAATTTATGACCTGCAGAATCAAAATTTTGAGTATGAAACCAGGTTTCATCGCATGAGTCTGGGAGCCAGCGCCAGGACCCTTGAAACCAAGTCCTCCTTTGTTGATGGGAATCCTTTCTGGTGGAAGAATTATAATAATGGGCCTCAATCATCACCGCAATCACCAGACAGGGAGTAATTCACCATGGGTAACAACACACTCCCAGCTTGTTTCAAGCTTGGGGGGGTGTTTTCAGTATCACCATCTTTATCTTTATCTTTATCTTTATATTTTTGCTTAGTACCATGAGTAGAGAAGTTATCATATGAGATAGTTTGCAATGTGGAGTATCACTCCTTAGTTGGTTATCGTTGTATCCGTTGGTGTGAGGTTTATTGTGATGGAATATTAATGAGAAGCTTTATCTTTACTTTCTGCACACTTTATTTTAGCCAGCAAGTCCTTTGTCATATGCTGATCTTGTTACATTAGTATTGGCATCACTTTGGGTGCAGCAAGTAAATTTAGTTGGTTGTGGCAAACTTAGACTGGTCAGTAGTATCAATACTTTTTACACTTAAGTAGAAAAGAGGGAACTGGTTGCAATAACATTATCCCTATTGTTTTCCTCTTTGTTGGCCAATGAGTTTATTATTCTTGAATTAAAGTGTTTTGTGCCCACAAAGTAGATAGCATGGTTGTTCTATTAGATCTATAAGTGTTTGTCTCTCTCAATTCTTGTGCTTGCTACTAAACCTTGCTAGCCTAAAACCTTGTACTGAGAGGAGATACTTCTCGTGCATCCAAAACCCTGAACCAAAGCACTCCATTCGTGTCCACCATAACTACCTATCATGTAGTGTTCGCACTACTCCAAGTACATTTTCTCGTGTGCTACCTTTAACTATTCAAAACTATTATTATATCCCTTTTTGTGTCACTGTTCACCAAGCTCATAAGGACGTGGTAGCAGATGTGTCATCTTCCATGCTAACTGATTTACAAGGATTGGCAGCTTCATCTGCTTCTCCACCTTTTATTTTGCATTAAAAGAGCTGGTTAGTCCACCCTATAAATAAATAAATAAATAGACACTCCTCCACGGTGATTGTTGGTCGGCAACCGAGGATTCGGTCAAGCCATGGTTTGTGGAAAGAAATGGTTGGGAGGAGTGTCATCAATAAGTGCTTGTTACAAGTGCAGTTCTATAAACTCTCGGAACCGCTCTAAAAGTTAATTAGTATGGAAGATGACAAGGATTCTACCACTGATTTGTTGACCAATAGCATACACCTCTCAAAGCAATATTTTTACACTCTCTATGCCTTCGGGAACTAAAAAGCTCTAGCACACGTTTTAATCCCTGCTTCCCTCTGCGAAGGGCCTATCATTTATTTATTGTTGAGTCAGTAAACCTATTCCCTCTATCCCGAGCAAGCACTCGAATTGTTATAGATACAATCATTTATAGTTCATAATATTTCCTATCATGTTTTGTCTACTTTGCTTGAGCACATGAAGTTTTATCTTTGAGAATATGACTTTGACAGTTTTCTTTGGAATGTGAAAGGAACAGTGATGATTGAGCAACTCTATTTCTGCAATATAGCTCTAGTATAAAGACTCTTCTTGAAAGATAAGTTAGAATGTTGATTGTTCTCTGACCAAGAACACAGTTTGCCACATCCAATTGGTTTGCTTAATGTACCTTTATTTGTGGTTGTTCCATTACTTGTTCCAAGTTAAGTAGAATGTGTAGAGACTGCTGTTTAAAATGACTTGTTTAGCTGAGTAAATACTGATGCTTCTTGTCCGTATTCTTTATTATCGACACTTCACTCCATAAACATGTGGACTTGTTTACTGAGCTCAGTTTTCGCTTGGGGACAAGCGAGTCTAAGCTTGGGGGGAGTTGATACGTCCATTTTGCATCACTATTTTATATCATAATTTGTCATTATCTATCCTTATATTTCATATTAATACATGATACTTATGTTATTTTGCCTTATTTTGCATGTTTGATGATTATTGGGAATTATCCTTCCGGAGTCAGGTTTCTGCTGGAAAAAGCGTCGTCAAGTCACATATCAGCGGAACTCCAAAAATCACGAAACCAATTCTGGGGTCTTATAATGTCAGATGCCGGAGGCAGCCAAAAGGAGGCAGCCAGGTGGGCCCCACGCCACACCTGGGCGCGGCTGGCCTGTGGGCCGCGCCCAGCTATGGCGTGGCCACCTGGGTCCACCCCCCAGGTTGCCTCTTCGCGTATATCTGCCTCCCGAAAACCTAAGCACGGGGGGTACGTCCACGAAATATTCCGCCGCCTCCACGGGACGGAAACCACCGAGAGAGAAAGAGCTCTCTGGCAGGGAGATCCTGCCGGGGAAATTCCCTCCCGGAGAGGGGAAATCATCGCCATCGTCATCGTCATCACGCTGGACTTCATCGGGATCATCATCACCACCATCCACTGCGCCATCACCATCATCTCCACCGACTCCACATCCATCTTGCTGTAACATCTAGGGCTGTACCTTGTCTAGTTCATTGGGGAGACTCTCCCGGTGTTGATTACTCCTTGTTATTGATGCTATTGAGTTTGTTTGGTGGATTAGTGTTCATGTCCAGATTGTTATTCATTGCCATATCATCTCTGATCATGATCCATATGATGTCTTGTGAGTAGTTTGTAGTTCTTGAGGACATGGGGAAGTCATGTTGTTAGTAGTGAAATAATGCTGCGTTAATATTTAATGGTTTGATATTTAAGTTGTGGTGTCATTCTTCTAGTGGTGTCATGTGAACGTCGACTACATGACACTTCACCTTTATGGGCCTAGGGGAATGCATCGTGTACCTAGCTTGCTAGTTGAGGGGTTGCCGGAGTGACAGAAACCTGAACCCCCGTTAGTAAGATAGTGCACGAGGGAGCGTAGGGTCTCAGAGTTTAAAGCTGTGGTTAGATTTATCTTAATTACTTTTCTGCATTCGCGGATGCTTGCAGGGGGTATAATCACAAGTGCGTATTAGTCCTAGGAAGGGCGGTGCGTTAGCATAGATTCACCCACACAACACTTATCAAAACAATGAAGATTAACCAGTTGCACGAAGCGAAAGCACTTGACGAAATTCCCATGTGTCCTCAGGAACATTTGTCTCTTATAAGTAACACACTCGGCTTGTCCTTTGCACTCAAAAGGATTGGGCCACTCGCTGCATTTGTTGCCGCGCTCGTTTATTTACTTGCACTGTTTTTACCTGCTGTTTCGAATACTACTGAAAACCTGTCTGCTAGCTTTTACAGTGAATTCTTGATCAAAACTACTTGCCAGCACCTTCTGCTCCTCGTTGGGTTCGACACTCTTATTTATCGAAAGTACTGCGATACACCCCCTATACTTGTGGGTCATCAGCTTCGCGCGCACGTGCATCGTGGCCGGCCGGCCGAGCGCGCGATGCGCGCAGGATCAGCTCGTACGCGTACGCCTCCAGGACGTGATCAATTTGGATTTGCCGACCTCATACGTTCCAGCACGTGGCGTACATAGCTGAGCTCCTGATTTTACCTTCGTGAAGGGAATCCTTCGCGTAGCGACACCCAAGGAAATACCTAAACTATATGGGCCAGGCTCATTCTTCACTTGATCGTAAATCCACAATATCTATTATACTCCTCCGGTTTGAAAAAACTGTCGTAGGTTATATAAAGATTTTTGTACGTGGTATGCAGTTTTCTCACCACACATTTTCCGGATCGTAGGGAATAGCTCACAAAAGTAGTACTAAAGCTCAATTCTCAAAACAAAAAAAAGTAGTGGAGAACCTGCATGTAGGATGGTTAGGAGGGTGGTTGTACTCCCAGCCCATTAGAGTGCAAACTTAGATTTGACACTGTTGTTTCTAATTTAATGCGGAATATTTTTCAGTGGGAGGCGACGTTCCTGTCGACAGTGAGGCGCCTGTTGTGATTTCGTCAATCTCAAGACTCGACCCGCCGACTCAGTCTTTCAGAGGTTCTCATAGGGGTAGTGTGTGCGTGCGTGCGTTCATAGGGGTGAGTGTGCGCGCGTGTATGTGAGCGCTTGCGTTGTACAGTGTTTCGCAAAAAAAAAAATAGTACTGATGCTAAAAAAAAAAGTAAGACGAGTTCTCTCGTATTATCGTATCGGCCACTCGTGAAATTTCGTGGTTGGTACTTCTCAACCATTTTGGTGCCACGCTTTCAAGATATTGGTTCACTTCTATCCATGTGTTGCCCTCTTTTGCGTCCTTAGTTCCGTTGTTCCGTTCCGTTCCGTTGCAATTTTCTCTCGGTTTGCAGTTTTGCACCCTAGGCATGAAGTACATATTCATCTGAGATAGCATAAAGAGGGTATATATTCCATCTTACATGATTTGGGATTTTGTTTCGGATCCTAATGTAACTATTGGTTTTGTCGGCCTTTGGATCCCTATTAAATGGCATCTATTTCATGGCGTAACAAATTTCGTCTCGAGGATTACGTTGCAGAGTAGTATGATTCGGTCCGAATCAGGCACTGAGTCCACGCCCGCTTTCCTTGGGGGGATACTAGCACCGTATCTGCGAAGCTAATTTCCCGCACACTGCCTTGTTTGTTAGATACGGTCTTCTGCCTCCCAAAAACCCTCACCGTTCGTACATTTTTTAGGTCACTCCTACGCCGTCTGTCTTCTGCAATTCTGTCCTTTCTGCATATACCCTGCTCTAAAATTAGTTTACTTGTCATCACTTGAGTCAAAGTCGTGGTTCCAAATGTCAGGTCATACTTGCATGTAATCCGGCCCGACAAGTGTAGTTGACGAAGTTTGACAAAAGTCTATCTCTCTTGTATCTGGATTGGATGCATATGTCACTGGAATTAACATGTTCAGCGAAATGCCAATTTATATAGCACTTGTCGAAATTGTGGTGAAGCTTGATGTAACTCGGAAACATGGCCTTACCCTTGAGAGATTAGACCGCCCCCGTCTCTTCATCTTAGGACCTTATTTTCCATTTTGCTCTTGGGCCACCAATTGCCGGAGAGAATGTCGTGCAATGGGTTTAATACTTTTTGTATATTCTGAACACTGAAATAATATTAATGTTGTGCGCATTGATTCGGTGCAGAAGCTGGGCAACTCCACTTTTCGAAAAAAAAAATACCGTAGACAGCGTAATGTATAAACAAAATGCAATGTCCAAGCTCAGTTGGTGTCCAGCGCAACCTCTAACGCGCACGTCACGCGTAAGTTGCAAGGTCAAGTATAGACTCGGTCAGTGATGGCCTCCCCTATTCGCAAAAAAAATAGTGATGGCCTCCTGGTCATGGCTCGTTGGAGCTCGGCAGGTTAAGCAGGAGCCAAACAGTGGGCCGCTTTCTCCTTTCAGCCTTTGACACGCTGCATTGACGAGATGTACCACAGGCTTGCAGTTTGGGCTAAAAGATTTGGGACCCCATGATTTTGGCAGCCCATGCCGGCGCTGACCCCATGAGCAGCTAAAGAAGGTCATTTTGTCTCAAAAAAAAAAAACCTAAAGAAGGTCAACATCATGGAAACAAAAACGAAGCCGTTATATATCTAAATCCTAAAGATGTAAGAGCTCGTTTAGCATTCACCATTTCATTTCATTGCCATTATTTCATTTCATTTTGCAAGTAAAATGATTGGGTTAGTGATAGGAATTGGCATAGCATACAATTGGTTGATAGGAATTGTCAATTAAATTGCAAATGAAATGACTTTTCCAATTTCATGAAACCAAACAGGTTAGTTATGTAATCACAAATGAATTCTATAATTTTGGCTCGGATGGCTACTAAACTACCTCTAAGTGAAAATAGAGAACCGTATAAATTATAGCAAAGCACAAAACGGACAAAGACAGCTTAACTTGTAATCCTAGTGGCGAAGCTCGAGCAAGGCCTTACATGAGTCTAATCTGACAGATCGTGGTACTCAAAATCCTGATAAACACATGCCAACTTTTACCCTTGGTTGACATGTACTCCCTCCGTTCGGATTTAATTGACACACATTTAGTTACACATGGATGTATCTAGACACCATACAAGTATAGATACACTACGGGAAAGACTCAAGACGCCGACGGCTAGGACCTACGCCGACGGCCAAATGTCGGGGCTGTCGGCGTAGACCCCGACCAGGCCAGCCTAGATCTTTCCTTCTTTTTTTATCTACACCGACGGCATGCCGTCGGCCTAGCTTTTTTTTTTGAGCTACGCCGACGGCATGCCGTCGGCGTAACTTTTTTGCTTTTTTTTTGAGCTACGCCGTTTTGAGCATAACTTTTGCATTCGAACTCGGATTTCGATATTCTTTAACTCGTTTCGAAGAGGAGAAGTAGATCTACATCATCATACACATTGTTCAAACTATATTCTTCAAAAATAATTCCATGAGCAAGGACAAAAAAATCCATGTTCAAACTAGGGTTTCGCCGAAGAGGGACTCCGGAGCGTCGGAATCCAACCAAAAGTTAGGTGGTGCCATACCAAGTGGGTACAAGTGTGTTTTGAGTTGTAGATGTCATACCATGTGTGTCAGGATCCATACCATGTGGGTATAAGCCTGATTTTTCTCCAGCGGGGCTAAGTTTTCACCAGAGAGGGGTTCCGGAGCGTCAGGATCCCACCACAAGCTAGGGGGTGCCATACCATGTGTGTACAAGTGTGTTATGGGTTTTGGATGGCAAAGATTGCACTCCGGGGTGTGACCTGCTTCACCGACATCCACTTCTCTCTTGGGAGTTTCATGACTTATAGCCTGAAAGTCCCAGATCGGACAAACATGAGGAAATCTTGTCAAGAGTTGGGTTATACCTTTGTCTTGTGACTTCCTAGGGCCTAGCCTAACACAACCAAGCAACTAGTTACACTTTGTTACCCCATTTTGACGTCGGTACCGGCTTTAGTCGTATAAGTCTGGTTTTTCTCCAGTGGGGCTAGGTTTTCACCGGAGAGGGGCTCCGGAGCGTCGGGATCCCACCACAAGCTAGGGGGTGCCGTACCACGTGTGTACAAGTGTGCTATGGTTTTTTGGATGGCAAAGATTGCACTCCGGGGTTGTGACCTGCTTCACGGCCGGCATCCACTTCTCTCTAGGGAGTTTCATGACTTATAGCCTGAAAGTCTCAGATCGGACAAACATGAGAGAATCTTGTCAAGAGTTGGGTCATACCATTGTTTTGGGACTTCCTAGGGTCCACCCTAACACAACCAAGCAACTAGGTACACTTTGCTACCCCATTTCGACGCCGGTACCGGCTGTATTCGTATAAGTCTGGTTTTTCTCCAACGGGCTTAGGGTTTCACCGGAGTGGGGCTCCGGAGCGTCGGGTTCCCACCACAAGCTAGTGGGTGTCATACCATGTGTGTAAAAGTGTGTTATGGGTTTTGGATGACAAAGATTGCACTCCGGGGTGTGACCTGCTTCACCGGCATCCACTTCTCTCTAGGGAGTTTACATGCACTTATAGCGTGATAGTCCCCGATTGGACAAGCCGGAGGGAAACTTGTCAAGAGTTGGGTTATGGATGATATGGATGTCATATTTGGATTTCTCTCATTTTTTTAATCGATTTAAACATATTATTTGTCAAATTTCGATTTACGGATTTGTAGATATGAATTATTCAATATTAAATGGAAAAAGGCAAATAAGTTAATTATTATTTGAATTCAAGAATATTATTAATGATTCATTTCTTTTTATTTAAATAATTATTTGGATTCATAAAATAAAGGTATGTGACATGTTCATGGGTTAATAGGATTGATAGGATACTATTGTCAGTAAAGCATCTGTTGTTTCTAGGTAGCTCATAGGGAAGGAACTAAGAAGTTAAACGTGCTGAGGTTGGAGTAGTCTGAGGATGGGTGAATGATACGTTTCAAACGTATCAATAATTTCTGATGTTCCATGTTGATATTATACCAATTGTTACATATTTTATATACACTTCATAGCATTTTTATGCATTTTCTGGGACTAACCTATTAACAAGATGCCACAGTGCCAGTTCCTGTTTTCTGCTGTTTTTGTATTCCAGAAAAGCTAGTCTGGAAATATTCTCGGAATTGGACGAAACCTGGATAGAACCTCCTATTTTTCCAACACGAAGACGGAGTCCAGAGGAGACACGGAGGGGAGCCACGTGGCGCCCACACCATGGGGCCGCGCGGGCCCCCCCTGCCGCGCCGTAGGGTGGTGTGGGGCCCTCGTGGCTCCGCAGCCGCCGCCCTTTCGCCTATTTATTCCTCCTGACGCGAAAACCCTAAATACCCGAGCCATTATCCACGAAAAGTTCCAGAGACGCCGCCGCCGCCGTCAACCCTAGCTCGGGAGGGTTCAAAAGCTCTTCCCGGCACCCAGCCGGAGAGGGGAATCATCACCGGAGGGCTCTACATCACCATGCCTGCCTCCGGAGTGATGCGTGAGTAGTTCATCCTTGGACCACGGGTCCATGGCAGTAGCTAGATGGTTGTCTCTCCACTTTATGCTATCATGTTTAGATCTTGTGAGCTGCCTATCATGATCAAGATCATCTTATTGTAATGCTACATGTTGTGTTTGCTGGGATCCGATGAATATTGAATACTATGTCAAGTTGATTATCAATCTATCTTATATGTTATTTATGATCTTGCATGCTTTCCGTTACTAGTAGATGCTTTGGCCAAGTAGATGCTTGTAACTCCAAGAGTGAGTATTTATGCTAGATAGTGGGTTCATGCCGGTAATCTGGGAGAGTGACAATAACTTCTAAAATTGTGGATGTGCTGTTGCCACTAGGGATAAAATAACCGATGCTTAGCTTAAGGGTACGCCGTTAGGTCTAATGCATTTGTTTACTTTACGCATATTACTTAATGCAATTATCCGTTGCTTGCAACTTAATACCAACGGGGAACTCGGTATGACAACCTGGCGGTGGATTATTAGTCGTAATGCCCACATGAATATCATAGTAATCATCATGTCATATATATGCATTGTTATGCGCTCAATATTTTGTCAATTGCCCAGCTGTAATTTGTTCACCCAGCATGTTAGTTATCTTTTATGGAGAGACACCACTAGTGAACTGTGGACCCCGGTCCATTCTTTTACACTGATAATACAACCAACTGCAAACACTGTTCCTTTTCATTCTCTGCAATTTACTGCTGTTTTCCACACCATACGTTTAATCCTTTGTTTTCAGCAAGCCGGTGAGATTGACAACCTCACTGTTTTGTTGGGGCAAAGTAGTTTGATTGTGTTGTGTGCAGATTCCACGTCAGCGCGCCACTGACAAACTTCCGAAGTGATTTCTTGATCCTACTGGTTCGATTAAACATTGGTTTCATACTGAGGGAAAACTGCTGCTACACTGCATCATACCTTCCTCTTGGGGTCTCCCAGCGAACGTGTGATCCACGCAATCAAGCATATTTTCTGGCGCCGTTGCCGGGGAGCAGAAGCACTTCGGTTCAGCAATCTCCTTGCGTTCCTTCCACACGCCATATTTTCTGACGCCATATTGGGAAGCAAGAGGATTTCTGCAAGGGGAGTTTCACGCTTCCAATCTCTTTACTTTGTTATTGTCTTGCTTAGTTTATTTTTATTTAGTCTTGTTTGCTTTATTTATCAAAAACACACAAAAATTAGATACTTGTATTTAGTTTATTTTCTGTTTAGTTTCTGTTATTTCATCATGCTTCTCCCTAAGTATACTTTAAAAGACATATCTGTGGGCAGTGGGTCTATCATTGGAAGAGATAACATTGAGGAATTCTTGGGTCACATTAGTAGGCTTAAAGATTTTGAAGATAGACCCTTGGTAGAACTTGCTCCAAATTATGAAATTGCTACAACTTCTCTAGTTCACATGTTGGAAGCTAGGTTTGTCAATCTGAATCCTATAATGCAGCATATGTTCCTTAAACTTCATGATATGGAAGATGGTGAAAAGAAAGATTTTGTTCTAGAAACCTTGTTTAAAGAATTTGGTGATGTTGCTAGAGAAGCTAGAAAAGTTTTTATTCGATATAATATGCTTGGCTATTATATTGATGTTGCTAATACACTTGAGAAACTGGAAAAAGAGAGGCTTAAATACACTAAAGAAACTAATTATGAGGGGGAAGTTCACATACCAATATCTTTTAAGTTTGTAGGCATGCATGAGGCACTAGAAAAGAATTTTGATTGGATTGTTCCTGAAAATTTATTTGATGAGGATAGTGTGCCTAAAAGTAATGAAAAAGAAGTTTCTGAAACTTATATAGATAAGATACAATGCATTGTTGAGAAAACTTCCAACCTTTCTGTTGATGCTTCATCACTTGGAAACACTTGATTCTTACTTTCTGCGCCTAGCTAAAAGGCGTTAAAAAAAGCGCTTATGGGAGACAACCCATTATTTTATTTCTGCAATTTTTCTTTTTTTGAGTCAAGGAGTTGTTTACTTCTGTAACAATTTCTTTGTATCTTTATTTTATCGCATTGTTGTGCCAAGTATTGCCTCTAATAGGAAGATGATGCTAGATTTGGATTTCTGCGCAGGAACAGATTTCTGCTGTTCACCGTTTTAATTCTGTAAAATCACAGAAAAATTATTTAAATCTAAATTTTTTTGTGCGTGATCCTCACATATGTACGCATCTTTCGTTAGTTTAAAGTTTTTCGATCTGAGCAACATAAGTGCCTCGAAAAAATTCGTCTTTGCGGACTGTTCTGTTTTGACAGATTCTGTCTTTTATTTTTCGCATTCTCTCTTTTACTAGTGTTGAGTGGAATTCTTTTTTAGGGTGAAGAGCTTCACATAACATCAGTGGCAGTAGCTAATGTTAAAAGTAACGGTCATGTTTGTGTCCTTATAGAACATGTGAGTTTTTGATTGTGCACTAACCCTCTAACGAGAATTACTTTGAGTTTGGTGTGGCGGAAGTTTTCAAGGGTCAAGAGAGAAGGATGATATAATGTGATCAAGAAGAGTGAAGAGATTAAGCTTGGGGATGCTCCCATGGATCACCCCAGCATATTTCAAGAAGACTCAAGCGTCTAAGCTTGGGGATGCCCAAGGCATCCCCTTCTTCATCAGCAACTTATCAGGTCATCTCTAGTGAAACTATATTTTAATTCTTTCACATCATATGTGCTTTACTTGGAGCGTCTGTGTACTTTTATTTTCAGTATTTTATTTTTCGTATGATCAACTTGATTGGACCCCAGCATTCTTGATTGGGAGAGAGACACGCTCCGCTTTTTCATATGAATACTCTATTCTTCACTTATACTTGTTGAGTATTCTTGTCTAGCTATTGCTATGCTTTTAGCTCCTGTTTTGCATGCATCTCTTATTCAGAGCTGTTTGTTCTTTTAAAGAAAGTACTCTCTTACTTCACTTATAATTGTTTGGAGAGTTTATGTTGAAATAAATTGATTGATGTTTGGTTGGAACAGAAAATGTTGCATGTGGTAGATGGTATAATGGAAAAGCTTACATATTCTTGTAGATCATTGTATTGGATAATTTGATACTTGTCAATTGTTTTGAGTTATCAAGTAGTTCATGTTTAACCTTTTGTATCATGTAGTTAAAACCTATTAATGAAGAACTACCGTAAAGCTCGTTGAAATTTGGTTTGCATGTTTGGTATCTCTAAGGTCTAGATATTTTCTAGTAAAAGGGTTTTGTTAACAAGGAAGACAGTGTAGAGTCTTATAATGCTTGCAATATGTTTTCATATAAGCCTTGCTGTGTCGGTTGATATCCTGTGTTTGCTTCAAATAACCTTGCTAGCCTAAACTCTGTACTGAGAGGGAATGCTTCTCGTGCATCCAAAACCTTGAGCCAAATCCATGCCATCTGTGTCCACCATAACTAGCTATATGTGGTATTTTCTTGCCATTCCAAGTAAATTTTTTATGTGCTACCTTTAAACTATTCAAACTTTATTACTCCTATTTTGTGTCAATGTTTACCAAGCTCATGAGGACGGGGTGGATGTCTTTATGTCAACTGTCAAACAGACTTTACCACCGGACTAGCGGCATATACATCCGCTTATCCATTAATTTTGCAAAAAGAGCTGGCAAATGGGGTGCCCAGTCCCAATTAATTACAACTTTAACCGCTTAATTCTCTTCACATTTTTGCCCTGATTTATCAGTCAAGCAATGACAAACAGTGAAATATCTGCATGTGTAAACAAAAGAGAAAGAGGGATGATCTGCCTTGCTGGTAGAAATAACGTCCTTCATGGGTGGCTCTTAAAAGTCTGGTTGGCAGGGGTCATATTGTACTTTCCATTTTCTGATTCGTTGACAATTAACAAACACCTCTCAAAACTTATTTTTACTCTCTATATGATTTCAAAAACTTAAAAAGCTCTAGCACATGATTTAATCCCTGCTTCCCTCTGCGAAGGGCCTTTCTTTTACTTTTATGTTGAGTCAGTTTACCTACTTCTTTCTATCTTAGAAGCAAACACTAGTGTCAACTTTGGTGCAACAATTTTTATATGCTCGTATATTGCACTTATTATATGCTTTGTGTTGACAAATATCCATGAGATATATATGTTGAAAGTTGAAAGCAATTGCTGAAACTTAAATCTTCCTTTGTGTTGGTTAAATACCTTTTGCTTAGAATCTATTGCTTTATGAGTTAACTCTTATGCAAAACTCCTTGATGCTTGTCTCGAAAGTACTATTCATGAAAAGTTTTTGCTTATATGATTCAGTTGTTTGCTCATTATCTACTTGCTAGCAAACTATAGACCATTGACCTGGATCACTTCATTCATAACATGTGCTTTACAGTATTATTTGAACAAGATTATGATTGTAGCATGTCACCTCAGAAATTATTTTGTTTTTATCGTTTTACCTACTCGAGGAAGTAGAACTAAGCTTGGGGATGCTTGATACGTCTCAAACGTATCTATAATTTTTGATGTTCCATGTTGATATTATACCAATTGTTACATGTTTTATATACACTTCATAGCATTTTTATGCATTTTCTGGGACTAACCTATTAACAAGATGGCACAGTGCCAGTTCCTGTTTTCTGCTGTTTTTGTATTCCAGAAAAGCTAGTCTGGAAATATTCTCGGAATTGGACGAAACCTGGTCAGAACCTCCTATTAACAAGATGGCACGGAGTCCAGAGGAGACACGGAGGGGAGCCACGTGGCGCCCACACCATGGGGCCGCGCGGGCCCCCCGCAGCCGCCGCCCTTTCGCCTATTTATTACTATCGACGCGAAAACCCTAAATACCCGAGCCATTATCCATGAAAAGTTTCAGAGACGTCGCCGCCGTCAACCCTAGCTCGGGAGGGTTCAGAAGCTCTTCTCGGCACCCTGCCGGAGAGGGGAATCATCACCGGAGGGCTCTACATCACCATGCCTGCCTCCGGAGTGATGCGTGAGTAGTTCATCCTTGGACTACGGGTCCATGGCAGTAGCTAGATGGTTGTCTCTCCACTTTATGCTATCATGTTTAGATCTTGTGAGCTGCCTATCATGATCAAGATCATCTTATTGTAATGCTACATGTTGTGTTTGCTGGGATCCGATGAATATTGAATACTATGTCAAGTTGATTATCAATCTATCTTATATGTTATTTATGATCTTGCATGCTTTCCGTTACTAGTAGATGATTTGGCCAAATAGATGCTTGTAACTCCAAGAATGAGTATTTATGCTAGATAGTGGGTTCATGCCGGTAATCTGGGAGAGTGACAATAACTTCTAAGATTGTGGATGTGCTGTTGCCACTAGGGATAAAATAACCGATGTTTAGCTTAAGGGTACGCCGTTAGGTCTAATGCATTTGTTTACTTTACGCACATTACTTAATGCAATTATCCGCTGCTTGCAACTTAATACCAACGGGGAACTCGGTATGACAACCTGGCGGTGGATTATTAGTCATAGACGCTGTTGGATAACGGTCTATGTATTTTGTCGTAATGCCCACATGAATATCATAGTAATCATCATGTCATATATATGCATTGTTATGCGCTCAATATTTTGTCAATTACCCAGCTGTAATTTGTTCACCCAGCATGTTAGTTATCTTTTATGGAGAGACACCAGTAGTGAACTGTGGACCCCGGTCCATTCTTTTACACTGATAATACAACCAACTGCAAACACTGTTCCTTTTCATTCTCTGCAATTTACTATTGTTTTCCACACCATATGTTTAATCCTTTATTTTCAGCAAGCCGGTGAGATTGACAACCTCACTGTTTCGTTGGGGCAAAATAGTTTGATTGTGTTGTGTGCAGATTCCACGTCAGCGCGCCACTGACAACCTTCCGAAGTGATTTCTTGCTCCTACTGGTTCGATTAAATCTTGGTTTCATACTGAGGGAAAACTGCTGCTACATTGCATCATATCTTCCTCTTGGGGTCTCCCAGCGAACGTGTGATCCACGCAATCAGTGACCTGTGGGGAAGTGTTAGTAGAAGCGAGTAATTAAGATTGGAATTAAGAATGTTTAGAGATAAATGTGTCTCTAGTGCGATTAAGTGTTTAAACAATTCAAAAAAAATTGGGAAACAAATTTGAAAAAAAAATTAAACCAAATTCTGTCAATTCAAAGGCCGACGGCTTTTCTACGCCGACGGCAGCTAGGCTACGCCGACGGCCACCGTCGGCCTACCCCTACGCCGACGGTTTTCAGCCTTTCCCCGACGGCAGGGGGGCGTCGGCGTCTTGGCTGTTTCCCATAGTGATACATCCATATTTGCACAAAACCAAGTCAATTAATTTGGAACGGAAGGAGCATGTAACAGCTGCTAACACTTCTAGTAGTAGTAAAAAAATCATTTAAAAAATTGTGGCCGTGGATGCCCTGACTAATTAGGCTTAGCCTACTCACGACCCGTTAACGTCCGTGGCTTGAGAAAAAAAAAGGATGATTAGACACCGGAAGAAATTCTAGTAACCGTACGAAAGGAATATAGTGACTGCGTGCCTGATTTTGTGTCAGGCACACAAAATTCCAATTTACACGTAGGCTAAAACCAAAAGCTAGCTAGTATTAGCTTTTTACTAGCAACAACGACATGTCGTCTCCAGCAATCGAAATCAATGGATCCACAAGTTCCATGGCTGATGAGTTTCGATCCATGGGAGCTTCCAGTACTTAAGGCCGCACCAATTATTAAGATTGAGCTCGACCAATCTCCCGGACAGGACAAGGATATGACGTTCTTGATGGGCGACATATCTCTCCTTACACATTTCTGCGAAAAAGGGCGGTGTTTGTAACCAACCACGATGGACAGCACTGCCATGGACGCGATATAGGCTCAGTTTGCCGGTGCTAAACTGCGATGTCTTGCACATATTCTAAATTTTCTATTGAAAAATTAACCTCATAAGTAGGCAAAAGTAGACAAAAGAAATTAAAATAGGCAAATAGGATTTACGACAATCCACTCGATGCAACCTTACCAATAGATGACATCGCAACAATGGGATATTTTCCCCACAAAATACAAGAATGATGTAATCAGTGTTAGTTAAAATGTGTCAAAGTGTTACGTTGCCACACATGCATATTCAAGTCATTCATTTTGCATTCTACGATATGCTACGCTCAGTGGCGTATCTAGTGGGGGTGCCATGGCACCCATGGCACCCCCTAAAACAAGCACACTCTTTTATGTAGTGATCAACTAGCCTTATACATTGTGTATTAAAGGTGTTAAAATAATTATACATGACATATTTAAGTTATGAACAATGAGTTGGCACCCCTGTGGTTTTGTCCTGCATCCGCCACTGGCTACGCTAGACCAACCGTGAAAGGCCTAGTTCCTCCGCGTGCCTCATGTTGGGAAATTAGCACGCAGTTAATGTGATATGAAATCTGTAGCACAAGGTACAATTTTAACATCATTTGTTTACTATATTCAACTATCATCGCACACCGTGAAAGGTGCATTCAACATACTAGGTAAATTAGCGCGGTGATGCCGCGCATGTGTGGTTAAATTTAAATTTGAAATTGTCCATATTCAAAAATGGTGCAGGTCGGATATGTATGTATGCCGAAAGCAGATCACACCAGCCGAAAATAGTAGGAAGAGAAAATTAGCAGGAAAAAGAGGCATGTATGTATGGGTACTCAATGGCAAACATGGATAGGACTATGACGATGGCACGGATGCGAGATACTTTGTCTGCCTTGCTCCATGTGTGCATCAGCAGATTAGCATAAGTCGCCTTGTATATCGCCTGTCGAGATCACACTCCACCACCTGTTGCCGCAGTGATGCTGCTGCAAGCAGATCAGAACCGGCATCGTCATCTCCACAAGGACTGATGCATGTACATTCACATGGAAAATAGTCGTCGAGTCGCTCATGTTAACTCAAAATTTTCCTAAGTAGACGAAAGGGAACCACACATGCATGTCATGTCCTCTTCAGTACATCTCTCCTAGCCAAGGTAAGTAAGCTAGGTCCGGATGATCATACAGTAGTTAGTAGCAGATTACCATGATTATAAATAGTACAAAGAGGCCATGCCGCTTAATTAAACAATAAATTAGCAAGTGGCGCTCACCAATCTTATTTGTCTTTTCAGTATTCAGTAGAAGGCTGGGACACGCAGTGCAGATTCTTCTCCCATATGCAGTCTCCAGTCCTGTGCAGAGATCGGCAGTGAAATACAACAGGAGCCATCTTCGGTATAGCAGAGAAAGAAAACAGTCCATCTTGTCAAACCAATGTTTGCATCTTGCATAGGTGAAAAGGGTTCATAATTTACCATCATTTTGTCGATAAAGGTTCGCTTGACTTAATGTATAGCTAGCAGTTATTGGCCAAAAGCAAGACAACAGAGCAGATGAACCAGAACCAGAACATGAAGTGTGAGCTGGTTAATGAACTTCATATGACACTCATGCTTACTTGAACATCCTTTTGTGATAGATGATTCTTTTCCAGCGATCTGTCAGTTTGCTTAAGCTACAAACATATGTAAGCAGAATGTATCTTCTGCAGCAACAGAGCAGCTCCCATCTAAGCAGACAGCACATGTGTCAATACATTCAGGTGAATGGTTTAGGCATCTCCAACTACAGTCCCTACAAAACAAAATGCTACCAAACTATCAGATGATACCACTGACCAATATAAGCATTGGAATATGGTTTAATATAACAGTCTGTAAGACCACACTCTTATATAGGAGACCAAAATAATAAAGCAAGTCCTAAGACACACATAAGACACAAAAAATTACAGCCTGTAAGAAATGATTCTCACTTATTTAGTAACTTCTATCATATGGGAATTAAAGATCCAGAAAATGTAATACATCATATTTAACACCAGATTTTATTGTTTTAGATAATAGACATGATCCCAGTCCGATGATGCACGGGCTCTGAAAACTCAATCTGCACATGAGCAGAACAAATGGAAATGATAAAATTCAGTTTCGCAAGATGTAACACACTAACCTGGCAATGCTCATTATACTCATAAGTGGGAGGCATAAATATGGAGAATGAAGAGTGCGTATTTGGTCCTCTGGTTCATTGCCTAGAATTTCTTCAAGGGAGTTCCTATGCCATGATTGTGCTACTATTAGCAGGGTCGAGCTGCATAAGACAAATGAACAACTCCTTAATCAAATCATAATTAAGACAACAGTAATAGAAGTTCTTTGTATGTATCAGAAATCCCTACAAAATCATACCCAGTAGCATCTTTTGCAGCAAGTTCGGCTCCTCTAGCAATAAGAAGCTGCATTAAACAGTGCATGATTAGCAGACGTTGAGAGAATCATACAACATTTAAATAACAAATTGATTTGTTGTCAGACTAACAGAACATAATTGACAACATGCAGCATTTCCACCACATGCAGCATAATGAAGTGAGGTGCTACTTGTTCCTGTTAGATCAAAGCAATAAGGCGCATAAATTACAACCATCATTTGCATCAAGTACAAAATCTAAAAAATACTGTAAGAGGGGTATAGTGAAGTACTTATGGAACAACATAGCGAGTCATTTTCAGACAAAGAATCATTTTAGTTGCTTTGAGGACTATATGCAAATGTATGAATCCCTATCATGTCAAGAAGTTAGAATAACAGTACGCTAATGAGCGACGATTCTGTTGTACCCACCAACGGCAACGGCCCCCTCTCCTTCTGCTAAGCAACTAATTGAATCAACGATCTCAGTCTGAGACCTGATTCATGTGTATGTAGCAATAAAAAGCTATATGAGTTGCAAGTTAAGAGAATCAGTCTTGTTTGCAGAGAAGAGAAGGTTGAGAGCCGCACCTTACTCCTGGAAGACGTATCCCCTCGCTGCATCATTTGTTGAAGGACCCGAGTAAGGCTAGAATTGGAGGAGGAAGAGAAAAGCTTGGCGGCAGCCAGAACTGCAGTTGGGCGGCAGAGCTGTGCGAAGTGGCGGCTGAAATCCTAGGGAACGCTTGCTCAGGACGGGAGAGAGGGCCGCGCCACCACGTCACCCCGACCTCGGGCGTCCTCATCTCTTCCCGTCGCCACTTCTCGACGCCCCCATGGCTGGCGGCGACCGGCCGCGCCGACAGCTGCTGGTGGGCGTGGATGGCGGAGCAGAGGGAGGAGGGGGCGAGGGGCCGCACGACGGGGAGCGGCGCTGAGGAGGGTTCGGAGGAGGACGAAGAGAGCGTGGCGAGCGGAACGATGTGCGGGAGGGAGTAGGGGAACGGCGGGCCGTCGCAGTCCGCCGCGATGGAGAAGTCGTCGTGGCCGTACCCGGCGACGGCGGAGGGCATGCCGGCGGCGGCGGGGAGAAGGGCGACGCCAGGCGAGCTAGGAGCTAGGGTTTGGAAAGGGGAGGGGCTTGGAGATCCAGGCATCCGCCGCCGCCATGGCCATCTGACCGCCGCCCGCTGCCAGGAGTCGCGAGAGGAAAAGAGGGGAGGAGAGGTGTGCGGGCGTTTCATCCGCCGCCGCCATGCCCATCTCACCGCCGCCCGCCGCCAGGAGTCGCGAGAGGAAAAGAGGGGAGGAGAGGTGTGCGGGCATTTTTGCACGGAGATCCCTGAGTTCTGCGAAAGTTTCAGATAGGTCCCTCGCAGCGTTGAAATCTGGATTGCGGGGCAATTTGTCGAGTTGTGAGTCTGTCTTTGCAAACTTGACTGCGCCAATAACCGTGCGGGGGCGACGTGTCGAGCCACGATTGGTAGTAATACTGTATCAGCTACAGTATTTTGCGGGATTTGCAGCGATCTGGACCCTCCGTGGGCACGATCGGATGGTCCGCATATGAAGGGTGACGTGGACAGCGGGACGGGGAGTGAATCGGACGAACTTTTATACAGTACTAGATGACCCGTTGCGCCACCGGCGCAGGTGACGAAAGCAAAACTATAGGGTCGCCTTAGGTTTAATATATTTATTTCATATAAATATTAATAGTCATATTACATGTTATATCAAATATCATGTGAAACTAAATGTTGCCAAATAAGTTGTGATATTAACAGTCATATTACACGTTATAATAAAGATCATGTGAAATAAAATCTTGCCAATGTAGCGCATTTATTTCATTTAGGTTTTTATTAAACAGGACAATAAACCGTCGGGTAGATAATGCAAAGTTATATTTGGTATTGGATTTTGTTATGCATATTTGCTTGATAAATGATTGATGGATCTGGTACGATGGATTTGTAGTAACATCGATAGTGGCATCTGGGAAGGAACTCTGTAGTTTATGAATGCTGTGATTTTGTGTTATTAGAAATGGCAAACTGAAAATCTTTAGTTTATGAATGCTGTCATATTACACGAAGGCAAATGGGCTTAAGTGGAAGGAAGTGAAACCCACCCAAGCCTTTCACCGGCCCAGCCACAGCAAAAGTAGCCCTGTTTCCTGTCTTCACCGGTCCTCAGCTAGATCAGCACCACTCGGGCTTAGGGTTCACACATTCCCCTTTGTCTACACAGAGGAACTCTTCCCAAGATCCTCGCCCTCGGCTTGAAGGGGCGATGATGTCAATACAATTCCTTAACCTCGCAATGTGTAGGCTAGCTGTGAAAGCCTCCCCTGTTGTCTGGAAAAGGAGCGCCCTCGGAACACCGGCGGAAAGCTCCTCCCTGGGGCTCAATTTCGCGGGCGCCCCATCGACTGCTGAGGTTGTGATTTCACACATTTATGTATCATTCTAGTGTTGTTCGTGGAATGTAGCTACATCTCCTGAAGAAAGACCTCCTAGTGCATGTCTGACTCTCTTCAGTTGCATTCATATATCTCTCACTGTTTCCTTCTTCGTTTTACTGAAACAATCCTGATTAGCCTCAATCTAGTTTGCTTCTAATTACATTGAGTCCAAAACTAAAGAAACAACTTAGTCCATCTCTGATAAAGAATTCCTGGCCAGAGCATTCACTACTGTAGCCAACATTTAGACACTTTCAGGTAACTGAAGAAAGCTTTCCCTCATCAAACCAAAAGCCTACAACCAATCGTACATGCTTTTGTTCGTTGGATTAATATTGACTGTCCTAATGTCTTATAGCTATATATGTTAATATATGTACTGTGTGGATGTTTTTTTGGGTGGTTATAATGGCTTATTATTCTACAAAGAAGAAGTAATTTTGTTTTACTCTTCTTAACAAAAATAGGTGCGCATTCGATGGAGGTGTATCCTTCTAGATGCAGTGCATAAGCTGGGTGGCACGGAACCTGTGTATTCTCATGAGGCTATCATGGATGGCAAGTTCCAGGCGCGTGTGAGTTTCAGCCTTCCACTGGACAGCGGCCGAACCACATTTACAGACATAGATGTCACTGGCACAAAGTGCTCCTCCACATATGAGGCAGAGACGGAGGCATCGGCAGCTGCGCTTCAGGTCCTACAACATGGCCGTCTGCGTATATGCGTGCAGGATGTAAGCCGCACGCGGTGCAAGGAGTTGGAAAAAACATGCCATCAGATGCTTGCACACGCCGGTGAGGTATATCATGTAGTAAAATCACTGATCTCTTGCTGGGAAAACGACATGGACAAGGCCGAGAGGTGCTACTCACCAGATCGTCTGAAAGCAGTAGAAAACACCATCCATGAACAGCAAAAAACCAACAACAGTATGAGCCATGCCATGGCAGAGCAGCTAGCCTATCTCACGCACGAAAATCATGAGAGGCTTAAGGAACTGGATTTTAGTACAGAGAAAATTAAAATGCGTATAGAAAAAGTACAGGAGCGTGTTAAGGATCATTTCTCTGAAGCGGGCTTTCATCAGGCAAGTATATTGCAACTATTAGCCACTGTATGCGATAACAATTTTTTTCTCAGATTAGAAGGACAATACTAAGAAATAGTGCAACTAACCACTGTTTTTCCTTTCTAGGCTAATGAGTATCGAGGAGATCTGCTTGAAGAAATTGAGCTACGTATGGAGCTTGTTTTGCAGGAGATGATGATCTCTATTGGATGGGAAAATCCTAAATTTAACATTATTTCTTCAGGAATGAGCGTTTATGTGTGTGAAACGACCCTCTATCCAAACCATTTCCACTCAGGTCCAGTGACAAAGGCGATAACCATCACCGGTCCTGAAGCTTCTTCCAAGGAAGAGGCTATAGAGAGCAACTGCAAAGTTGCCATTTCAACACTGGAGAGTGAGAAATCTATGTGCCTGGTTGATCTGAACTATAATGAGCGATCACATGGAGAGCTATATGTTGTGGAGACAAGAGAAGCGCTGCACTCTGCTTATTTCATGGGATCCAAAGTACTCGCTGAGTGGGAAGCATTTATTGATGGTATCCACAAATGCAAAGTGTCCTGCAACAGCTAGCGATGGACAATCTGGAAGAAGAAGCTAGCGTTATGTACAGGATGAAATCAATCATCACCAAGGATGTCTCTGACCTGTACAAAGCCTGTTTGGCCGATTTTCAATATGCAAAACGGCAGTTCAACAACGTTTAGGCAAGCAAGAAATCAGCTGGGTATCTATGTAATTCTAAGTATGTATGTAAGACCATTAGCATGTTGTCTATGTCCCTAGCCGCATAGTGATGTAAGAACTGTCTCTTTTGTACTATAGCCGACGATCGCACGCACTGACGCGCTCTTTGCACTCTAGACCTATGACCTGTGTAATGACACTGTAATCTATATTCTCTAAGTGTCTGTGAATTTGCTTGTCGTTACACCTTTCTTAAGGCATCTATATTTTCGTTCAAGCTATGAATTCACACTAAACACTGGAAAGCCCATTTCTTTTGCAACATGATATATCTGTAACAAAAAGTCTAAGCATAGAATGAAACGAAACTAACATTCCTTTTCCCTACTCATATTTGCTTCCATCTAGTAAGAAACGATACCAACATGCTAGCAAAAGCACCAACAAGAAATACATGGTAGATACACAAGCAGAAATAGATAAATCTCGATGAGTCTCAGAGGCCACAGCATATAAACTCAGCGATAGAATGCAGTCTACAGCTGAACCAGTTGACTGTGCCGAGAGTAATTTAGTAGGTCATTTTCCCTACTGGCATCATGGTCTTTTTCCCTACTGTGGCGAGAGTAATTTAGTGCCTGAACCAGTCTAAGAGTGGAAGCTATTGGTTTGTATAGTGAATGATTGGAATTCTATGGGAATGGCTATGAACTGTCTGAAAAGAAACGAAATTTGGTGGACAGGGTCTATATATTCTGGAGGGCAAGCATGGTAAGAAATGAAGCTAACATCTCAGCAAAAGTACCAACGACAAATACACGTGAGATACATAAGAAATAGATAGATCCGAGCGAGTCTAACAGCCCACAGCATATAAACACAGAGATTAAATGCAGTTTACAGCTAAAGCACTCGATTGTGCCGAATGTGTTTTAGTAGGTCCTTTTCCCTACTGCACCAATTTCCATCTAGCAGGTCCTTTTTCCTACTGGCATTAGTTTGTACTTACAAAAGCATGCTTCAGGACAAGCACACGCTTACACAAAATAACCTCCACATCTGCATATAAGCAGCAATTACATAAGGTCTATGCTGCAGCATTAAGATACGTCGAACAGCAAAGTGGAGGCAAACGGCAAGGGCATCACATCACGTCGTCAGGGCAAGACAGATCCCAGATGCAAAAGTCACTCGACAGAGTGGGAAGGCTGTATGTGTTGCTCGACGATGTAGGGGGAATGCACGCTGAGGACCAGCGGACGTCGAAGCAGCCAACAGCAGCGAACTACATAGAAACCCTTCACCTGTTTCTTGTGAGCTAAGCCCGTAACAAGAACCATACAGGAAGACAGGGCTGAACAGAATATAACCTGGTCATCACAGCAGAAAAGTAAGCATAAGTATCTGTACCGAGCACAAAAAACCAATGTAAGGAGATAAAAAGAATCCTCTATAATAGAGTAATTAGGGAAGGAAATAACACTGGAAGTCATCAGCTACCTTATGTACAAACGAGGTCTGCAAGTATTGCAAACAAGTCACTGCTTCTGCTTCTTCAGTCCTCCAGACCCCTTGCCACCTGTCGGCGGCCTGCCACACGAGGGAACAGTACAGCAAATGGATTTTCAACAGGCGAAATTAGTAGGTATTGGAATATGCATTGTTACGGCGCTAGAATTTAAACTCTTACATCCTATTTCCGCATACCACGTAATAAATAACAGTCAGTAAAGGGAAAACATATGTTCTATAGCTGAACCATACAGCATAAATATCGTAGTAACCATCAGCACTTAAGCCAAACCTCTTGATCCTAGGAGGAGTGGCATCAGCATTTTTCTGTTCATTGGTCTTGGAAGGATCATCCACCAAGGGCAGGGCATCAGCTTCTTCATCTCCAACGGCTAAAGAAAGATCCTTCACCACAGGTTCCACAGAGTCCTAGATCAATTACCAAAACAAGTCAAAGCATGAGAGCTATGGTTCACAGAGAAAATCAGTAAGTAGGAAAATAAACATGCAGCACCTTGGGAGATGCAGCACCGTCTTTAAGATCCTTCACCACAGTTTCCACAGCATTCTAATTGAATTCCCAATCCAAAACAAGTCAAAGCATGAGTAGCTCTGGTTTACAAAGAAAATCAGTAAATAGGAAAACAAAGATGCAGCACCTTAGAAGATGAAGCACCGTCTTTAAGAACAGTGACATTCTCTCCTTCGGAAGATTTACCAAACAAAGAACGCCTTGCGCCACGCTTCGGGGCAGCAGCGCTGTGGCAATAAACAATAATTTTATAAAAGACAAAGGAAGTGGACGAACAAGAGATATACACTTCCATAATAGTTCAAATTTAGTACCGTGGAGATGGAGCTGAAGGACTGAGGTTGGAAGCAGGAGAAAGCGTGTGTGCCTGAGGATGAAAAATGAGAATTTAGAAAAAGGTGGAAGACCTGTCAAATAACCCCAAAAACTGAAAATGTATTGTATGAGCTATACCCTAGATGCAGGAGAACCAACTTTAGGACCTGCAGAAGGAGGCGTGCTTAATCCAGGTGAGAGAACCGGTGGTAAGACAGGGAGCTTTTCGCCACAAACATCAGTGATTGATACATCCTTGCCAGACCCAGAAGCAACACCAGTGACAAAGGGAGGCAACTCAGGTTTGTAGGTTTCTTCAACCCTATTGACCTGGAAAGACAACTCCTCTGTATTTTTGACCTTCCATTTTTTTGATATAGAGACCATGAGCTTGTATTTCTGGCCAACGAGCTGAGCTATCTGAGGCGGAACACCGACGTCATGCCTGGCAAGGTTTGCCATTTCATCCACAGTAGCACAACCAGGATATCTCTGACGAAGCACACCGACCAATGGTTTCCCGATAGCACCAGCTGCTACCTTGTCAAACATCACAAATTCAGCTCCTGCTGTGCCATCGGATGCAAAGACGGAAACACAGTACCTGTAAATTAAAAGGAAATCAACCTATTAGCCCACAAGCAGTAGAAAGCAATAAACTAAAGGAGTAAATGTCAAAGCTGCTAACGTTGGGTCGGCATCAACAGAAGAGCAGGTATCGTCTGAGCATCTATACTGGTGACCATTATGTTTAGATGACTTGCGGCACGTGGCACACGATGAGAACCACCAACGCTGATCAGTGCCAAGGCTGTCAATAGTGATAGTACAGAGAAAGCGCTTGTCCTAGAGAATAGAAACAGCTTAGATAAATGAGATACTGTACTACGAAAGATAATGTTCTGAACCAGAAAACAGCAAGCACTTACCATGTCAACAAAGGGATCAAGGTCAGTGAGTTCTTTGACAGTCTTATCAGTCGGCTTATCCTGAACCCTAGACACGAGAGCATCTGGCCCTGTAGGAACATAGGAAGCCAGGGGAATGAACTCTTCTCCAAGACTGCACAAATAAAACACCAAACGGCAGCAGAAAGTTAGATGAAAGGAACATGAAATGAAGAAACAATCGACGGAGCTATGCAATATAAACCTTGCACGGAAGGAGTTAATGTCAGGAACATCTTCATCAATGTACCAGCGGCAAGCAGCACTCCCAGTGAGGATTCTAACACCTACAGCAACATAATAGAATGAGAAACGACCAATATCTAATCAATTAGGGATGGACATAGGGATAAGGCATATCTGAACACAGATAGTAAATAAAGAATTGACAAACAGCTCAGCAGCAAAGAAAACACACAGCAAGAAAGTAAGAGAAATATTAATCGAAGGCTATAAATAAAGAAGAAAGGATCCTAACAATTACCTTTAGCCACTTTAGACAGCAATCCCACAAATATAGCTACAACTGGCTCTTTAGCACCCATAGCACAGACTGCCTCTCCGTCAAATTCAACGGCACGATTACCCCAGAGAATAATCTTCATCTCCTGGCCTCTGCATAACAACATCCACAGCAATGATTAGAAACACTGACCAGCGGCACTTACATTGAGCATAAAGTAGAGTCAATAACAAGCAAAAGAACCTACAGCAGGTCAGTCAACATAATCGTCCTTGTGTCTGAAGCCGTTGTTTGATACATGGACTGAACAGATGTGACATCAGAAACCATAGTAATCCTGCCTATAACATCTGCAATACAACAAATGAGAAAACACAAGTTAACCACATAAGCTGAAAGCAAGCTATAGAAATCACAGCTAAGGAGAACATAGGTTTGGAATAGATAGCTGAATGGAAGGAGTGCAAATCAGAATATAGAACTAACCAGTGAAACGACCAGGGACATGGCTAGGCTTTGGGATATCTGTGAAAGCAGTCAGGCTGTACGTGCAGAAAGGGTAAGAGTCTTCCAACCCAGGTTTTGGTTCAACAGTGGTATATCTTGTAAACTGCACCATTAAAGGTCCATCCACAGGCATATAGGATGTCTTTGATTCTTTGCATAAGAACTTCTTAATAACATAGACCTTGCCTTCCTGCAACACATTTATTAGGCGCTCCGCCGTGCCTTTAACTGAAGGGACCTGAGCATACATGTAAGTTCCCTGAAGAAACATCAGCTGCATTAGATTGAGCAAAATCAAAGGCATGGACCCAAATGCAGTAACAGAACACAATGCTTATCGTGTGTAAAGCTATAGGACCCACCTCACTATCAATCAGGACAAGATCAGTATGGACGATGGGTCCTTCATCAGTTCCGCCACGGAAATGCCAACGGCGTGAAACAACGACGCTAATGGTATGGTGGTCGTCATTTTTAGCAAGCTCAGAAAGCTTGCTGGTCGCCATCTGCAAAAAACATGATAAGCACAATAAAAAAGATAAGTATAGTTAACAGATAGGCAAACTGAATGAAAGGCAAAATAGGTGGAATAAAAGAAAATCATACGCAAGAAGACCGATCTATACCTGGGAGGAAATGATAACACTACATCTATCAAACAGGAGCAAGATAACAAAAGTAACAAATGGTTTCAAAGCATCTGTATAAAAGATAAGTAGACAGCAGCATGCACCCAAAAGGAATTATCCAAAAGACATAGGTCAAAAGGCAGAAATAACTGTCCACAAGACATAGGTCAAAAGCCTGCAGTAGACAAAAGTATCTAACATACATAGCTATGTAATTAGAATAGTGAGCAGCATTATTTATCCACAAGAGATTCGAAAATCTCAGAGAACACAATATTTCTAGTCTCAGAACCGCAGGTACCATCTTCATTCTCAACTAATATATGGAGTGCCTTTTTAGAGGTAACGCGCGAGACAGCGACGTAAAACTGGCCATGGGTGAAGACAGGAGTTTTCAGATAGAGACCAACAGACGAAAGAGTTTGTCCCTGGCTCTTGTTAATTGTCATGGCATATGAAATTCTAATGGGAAACTGTCGCCGGTGCAAAGTAAAAGGCCACTTAGGATCTCTAACAGTCAAGCATATCCTTGGTATATAAACTATATCTCCGATATTGGAACCAGTCATTACAACAGCCTCAATGAGCTTTTGAGCAAGCCTAGTAACAATAAGCCTTGTGCCGTTACATAGACCAGTTGCCTGGCTTATGTTCCTAAGTAGCATAATTGGCACACCTTTTTTAAGAACCAGCCTATGATAAGGAAAGTTATTTACTTTTATGGTATTTAAAACCTCAACAGGATAAAAAATATCTATGTTACGAGCTCCATCTGATGAGTTTCCCGTCGAGTCACAGCTTAAGTATTCCCTTTCCTCACCAGGTACCATAGAAAGAACATGATCATTGATGGTCATAGCCTGATCATTCGTCGGTGTTAGAATCGCTCTCTCTTTCAAATACTTTGGATCAGCGAAACGCTTTAGGAAATCTACATAAACAGCATCGACAATAGCTGGGATTGTGGGGCCATCAGTCTGAACCAAATGTTCGCTGGGAATGCTTATCCAAGTAGGGGCAGACTCCCCCTCCCTTGCAACAGCAGGAATGGTGCCATTGCCAATGCTTAGCACCCACTGATCAAAAGCTTTTGCCTCAGCCTGCACATTAGGATCCTCAGTCTGGACAGCTAGACGCATGTTAATTGTAAGGTGAAGAACCGTCACATGATTCCACAGAGGAGAATTTGTAATGGCAGAATTGACAACCTGAGACCGGGTTCCCCCCTCAATAACAGGTAAAATTTGTCTAAGATCGCCACCCAAGACGACTATCTTACCACCAAACGGAACATCGGCTAGTGAAGGATCATGATCAGATAAGATATCACGCAAGGTTCGATCAAGTGCCTCAAAACATTTCCTATGTGTCATCAAAGCTTCATCCCAAATAATAAGAGATGCTGACTGAATCAAATTCGCTAGCTTAGTAGACCTCCGAATGTCACACACTCCGTTATCATCCAGATCAATAGGAATTTTAAACCTAGAATGTGCTGTTCTACCTCCAGGAAGCAGCAGTGATGCAACTCCTGAAGAAGCGACAGCTAAAACAATTCTTTTGAACCCTCGAAGATACGCAGCAAGAGTATTCCAAAGGAAAGTTTTTCCAGTACCACCATGTCCTGAAACAAAAAATAACCCAGGTTTGTTCTCCCTCACAAGATCTATTATCGATTTAAAAGCCTTTTCCTGGTCTACATTAAATTTTTTCAACATAGATTCAGCAGTTTCAATAAGCGATTCAAAATCCTGACAAAGCTCATCACTAATCATGTTGCCGTCACACGAACTGCTATCGTAGACAGATTTTAGAGGCAGGTTATGATCCAAAATATTAGAACCATTCTTAGCAAAAACAAGACTCAACTCATCTAACAGCAAGTTTTTGAGCTGATCAGCAGGAACACTATATGAAGGATCATGACGATCATTACAGATCTTATACTGGATGTCGTCAGCCATATGAACCCAGTATTTTTCGAAAAAAGCATTTTCATCAATGATTCCACAAAAAAGAATCATAGTAACAAATAGCTGACGCAGCTGGTTTCCCATACCCCAATTCAAAGCCTCGTCAAATGCTTCAAACCACTCATTATCGTCACCAAGTAAACCCCTGGCATTACAAGCATCTTTAAATGTCTCATACACAACCCCATTATAACTCCTAACATCAGCATAAGACTTTGCGCCTTTCACAATCATTAGCAGCATTCGAAGAAAATAAAGTTCAGCAGTTGAAGGATGCACATAGTAAATTCTACCAATCTTCTTGCCCCGTTTTCGTTTCCTCCATTTCTTACCCTGTGCATTCCAAGACCATTTAGTGGGAAAGTCACAGTAGGTCAAGGATCTAGCACTTTTGTATTTATCATTAGCAACAAACCATTCTGTTAACATGGTTTTCTTAAGCATGGGATCAGCAACAATATTCCTAAGCTTAGTCATTGCACGAAATCGAACAATGTGTTTATTTAGCAAATGAACAGCAAGTCTTTCTACAGAAGGGGTTTTGCTGTGTATGTCGTACCCATAACATCTCCAGAAAGAATCATAGGAACATACATAACGACATGCTCTATACTCTTCAATTTCATCTATTCCCTCATCATTTGGATCATCAGAATTTCTAATCCTATTAAACAGAGTTTTCGAAAAGTCAGGGCCCTTGGTAACATACTTATAAAGATATTTTATGACATGTGTTTTGTTACACCACTCAACATTTAAATGAGCTTGATATTTCTTCAACATTGCCATGTTATAGGGTACAACATGCCTGTTATCAAGCCTAACCTTGTTTTTCATGATAAATCGGCCATTATCTGGACGCCTATAGATAGGGAAACCTTTTTCATCAATGGATGTTTCTTCCTGAAATTCTTTAGGGAATTTTTTCGAGCAGAAGCCATCTTGCATACATGGACACTTAGGGTTGTCGTCCCCACATGGTCCATGCATCATGAACTCAGCAACAAGGGCATACCCAAGAGGATCTACCACGGGGTCAGGTATTTCAGCACACACGAACGAATCAATCAAAGCAGGGCTAAGCTCGCCTCGCTCGTCTTTGTCTTGCCAAGTAAGTATATGTGCATGCGGCAACCCCCTTTTCTGAAATTCCACAGTGTGCAACACTGTGAAAGGGAAGTGAAGTTAAAAAACAAAGAGCAAATAGGACTCTAAAAAGAAAGGCAGCAACAAGCTGTATTACCTGCAACAATCTTGCCGTATGCCTTTCCAGATCTAATGTCACGAAGGTAATCGTTAAGCTTCATATGGTAAACCCTAACTGAAATATCAGCCCTATTGTGTGGTTTTTGTCCAGGTTCAACAGAAAGGGCTTCTATTATCTCAGGCCACTTAGGATTACACGTGAATGTAGAAAAAATATCAGGACAGCCATGCACACGAGAGATAGCCACCGCATCTTGAAAATTTTCGATCATATAACGGCGGCCACCATTAAAAGAAGAGGGCAATATATTTTTTCTACCAACCGAACTTCCATCCATACGGCCTGCTCCAACCGCATCCACAAGTCCTTGCAAATTCTCAGCCCTCAAATCATTGTTTGATAGCAAAATAAATTTTAATCTTGCCTCATCTATGCATACACGAGAATCTACAATCGCTTGATCAGACAACAGACCACAAGACAAATATGGATTATGCTGGTCTTCTTTATAGTGTGAACAAAAACAATAATAATCCTGCATTGTCATGTTCTTTCTTTTTTTAGGGTCCGAAGGATCTACTGCCCTATAAGGTACACCAAGCTGAAACCCACGCTCACCAAACGGAAAGAGTAGAGGGTATTGTAAAGCCATATAAGCAGGGTGTAATGATGAAATTCGCTGCAAACGAGCTCCTCTACCACGGACTATTATATCACGACAAGGTTTCTCCAATGTTAACTCGCCAACAACTAAGCATGCAAGCTCATCTGTAGAAGGAAGACTAAACTGTGGGCCATCATCTTTGCCAGGAGCAACTAAACGAATAGAAACTTCAGCAAATTCATTTTCAAGCAAAATCTCCTTAGCCATGCGAAATTTTTTTACAAGAGAATTATGAGCGTCTAGCATCTGCATCAGACCATCAACAATATCTCTATTTAATGCACCCAGAATTCTATCTTCCCTGCTCAAAGCCTGAATTCGATTGTCAATTTCATCTCCACCATGAAAACAATAAAGCTCAGCGAATTTTGGAGTATCCCCTTCGAGAGGCAAAAGAGATCCCATCCGATGACATATAGCGCCAGAAATTTTAAAAATGTTTGGACCACCACCATTATTTATTGATCGATCTATGGTTGCCCCCATTGAAGTAAAAGCAAATAGACAGTTATACTGACGAATTTTTTCAATGAATGCTTTGGCTTGTGGGGGGCCATCAAATTTTAGGAGGTCAAGAAGAAACTGAGGAGGTTTTTTGAAAGGCTCAATGAACACTTTCCCACCCTTGCAACAAAGATTGTAAACAAATCGTCCCTCCGTAGCCGGAGACTTGGACCGCACCCTTTCACGGTCCCAATAGCCTGACTTACAGTGACGGCACCTATTATCTTGTCCTCCATAGAAAGACCTTCCTACATAGCCAGCTAGAGCAAAGTTTGTTCTTAGATTTACACATAAGACAACAGGGTCTCCTAAGATGAGACAAGCGCAAACAAACTATCACTTGTATTACCTTTTAAAATAGCAACCTCCTCGTCTGTGAAACCAACCCATGAAGGTTCTAAGGGCGAGCTAAACAGTGGATCTGTACGAAAAACAGCAACCCAAAGGCACAAACGGTGTCGTGAACATAAGATAAGCCTAAGAAAACAAACAAAAGCAAAAGAACTAAACCGAACTAAATAAGCACCTGGTGTACGACCACACCATCTATCATGTATGATTTTGCGTTTTTTCCGGTTCACGGTTGCAGCTTCCGAGCTAAAAACAGGGAAGAAACCATCGTCTATAGCAATAACAAATAGAACAGACAAGCAAACGCATCAATAATGTAGCACATAAAACCCCTAGCATATCGCAGAAGTAAAAACCAGCAGGGTCATACATTTTCTCTTGGGAAGACCCGCAGCAATGTACCCAACAAAGTGTGGCGGTGGTGGCACCAAAGATTTCTTACAGGGAAAGGAACTTCCAACAGGCACCCTAGCACCTCCTCTGACATACGACACCACAGGTTTCTTACAGCGAGAAGCAGGAGGCAAACGCATGAGATGCACCCCAGCAACTGCCCTGCGCCGACGAGGGATAACAGGAGGACGTCCCGATGAGTCCACAGGTTTCTTAGAGCAAGAAGCACGAGGCACACGCACAACAGGCACCCCAGCAGCCGCCCTCCGCCGGCGAGTGACGGCACGAGAGCCATCCATAGCACTTACCCTAGTATATAGGCGTGAAAGAACTCATACCGAAAGTACTGCCATACACACCTACATCATAGGACCATAAAGACTGGAAAAAATTAGAGAACCACCAGATTTAAAGACCGAACAAATTTATGAAAGCAACAGAAACATCTGAGGCAGCAGCAACAAGTGTTTTCAAAGGACAGTAATAAAATAAAAGCTAACACATAAAAGGGAAGACAAGAACCAAACATTTTTTCTGAAAATAGAAAAAGGAAAGATAAGAATACTAATACTGTACTGAAACAAATCTGACATCAGCTCAATAAAAAGTTTAGGTACGAAAGCATGAAAACAGCCTTAACTGAACAAAGAAAAACAATGAAAGAACAAGAAGTACAAGCCTATCCAGGATGTTTTTTAAAAGCCCAAGAAGAAAAGAAAGCTGATAGGGCTCTTTAAAGGCTGGGCCATAGTGAGGCCTTTAGCAGGGGGCAGCGTGTTCGGACCGATAAATGCTCGCTGAAAGCTGACAGGCCTCTGAAAAGGCAAGCCCACCCAAAAATCATGGGCCACAGGAAGGCCATAAAACAGAAAGATCGCCTGTACAAACTGAATCATCGCAATGATGAAGCGAGGTAAAAAATGTCTGCACACACGGAACCAAATAACATTTTATAAAGAGAGAAACAACGGAGGAAACACGGTGAGCAAAGAAAGCAGGCGATCATTTCACCACAGCCCAGAAGTCATTACACAAGCAAATCGCTTGAATACAAGAAACAACTATAGAGACTACAGAAATAGCTGTAACGTACAGAAACTACACATTACTTATGGATGCCATTAAGCAAGAGCACAATAAATTCCAGTCTACCCTACCCTGACCAACAGGTCTTACAGAGGCCTCTCTCTCCAATCTCTCGGCGTATCTAGCAGCACACACAGCAACCAGAATAGCAGAATGCATAGTCTCCCTATAGGCCGACACACTTGCGTAGTTGTAGTCTCGGAGAACGAACCCATATATCCCCTGCAAGAACCTTATCGCCTGCATAGCAGCGTGATCGTAAGCAGTAGCGTAGCCACGCCAAGCAGTGCTCCAAAAAAACTGCCTCCGCGGCATCGGGCCGGCACCTTCGGAAGGAAGCTCAAGCTCTACACCAGCTAAAACCAAACCATCCTCGGTTACCTCACACAAGTAAAACAACGCCGGCAAAGCATAACGAACTGCAAGAGTTTCTAAAATAGGGATGACGAACGAAACAACAGCACACATCCTGTAGAGTATCGTAGCAAAACGATAAGAAAAATATAACACACGCACGGACATAGCCCGAATCAACAAAAAAGGCGTAAGTACAATATATAAACGCCTCCTTAGGAGGCACAGATCTCATATATACGCACAGCACATTATATGTGTGGAAGAAACAAACCTTGAGATGAGCAACCGACAGAGGCAAACACCCGGAACCTCCTGGACCTGTGTAAACGAAAGAGACATAAGGCAAAGAGAATTAAAACGAAAATAGTATATACGTACAGCATTACAAATTTCAACCTGAACTGAATCTAAGCGATTCAAACAGTATGGCTTGCAAGAAGTTCCAGCTAGCCACAATGCCAAAGTTAGAAGTTTTCAGGTAGCTTTTGCATAGTGATTATTCATGTGCAAAACCAACTGTAGGTGCATATAACATTTATAGGTAAACAAAGTCCCTGGAAACTAATGTTTAGTTGTGCAACGATGTATCTAAAAATGTTGCAGCTTCTTCATTATTGTACTTCGAATGCCTCATAAAATAAATCCAAATAGTGCATTTCATGCCATAAAAGACTAATTGTCAAATTTTCTATTTGTTTTCATGCGGCATCCTATAAACAAAGATATCCATCATGTACCATGACAATCACAACTCTGTCCAGGAAGGCACAACTCTGTCTCCTGAAAGTCTATATACCATGACAACCACAACAGCAAGAAATTTGCAAGAAGTTCCAGCTAGCCACAATGCCAAAGTTAGAAGTTTTCAGGTAGCTTTTGCATAGTGATTATTCATGTGCAAAACCAACTGTAGGTGCATATAACATTTATAGGTAAACAAAGTCACTGGAAACTAATGTTTAGTTGTGCAACGATCTATCTAAAAATGTTGCAGCTTCTTCATTATTGTACTTCGAATGCCTCATAAAATAAATCCAAATAGTGCATTTCATGCCATAAAAGACTAATTGTCAAATTTTCTATTTGTTTTCATGCGGCATCCTATAAACAAAGATATCCATCATGTACCATGACAATCACAACTCTGTCCAGGAAGGCACAACTCTGTCTCCTGAAAGTCTATATACCATGACAATCACAACAGCAAGAAATTAGAGATGTACGGTTGACCAGTGCCCAGAAATACACAGGTAGTACAATAAGCTTGAACTAAACATGAGACCTTAGCTAAAGCACCAATCAATTCATCCATCATGCACGAAAAATAACCCAGAAAGCCACAATCTTTAAATAAATGGAAGAAACAACTTAAGTAGATTTGCCTTACAAACGAGTAATAACTATCTATTATATTATGCAGGCCAAACGAGACCCATATCGTTTTCGTTCCCACTTGAATGCGCCTCGTCTATCCTAACGTTGATCACCTAATGTGAGCGCCATCACTGTCCTTACTATCCTTTGTCGTTACTGATGAGTCCTGATTGTATTAAGGTTTTAATGTTCATCGTATTATGCTTTGCTTCAGTATACATTCAGTGTCAGTTGACTATGGCTGTCCTATTTTCTTTCTTGCTGCAGATTTAATAGGTAGAAAGGTATCCCTAAAGACCAAAACAAAAGAAGAAGGTAAAGAACCTCGGACCAAAAAGGCACACTAAACGGTAGCACAAAGGCATCCTACAAGAGCAAGACTATCCATGAACGAACAGTAAAAAAAACAAACAGGCCTACAACCAAAGCGAGAGGGACAAACCTTTGCACGGTGGAGGAGAAACAGCACACTGCTGAGCAGCAACAAATCACGGACAGGACGGTGAAAGAAGACCAGGAAAACCCGGTCAGTAAACGGGCAACACAACCTACGAAGAAAGACGAGTTAGCAGCAGGAATTTCATCAAACAAATAGCAGGCAACGTGAACCAGGCATTTCATCAAACATGTAGTGCGCAGTGTAAGGCATGACAAGAGGACAGAAGGCTCACGAGAGCACGTACCCGAAGAACGGAGGTGTACCTAAATCTGCAAGCAAAGAAGATGAAATAAGAACAAGGCAGCACGATTTCGCTGTAAAACGAGCAAGAACGTGGGGAAGGAAGCAGGATTTCGTCGTCCGTCAAACGTACCTCAACCATAAGCAAAATGGACGGAGGAGTTCATCTTTAAACCAGGCAGATCGAAGTAGATCCGGTCGGAAGAAGCAGAGCAGAAGAGAGTAGAACGGCAGACGTCCAGAAACGGAGGTGTACCTAAATCTGCAAGCAAGGAAAATGAAATAAGAAATAAGAACAAGGCAGCACGATTTCGCTGTAAAGCGAGCAAGAACGTGGGGAAGGAGCAGAAATTCGTCGGCCCTCAAACGTACCTCAACCACAAGCAAAATGGACGGAGGAGTTCATCTTAAAACCAGGCAGATCGAAGTAGATCCGGTCGGAAGAAGCAGAGCGGAAGAGAGCAGAACGGCGGCGAGAGGGAGCAAATGGGGAAAGTGAAATCGAGGACGAACCGAGGACCAGGGCCAGGGGAGAAGGGTCCAGCGGCCACTGGCACGTCACTGGCCTCTCCAGCGCGACGCGGGCCGTCGCTGTCCACCGCGCCAGTAAATCGCGGAAAAGAGAGGGCGACGCGGCGGACGTGCTGCGGGTGAGCCTCTCGCGCTTGTTGGCCCACACGTCATGGAGGCTGTGTGTAGAGATAGTGAGTAGAAAACTGAAAAAACGACCATCCAACGGCCAGGGTGAAAAGGACGGTGAAAAAAAAGGACTGCTCGGGGTGAATGGAGGGTCAAGATAACGTACATAGTGTGAGCAAGGACTCGCCGTGTGCGTGGGATTTGGAGAAACAGCCTCTTGCCACGCATAAGACAATAACCGGGATAATGTCTTAGGTCTTAAGAACCACTTGCAACTACACTAACAATGTCAACACAAAGACACCATATTTTATCATGGAAACCAACGAAATCAGGATAAAAACTAGGGTCGGTTAGATCCATGCCACTACAAGTTTCACGAGTTAGAAAATGTCATTGCAAAAACAAAGTTTAAAATATGCCACTACAGTTTTGACATACCTCTACATATGTCTTTTTACACTCGAAAGAATAATGGTTCAAAAAAAATACTTATATCTCAATGTATATTTAACAAGAAAGTATCAGGTGGAAACCAATTTTTAGTGAAAACCGATAAAAACCACGAAAAAAATCATGTTTGAAAGTTCTACAAAATTCTCAACAAAAATGCACTACATTGGGAAGTTAGATTTGTATAGAGATGCAAATTTGCAAGTTGAAATTCATTGCAAAATTGCATTTTCATAACTCCTAAACAAATTTGAGTTTCAACTTGCAAATTTGCATGTCTATAAAACTCTACCTTCCCAACGTAGTGCATTTTTTTTTTTGTAGAGAATTGCTTAAAACTGTTAAACATGATTTTTTTCGTAGTTTTCACCGGTTTTCCATTGAAAGTTGGTTTCCACCGGTTATTCTCATATTTCACTACTGGATATGCTACTCGTAGACCCAAATTTGGGCAGCACTTTTGGGTCTTTCCTATGCAAAAGAAAATGGCTGAAATTTGAAGTTGTCCATTTTTTGTGAAACAATAACATAAAACAAGCATGCTAATACAAGAGTTTGGTTCAAATATAAAACAATTCTATGAACATATGAAATATTAAATGACATCTAAAGTTGTTGTCAAGGAATTTGTGAATTTGGCCGAAAAAATTTACCAGAAAAATCAAATTTTTACGTAAAACCAAGAACACTAATATGAGTCTAATGTTCAACATTTAGCGAATCTTGGGGACATATGGACCTTTAAACTGACATGCAAAGTAACTGTCTAGAAACTTGTCAATTTTTGGCCGAATGTTTGAAATGCAAAGTAAACTCTGAAAGAAAAAAAGTATAGGAAGTTGTCCGGAACTTTGATAGCATTTTGGCATATTCTTTTAAAGAGATGTTTATGTATAAGGATAATTAACCTCTCCTTGCTTTTCTCTTTTGTTTTTCTTCTCCGTGGAGAGTGGAGACTAACTTAAAATTTTGTTCACACTAGCGACCGTCTGCTTGGAACGAGCCGGTAGCGGAGCACACTTGCCGTATATGCTTGCGTCGCTGGATCGGAGCTTCGATCCCCGTCGGTTGAGTTGCACCCCAGATTAATTAGACCACCAGTTGAGCTGCTAAGCCCTAACAAAAAGAAACCAGCTGAGCTGTGTGCTAATGTCCACGGCTGCTTGGAGAAAACAAATTCGAACGATTCTTCACGCTAGAAGAAACTCCAAGTGACCAAGGAACAGAGACAGCGTACCCGCTCTCTTCTCATGTCAATTATCCCATAGAGTCGTCGTTGTTCGAGCTGGTAGCCTGGTAACGGGGAGATCGACGGAGACTTTACTTTAGTTAACATAACAAGCCAACCTGTGTAACGTACGCTAGGAAACAAGGGATAAAGAACTTACTGCAAACAGCGACATGTCGATCGTGCGTCCTGATCCAGCTAGTAGACGAACGAATCACTACAGGAACGCGAGTCTGTGCCGACGGCCAAATCCTATGCCGACGGTCCCAACAAAAAGCCGTCGGCATAGGGTCCGATGAGGCCGTCCCGTCACCCTGACCGTCGGCATAGGTAAAGCCGTCGGCATAGATTTGACACCAGGCTGTGCCGACGGCAAAGCCGTCGGCATAGGTTCACAGGGCTATGCCGACGGCAAGGCATAGCTATGTTTTTTTTTCCTATTTTTCATCGGATATGGAAAAATTAATATCTTTAAATCCGTAAATTGAAATTTAACAAATAAAATGTCTAAATCGATTAGAAAAATGAGAGGAATCCAAATATGACATGCATATCATCTTTTTCATCATGCATATGACTTTTTGCAACATATTTTTGGTACTTGCTTAATAAAAAATTCATTTTTGGCACTTAAAAAATGGAAAATGATATTTCTAATAATATTTTGAAAATTGTTTTTGGCAACAATGTTTGCCATACCAAGACACACCCGTGTGTCAGATATGGACACTTTATCACAAATTATGGCACGGGTCCATTTTGACCATATTTTTCAAAAAAATAAAAGAAAGTGAAAAAATACTCAAAAAATGAAATCCTTTGGCATGGAGTCCTTTTATGTGTACTAGTTGCTAGGAAAAATGATAAACATGAGTTTTGACAAAGTTTCCAAAAAACTTCTTCAGAAAAAGGTCAATCAACTATAAATATGTATAAGTTTCGAGTTAAATGACCTAGATATGATCATCCCGTGATATAGTTTGTGATAATGTGCCCATATTTGACACATAGGTGTGTCTTGGTATGAAAAACAATGTTGTAGAACTAAGTTTTTTCAAATTATGTTTATAAATATAATTTTTCATTTTTTAATTGTCAAAAATGACATTTTTTGTGAAGCAAGTACAACAAATATGGTGCAAAATGGCACCCATCCAATTTTTACACAAAGTATGCCATATTTTATCGATAATCCAGAAATATTAGAAATTTTCTCGGTTTCTACCAAATTTCGCCTATTTAAATGACTTTATGCCTATTTTCCGAAAGTAATTCAATTTTGAACTACAAGTGTGTGATAGTTTGCTCTGAAAATTTTACAAAAATCATTTTAAGATACACCAGTAGTGGTTATATCCCAGAACCATCGATAGTTTTGAGAAATGCAACCCCTTTGGATGAATAGGCACGACGGCCATTTTGACCGTTTTTTCAACAAAATAAAAGAAAGTGAAAAAATACTGAAAAAATGAAATCCTTTAGCATGGAGTCCTTTTATGTGCACTAGTTGTTAGGAAAAATGATAAACATGAGTTTTGACAAAGTTTCCAAAAAACTTCTTCACAAAAAGGTCAATCATCTATAAACATGTATAAGTTTCGAGTTAAATGACCTAGATATGATCATCCCCGTGACATAGTTTGTGATAATGTGCCCATATTTGACACATAGGTGTGTCTTGGTATGACAAACAATGTTGTAGAACTAAGTTTTTTCAAATTATGTTTATAAATATCATTTTTCATTTTTTAATTGTCAAAAATGACATTTTTTGTGAAGCAAGTACAACAAATATGGTGCAAAATGGCACCCATCCAATTTTTACACAAAGTAGGCCATATTTTATCGATAATCCAGAAATATTAGAAATTTTCTCGGTTTCTACCTAATTTCGCCTATTTAAATGACTTTATGCCTATTTTCCGAAAGTACTTCAATTTTAAACTACAAGTGTGTGATAGTTTGCTCTGAAAATTTTACAAAAATCATTTTAAGATCACCAGTAGTGGTTATATCACAGAACCATCGATAGTTTTGAGAAATGCAAACTCCTTTGGATGAATAGGCACGACGACCATTTTGACCGTTTTTTTCAATAAAATAAAAGAAAGTGAAAAAATACTCAAAAAATGAAATCCTTTGGCATGGAGTCCTTTTATGTGTACTAGTTGCTAGGAAAAATGATAAACATGAGTTTTAACAAAGTTTCCAAAAAACTTTTTCACAAAAAGGTCAATCATCTATAAACATGTATAAAATGACTTTTTATTAAGCAAGTACCAAAAATATGTTGTAAAAATTCATATACATGATGAAAAAGATGATATGGATATCATATTTGGATTCCTCTCATTTTTCTAATCGATTTAGACATTTTATTTGTTAAATTTTGATTTACGGATTTAAAGATATGAATTATTCCATAATAAATGTAAAAAGGAGAAAATAAAGTTAAAAAAATTATTCTTATTTATTCAAATATTATTATTACATAATCATTGTTATTTATTCAAATAAATTTTCAAAATTTAAACAATAAAAAGTGTAACACCATGACCCAGGGGTTAATATGGTTTATAGGATACTAATATCAGTAAGTTCTAACATCTCATTTGACAGCTAATTTGGAAGGAACTCAAAAGTTAAGCGTGCTTGGGCTGGAGCAATTTGAGGATGGGTGACCGAACGGGAAGTTTGACCGGGGTAAGTAATTTGACCTGAGATTAAATGTGTAATATGTAATTAGAGATTATGTGTGTGGCTAATTGGGAAATTTCGAAATTAAAAAAAACAAGAATTGGAAATTTCAGAGTAAAATAAAAAAAAATTTAAAAAAATAAAAATTTTGGAAAAAATAATTTTGGAAACATATGCCGTCGGCACAGCTGTCGAGGTATTGGTAACGCGTAACTACTATATGGATTCATACGTACCGTAGAGGAGGTGGGGAAGAACGTAGAGGGTTTCAGTGACGGGATTGCACACACGATCTTACCCAGCTTCGGATCTCACAACGGCGGCGAGATCCTACGTGCTGCTATAATTCACTCAAGGAGAATATGTGTACAGGTTACAATGAGATTGTATGCGTGCCCTAAGGCGCTGGAAGGCTGGCTTATAAAGGCGCCAAGCCTTCCCCTACAAGGAAAGCCTTAACCGACCTAGATCATGAGTCCTAGACTAACACGGTAACAAACCCTAACTTGCTCCCTAAGGCGAACGCAGCCAGGCCTTCGTCTTGGACTTCACTAAGCCAGCCAGAGCTTATCCTTGCGCCTAAGCCCATGAGGCCTTCTCCATTAAGCCCTCCGGCTTTATCTGATGGGCCTCCTTGGTGGGCCAGGTTTTATCCACCGTGGCAGGTATACCTGTTCGGCATAACCTCCACAGTAGTCCCCGGAAAGGTTTAAGTTCTTCGTTTGCCGTCTTTGCGAAAGGCGGACAGAAGAGCTTGGAGCATTCCAAAATGAGACATTCAGTCTGCCTTAAGGATTAAGCCGAACTCTCCTGCACTTTGAACAATCTGGCAGAAAGATTCTGTCAGCGTCGAGTCTTGTCATGACGTCACCACAGTCAAAGCCAGTCCACGACAGTTTGGACAAGCAAAGAGACGTTGTGACGCCATTACTGCTACTTTTCCGCACACGATCTCCGAGGCGTGCGGGAGAAGATGCCCACTATCTGACCGTTGCGGGACGCGTGGCGAAAATCACGCGAGCGTTATCTCACCGCACTAATCGCGGCGCGCGGCCCCCATAAAAGGGGAACTGATTTTCTCCATCGGGTCATTTCCCTGTTCATCGTCCTCCTCGCGCCCATCCCTCCGAACTCCGGCGAGCTCCACCACCATCACCTGCGCACCCACCCATGGAGAGCTCCGATGCAACCACGGGAGCGGCAACGGCAGCGGCGTCGGCGGCGGCGGAGGACAAGATCTGGCCATGAGGGGATCGAGCACCGCGGATGCATCTGCATCTCGCGCGGCGGCGGCGACAAGTTCTGCGGCCACCTCCATCGAACAGAGAAGAATGCCCAGCCCTCCGATGAGGGCGATGCGGCGGAGGCAGAGGAGGAGGGAGAGGAAGCATCATCCCGCAACTGGGCGGCTTCCACCATCACCGACGCGGACCTCACGCAGCTGGAAAAGGAGGGCATCCTCCCACCAAAGGAGAACTGCCACTGGCGGTCAGCGTACGGCCACCCTGCTCCAGATCCCGCCGGCGATGACGAGTGCTCCTCGTCTCACATCTCCTCCGCGGTTTGTCTTTGCCTCCGCATCCTTTTTTCCAATCAGTCTTAGACTACTATGGCCTTCAGCCTCACAGCGTAGGCCCCAATAGTATCTTGTACATAGCTGGCTTTATGGCTTTATTCGAAGGATACTTAGGCATAGAGCCCAGCTTAGAATTCTTCAAGTACTGCTTTACTTGCAAGCGCCAAACAGAGAAGGAAGAACTGCTTTCCTTAGGAACAGTTAGCATCAACCTTCGTAGAGGCAGAGACTGGTATCCTAAGGCGCCAAAAATAGATTCCATTAAAGGCTGGAATAGCTCCTTCTTCTACTGCAAAGACATGGCGCCAGTAGGCAAAGACATAGGACTTCCTCGCTTTTCTCCTTTGCCTGCGGAGCCCCGCCTATCTTGGGGCGAGAAACCGCTGAAGGTCCTTCCTGACAACCTCCGTCGCATGCAAAGGCGGATTGAGTACCTAACAAAGACGCTGTGCCCAAACTCACGGGCGCAGACACCATCCTATGTTGGTTGTCAAGGCGAATCCAGCCTTTGAAAGATCGCAAAGGCCTCATGTGCCACTACACGGACCAGAAGAAAGATCCCCTCCGTGTTAGTGAGAGCGACCTTACGCAAGACGCCCTTGTGTATCGCTTTAAGAGGATTGCCAAGGAAAGGATCCAGCTGACAGAGCAGCGTCCTATGTACACAGCCGCCAACCCGGCTCCAAGGTAAGGCATTTACCATTACTGTTTTTACACTTCCACAATGTTTGCCTTACTAACACCACTTTTGATTTCAGCTCGCCCTTTTGCCGGATAATCTGCTGGCTCCTTTGTTTTACGTGCCTGAAGCGGCACCCGAGCCCCCAAAGACTCGGAAACGAAAGGCTTCAGGAGCTACTGCAGCAACTTCAGCAGCAGAAAGGCGGAAGCGTGAGAAAGCCATCCCTGCTAACGCCGAAGTGCTCGACATTGAGGACGATGAAGATGCGGCCTTTAATGCTCCAGTACAGAAGTAAGCCGAACCTCAATTTCTTTAGTAAGGCGAACAATGTGTATGAATGTTATCTTATTTTGTATGTGATTTGCAGGATCAAACCAACTGCACCTCTTAAGAGGAAGAAAGTAATTTCTTCCAGACAAAGGAAAACTGAGCCTTCTCCGGCCATCGCTCCCCCACTCCCTCCGTTCAACAAGAGACATCCCCAGGCCCATCTGATGATCATCATATAGATTTGGACTCAGCCGTCTTTCCTGATAAGACGGAAACTGAAAAGTTGGCCAGGGCTGCCGCTGCGGGAAGGCGGCGGTATTCAGTCAGAAGAGCCGAACGAGCCCATCACTCGTGAAGCTATCCGCAACATGGTGAAGCAAGAGCTCTTTGACGACGAGGGGTACATCTTACCCAACATCGCCGCCATGCTTGCCGATGAGAAGGAGCGTAACGAGCCGCCTCCGAAGCTAAGGCCAGTTGGCCAAACATTGACCATCTTGAACCTGGAAGATAATTGTGACGAGCTGTACGTCACAATGAAGCAGAGCTACAAAGCCTTGAAGGCCATGATGCAGGTAAATATTCCGTCTTTATGTACATACTAGTCCCCGGGCATTACGTTGCGCTTTGACTAAGCCGACGTAATGGCCTTTCTTTAATGTTGATAAAGACTCAGTCCCCAAGCCCCTTGTAGCTATACTTTATTGTCTTTACCTTTGTTACTTACTACTGCCCTTGCCTTAGCAGAGCAGCGAGCAGCTTACGTGCGATCTGTGGTACTCCTGAGTAACCAAAGGCAAGTGCTCAAGCAAGCCGTCGCCAAAAATAAGGCGAACGAAGGTAAATGTTCTTTCACATGCATTGTGTTTAATTCATTTGAAGGCATAAGATGCTCAACACATGCAATGTGTCTTTCACAGCTGTTGTGGCGAAGGCAAAACAGATCGTCAGCGAGACTGGCGATATAGAAGTTGTAAGGCGGGAAAATGCCGCCTTGTTTAAGCAACTGGAGGAGAACCGAAAGACGGCCGAGGCCAATCTTAAAGCCGTCCAAGACAGCGCGCTGAAGGGCAAGAAAACTGAAGGCAGAACTTCTGAAACTGCAGCGACAGGCTGAAAAGGATGGGCTCCTAATCCAGAGCTTACAAGGTCGTCTTGAACGCCAAGCTGATGAGAGCACCGCCATTGACGAAAAACTGCTAAGTAAGCTCTCTTCTTTTACTTTCGCATTTTCTGTCATTTTTCGCCTTTGTTCCAACACTTCAGTACGCCTTAACTTTTTTCATTCCTCCTTTCCACAGTTCCAGCTGGGTTTGGGGAAAGGCTTACCTCTGAGACGCGCCTGGAGCTTATCTTGGAGTGTGGCGAAATTGTGTCAGGGCTGTACATGCTGGAAGAGACGTTGTCGCCAACATCTTCCCAAAACAGCTGCCCCAAGTGACAAACACCAGCAACTTACTGCCACTTCTTCAGAACTGCGTCCCAGAGGTGGTGGAGCGTCTTCGCTCAGCAGCTAGAGGCGGAGCAAAACTTGCTCTAGGACTTGTTCGCGGCCACTACCCCGAAGTCAACATGTGGCGCGTTATCAAGTGTTTCCCAGCCAGGGACAGAGACGGCAACGAGCTCATCAAAGAAAAGGTCTATGCCTCTGTCTCTGGCTTTGCCTCAGCCGTTGCGGAGATGGTAGACTTGGCTATCTTCTTCTCCAAGAAGCCTGTGCCTCCCCGTCCTGACGACGTGTCTGATGACGAAGCCGAAGCACCCACCACTGGCAATGGCGATGAGTCAGAAGACGGAAATGAAGAAGAAGAAGAAGGCGAGTCTGAAGCTACGCTGGATCCATCCAAGTCCCCTGCGTCTTCGCCTCCTCAGTCCCCTGCATAAGATGCAGGAAAAACTTTGCATTAAGCGTGTCATGAAAGATGGCACAAAAGACTTGTTAAGTTATGTTTTGTAATGGCAGGAGCCTTTTATCTGTTGAACATGTTTGTTTTGCAACGCATGCACTTATTTTTAAAAGGCTTGCAAACTATGCTCCTTATCCGTCTTCAGTTTTCTGGCTTATATGCTTTAGCCTTTTCGTATGCTGGCAGAACCTAAGGCACGGAACACTTCGCTGGCAACAGGGTTAGTAACCAAACTGTTTAAACACAGAAACGGCGCCGGCTTTTGGTGCGTAAAGCATCTACTAAGACAAGCCAGCATATACGCGATCAGATAAATACCTTAGACGGATGCAATTTTAATTTTTGTAAGGCCTTAAGGCAAAAGCATCATGTGAGTAACCACAAGCACGGAGCCAATTCGGGTTAACATTGATATTTTTATCGAAATATATGATCAAATGGAAATAAAAGACGGCGAGAACTCATGCATAAAAATAATTGAGGGAACCAAAGACTTTTATTTCATAATCATATATGGTGTGATTACAATAGAATTGCTAAGTGTAAAAAGGACGTAGCTGCTCAATGTTCCAAGGACGTTTCGTCTCCTTGAGCACTGCTTCTTCGTTCCTTTTCCTTTTGCGGCCTCTTTTCTTCTTTTTCTCGATATCACGGAGGTCCACAAGATAATATGCCCCGTTCTTAAGCGCTTTGCTGATAACGAAGGGTCCTTCCCATATGGGAGATAGTTTGTGCTCCTTTTGCTGAACAAGGCGAAGCACCAAATCGCCTTCTCGAAACGATCTCCGTCTTACCTTGCGACTGTGGTAACGCCGCATGTTCTGCTGATAAATGGCGGAGCGCTGAAGCGCTATCTCACGCTCTTCTTCGAGAAGGTCTAAGCCGTCCTGTCGGGCTTCTTCTGCGTCTGCTTCGACGTAGGCTGTTACACGAGGGTGTCGTGCAGGACATCGGTTGGGAGTACCGCTTCAGCGCCATATATGAGAAAGAAAGGGGTGTAGCCTGTTGCACTGCTTGGAGTTGTGCGTATGCTCCATAAGACAGCAGGTAATTCTTCTACCCATGCTCCAGCTGCTCTATGCAAAGGCACCTCTAATCTTGGCTTTATTCCCTGTAGAATTATACTGTTGGTTCGCTCAACTTGGCCATTCGATTGTGGATGAGCCACAGATGCTAAGTCCAACGAATACCAACTTCACCACAGTACTTTGCCAGCTCTCCTACGGCGAAGTTTGTCCCATTGTCCGTAATGATACTGTGGGGGACGCCAAATCTCGTTATAACCTCAATGACGAACTTCTTGGCTGTTGCCCCATCAAGCTTTTTTATGGGCTTAGCTTCAACCCACTTGGTGTATTTATCCACCGCAACTAAGAGATGTTTGACGCCGCCTCGCGCAGTCCTGAATGGACCTACCATGTCCAGTCCCCAGACCGCAAATGGCCACGTGATTGGAATGGTGCGCAGTTCCTGGGCTGGCATCTTTGGCTGTCTTGCATACTTTTGGCATCCAACGCACTTCTTGACGAGTTCTTCTGCGTCTTGCTTTGCTGTGAGCCAGTAGAATCCATGTCTAAAAGCTTTGGCGACAATTGCTCGGGCAGAGGCATGATGACCGCAACATCCACCATGGATCTCTTCTAGTATCTCTTGTCCTTCTTCCGGCGAAACGCATCGTTGATATACACCTGTGGTACTCCGCTTGTATAGCTCTCCATTTATTATTGTGTATGCCTTAGCTCTGCGCACAACTTGCCGCCTTAATACTTCATCCTCTGGCTCTTCCTTGTTAAGGAGGAAATTTATGTAGGGCTGTGTCCAGTCTGGCTTCACAGCATGACGGAAACAGACTGCGAAGCCATGGGGTCATCCTCATCTCCGCCTTTAATAGACGGCACGTACAGGTGCTCCAAAAATATATCGGAGGGCACCTTCGATCTTTTCGAGCCCATTCTGGCTAAGGCGTCCGCTGCTTCATTTTCCTCCCTTTTGATATGCTTGACTTCTAAGCCGATAAAACACCGACCAAACTCGTCTACCGTGCGTCGGTATTCAGCCATTGTAGGGCTCTTCGCGTCCCATGCCCCTTCTAATTGTTGAACAACGAGGTCTGAATCGCCATAGCACAAAAGACGGCTAATGCCCAAATCCTTTGCGACGTGCAATCCATGCAACAGAGCCTCGTATTCTGCAACATTATTAGTGGCATTGAAGTGTATCTGCAAGACATAGCACATCTTGTCTCCTTTAGGGTTCTTCAGTACCACGCCAGCTCCCGATCCCTGCAACATTTTGGAGCCGTCAAAGTGCATAACCCAATATTCTCGTCAGGGAGGGGAAGTTCATCCATTGCTTCTGTCCAGTCTGCGATGAAATCAGCTAAGGACTGGGATTTGATGGCTGTACGTGGCTTGTACTGGATGTCGAAGGCTGCCAATTCAATTCCCCACTTAGCCACACGTCCAGTGGCATCGGTGTTGTTTATAATGTCACCCAATGGCGCCTTACTGACTACCGTGATTGGGTGCTCTTGGAAATAATGGCGTAATTTTCTGGCTGCGAAGAAAACTCCATAAGCCAGCTTCTGATAGTGAGGGTATCGTTGTTTGGATTCGGAGAAGACTTCGCTGATATAATATACCGGCCTTTGTTCCGGTAGCTCCTTGCCCTCTTCCTTTCGCTCAACAACAACCACTGCACTAATAACTAGGTTGGTAGCCGCCATGTAAAGTAGCATCGGCTCTTGTGGTAGAGGAGACGCTAATATTGGTGCTGAAACTAAGGCGTCTTTTAACTGTGCTAAGGCTGCATCTGCCTCTTCAGTCCAGACGAACGTCTTAGTTTTCTTCAACAACCTGTATAGGGGTAAAGCTTTATCCCCAGCCTACTAATAAATCGGCTTACAGCTGCTGCAGATCCTGTGAGCCTTTGGACATCTTTAAGACAAGTAGGCTTTTTGATGTCCATGATAGCTCGAATCTTTTCTGGGTTAACCTCAAGACCTCTTTCTGAAACAATGAAGCCTAAAAGTTTTCCTGCTGGGACGCCAAAAAAGCATTTTCCCGGATTTAGCTTCATGTTATATTTTCTTAAGTTATCAAAGGTTTCTTGAAGGTCAACGATGAGATCGCCGCGTTTTCGCGACATAACGGCAATGTCATCGACATAAGCGTGAACATTGCGGCCTATTTGATCGTGTAGGCAACGTTGTATGCACCGTTGGTACGTTGAGCCAGCGTTTTTAAGCCCGAAAGGCATAGTTATGTAGCAAAACGTTCCGAAAGGTGTGATGAAGGAAGTCTTAATTTGATCAGACTCCTTCATCTTAATTTGGTGGTAGCCAGAGTAAGCGTCCAAAAAGCATAGTAATTCAGAACCTGATACAGCATCTACGACCTGATCAATTCGCGGCAATGCGAAGGGGTCTTTAGGACAGGCTTTGTTTAAGCCGGTGAAATCTATGCACATGCGCAAGTCTTTCACGTCCTTCTTAGGTACTAATACAGGATTTGCTAGCCAATCTGTGTGGATAACCTCTCTAATGAAATTAGCGGCACTAAGCCGAGCTACCTCTTTTCCTATTGCTTTCTTCTTCTCTGGACCGAAGCGACGAAGACCTTGTTTTACTGGCTTGGCACCTTTGGCGACATTAAGGCTGTGCTCGGCAAGTTCCCGGGGTACTCCTGGCATGTCTGATGGTGACCATGCAAAAATATCCCGTTGCTCACGGAGGAACTTGACGAGCGCGCCTTCCTATGCGTCACTGAGGTCCGCGCCTATGTTCGTCGTCTTGCTTGCATCAGCGTTGTCCAGCACGATCTTCTTCGAGTTTGAGCTGGCCTTGAAGGTAACGTCGAAGCGCAAGGAGGCTTTTTACCATCCGGCATTTCATTGGTGTTAACTTCTTTCTTGTACTGCTCCAGCTCTTCCTTGCTGATGACTGCTTCTGCTAAGACGGCGTTTCCTGCTTCGCATTCCTTCGCCTTCTTGAAGTCGCCATTGACCGTGATGACGCCGTTTGGTCCAGGTATTTTGAGCTTGCTGTAGATGTAACACGGGCGTGCCATGAATTTGGCAAAGGCTGGGCGGCCAAAGATTGCGTGATACGCACTTTTGAATTCCACCACTCAAAGGCAACTTCCTCAGTCCTATAGTTTGTTTCGTCACCGAAGGTAACGTCTAAGACAATTGTTCCCATAGAACTGGCCTGCCTGCCTGGCACTATGCCGTGAAACTTGACTGTGCTATGTTTTAGCTGTGTCTCAGAAAGGCGCATGCGCTTTAAGGTTTCAAGATAGAGGATGTTGATGCTACTCCCTCCATCCATAAGCACCTTAGAAAGCCTGCATTGCTGCACAATTGGGTTTACAACGAGCGCGTAATTCCCTGGGTTCTGTGGAATATGATCAGGATGATCGTTGCGGTCCCATGTAATGGGGTGCTCGGACCAGTTGAGATACTGGGGAACCGCTGGCATAGTGGCATTGAGTTCCCTCCAGGCTGCCTTTTCCTTTTTGGCCGAAGGAGTGGCAAGGAAGTGACAAGGCTTGTTTCGACCCTTGGAAACTTGTTGCTCCTCTTGTGCTTTGGCTCCTGATCTTCTGGCTCCGAAGCACTTTCCTCGTTGTCCTTCTGTTCTTTCTTGTCTTTACGGTTCTTGCGCTTGAACTGTTTTGCCTTGAAGCCAGCGTCGGATCCTTCTTGATATCATCGTTAAGGCGGCACTGCCTGTTGGTATGGGTGCATTTGCCAAGCTTGCTATGATGGGCACAAGGTTCATCTTTGATGTCGTCATAGGTGATTTTAATGGGTCTTGACCCTTGACTGTCATCGCTCTTCTTCTGCCATCTGCTAGCCCACTCTGGCCACCCTTCTTATTGGCAAAGGCTACCTCCTTTGATGGTCCTGGCGCATCGTTGGCTTCCTTCTTTTTCCGGCTTTGATTGTTGTTTCGCTTTTCCGGGTTAACAGCTATGTCCATGCGCAGATCGCCGTCGTCAGCTCGAGCGTCGTCTTCTGCTGCAGCGTAATTGTTCGCGCTGTCTAAGAGCTCGCCGAGGTGTTTGATGTTTTGGCTGGCCAACATATATCTCATCATGTTGCCTTTCTTCAGGCTGTTCATAAAAGCATGTATGGCCTGGATCTCAGAAACGTCTTCGCATGCATTCTTTGTCTCTGTCCATCGAGCTATGAAAGCTCTGCTTGACTCCCCCTCCACTTGAGCACACTTTAGTAGATCTGAGTAAGCCTTTGGACGTTTGTATGTGCATGAGAAGTGTTGCATGAATGTTTTCTGCATGTCTTGCCAATTGTGGATACTCTTTTCTGGCAAAGTGTCGATCCACAACCGGGCGTTCCCTCCAACATGAGTGGAAGAAAACGTACAGCTGCATTGTAATCACCGTCATTAATACCAACGGCGTGGATGTAATCAGGCAGCCATATGTCCGGTTTGTCAATGCCATTGTACTTGTCCACAATTTTCTTGACATTGCCTAGCGAGGATGGGAGTTGCACCTTGCGAATCGCCGGTCCAAAGCACACAGGGCCCAGGTAAGACTCCTCTTTGGCCGCTTTAATCTCATCGAGACGGATGCGGGCGTCTGAGATATGAGTGTTTTCCCTGGCTGGCCCTTTGTTGGATTGGCTACGCCTTGGCTCCTCCTGACGGCTTTGGCGATGAGGGGAGCGGGAGCGAGATCGCCTTTGAGGCGGATCTCTGTTGCCCCTATTTCCTTCGTCTCTTGCCCGTGCTGCGGGCGGAGGTGGCATGTTAAGCCGGTCACTCCCACGCCGTGCGTCCTTGTCTTGATCTCTTTCACGGCGAGGCGGATCATTCTTCTTATGGCGTGTGTTATCCTTTTGCCGGTGGTCGTCCTTGCCTTTGTCGCTATGGCGGTTGGACCCAGTCTTTGACTCATCCCTGTGCTTGTCAGGAACTTTGTCCTTCCTGGGTTCCTTACCCTTATTGCCATGGCTACTGGAACCAGCTGGTTCCTCTGGATCCCACCGCCGGCAACGGCGTCTTGCAAAGACGCGTATCGTCCGCCAGTTTTGAGTTTGAGTCCGCCTTAGCCTGCTGCTCTACCGCCTTTTCGATGAGCATTTAGATAATGGTGGCGCTCTTCAATTGGGACTGTTTCGTCTCCCATGATTTCCCTGGCCGCCTCTATGTTTTTGGCTGGGGTGGAGAAGAATATGACTCCATCAGGGTTAACTTGAAGGAGTATTTCTGCCAAGGCTTTAAAGACTTTTGGGCAGAAGCTTCTCGAAGTTTCCCTGCAGATCCCGATGCAGAAGAGGGTCACGTATACTTCTTATTTTGCGGAATTTCTCAACATTGCGCTCACGCTGATACTCTTCCTCTTCTAGAGCCTTTCCAACTAGGATTAACTCTTTTTCCTTGTTCAGGAGGGACAACTTATACTTGATGTTGACTTCAGTCTCAGCCAGGAGCGCCTTCCGTCTTTCCTCAAGTTCAACGCGGTTGGATTTGGTCCCAAAGGTGTTTTGAGAAGCTCCAATGCGCGCATGTGTTCCTCCTTTGACCGTTCCAGGTCTTCTTCAATAGGCGTAGCCGGGGGAGGCCCTTTAGGGTCCAGCACATCCTCTGGCTTTTCCGCCTTGTCACCAATGTGTTTGATGCTAGAGGAAACTTCAGCCTCGTCTGGCTTAGCCGCGGCCGCACCATCCTCCATAGCTATCTGTGCCGGGAAAGTCATTAAGACTTCGTTTGGATCGGATGAGCCATAGCCTCGCGCGGCAACCTGTGCTGCAAAGTCTTCCTCCTTATGCTCATCGAGATCTGAATCTTCCGCCATTGGGCGGTGCCATCAGATCCGGCTTCTGAGTCTGCTCCTGTCTGTAAGGCAGGTAATATTGACTCAGGGTCAGATTCGGCCGGCTTAGGGCCAGATGCGTCAATGACACCAACAACAAACGAGAGGCGGGCTCCATAAGCTCATAAGAGCTGGAGTCAGAATCGCTTTGGGTATCAGAGTCACTCAGATCGCGATAGACAAAGGCCTGATCCGATCTGTGTTGTTGCTCGATTGCATAATCGATGGGGTGGTGGGTGGGCCAAAAGGCGGCGGATCCCCTGGGGAATCCATACGCCTCAGCCGTAAAACCCATGAAGATGTTGATGGTGCCGAAGGGGACGACGAAGCTTGACACCAGTGCGTCGTTTGCTGGGACGTAGGACCCGTCGTCTTCGATGCACCCAAAGTTGTTGATGAAGCGGGCGCGACCAACCGCCATAGTCTTGCCGATCTCGCCCAATGCTCCCGCCTGAAACAAAACTCCCGACGCCTTGGGCCCCACGGTGGGCGCCAACTGTCGAGGTATTGGTAACGCGGAACTACTATATGGATTCATACGTACCGTAGAGGAGGTGGGGAAGAACGTAGAGGGTTCCAGTGACGGGATTGCACACACGATCTTACCCAGCTTCGGATCTCACACGGCGGCGAGATCCTACGTGCTGCTATAATTCACTCAAGGAGAATATGTGTACAGGTTACAATGAGATTGTATGCGTGCCCTAAGGCTGCTGGAAGGCTGGCTTATAAAGGCGCCAAGCCTTCCCCTACAAGGAAAGCCTTAACCGACCTAGATCATGAGTCCTAGACTAACACGGTAACAAACCCTAACTTGCTCCCTAAGGCGAACGCAGCCAGGCCTTCGTCTTGGACTTCACTAAGCCAGCCCAGAGCTTATCCTTGCGCCTAAGCCCATGAGGCCTTCTCCATTAAGCCCTCCGGCTTTATCTGATGGGCCTCCTTGGTGGGCCAGGTTTTATCCACCGTGGCAGGTATACCTATTCGGCATAACCTCCACAACAGCCTATGCCGACGGCTCGACCTATGCCGACGGCTATATAGGCTGTGCCTACGGGCACCTATGCCGACGGACCTATGCCGACGGCATAGCCGATGCCGACGAAGGTCTTCATTCCTGTAGTGAATGGAATTTCCACGTCATGCATATATGTGTCGGTTGTGGCCAGTGATGAGTTCCGATTTAGCAAGTGTTGTGAGATTGAAAGCCAATGTATGTCCCACTGTTCTAGGGTTTGTGTTTAGAATTTGCGGCTAATACGAGGAGGATTGACGTAAAACGACATGTGTTGTATTGAGCCTTTCGGGCGTTCATAAAGAGTATAAAGCTTATATGGTTAGAAACATCTCCTAAAGATAACGTAGGGGGAGAGTATAAATCTTATTTTACCACAACAATCAGATAGTCCAACAAACTATCGAATCTCCAAAGGCCCAAGGGCCGCCAGAGGCGGTACGGGTCGGCGACGTCACCGGTAAGAGGAACGGAAAATTTAAAGCCCATGTCGGTCTTCCTTGCCCGCCCTAATGTTAATTAACCGAGTCATCCATGTTCAAGCTGGTGTACAAAGTATGGGGAAGACGATGACTTTCAATTTTTTTTTGGTAGATGAAAGAGGGAACTGTGAGAGTCGGACGTTCCTTTTAGAAGAGCAAAATCCAAATATAGTGTTTTACAAGTAGGCGTAATGGTGGAGTTTTATGATGGCGAAGTTAATGGAGTAAGGTATTCTGATCCTGCTACTTAAAAAAATGCTAACCTATGCATGCTATGAGGAAAGGTCAAAAGCATATTAGCAACATGTCATTTTGTTAAATTTCAGTAGCAACATGTCGTTGCGAGTAAACGAACCAAGGGATATCCAGGTCATCAGTCGGTTGTGGCTGGTGACGAGTTTCCAATCCAGTGTCTCCGTTCCTGTATATACCCCATAAATCAGTCTATATACATATATACTTTCTGGTTGTTTAAATTTATGCGTCGGTCAAAAATTTCAATTTTCTTTATCCTCACAAAGAAACGTTCAAGTTTCTCAATTAACATCCATCAGGAAAAAGTTTAATCATAAATATAGAAACTACAAACATCGTGAACCACACGAACAGACTAATACTAGATCCATCGTAATATAGTGTCAGATAATGCAGTTTTATCTTTACTAATGAGTGTGGGTGTCACGTCTCTTTCCCACGGCACAACATTCTTTCCTAGCTTCCTCACATATAACTCCAGCTGTTCCATAGGGCTCACGTGGTCAACGAACTAACAAACCTCAAAATATTCTCGAACAAAAAAGTAACACTCAAGTCGCAACCACAACGGACCAAATACCATTTGCCGCCATTGGCTAGGGGTATACCCTCCATTTCTAAAAAATAAGGAGAGCTCTGTGTCTCTCCCGCGGGCGACCCGGGCGCTAACGCTAGCCGTCGGGCGCCGCCCACTCTTCCACCTCTCCTTCCCCGCCGCCGCCGGCGAGGGCCGCTGAGCAAAGCTCGCGTGGCGTCAGTGGCGGCAAACCTCCTCTCCCCAGTCGCGAGGCGCCCGGGCTACGCGGGGTGGTTTCGTCGAGCGGTAGCGGGAGCAGATCGAGCCGCCAGGACTTCATGGAATCGGCCGCGATATGGCTCCTGGGCTCCCATGAAATTTTAAAAATTTAAATTTAAAGGTTTGAAAAAAAGAAAAAAGAAAACCCAAAACCTGCAAGTGCCGTCCCTTCATAAACTCGTACTCTCGCCGTTAAACTCGTGTGAACTTTGTTAATAACCGATTAACCGGCCAATAATATCTTATTCATCCACGCTGCAGGTGCATATGATACGGTGACGTACGTATTGACCGGCAGCGCAACCGAGAATCTCCGGGCGCAGCTTCAGAAAATCAAACCAAAGTACATATAGTAGCTTCTTTTACCAAGAACATTTCCAAGTGGCAAATGAGTGAAATGACAGAACATCGCTACAGCCATTTTTTCACTTGTCCTCAGTCCTCACCATATACATATGCACATGTAGTGCACCATTTGCACACAGCTAGCACAAGAGGCGCGAGAGCAATGTCGTCTTCCTCGTCGTACCTCGGGAGGCCGTCCTACTGCCTCATGGCCCTCGTAGTCCTCCTCACCGTCGCCTGCATCACCTTACCGTCCTACCTGCGTAACCCTGCCACCGCGTGCTTCACCGGATCCGTCGCACCACCGACGGCATCGGCACCGGCATCCGACCACGAGGATGGCCGCCCACCGGAAGTCAGCATCCTCGTCGGCGTGCACACGATGGCCAAGAAGCACTCGCGGCGGCACCTAATCCGCATGGTGTACGCGCTGCAGCAGACGCCCGCGCTCCGCCGCGCCGCGCGCGTGGACGTCCGGTTCGCGCTCTGCGCGCGGCCCATGACGCCCGAGAACCGCGCGTTCGTGGCGCTGGAGAGCCAGGCCTACGGCGACGTGCTTCTGTTCAACTGCACCGAGAGCGCGGAAGGGGGCAAGACGTACGACTACTTCGCCGGCCTGCCGGGCATGATGCTCGGCGTTGGCGACGTGGACGTCCGGCCCCCGTACGACTACGTGATGAAGGTGGACGACGACACGTACCTCCGGCTGGACGCGCTGGCGGAGACGCTGCGGCGGGCGCCGCGGGAGGACATGTACTACGGCGTGGGCCTGCCGTTCATGGACAAGAAGTCGCCGCCGTTCATGCTCGGCATGGGCTACGTGCTGTCCTGGGACCTCGTCCAGTGGATCGCCACCTCCGACATGGTCAGAAGCGAGGCCAAAGGTATGCAACACGCTTCACAGGCTATTATATCTGTCATGACAAGTTCTTCTTAGCATGTTACAATTTTGTAAATTTCTACTAACAGATCCAGGTGAAGGCAGAGTTTTCTTGGCTATATATATGTTTCTTCGAAAGTAATTGGTATTTTTCCCTGTGAACTCATAATGGTTACCCATTTTTGTGTGCTTGCATCAGGTGTAGAAGATGTGACCACGGGGAACTGGCTAAACAAGGGCAACAAGGCCAACAACAGGGTGAACATCTACCCCAGGATGTATGACTACAAGAGCGCCGAGGCCAAGGATTTCCTGGATGACACTATTGGCGTGCACCAGCTGAAGGGGGACATCAGGTGGGCACACACATTGGAGCACTTCAACGCCACCCGGTTAGACCCCTCCAGCAAACTGGAAGAACCTACAGCCGTCTAAGGAGAGGAGTTTGTTCACATATTCTCATGTAAATTTGCAGGGTTGTAATTTATTGAAACTTCCGTCTTAAGGGCCGCCTGATTTGTGATGCTGTAGTTTCCCGTCAATTTCGCAGTAAAAAGTTCACGTTCCACAATGTTTACCAGAGGACAAAAATCGAGAGTTGCCAAGAGCCATCTGAGTAACTTCCACGTAAGCAGCGTTTGATAAAAAGCGGCTAGAAGAATAAACATACAATGTGAAATGCCACCATTCATTGATCGATGCTCATGATGATATATCAACGTTAGCTCATGTTACATGTACAAAATTCAATCCAAGAACAGGCCCCCGGCTGCTCAGATCTTTCCTTCAGGGAAATGCTTCCCTGCACCAGACAGTTAGTTGATTTTGTTAGCAATACGTCCTAAACTACAGCAAAACATCCTCAACATTTCAGCAAGTGGTCACGAATGCAGCAAGGCGAGCAGAACAGATATCCAGCGCAAAACAAACGCAAGGCTAGAAAGACCTTTAACTCGGGCCAGGGCTCTTTCTAGACCTCCTTGTATCTCTGGATTTGTGTTCAACTGCTGCCTCCTTCTGGTACCCTCTAGTACGTCTGATTTCGTCCTGGCTAGGTTTCGCTTGCTCGACAAGCGGCTAACCGCTGGCTCCTTCTAGTTCCTGTGCGCTGCGGCTTCAACTTTGCTCTGCCTGACCTCGCACTAGAAGACCCATGTGATTTACGTGCTAAACTCGCACCTTGTTTAACCACCTGTTCAAACCCTTGTTGGCTCTCACACTGGTCACTACTTTCTTGGATCTCCGAACAACCAACTGATGTTGAAGTTCCCTGCACAACGAAATATCTATAGGTATCAGCAAACTAGAAGAGGAAAAAGCAACATCCAAAAAGGGAAGGTACGAACATGTTCAGATTATTCATGAAAGATACTTTAATTTTCATCGCCAATCAGTGACCGATTAATCATTTGGTTAGTACAACATGTGAGTATAAAGTCCAAGAGATACAATACCAATCGTACAGTACAACCATCCTGAAACATAAGCAGCGCAGTGCAATGAACATAATTGACATTTAATCATAGCATAGCAGAAGAGGGAAAAATCACAGTACATTGCTACAACAGATTCCTGAACGTTATATATTGATAATGCTACGAGATAATAACGCCAATCATTACCTTATTTTCAGCCGAACAGGGTTCTGAATCCTTAGCTTGCTCATCTTCAGAATCATCAATTTCCTCACATTCAAACTCCACATGCTGGCTATCTTCTTCGGAATCACTTAATTCTTCTTGTTCCATTACAATGCCTTGCATTGCTTCTTCGCTGGGCCCTTCAATGTCACGATGAGAACAAGCATTTCTAGGCTCTAGATTTGAAATGCTAGCTCTGCCAATACAATTCTCCCTCACACAAGGGCTGGTTGATGCTTGCAAATCAATACTGTTCTGCCTCCCACAAGGGTTTGTGGATGCTTCCCTAGCAAGGTTTAGTTGTGTATAAACACATTCTGTAAAGGTTGGAGGCGGCACAGGGAACAGATCATTTGCTGCATTATCTGAGAAGCCATAAAAATGTGCTGCTTTCTGATGACATTCCTTCTGAGACAACACGGGCGGAAGGAGGAAGGTTTACCGCAGGCAAATCTGGGGCCAACTTGACCACATGGCTACCATCCTGTGAACAATAAAGGGCAGTATTTCTGTTATGTTCAAAGCAACCATCATCATCACTTTCAACACCCTCAGAAGCATATCATTATCAGCCTGCTATGAAAGCATTGTATTGTGCGCTCAATGACACAGCTGTACATGGACATCGACATTCAAATATCTTACGGATATCTTGCAAGTTCAGAAAAACACTAACCTCCTGCCCACGATCTACTCGTGAAGTTTTTGATTTTCTCCTCTTTAATTCATATGATCTCCTCTTTTTTTTGAAGGCGTCGCTTTTACTGTAAGATCGTTGGACTCAGTAGCAACTCTCCACTGACGCTGGAGCTGTGCAGGATCTCTATGTGGCAGAAGAAACTTCCAAACAGACGTCCAATCATTTTTGAATTTCTTGAGCCCCTGCATCAACCATACAAAAGAGGGAAAAGGTTAGTAACCAATCCAAGAGGGAACAAAAGATAGGCTGCAGAACAAATATAACCACCTCTTCGATACGCTGTATTTCCTCAGTACTCAATGGAGAAGTCTTCATACGGTGCACTTCCTGCATTATTTCAAACAAAATATGCTTAGTAGTATGTGATTTTCGGAAAAATGACAGTCAAGGAGATGAACATCTACTCCTATCAGAGATCAACATCACAGCCAGTATAACAAGACAATTCGGTCATACCAGTACCAAAGCAGTATTAGTTTTTGGTACAAGGCATGCTGACCTACTCTTTTACAACACGCAGGAGTGCTCTTTGAAGCTTCCAGTAATGAGAGGTAAAATCATAGAGCGCCTCACAAAGGCACAGTAAATTTTGATATCTTTTTTGCCCTTTTAAAAATAGAGCTAAAGCTGGTAAACATCATTTCCGCAGTTTGTTTCTGATTATGATAACAAATATGGCCCATAGTCTGGAAGTTGGCTTTTACAGTTTTCCATTATAACTCTATTAGCCTTCCTCTACTGTTGGCATATAAAACAAACACAAAAGGTATGATGCTTAAAATAAAATAAAAGGTTCAAATATTGGCAATTCAAAACAGTGATAATGATTCCGCATGAATTTCGTTGCATAAATATCACTATAGAAAACAAAATCTCTCCACAGGATTCACAGCCCAGTTTCAGATAAAGATGATGGCATCAATTGACATATCATACTATCTTAGTCAGTTAAGACCTTGAGCATTTTTTTAAGGCTTACAAGAATTAATAAATCATCTTATGTACCAGTAAATGCAAAGGTTACATATATACCTTAATTGGATTATCAGGAGCAGTGGATGAGCTGCGGTTCTTTTGTCTAAAATATATCTACAATATAAAAAGTTATGTTATTGAGTGAGCATAAAAAACATACAACAAAGACAACTTGGTCAAGAGACAAAAGTTAAGCTGTAGGCACTGGGCAAAATAGGAATTTTCCCAGGAGTCCTGGAGTTATGGTTGTAAGCTGAGATTAGAGGATCAAGGCTGACCCAAGTTTACTTGCTCGTATAACAAAAACAAAAGCGCATCAAATTACAGGCAGTGGCCTTTGTTGAAACTGAGCATCTAAGAGTTCATAATCTTTATTTGAAACAAGTAACCTGGTGTATCGGTTGTTGAGAGTAGATACCAAAATTAGGCCACCAGTAGTGCCAACAGTGTGAAAACTCCCACTGCCATATCAATACAATTTGCAATGCACACTCTTTAAAATGAATTCCATTTTCTTAATATTTTCAGATAGTCAGATGAAGTTGGTTGTAAGGAGAGATGCAAGCACCACGCGCACCAAACAAGTGAGAAAACACTAAGTTTGTATGTCTACTAAATCATAGAAAAGCATGGATTCTTCAAAAGATAAAGAAAATATTCATGCTAGTAGTACAGTTTTGAAACAAATAAACGACAAAACCATATAACCTGATGCGTTGATTTGGCAGGAAGAAACCGCTTTTGTATTGCGTCCCAGTCACAATTATGTTCCAGAATCCCTAGAGCTAATAATCTGCAGGCAGAACAGAAACTAAGATTAAAATAATCATGAAAAATAGTTGTATTCCAATGTTATTTGATCATGCACTTGAAAAGGAATAATATAAGATTCATGTTAAGCAAGTGGAACAAAAGAAAATCTTTACTATAATACGAGTAGTGTTTCTTCCTTCGTCCGTTCGGTGGTGGTACGTCACGTAGAAAAGACGGTTTTGCCCTCCCACGAAATCGCATACTACGCACCGATGCCACCGCGTAGGCGGTGCTCACGCGAGACAAAACCAGGCCCCGCATGGTCAGTGAAAAAAACGGTTTGCAGACCCGCCCGATTCTCTCCCATCGCCGTCGGTCTCCAGAGCGCCTCCTCCCCAAAATTCCCCTCGTCGCCGCACCAATTGGGTAGCCTGCCGCCAGTCCCTCCGCTGAGACCAAGGTTCTGGGAGGGTCCAAGGCTTCGGATCCATCACCCAATCCCGATTTCTCTTCAGATCCGGGTCCCGAGTTTCTCTTCCTTCTTCTGGTGCTGGCCATGGAGGCCGGGCTGGGAGCTTCAGCAGGAGGTTGGGCTGGAGTCCGATTCTGGTGCCCTCCCGTCCGATGGCGTTGTCCTCAACACGTGCCCGATAGTTGGGGCGCGTGGCTGTGATCAGCGACCCCTTCGCTGCCTCTGTTGTCCAGTGCGGCTCCGCCCTGCTCCTCCCCCGCGAGCTCCAGACACCACAAGGCAAGATTTTTCACGGTGAATTCAGCTGCTCTATTCGCTGCCCTCTGTGCGAGCTGACGCCGTATTCTTCTGGCAGTCATGTCGCCCAGTCCTTCAGTGCTGCGCTGTTTTCTATTTAACATGGATGCACAACTCAAATTATGGTGATGTTCGCAAATCTGAGCGTACTGATGCAGGTCAGTCGAACCTGCACACAAGGAATGGGTCGATCTTGTTCATTGTAAGGGAGAGCGACCATGTTTGACAACCTCCCTTCTCACACATGTTGTGAGTTAGCAGACTTACCACCTTGCTACACTCTCCGGGGTACTTCTGCCTACCAACGGCAGGTCGTACAGGTTGAAGATTGAGAGCCACAACGACGGTCAGAGTTGAGCAAGTGGAGGCCGTGGAGCACGGAAGATGTCAACTGATGAATTTGTGGGTAAAACTGTCAGTGCTGATGAACCTACACTTACAGACGACGAGGCTGGTTATTCAGCTGCAACGGGAGGCTGCGGAGGCGAGGGAATGCATGATGGCCAGGGATGATGAAGAGACTGCGGACGTGTTGCTGTACAGATCCGCAAGGCTGTCCACAGCTGTAGCTTTGAGGCTGAGCGATCTTGGTACCATGGTAGCGTGGGTAAGCTAGGGAACACAGACCTCCTCCATGGGGAGCTCAAGCTCAAGATCAGCCGCGAGCTGAGGATGGCCCGTATGAATGAAAAATGCACACTAACCGGTTGGTTAGCATTGTACATGAGTCGTGCATGATCACTAGCATGTTCAAAACATGACTTTTTGGGTATAGGAACACTATTGTTGGGATGTCTTTTTAGTGATGTTGTTACACCAGATTATGTGAAAAGAAATGTTATGGGAGGGAAAAGTGCAGATTATGACAGTATACCAAATTTGTTTTTTGGGCCAAAAATCAAAACATCAAATTAATTCAAAATTTGGATTGTTCTTTTCGTCCGAGATTTTACCAGAAAAAATCGAAAAGACAATTTTTTTCACCCATTCCATTCCATTAAGGGGCGGTAATATTTGCAAAACGAGATCGAAAACCTTGGTGCCAGGGACACGCTGAAATTGGGTTTGCCTATGTGGGTAGTAAAATTGGCTGGTTGTTGTGACACGTCAACGAGAACTTAATCTGTTTGTCTCTGCCACACCGACTTTCCATCTCCCGTTGCAACGCACGGGCAGTTTGCTAGTCAAGCTTAATATGATTAACCGCCCAAAAGGAGGAGACCTTAAGTTCAATATGAAGATGAACGGGCAGCTTAGTAAAGCCAGGCACAAACTGCATAAAAGAATGCCACTAGCACGGGAATGAAAACAGTACAACTTCAACAGACAAGAACAAACTTTTACACTCAGCATCAAATCAATCTTAGTTTTTAAGATAACATGTCAATGAACTCTGATTGAAATTCAGGGATTGTTTAGAATTGACAGAAAAGAAAACAATAATGCGTGAATTTAAAACGTTGGCACAGAAGTAAATCATACCGTTCCTCCGCATCAGTGAAAAACACTCTTTGGGCCATAGCTGCAAGAGGTGGCTTATGAGGAAATAGTGACCGATTGAAAAGAGGATAAAATCTCTGCGCCAATCTTGCAATTTCAAATGGAACAAGAGCAACTGTCTCCTTTTTAGTACTCTCAACAAGGGTAGCAGCTAATGTTTTCTTGGGATGTAACTGCCCAGGTGAAGCTGGTGATGCTGTGGACACATTATTTGATCTGTCTTGAGAAACATTGTTAGCATCTTTGCCAGTGGTAAGCCCCGGAAAAAGAGGGTCTTTCCTATAGCGGATCTTCTCTGCAGTGCCATCTACAAGGCTTTTTCTGTGCTTCACAACAGCTGTCAATTAAGTAAAAAAGAAAGATGCTTAAGTGATGGCAAACAAAATGAAGAACATTATATTTCATAATTGATCGCATTCATATTTTGCAGACTTACCAGCTGCAACATCGCTTAGATAACTGAGGGCCAAATGAAGTGGAGAGACATCAAGGATGGACATAATAGGATTCCTAATTAATGGAATCCATTGGTACTGTGAGCTCTCAGAAGAAGCATGACTAAGTACTGACTGGAGATGCTGCCTTTCGAAACAGAATTGTCGACAGATGGTGTTTCTCGTAGCCAATGCTTGGTCACGGTAGCCAACCAACTCAACTATCATTTTTTTAACATCAGCAGCCACACGCGGTTTAGATGGGTCGAGAACGGATAGAGAGAAGGTTTGGATCATGAGCTGAACATGTTCATATATCATCATATGCAATTGGCCAAGTTGCTCATGAGTAAATCCCTCTACTACAGCAGCCCACTTACTGATGATGACAAGGAAGGGACGTTGATGCTGTGGGAAGCATTTTGAGGAGCCAGGGGCGCAGATGAGCTATTTGGCAGAATCTGTTGTAAATCATATCTAGTTGATTCATGTCGATTGACTGCACTAGACAACTTGGGACTCTTCTTCCTACTACGAGGCCTATGGGCATCTTTCTCATTCCCACCATTTATGTTTTCATGAGTGAAGTCTGCATTATTCTCATCGTCATCATGGGTTTCACCCCCTGGCAAGCCTGTGTGTCATCATCTCCATCAAATAAGACAGCTGCAAGAAACTTGCGATATTCCTCTTCCTCATCTACATTGTGCAGGTCACCCTCATTGTCAGATTCCAGGAGAAAGGTCTCTAATTCCTCGAGTGCGTATTTGACCTGAGAGCATCTTGCCCGTGTCCACTTGGAGATTGCATCTTCCTTGCTAGCTTCAACCAAAAGAGGATGAGAATTCGGTACTGATGGAGAGAAGAAAGCTCCGGTCTGTAAGGGTTCCTTTCCAAATCCATTAACATGACCTTCTCCATTCTCATGATACAACTGTGTAGAATTACTCTCTGGAACATTTTCATCGCACACACTTTTAGCTGGGATTCCTTTCTGCGGAAGCGCAGAATCACCTGTGTCTTCATTAACAGGACTATCAAGAAGGTACAACTCAATGCTTAGTTGATTTCCAAAGTTACTTTCCTTGCATTCGGCGTCTGAGGTTAGGCCTGACGAGGTCTCAGATGGTGATCCTTCGTTAAATAAAGGGGTGAAATCCAAGTCATCGTCGTCGACATCATCATCATCGACCTCCAGATCATCATCGACCTCCACATCATCATCGTCCTCCATTGTATATGAAGCAAGGGTACCTTAGACAAACAGCAGGACTGCTACACTCTGTCATTCATTCGGTGAAGAAAACCAAATGAGTTAACAATCAAAAAAGTGTGGTTGCAAGAAATAACAACAAGAGGCACATCAATCAAACTTCAGACTATTGCATATATGATATAACTAATGCCTTAAATAACACACAGGTTAAGTCATAAATGATTGTGGCGACGTAGTTTAGCTTTCTATAGTAGGTGCAAGGCAATCATGCAGATTTGGAAAATATTAAGGTAAAACACGCCGTTAATTAATAAATTAAGTACTGAACCACCCAAATGAAAATTGCTTTATGTTTACATCTTACCCAGAAAAAGTTGTTCATTCATTTCACCCAGCTTTGACCACAATAAACCATACCTTCCAATAAAAAAAGCACACGATTTTCAAGGAAAATGACGGAAAAAAAAAAGGTTTTTCATTCATTTCACCCAGCTTTGTCCACAATAAACCACACCTTCCAAGTCTATGGAGAATCAAGTCAAAACGGAACAAGCGCAAGCAAGCATTCCTAGATGTAACACTTAGGAGATCCGCACACAACCTATGAACAACGCAATCCAGTCTTAGGAGTGATGAACTACGAACAAAAGCAAATATAGTTTACCAAGCACATTCGGACCATAGTAGCACAACCCCCGAATTCACAAACTTTCCCGTGGGAAAGAAAAAATTCTGCAAGTCTTCCGGCGAGAAAAAGGAATCCACATTCGCGATTAGCCAACACCGCCTTCGACTACCGCCGAGAAATTGATAAAAAGAATCAGGTAAAAATTAGGGCTTACAAATTAGACCCGGGAGCTCCACCAGTGGCGAGAAGAGCGCTCGATTGGGTGTGGCAGGAGCTCTGCTGCACGGAGAGCTCGGCTCCGGCGGCGACCACCAGGGGAAAGAGCGGCTCCGGCAGTTCGGCGGCGGGAGGGGAGCGGCGTCTCCGTGGTCGGCCGGTCGTGAACGAAATGATCCGAGCCCGTTAAGCAGGATAATGGGCCTAGCGGGAGGCCCACGAAACGGGCCGGCCCACTCGACCCATCTACGGCCATGAACCTTAAACCCTAGCTCTCGTGGGAAGACACATCGAGGCCGTCTATCTCGAGCGACGGGGCAATCTGGACCGTCCACGCATCAGCCGCTCCCTACATATAAGCCGCCTCCGCCACCGCCGCCGTCGCATCGAAGCCTCCCACAAACCTCGTCTTGATCTCCGGCGGCGGAAGGAAGCAGCAGCAGCAGCCATGGTGAAGGGACGCACCGGCCAGCGCGTGAGGCTGTACGTGCGGGGCACCATCCTCGGGTTCAAGAGGTGAGCCTTCGCCCCCACGTACGCACGGATCTGGCCATTTCATGGCGGCGGCGCGGTTAGTAATGGCGGTGTTTGTGTTGTGTGAGTGCAGGTCCAAGTCGAACCAGTACGAGAACACGTCGCTGGTGCAGATTGAGGGGGTGAACACCAAGGAGGACGTGGCGTGGTACGCCGGGAAGCGCCTGGCCTACGTCTACAAGGCCAAGACCAAGACCAACGGCACCCACTACCGCTGCCTCTGGGGCAAGGTCATCCGCCCCCACGGGAACTCCGGCGTCGTCCGCGCACAGTTCAAGTCCAACCTCCCCGCGGAGTCCATGGTGAGTGGCCGAACTGATATACTGCGCTGTTGCGGTGTGCTGCTTGTTCATCGTGCGTTTTGCTGAGTCTGTTGGTTTGTTTTGTGTGCAGGGACGCAAGGTTAGGGTGTTCATGTACCCGAGCAGCATCTAAGGTCAGTATGCACTTTTTACACTTGCTCATATTTGTTTAGATGGTTCAATTGTTAGCTCTGCTGCTTGTGATGCCATTACATGATAACTGTAATTTCATTCTAGTCTGCGCATAATGTTTGACTTCATCCTTCTGGATGTTAATGTTTAACGTGTGCTAAGTATTTGATCTCGGTTGTGTAGACTCGAATAATCTGTGATGAGATGGGTTTGTTTTCTGGTGTTTATTTAGGGTGCGTGATATGGGTAACTAGAATTGATTTCTCTGCTTCATGATCTGCTACTATTAGAAGATACCGGTTCAGTAAGCATAGTTGAGCTTGCGTGAGTAGCCTCCAAAATTACGTTTAAGTGTTGTGGCTATGGGATTTTTCGATTCAAGTTATGCTATGATTCCTTTTTTCTCATTGGAAATGCCCAAAACACATTTGCCCTTAGGACCGTTGTTTAGGACAACAAGATGTATTTTGTTCTTGCTGCAAATTAGTGACAAACTCGTTATGTCACTACTATTACAAGTTCTTGCACGGCATGATCTGATGTAATCAATAGAAATAACATCCACAAACTGTAGTTAGCAAATGCAGCCTTACACCCTTTTAGATTGCATTGAGGCATTATCACTTTCGGGGCACTATTTTCTTGGACCATAATTTTTATTTTCATCAGCTTACAGCCAGCATGTTTATTTGGGGCAAACCAAGTCTTGTTTCCTGCATCCTATGTTCAGTTTTCTAAGGCATACGTTTAATCAAATAAACACTTATTATATATCATCAAAATATGAGTTATATGCCACAAAAATTGTACCATTGGAAGCCTTTTGCGAGTGTGAATCTAATGATATATTTTTGTGTTATATAACTCCTATTCTGTCTACCAAAATGGTAGTGAATTTTAATGCATAAACCCAAAGTGGACGGCTTATTCTCCAAATTACGATATTGTTTAGTGCACAAGATCTTTTATATATTGCTTTTATTGACATCCTTTTTTTTGCTGTACTAATTCTTCCTTTTTGTCTTTATTTTTTATCAATTGCAGGTTTTGTTCAACTAGGGCCAGTAATGCTTGTTTCTAGCCGTTGTCATGAGCTGAAAATGTCATTTATGGCGAATCTATTCTATGTTGGCAACTTGGAACTGTTATGTATTCGGAGAACCTGTTGAAGTTTTGGCTAGACATGCTGTCAAATGTGCGTCCCAAATTAGTATTGTTATATCAGCACTTAAATAGTGAATTTGCCTATCGGTTTTTAAAGCGTGTTATTGTGGTTTCGTGTTGTTTATCAGCTGTATCATCATTCTAGGTTTCATCAAGGTAGCACATGCGACGTGTTGTTGCTGTACCCAGTTATAGCTGAGTTGGTAGTCGTTACTTGTGTGGCTTGTTTTCTTTCTCCGATACGGTTACTACCTTTTGCATCAAAATGTTTTTGAGATAAGTTGCAGAGCTTACTGTGCACAGAAGTCGCACATAAACATCCAGTTTAGTTAGACATTACCTAATTGTCAACAAAGTTGGGTGCTTTAGAGCATCTCTACCAGCTTACTATTAAATCATTAATGAGTTATCTGGTTTTACATGTTCCGCGCCCTCTGTTTAGGTGTGTTAACCTGTTAGGCCCCTAGCCAAAATCTACTTGTTCAGAAACTATGAGGCCCGTTTTGCAATTAAGATGTGCTATTAATTAGGGCTCTATTAATTCTCTCTTTTATGCTCGGTTTGCATGCAGCTGACCAATGCATGTACTCCTCTTGGTTGGGCAATTTTTCACGCACGGAAAATCATGTGGGCCAAGGCGTGTGTTGGGCTGCCCTATTTAATTGTCTCGCATGTAAAACCGGTTTACTTAATTGTTGATTGGAGAATAGAGGAGTCGTTAGTAGCCAATAATCGGCCGCCTTGGTCAAGAGTTTTTCCATAGGGGCCTAACACACATAAACGGGAGTAGTTTGGCCCGTGTGTATTGTGGTGATGAGGTTGGGCTGGGAGAAATCCCGTGCTGTTTGACAACGACGGCGACGCTTCCGTGTGCCCGTCTTGGCCTTTTTATCATCCCCTCCTGAGCAACGGTGGTTCAGGCAGAGGCAGCACTACGGCGTCGTGTGCCCGTCTTGGCCTTGTTCGGGTTGCTCGAGGAGTTCTATGACAATGCTTGGTGCCATGCTTTGCCTTCATTGGAGCGTGGGTCCCTAGGGCGCAATGTACACTGATACGACATCTCTTCGACGACGCTCTCCTCAGGTTCAGCCGGGTCCTGCTGTCCAGTCACCATTCTCTTCTTCTCAGCGTCAAGGGTGGGCTGTTCGTTGACACGTGCTTTCCTGGAGTTCGGGTTGTTACTCGAGTTGTCTTGCTTCGGTTGTGAAGTGATCTTGTGGCTCTGTGTTCCGACCTCTCGCCATTCTTGGTAGGGGTTTGGCAATATCTGAGGGTTTCTATTGAAAATCTATATCGGGTCACGGGTGCAGATGCACCCACTGTTCAGAAACAGTTTTGAAAATGTTAAAAAATTCAAAATAATTTTTTTGGATATATATTTCAAGACATTTTATGTTAGCACAAAAAGTTTCGCGAAGAAAATAAATTTTTTGTGACCTATGCAAAAAGACAAATCCGGACGACTTTGTACGAGACATTTTTCTGTTTTTTTTGCACAGGTGACAAAAAATGTTTTTTCTCCGCGAAACTTTTTGTGCTAAAACAAAATGTCCTGATGTATATCCGAATTTCTTTTTGAATTTTTTTGACATTTTGAAAAGTTTTTAAAAATGTTTTACACAACGGGTGCATCTGCACCCGAAACGCCGTGTCTAGGTTTCCATGTATATTGTTGAAGTAGAGGAGAGCTGAATTTTCCCTCAGTTTGTTGGCATTTCCTTCATTGTCTTGCTTCGGTTTTGAGGATTGAAACTTTGAGTACCCATGTTTGGATTTAGTATGGAGAGAGAGGTGTGTGTCAGAGCCCAATAAAACACATTTATAGGTAATAGTATAATTAAGCATCTCCAACCGGCTCCCGAAACCTGCCCCAAACGTCCGGGTGGACAGCCTGGACACGGCAGGGGCCGAAAATGGCCACCCAACCCCCCATATGTGGGGCGAGTTTGAGGCCGCACGTGCGCGTCTGTCACGTCGGCCTGTCAACGCGGACCCACCCAAATTGAACCCAATATCCCCTCATCTGCAGCCCCTCCCGCCTCCCATTTTCATTTCTCCCGCCGCGTCCAGCCGCCAAATCTCCGTGCATGTCTACGCTCGTAGTCGTCGGCGCCGCCAAGAAGAGAGGATGACGAAGGAGGAGCCCGTGGAGTCGACGGAGAAGGGCGCGTGGTCGGAATCCGTTGAGTAGCAGCTGGGGTCCGAGCTCAAGCGAGAGACCATCGCCTGAAAGATGAGGCGGGATAAGCAGCTCCAACGCGGGCGCGAGCTGGTAGATAAGGAGAAGGTGAGGTTGGCGAAGGAGGAGGCCACGAGGAAGGTGGCGAAGATGCAGCCCGCCGACATGACCATGCCCGCGCCAACGCCCATGTGGGCGATGCCGACGCCTCCCGCCGTCGCGCCAAGACGGTCAACGTCCTCGACCACGAACGTGGAGGACCTGTCGCATTGCAGTTCCCTGACGATTACCCGTGGCAGGTGGACCTGACGCAGGAATCAGTGATGGTGGCCGACTCTCCGCTGCTCCAGCGGACGCGGCCAACTTCTAGTGTCACCGAGAGCCAGCACGCCCACGACCTGTTCGAGGACGGTCAACCCGACTCAGGGGTATGAATTTCTACTCCAAATGCATAGTTGGATTTTAGGACTGTAGTTTAATAGTTAGAATGATTAGGAAGAGATCTTGATGGATTGGATCCGATATGGGGGAGATCGGACACAGGATCATACGGATGGCACACAACTTCCCCCTTTTTTAGTGTTGGTGATGATACATCCGACGCTAGGAAAAAGAAGGACAAGGAGAAGAGGGTGACAAAGGCTAGAGGACCTTCATACACAACCCATGAGAATGTATTGCTATGCCAAACTTGGTTGGCCACTAGCATGGATGCTATATGTGGAACCGAGCAAAACGCTCAAGGTTAAACTACAGTCCTATCATCATCAAAAGCATGATGTGCAACCATACGCAATTGTGTCTGATCGCAATGCCGGCTCTCTCCAACATAGGTGGGCTCCAATTCAAGAATCCGTCAACAAGTTTTGTGGTTTCCATTCACAAGTAGTCAATAGGAATCAAAGTGGTGTAAACGTTGATAGTCACGTAAGTATTGCATAATTGTTTCTGAATTCATCACTTTTGGCTATGTTTTGCTAGTCAATACCATTTATTGAATTCGGCTATGTTTCTACTTGTTTTGCTAGTGTTGTTTGGCCGCCACTTTGTACCACCAAGTGGAGGGTAAAGCATTCACCATAGCCCATTGTTGGCTTGAATTGAATGGAAAACCGAAGTGTATCTCTCAATATGATGATCACAGGAATCCGGCCAAGAAGATTAAGAACAACGATGGATCGAGCTCATCATTACCCATTGGTCTTGATGATGAAGAAGGTGGGAGCCAAGGGAATAGGAAAAGGATGATGGGGAGGAGGTGGGAGAAGGATAGTGTGGCTCGTGAGGGCGCTGCAAGCAAGATGTCCGCCACATGTACGGACATCTTCTCAAACAAAGATGAGACCATGGAGAGACTGGATAAGGAAAGAGAGGAGAAGAAAGCGGACCGGTACATGGCTTTCTTGGCTTTACAAAGGGAAGTAATGGACTTTGATCAGGAGAGACTCAAGGAGAAGATGGAGTTGGAGAGAGCGAGATTGACATTGGAGAAGGAGGAGGCTTGGATCAAGATGGAGTTGGATAAGAAGGAGATGCATGATGCCCTCTTGGTGGAATAAGAAAAGGTGAGTCTTGCAAGGTTTACGGAGGATTCGATTATCATGTTCCAAGACACTGGCCTCTTGGATGACCCTAGCACAAAGTGAATCCTCCACATGAAGAAAAAGATCTCCGAACACGACCTCCAAAATTGAATTCGGCTATGTATCGGACTATGTATGAACTTGTTGTTTATTTTGTCTTGAATTCGGCTATGTAAAACTTAAATTCGGCTATGTATCGGACGTGCGCATCGATGTTGCATAGATTTGTTCGAAATTTTGGGGATTACAGTTGGAGTAGGGAACATTTGGAGTTGCTCGGTCGCTGTCCGCAGACATGCCCGGACGTGTCCGTGAACAGTTTGGGGGTGGCCAGTTGGAGATGCTCTAAGCAGCTAAAGCACAAAATTGAGACCAAATATGGTCAAGCAATTGAAGATGCGTTTTTTTTTGCGAAATAAAACTTATATTACTTAATCTGAGGAATTACAAACTTGGCGTGCTTAACAGGCCCTCAGGACCAGAGGCAAGCCACACAGCCGTATGAGAATTTGTTCTAGCAAAGTTTGCCATGAAATGACTACTAGTATTCTGGCTTCTAAAAATATGAGTAATACAAGTTTGGCGAATCATCATCAAGCTTTTGATTTCCTCTACCGCAGTTGAATAGACTGATCGATCCACCTCTTTATTCTCCAGCATTTTGATTATCTCCAAACAATCCACTTCAATCTTCAATGGTTGGCTGCACCAATGTAATGCCAAAGAAATCCCTTCTAGTAACGATTTCAGTTCAGCATCTAAAGCATCCCTGCAGGAAATGCGTTTAATTTCAAGTAGAATATAAACAAGTATAGGTAGACATCCCCTAACTGTGACCAAAGCTGGGTGGTATATCAGGCTAATCGCAGGTGACTGGCCACCTCAAATATTCCGCCGCGGCGCGAGGTGGGCTCGCAGTGGCCGCTTCATGACGTTCAAGAACCCAACATGTGCCTCGAGGTCTACGGCCATGTCGCCTTCCGCCTCCGTCCACTCGAACTCCCTCACGAGGTTCGCCACGAAGTACCCAAGGTGGAGCATCGCGACGCCCATGCCAGGGCACATCCTCCTGCCGGCGCCAAACGGCATCATCCTGATCTCACCGGCGCTTCCTGCAGCCGCCACAAGGCTCACGCCGTCGCCCCCGCCCCCGCCTCCGGTCAGGAACCGCTCTGGTCGGAACTCATCCGGGTCATCCCACGCCGTCTTGTCCCGTGCCACACGCTCTAGCAGGAACTGCACCGTCGTCCCTGCCGAGACACGCCGACCGTCCAGGACGACGTGGTCCTCGGGTATCACCTTATGAAGAGAAAATTAAGTCCGGTGAGCTTGATTGATAACCATCCGACCATATATACTTCAAGACTCGTGAATATACAAAAGAGATGACCATATCATGATGTGACGGCTGTGAATATAGTTGACCCTGAAATAACTATTTTGGGCAGTTTGGATTAAGAATTTGAAAGCAGTTAGTTGCTCACCTGCCTAGCCACCGATGGCACGGTGGGGTGCAGACGGAGGGCCTCCATGAGAACGGCGTGGAGGTACTCCAGCTTGCCAAGGTCTTGCTCGCCGACCTCCTCGGCGTCCTCTCCGATGACAGCGTCGATCTCTCTCCGGACAGCCTCCTGCACGTCAGGATGCTTCACCAAGTTCGCCATGATCCACTGCAGTGCTGCTGACGCGGGCTCCGTGCCGGCGCCAAGAAACTCGGAGCAGAGCCCCACGAGCTCACCGTCTGTTAGACTTTGCTTGGTGGCATTAATCCCATCCGATGCGGAGCAGTTGTCGTCTGTGACCAGGAGGTCGAAGAGCGTGTCCACATATGTCGGGGTTTCGCCGGACGGGCAGCGCCGCCGGTGGCCACGTCGGGCTTTGATGAGCGGGAGGTACAGCTCCTCCTGCTGCCGCCTGAGCGCGACGAGATTATTCCATTTTTTGCGGTAGATAATCTCGGTCAACGCCGGGAGTGCGGCGAAGACACGCAGCCCGACGAGGGACCGGATGAGGTTCTCCATGCCGTCGGCCATGGCGCGGACGTGGCCCGCGTCGACACCGTCGCCGAAGCACATGGCGGTGCTCAGGCTGAACAGAGCAGCGTGCATGCTCTCTGCCGCCAGGGCCACGCCCTCACCGTTAGACGAGGACGAACACTGCTCCCGGAGGTCCGCGATGAGACCGCGGAGCGCGCGGCCGCGGTCGGGGGCGTAGAGGCGTAGGCGCGTCGGGTGGAAGACCTCGGAGACGAGGTTGCGGCGGATGGCGCGCCAGAGCGGGCCATAGGGCGCCGAGCCAATGTTGTGGTGGCGCTGGCGCGAGAGGACGGAGCTGGCGGCGCTCGTCGGCGGACGGTTGCAGAACGCGCCCCCGGCGCCGCCGCGGACAAGGAGGCGGTGCGCGGTCGCTCGGTCCGTCACCACGACGTCCTGCCGCAAGGCGGTGGAGAAGTCACGTACGAGAGCCCACTTGGCGGCGGCGAGACGGGCTTGCATTTGCTTGATCGGCGGCGCACGCCGGAGCAAGCCGCCGGCAACGAGGAAGAGCGTCATGGGAAGCAGGAGGAGGAGTGGCAAGTCTTGCATGGCTGATCGATCGATGGCGTCTGCAGACCTGAGTTGCTCGCTTGCTTCTGCCTTCACTTCTTCATGCATGTCGTTACTCTTTATAGACGTTTAGAAGGTTGAGCTAGCTATCCTATTGATCGGTCGATCGCTTTACTTAGCCGCGAACGCGGCTTTAAACAAAGTAAATATTGTTCAAGTGTATAAATTAAGGAGCAAATGATTGTGCTTAATTTGTAAAACTGACGAGTTGACAAGTGGAAAGCAAGTCATCTTATTTTGCGAGAGGATATGTCATTACACTACGACTTGCTTGAGAAGTTGACATCCTACGGACAAGCATTGTTGTAACTTATAAATGGTACAGTCACGCTATAGGATATACTCCACTAACAACGGAAGACCAAGACTGTGGTATGAAAGCCCTCGCGCGACGCGGTGACCGTAACAGAGTCTTTCTTTGAAGGATATATGTAGAATAAACGATTATTCTAAGATATATGTAGTAGGTTTGAATTTAAATGGTGATATACTACAAGAAAAACATTTCTAACTAAGGATAGCAATGGGTAGGGTATTGAGCGGGTAGAGCAATATCATAACCAGACCCGTATAGTCAATGGGTACAAAATTCTATCCATACTCGTATCTTTACCCGTAGCCATACGTGACGGGTACCCATACCCATTTGGTACCCAACGGGTAGAACAAATAGTAGAAAAGTTATTCACAATTTTACACTTATCGATAAAACATTTGACTATTTGATGTCTCCTTTATATTTGTTGTTTTTCCGTGGTCTATTAAATGAGATGACGATTTTGTTTGGTTAGGGTTTGATATCGTATCCGATCTGTTAGGTTAGGGTTTCAAACCATACCCGATCTATTTTTCGTAGCGATTGGGACAAAGATTTACTATGTGTTGCATGATTTGTATGGCCTATGATGAAACTGTGTCTACCAAACGCGTCCTTCATGGAAGGGGTGGTGCTACTGAACCTTGTGCAACGTACAACACTTGGTTCTGCTGTGTTCTTGGTTCAATATTATCATGCATCCCTTCCTACATTATTTTGTTTGTGAAATGCAAGTCTGAGTCCCAATTTCTGATGTCATCTCTTGATTGTTGTTTGATTTGCATGAACTCTGATTGCAAAGAGCCGATGATTGCAGTGTGGCAGAACATAAGTGCAGGGAGGTGATTCTACATGACCTTGTGGAATGTACAAGCACATTTGTTGTCCATATCTCTTGGTCATGTACGAGGCATCTCCCTGAATTCTTTGTTTGCTATCTTTATGAGGCATATTTATTTTGCATATGATTTTGGTCTATGATGATGTTTTTGACACCAATTTCATGGGACTGATGCAACAATGTCTCCACCAGATGGCCAAAAAAGTATGAACCAATCACAAATAGAAGTGGCTTCTACTTGCTTTTTTTTCGTGAATCTGGTGTTGCAAAGTTGTCTCTGCCTCATGTGTGTCTATGGTAACTGAGGCCAAGTATGAACCAGTCACAAATACCATTTTTTATGGCCAATGGTTAAATTATGAAGCATACAAGTGCAAGTGTTGGTGTGAATGACCTATTGATATTGTGAGGACCCCGGATTAATTATCCGAGATACTCGTTATGTTTCCTGCAACAGTCCCATGATCAGTGTGCTGTTGCACATAACTTGAGTTGGTATCACAGAACACCCACAAATACCGAATGTATTTACTTACTTGATGGAAGTGATCAGCTTCATCAGGTGCTTGCAGCGGAATCACCAAACAACGTGGAGCCCAAGTCATTCGCCTTAACCCTACAGGCAGCTGACTGGGAAGCGCCCTAGTTCGCAAAGACGCCAGTGAACCCTCTTCTTCGAACTGCTTCTTCTTCCAAAATCTGGCTAAGACAATAGCCAGGGACGAAACCAATATGAGTACATTTGATTGTACTCGCAAACTACCCCAACAGGAACATGCACTAGTTTTTTTTCATTTTCAAAGACTTTTATTTTTAGGAGAAAAACCACACTAAATCATGATTTAAAAAGGAGAAGAATAGATTTTTAAATCCTGTTGAAGACAAGACATTTTGGAAAGTAGTTTTCTCACTATCTTGGTTAAAAAGGTAAGAAGTCTTTTTAAATCTTTTCCCGAAAATACACCTTCTTTTAAAAGGGTAAGAAATCTCTTTTAAAACTTTTTCCTCGAAAAACAACTTCTTGCCCTGATTCCAAGCCCGTCGCTACCTCGAACCAACTCATTGGTACAGGTACGAAATAACCTTTCCAGCCAACTTCCTTCCAAAACTCAACACCTTTCTCAAAACTTGCACATGGTCTTAGGACAGCCTTCCAACTGTCCACATCCGTGGACTCGGCTATTCGAATAGTTTTACACTCTGCAGAGGTAGTACGCTTTTCCCACACCCATCCGGTCACTCATCGTGTCAGCCACGTCCCGCCATACCAGAGGTATGCGAAGTTGAGTTCCCGGCCATAGCCTGTCCTTTGCTCATGCTAGTATAGGACCCTGCCGCTACGACACATTCCATCGACACTCAAACCCTCAGGAACTAAGTGTGAGGACTCGTAGTTCTGCCCGGCGGACCCAAGGGAGCCCTTCAATCCTCTTCCTCCAAACACGTCCATACCGGCTTCCGGTAGACCAACACTGAAGAGGACCCAGGTCAGGGGGTAGGTCCTCAGACCATCCCCTCATGGAACGAGGTTATCCTCGTTGTTGAGGCATCCAGTACTAACACGAGCAAATTATATGACTACGCCCTTGCCCATATGTGGGTAAGTGTGGTCGCACAGGATAATGGTTGGTCGTCATAGTACTAGGACACAATGTGCATTTTTCTCAAAAACAACACCAACCTTCTTCAACTGAGCACCGACCTTCCGGCAGGTCTATCCAAGTATTTTTAAAAGAGAGTTTCGAGAAAACATTGTTTTTCCCATCCTATAGTTTTAAATAACTACCTTATACTTCTATATAAGGTGGCAAAATAGTTTTTCATAAACCCTTTTAAAAAGGTTTTCACAATCATTTCTAATTTTTCAGAGCAAAAATACTTTTAATCAAAACTTGGGTGGTTTGTAATCCCACCAAAAGATTTTCATAGAAGGCTTTGGAGTAAAACAAGTTCATTTAGAAATCATTGTATACCGCTAACACCTCTATATCGGGTGCCTCAACAATATACTTGTAATTTTGGAAAAAGGGTTTTCAAAATCATCGCTTTCGTGGCAGACACCACAGAAATCATTTATGCTCTTTATAAGTAAAACAGGTAAATCAAAATAGATGTATATAGATGCAAGCTCAGTGAAGTAGCTTGCCTGGCTTCGGCATAACGTCATTGGTCTTCTTCTCGCTGATTAAAGAAATAAACTCCGATCCTCCTTCAATAGTTCCTCTCCAAAGACCACTCCGGTAACGGTATTATCTAGCTTCGCAAACAGGGAATAACAACATTCAATAAACCAAACAAAACCACAAGTGGTGCACAAACAGATAACAACCACAAGCATCAAACTAATTATTCAAGCAACAAACTAGGATCTACACTCATAAGGGTCTTTTACAACTCAGGGGTCTAACACTTCTACACAAGTGAGGGTCAAGACAACAGGTAGCAAGGGATGACATGCTACAATATCAGTAGCTAGGAAATGCTACTGATATTCAACATCAATTTTTGAAATTCATGCACACACATGATTTTATTTGCAAACAACTCCTGAG